>JAQJVK010000012.1:394315-1086816 GCA_035578135.1 Flexamia atlantica | reverse complement strand
TAATTCGTGACTGCCATACATAGTGAGGCCAAAAACTGTACAGCGAAATTTCGAATTACAAAATGCAGTACAAAATGTTCTTTGAACAGACAACGCTAACGTGTTTACCGCTTATTAAACGTTTCATCATAAAACGCCCAACGACTGCAATAAGCGACTCGCTTATTACAATTTCAGGGAAAGATTTAATTACAGTCTGTTTGCATGTTCACACTTTATCCTCGGTTTTTAATTCATTTAAATTAAGTTGGCATTTCATTAGATTTCCCTTTTTGGGTGTTGACTTTTAACCTCTTTGATTTTTATTCGAATTTGTCGTCAAATATTTCAAAAGCCCAAGCAGAATAAATAGCTTACTTTGAATTTATGTACAAAACATTACTATTAAAAAGGATTTTTCTTAAAATTGATGTTTCCACTATTATAAAACAAGCGCGTGCTTCCAAATGAATAGAGTAAAAGGAAACCATTCAATCTGCAATCCACTCAATCCTTTAATCCCTTCGACGAAATTAAATGTTTACGAAGTGCAGAGCGTTGAATCGATAGTCTGTTTATCAGTAAATGATAACAGGAAACAACAATGCCACCTGTGGCTCGTCGCCGCTGCTGAGTTCCAACCATTAGTCAAGTTATGATTAAAAAACTTTCGGATAACTTGCTTTATGGTTGAAACGGATCTCTTAAGTAGTTTAAAATAACCTTCGTTTACTTTAAAGACCAGTACAGCCCTTTTTTAATAATTGTGTTGTGTGTATGTTATCTTTATATTATATTGACCTGTTTAATCCGAAAGCATGATTCGTTGAATTTGTCTTTCGTTAATCTTTAGCAAGTTATAAGTTTTGTGATGCTGTGCTTAGGTTGAGGAATTCATAGTAAAAATAATTTAGTAGAATTAATTTTATTGATCCGATTCATATCATTCATATTTAACTGTTACCATGCCGCTCTTGATAATGATAGTATATGCCAATTAGGTTCCATTCGCACAATGGTAGTTTGATGCGACCTGATCTTAAGGTGTTTTTCAAGTTTACGTCAATGATATTGAAAATAATAATTGGTTTGTAGACTGATTTATTAAGCTCTTCTTTGGGTTCATTTTTATTTAAAATTTGTAGGGCTACATGAACGGTATCGTGAAACTATAATTGTTATAAGATATAACATTTTTAATCTGCTCTGAAAAAACTGTGATAGCCAACTATCTGCACTACTAATTAAGCACTAAAATACTTGCTGTGGAATATAACCAATCTTCACTGACTAACATAAAACTGACACGTAAAAATTAGGAAAGTAACATGAAAATGGAGAGAACATACAAAGGTTTGCTTAAAAAAGGAGTCGTCTTGTAAAAATATTACAACCACAAATGCATCAAATTAAGCTTAATTAACATACAAACTTGACAATATCCCGGATGAAATCCTATAAGGAAAAGTTTTAGAACCAAGCCCATAAAAACAAAAGAATAGTTATGTTTTAACATTTATGACTATGGGGACCATATTGCGAAAAGATTTAAATTGACATACAAGTTAAGTGTTTTCATTGACAAAATAATAGTTGTTTTCAAATTTATTACTATTTCATTGACAAAATAATAGTTGTTTTCAAATTTATTACTATTTCATTGACAAAATAATAGTTGTTTTCAAATTTATTACTTTCGTGGCTATAAAGCAACGCGGAAAGTCCCAAGTTCAAACACAGGTTTTCAAACATGTTTTCATTGAACTTTTCTTCAATTATTTTTATCGCAATTCATCCAGATTAACATGTTAAACTAGAACCTTTCTCCACGGGCAATAACCCACTTATAGGTCGAGTTGAACGGCGTGGCCCATCCAGCGGTGTCTTTAGCATTGGGCTTACAAACGGCGGGGTCCACGTCATTTGACTCGTCATATACACATAGAAACTCGCATGAAATTGGTTCTGGCTTCTGATCCATGGAAAACCCTATCGGTATTACTTCTTACCGGGAGCTTCTTCCACGCGGAATCGGGTGTTCACTAAATCAAAATATTCCTTGAAAGGAATATTTCTTCCTCTACAATAAATCTCGCCGTGACGTGGCCCAGCCGATGCATGTGCCTCTCGTGTTGATTATGAATAGCGTCTGATGCGAAAACATTATTAATAACCTTCACCTACGTCACACTCACAGCCGTACGTCTGAAGAAGAGAGCGTTTATGTTTGTTTCCGATGTTGAAAACTTCCATTCCGTGCATTTCCCCGCTTTCTCAGGTGTAATAAAACTATTTTGTCAACAATCCTAAGACTTCAATACATTCTCTAAACCTCTCCGCTTCGCCTATTGTGATTCGCAGCAAGGTATTTTTCATTGAAATCACATTATTTGTTTGTATACTATTGTCGAGGGTGTGTTGTGTAATATTTTCTTTGCGTTGAGTCTAGCGGAATTATGAACAGTATTTTTAATACCATACAAATATTTAAATAATATATTGTCTATTCGTATCTTTATAGTAATGTATTTGAATATTCTAGATGGGAAATTTTTACACAATACTTTAAAATTAAGTTAAATGAATAAGAAAAATTCAATTATTTTCTTACCAAACACCAATATCAAGTATATTTTTCAAGACAGCAGTTACTTTCCAAGACTAATTTTAAGAAACTTCATCTCCAAAATATGGATTGTTTAAAATAGGTACTACCTAGAAAACATGCATAGGAGATTCTTTCCCTTCATATGTATTTCAATAGTTTTTAAATAACATTCAGAGCGCAGAACAAAAAGAAGAAAAATTGTGTTGGTTTTAAGCGACAACATAGTTTGATAAGAAAAGGAACTTGTTATCAGTGGAGACGGAACATGCTATCCATTCCACGCGTGACCTTGACTGATAACAATGCCGTCCGTCAAGGACAAAGTCAAGAGATATTAGACAATCGGCTCGAAGCATAAATATTTTAAGTGTTAAAAATCATTTTAAACGTTTTTTAGGTGAAGTTTTAAATTTTTTTTATTAAAACCTAAAACAGGATTATGATATCATAAAATGCATTACTGACAGACACTTAGTTATGTTTTGGTAGTTACGTTTTGGACAGAGAGGGTAATTTACAACCACAGTACATGTAATTAAAATTTTTTGGCGAAATTAGAGAGAGTGGGCGAGATAGTGACAGCTAAAGCATTGAGTAAAATTATAATATGACTGTGTTATTGTCCAAGGAAATAACATACTTAACCGGGGCAGGATTGAGATATTTAAACCCCCTTATTGAAGGAACGAACTACAATATTATGAAATTTGTTTGAATAAAAAAACCAAGAACCCAATGGCTAGTAAAATTGTGTATGTAGCTATTTTTTATTTAAAACTAAGGCAGATATTAGAAAATTGTGTATCACTTAGCCACTTAATCACTTTAATAAGACAGGTACCTCATTGTATGTAGCTATTTTTTTATTTAAAACTAAGGCCCATACGATGTTGCCGAAAATGTATTTTATGAGCATTAAAACTGTGGCATTAACTGCATACCGGGGCCAAATCAAAGAGAAAAATAAGGAATCTCAAGTTGGGTGAAAACTAAAAGAAAATATTAACTTCTTTAGAGCTAATAAGGTGGTAGGTAGTATGCTGAAATCCATAAATTTCCTTAGTAGGAACTCGACTCCTCATTTTTCAAACAATCCATGCCCAAAATTTATTGGGTAGTTGGGACCAAGGAAGGGTCCTTATAAACACCGCAGATATGCCCGCAAAAAAGGTTTGTGTATTTACCATGAATACCTTAAAGGTATGTCGTTAACATTTGGAAATAAATAAGAATAGGGCTGCACAAGTAACTTGTTAAAAAAATTTAATAAAATTCAAAGTGGAGAAGTGAGAGGATCTTTGTTTTGTCAAAGATACCACTTGTTTACAAGTTGTTTTTTTAAAACTACTTTGCCGCTTTCTTCTTTTACTTAATTTAATAACCCTTAGTAAAATAAATCTACACCTCCAAAAAAATGTACTTCAAAACGTCATAACGACCAAGTGCACCATTAAACACAAATAGTGCAAATAGTGCTAGTTGTAAAATAGTAGGTTCTTTATCCAAAGATTTTTATATACCGTGAGTCTTGTAGCCCCATTCCATCCTGATAAACTTTTTAATGTTGAAGTTAAAAAATTAAACTTCCGCAAAATTTACAAGGCCAAAGGAGAAGGTTATGGTGTATCGATATAGCAACCCTTTACCCATATTTTTGAAAATGTATTTTGAATTTATTGTAGGAGATCCAAGATGGTGTCTGCATGAAATCTTTAAAAAAATATGAATCATGATTTTACAGCAACTCCCAGTGGCTCACGGTCATTTATTAGCAAAATCATGATAAAGGGCCTTATCTGAACGGAGTGCAATGTTAAAATCTATTTTAAAATTCAAATTTTGAAGTGCCATAAGCTTGATAAGGATCAAACTAGAGACCTCTAGTTAGCACAATTAATTATATTTCTTTTGGTTAGACCTTGAGAATTAAGTGTCACAATGTAGGTGTTGCAAAATTTGAGAACATCAAACCACCGAATAAATTTTCTTTCCAAACCACCAAATTTTTGGCGGATGGAGTGAAATTTTTTGACACAGCAATAATTTCCTCCTTGGGTGATGTAAACGTTGCCAGAAGTGATACTTCTAACATCATTCATTAAAACATTGACTAGGAAGTTGGGTCTTTCCTAACAGCCGGTATAGGTCTTTACATTGTCCTTTGAAAACTTGCCATTATTTACCAAAATAGCCTTAACCCACGGGACAGGTAGAACGGTTATCAAATATGTCCCTCAAAGTTGACCTTGAGGAGATAAATCTGATAACAGGGAAGCCGTAACGACCGAGCTCTGATAAAACTCCCAATTAGTCTTGCAATTATGTTGAAATTATGCTCAATATAGTTACTGCAGTGACAGCTTTGTTGTCATAAAAGTGTGACTTGATAACATGAACTTTATTTGCTTTAAAAGTTTTGTATAATAAGTCTATGTTAATAACGAAAGGTATCAGCTGCCTAAAAGTTTGTATTTGAATTGTAGTTTAAAACGAGTAGAGCAGATTTAATAAAATATATCAAATGCGAATGAACTTCAACGGGGAAGAAAATGCATTTATATAAGATGCATTTACTGGTATTATTTCAAAAAATGCAATGAGTACAGACATAATAATCCCACATGACGACCAGGGCCTTATTGCACAATGTATTACAAGCTAGCAGAGATCTACAAAAAAAACATAAACATGAACGAAAACAAAAAAACATAAACATGAACGATATAATAATATTAATAAATTATCCACTCAGACGAAAGTCTGAGTGGATAATTTATTAATATTATTATATCGTTCATGTTTATGTTTTTTTTTCAAAGTGAATTGTCTTAGTTAAAAAATATGCATATGACAAAAAATAAATACTATAATTGTCAGCTATCCGTAGACTACCAAACAATTAGCTTATAATGATTTTGCAATACGACCCAGATGTTGTTGAGTAATAAATAATCTGTATCTCGTTTAACAGTTCAGTTAAAAATGTTATACAAAATCTGGTCATACTATCATCGACAATTTCTTAGGACGAGCTCTCTAGGCCTCTGCTACCAGGACCAATCCAACCTACAGTCCGAACCAAATGCTGTGGCCCAGGACGACCTTATGCCCAATGCTAAAATTAACATTAGTGTTATGGGCGGGCTGGCCATGTAATCTGCCACGACCTATAGTTGATTCGTATTTCAAGGCTGCGCAAATTCCGATATTTGCGATGATAATGTACTATGCGCTGCCATCTAACTCTTTGAGCTTAAACCCCACCAAATTAGGAGAAATGTAGCCAAAGAGAGTCAATTGTACTCAGTTGATGCTTTTTTTCAAATGCCTGTCTCATCTGCTGTTATATGCAAATAGCTTAAAAAGACCTAAATATTAGGTTATCTGGCTCTGTCAAACTACTATGCCTATCAAAGGAATCGAGGGAGGTATAATAGAAAGTAAACATTGCATCATCATTATTGTTTTAAAAATGTCTAATGTTGGTAAAAGTATACAGACTTCATTCTAACGATAGTATGCTTTAATGTCATTAAAATGCTTAGGAAGAAACAAAATGACCCCATTCCCATCCTAAATGGATTCCAAAACCCAACAACGATAGTGAAAATAATGATAAAAACTCAAATCAAACTCAACCATTCAATCTTTTAACTTTCTAACTCAACCTTTTCTTGAACTCAATCTCAATCAAACTCAATTCAAAAGTGTTTAAATAAAACAATAAAGCTAATATGTCTTTTATTACTTTGCAGAGTGTATCTCAACAATGTTGAAAGAAATTAGTTGATGAAATTAGTATCCTTAATTTCTCATCTGTGTCCATTAGCTGGCTTGCGAAATTAAGCATTTCAACAATCGCTAAACAGATTGTGTTGTTGTGTTGGTTGTTTTGAAATATATCCAGTAGTCTTTCCGTAACTCATGATTCCAACACCCGCCAAAACCTTAAACTATATTTAACGAGTTTTAACCAAGGGAAGGAAAAAAAATCTTAAAAGGGTCATTGACCTCTTGCGTTCCTTTCAATTGTACAGCCCAAGCCAGTGTACAAGCCAGTGCGTATTTAGCTTAGGTACAATATGTACTAAGAGAAGTGTTCATGACAAGTTATATATTCTACAGTTATCAATTAGAAGATTAAGACAATGAGTGACCCGTTTATGCCATTAAATGACGTATTAGCTTGTTTCCCTTTTCAAAACAAGATATAATAAGATTTATTGACAAATGTTTGATTTGCCAACATCATTAAATCGGTGTAACAAAGACTATCTGTAGAACAATATTGGTCTTTTATAGTTTTTGGCTGAAAGTACTATTGTTAATTGAGTATTGTTCGTTAATGAGTAAAGAGTGTTGTTTTGAAAATTCTCAGACAGAAAATCTGTGAAAGAATTGAGTCTTCAAGTACATAATTGATAATTCAAATGCGTTTATTTACTATAGAAAACTTAGCTTAGCACAAA
Source organism: Flexamia atlantica (assembly GCA_035578135.1). Lineage (NCBI taxonomy): Eukaryota > Metazoa > Arthropoda > Insecta > Hemiptera > Cicadellidae > Flexamia > Flexamia atlantica. The sequence continues at coordinate 1,079,760 of JAQJVK010000012.1, read as the reverse complement.
ACATGCTGACCTTGGTAGTAATTCTTCCATGGAGCAAGTATTGAATTCCATTGTGGTATTGGAATTCATTAACTAAAACTGTAGCAGAAAAACTTTTTTGACATTAAAAATAGGCTGTTTTGTGGTACGTCTCTCTTTGATTGGTTACGGAGGGCGTTGTCCCGAAGTGATGGCTTGACAATGTTGAATATTATAAAGTTATGGTCCGAGCCAAATAACTTGATCCAAGTCGTCCGTAAGGCTTATAACATTGGTCTTAGGTCGGGCTTGGTCATGCTATTTGACGCGGTCGATAACTCCATGAAAATTCAGACTTTAAGTAAAACCAAATATATATATTGTATTAATTACACCGGTTAGAGTTGATGGAAAAATCAAAAATGTCATTCATCCTTAAACATAATAAAAATTCTAAATTCACTTCAGGCTATTGTGGCTCTTTAGTCAAAGTTAGACATGCGTTAGTTAACTGTCAATGGTTTTGGTAAAATCACTAGTGAATGAAACTTTGTTCATAATTATGTTTAAGGATGAATGACATTTTTGATAATTATTACGTGTTTAGCACATCTGCAGTTTCGTATACAGTTTGACCGATTTATAGTATAAGAAATCAGAAAGGTTATATTATTTTAAGAAAGACACAGGTGTAGCCTGTTTAAATAAACTGTTGGGTCAATGCTGTTTTGACATCTGGGTTATGAAAACAGAATATTATTAGGCTGGGCTCAATAATACCTGACGGTTAACACACATACTCCGTAATTCCTTAGACAACCACTAGGTTTAGGGTTACACATAATACTTAATACATATTTATAAGGAATTTACAGCTATTTTACCAAACTCTAGCAAATCAAAGGAAAAACACGAATATTTAAAGATGTGAGATCACAGGCAAAATTTGTGAGCTTCTCAGTGGAAAAAGTATACCTAACGCGTATTTTTTATCCTTAGATGTAGGCCTACTTTTCTAAACAGTTTTAGACGGTTCTTAGATGTTTATTTATAAATATGTGGTCGAGTCTAAAGTAATAATATTTAATACATCTATGACACGCATTTACATCTATTACATCTATGCTGCATTGAAAATTGAAATTTAATAACATATTAAAATAAACCCTAAGCTAAAAATACAATGATACAGAAATACATATTACTTTTTCAAGAACATTAATTTCTTAACTTTAATTACAATAATTTGTTCATAAAACTTTAAACGGTAAAGAATACGGTACGACTTTTCCAATTTTGACTGGTTATGAATTAATACAACTAACTATAAATAAAAACATAATTTTTACCTTACCTTTTCTCACTAGTTAAGTCCGCAAAGCGACTCACAATTGAGAAACACTGGGCAAAAGAGCGGCTTCGACGAACGACCGACACAGCCCGACACGGAGACGCGTCTACGGTCGACGGCCGGCGTGTGGCGGCGGCGCGGCGACCACTGCGCACCCTGCCGCGCACCGGTGATAACAGCTGATACTGCAGTTGATTACGGCGGGAAACTGATCCTGAACCTAACCTAGACACTGGACTGGTCGGTTTATAGTTAGTGATTCCTTGGGTCAAAATAAGAAAAAAGTTCATATAGACATTATGAACTATCTCGTTTAGTTTAGCGTCTGTCTCCGTCTCTCTGTATGTGTTTTTTTTCAAAATAATTCATAACTCCTTAACGGTTTTAGTCACAGCGTGAGATTGTGAACAAATGTTTATCTTATCAGTCGCTGTCTATGTACAAAACAGAAATAAAAAGTCTTTAAACGTTTCGAAATGGCGGCTATTTCTAATATTCAGTTTTCGTGAAATTTGCCACCAAATATTTAAAATAGCCGACATTTTAAAACGGTTAAAAAATGTATTAATATTTTGTGCAAAGATATTGACTAATAAGATAAACATTTGTTCACGATCTCAACGCTGTAAGTAAAACCGTTGAGGAGTTATGAATTTTTTTGTAAAAAAGACACATACAGACCAACAGACGCTAAACTAAATGAGGTAGGACATATGCCTATATAAACGTTTTTGCTTATTTTGACCCAAGGAATCACTACGTAAATTATTACCTCACATTTTTCGAACGCTCTGTATATGCTAGTTTAGAAGTCAACAATGTAAATTTTAGAGTAGATCTGGTATCGATAAAATGTATATAGGGTTTTTAACAGTAATAGTTTTTGGCTTTATCATTACTATGCTCTGCCTACCAGTAAAATGCATTCAGTTGTAAATGTTAAGTTTTAGCATAGAAAATCCAGAGACTTTGAGTTGTCATTTTTACAAATGAACTAAATGGATAAAACTTATTAAATATTAGCCTCAGATTGTTTAGCCTCCAGGTTACTATAAAATAATATCGGTTTACTATAAATTTAATTATGCTTTAAATTTCCTGCTTCAATTGATTACTTAAGTAATCCAAAAATGTAGCTGTGGATTTTTAAGGGTTTTTTTAAAACTTTGCCACAGAAAACTTTTAAACTACTTGAAGCAAGTAATTTAAACCACAAATGATAAAGATTTATTTAAAGCAAATATCACCAGTTGAAAAATAAATTCAGGTACTCTTTGCTCCACAATGATACAATAATAATGCTCTACATTCACTTCAGGCTAACTATCCGTCGATGAACTTGGTGGCTCAATAGTCAAAGTCAGACATGCATTATTTGACTATAAATGGTTTTGATAAAAAAATCACTAGTGAATGAAACTTGTTTTTACCAGCCAGTGATAGCAAATGTAAAAAAATAAAATAAAATAATATACTTTATTGTAGATAGTAATTATCCGGGTCATCTCAGACATATTTATTAGATGGGAAGAGGTTTCAAAGCCTGCCAATAGAAATCTATATAATTTTTAACAATGAATCATGTTTATTTTAAAGTCAATCCAAGGCCAGGTAATAGCTGATTATCTAAACTAGTTATTCTTAAATGGATTTATATACACCGGAATACCTTGAATAAAATATCTCTGTTTGCTACAGTATTTCGAAAATTCATGAAAAATATATATTTAATTACATATAGTACATAGTATATTTAACATTGCGGGATATATTTTATTTTAAATCTTTTTTAAAAAATAGACCTATTTTTAGATTTGTAAGAATTAAAATAACGATTTTATTCCTAGAATTTATTGATTGTAATTTATTCTTTAAAGATTAAGTTTTCTCAAAAAAGACATTATTTCACCAATGAACTAAAATTCAAATAAGATTACCATTTGATGATAATAAATTCAATTGTGTGGTCAGAGTCAATTGTTGGATTAACATATCAACTTTTTTGAGAATTTACTGGTTTGTGATAATTCTAATGCAACCTTTGTTGTTTTTTCTTGAAATTTCGGTAATAATACTCTCTTGAGGGTGTTTAAAGAATCTTATTACACAATATAGTGTATTTATTACTTCTAGTACCTTACACTAATCTTTTGACTTGGAGTTATAAGACATTAATTCAAAATGAGATCAAAATGTTTTCGTCATATAATAGATAGGAACATAAACGTATAGTGTTTTTCCGTTCAAGGATCCTCTAAAACAAACATAATGGTCTCGGACTTACGTTCCGCGTGTCGCCTTCGGTAATATCTTCTTCTCTATAAGGAAAATTTGCCAAGTATTATGCTACACTTTTATTTATTCACAGTCACATTATAAATGCCTTAGATGTTAAAGAACCTAACTAAAATTGTATCATTAATACAACTTTAAAACCTTTCTTATAACGGGCGGTCTTTAGCATTGAGGGTTTTCCAATTAAGAGAAAAAGTAATATTGTACGGAGAAACCGCTTTGAGCGACATTACGTTTCTTCTAACAGCAAAGGAAGGAGCATCAGTCTTCATTGCAAAAGGATTAATTAAAATTCACTTCATATTTCGCTCTAATTACTTTTGATTTAATTTTTTTTCACTGGAACGCATATCTGTTTTATTTCGATTTGATAAGTATTCGGTTTGCCTTTTGCATTATTAAACCGTACAGAAAATGAACCTCGAAGTACAATGTTTGAAATTTACGGGTGAAATTGAAATTAGGGTTTTTTCTGTGTGCATTGTTTGTTATAGTAGTTTAAAAGTTAAAACGCCTGAAAGCTCAAAAATATTGGATATATGTAAAAAAATGTACATAATATATTTTTGGCACTAATGTTTTATTTTGGTATCCTTAGGCTAACTTTGTTAACATAAGTTTTACTGCACCTCTTGGCAATCTCTTTCATACTGCATTACACAATAAAAAAAAAACTCGTAGAAAGTTAATACTTCAGTTAATGGAATTTAGGAAAGCGTTGTTTTTATTTTGTGAAACGTTTATTTCGAAAGAGAATTAGTCTATGCAAATACTGAAAATCCGCGTTCGCAGGGGCTCAACGTGGGCCTAGCCCGTCCTCACGGGATGTACCAGTTGATGAATAGCTTCGTGCGGATATTTAAAGCTAAAAAACCACATACCAACTCCAAGTGATCAAAATAAAAGATTTTTAATATCCTATTTGTAAAAATTTGTTAAATTTTTAAATAATAAAATTAAGTAATATGAAAAAAATGATATCATTAAGTACATGATATTCTCTTTAAAGAGGTTTTGAAATACTCCATCCGGATCGTAAATATTTCCTCTAAAACCATTTACAGTTTGTTCTGCTTCAAAAGAGAAAATTTTAGTGATTTTTAAAGCACATTAGTTTAAATCGTATTATAAATTAATTGATAACTTTTGTCTTGCATAAATATCTTATATCTTTCCAAATAAGTAATAATCTTTTTACTCAGATCCAAAAGATCCAAAATCTTTACAAAATTATTTATTTTTAATAAGAATAAAAAAATAAAAATCAATTAAAAGAGATAAAAACAATAATCAATTGATTAATCAATTAAGTAATTTATTTATTTTTAATTAATTTTTAAATAATTATAAATTAATTAAATTAATTAATTTTTTCATTATTTTTTTATTAAAAATAAAACATTTTTATAAGGATTTTTTGCATATAGACATATTTTGCTTTGAAATAATCGTTGAAACATTGGCAGTAAAATTTCAAATAGTTTTTAGATTTTTTGATTTACTAGTTTTAAGTTAAAAAGTTGGTTTTCCGTGATTCCAGAAAATGTAAATTTTAAGAAACAGTTAACCGATGTTCGGTTTTCACAAATCACTTATAAGACTGGAATAAGACATTCTTGGCGATCCACAAGAATGTTTAGCTATAACATTTAATCGAAGTTTAAGTCTGTGGTTTTGTTTCGTCGGTAAAGTTGACTCTAGAAGACGCCGACTTCTCTAGCGCCGCCACTTGAATTAATTGGAGAATTCATTTCCCCTTTTCTGGCCCCTAAAAATGATGGAAAAATTGAGTCCAAAGCAATTAATAGTTTTTATTTTTTGAACTTTAATATCTCAAAACATAAAACAATTAAAATTATACTTTTTTACCATATAACCAAAGCCAGGCTTTTTGGAAAGGGAACTATCCTGTGAATTTTTTCACGTTTTGGCAACGCTATGTACAATGAATATATTATGTATTTTTGAGATTCTAAGCGCTCCAACGCAATCCAACGTTGCAAATTGATCAAGGCCGAACAACCGATACTTCGAACCAAAATTGGTCCTATTGGCCCTAATATATACTCCAAGATTGATTTTTTTTTCAAAACGTAATTTACAGCTCTATGAAATTCAAATACACAGATAGACGAACGACTCCACACGAAAAACCAATGGTTATATCGTAAAATAAGTTTTTTCTATAGAAAAAAGATTAAACGTTTTATTTAAGGACACCGTGAATAAAAACGTATGATTTTAAAATACCATCAAACAAAGAAATATCAGTCTCCAGAAAAAATATCATAAAAAATTTACTAATTTGAATATTTACGCACTCGGAGCCGAGTTTTGTGGTTGCGGAGGTTCAAGAGGAATACAAATGAAGCACAGTCACGTCGCCTTCCAGTCACGTCGCATATTCTACTTCCTTATCCATAAACAAACATAAAATATTTTGTAAAAACTTTCCTTTAGTGGATTTTATCGATGATACTTCTCTTTAGGGCTAACTTTAAACAACAGAGCAGTTTTTCCTGCCATTTTTCTGGAATAATACATTGATTTACTAAAGGGAGAAAACTAGAAAGAAATGAACTTAAATGGGTAATCTAGCAAATTCTCTATCACTCTTTGAAATGAAACATAAAAAAATGCTGCACTTATTTTTGTGTTACAATATCCTTAAATTGAAATGACAAAAGAATTTGACATAGCATGCAATTACGTTTTTCGCTATTATTAATTTGACCAAAAATACCAACTTTAACGCCGTTATTGTGCTACGTTTAACTTGGCTTGTAATTATTACCACCCAAACATAGTTTTTTTATGACCATCTAATCTACACATACTTTTTATTATTCGTTGCAATTTTAATAAATTACACCTGTGCAATATGTCGAACAGATGAGATAAGTTGCACCAGAACGGTGTACTGATGATACCGATGATTGAAAACTGTGGGTGGAAGGTGGGGGTTTCATCAAGTTGTTGACATTAGTGGTTGTTGCCCCCATCACAACAATGCTTTGGTGTCATCATATATCGGCCTCACTCTATATCGGCGATGGTCGACTCTTATCGACTATCCTTATATTTAGCACATAAACCGATTAAGATTTTTTGATGTAATGTATCTCTCTGTTAAGATTCTGTGAGGAAAGAACTCGCTACTAAAGTAAAATGTCAGTGGCTGTCGATAAAATGTTTATACTTTCTGTGTGAAGAACTTTTGCGAATATGTGTTGAAAAAATGCATTAAAAATTAAACTTATATGCTAAGGAGGTATAACGATGAGTAATGAACTAAAATAAAATTATTAACCCCATCACGACTACAACAAAACGAAACAAATTATAAGCATTCATTCAAATAAAACTAAAAATAATCCTGAATCATGTTTTATTGGAGATAAATTCTTTAAATATGCTTTTATCGCTCATTTAGAGCTCAGAGGCTTAGTAATTATTAATATTTAAATGCGATCATGACAATTATGTTCTTAGGGAGATAAACAAAAAAGACTCGGTTATTTAAGTGGATTAGTTTTAAAGGGAAGTGAGAAAGAGGCATTTAAAACGACCAATTAATCTGGAAACCTAACAATAAATTTAAACTAATCCTTTCCCAAAGTGTACTGGGAAATCACTTCAGTTTTAGTTTTCAAAATCAAAAGAGGATTTAAAAAACTAGAGATTACCTATAAAATTCCTATAAGGGAAATCATTTTGTTATAAGCTAAATACTTTGGTTTGAAGAACTATTTCAAGTAAATACTGCATTTTAATTACAGGACTTTTGTTGTTTTATTTTTGTTTCATTACTTATTTGATTGCATCTATGGAAACATTCACGGTGTTACTAATAAATCACGGCCTATTCAATTTAAAATTATGTATTATGTTTGAAAATTAACCAATAGCACGATAATCGCGCTTATAACATGCATTTGGATAAAGTTAAAGTTTGGTTAAAATCAAGTTTTCACTATTTAATTAACAACATCTACAATACGTTTTGAAAAAATGAAATGGAATTTATTTAAGCTAATTTAATTAATATACTTAAACGAATGGACTCCTTAAATATACTGGTCCACAAAAACGGAAAAATCAATCACAGTTTTTTATTTAGTATTTGGAATATAGTTAACAGGCTTTTTCAGGTTTGACCGGTGCTTCCAAGAAGCAAATAGGGATGCAGTAATGAAACCTTGTTGTATAAAAAATAATATTAAAATAAATAGGCTACAAGATAAATCGATATTTCCAGTCGAAGCACAGCTAAATACATAGTCTACTTTGATGTTTAAATATTTTAATAATTGTAATTGTTTAATTTTTGAAAACTTTTGTGATAAAATTTAATAAACACTAAGGTAGTGATTGAATAACACCGCATCCAGTCGGTTGCCTTGAACTGCTGTAGCCGTGACTTTGACTCCTACATCTGCATAATTCACGCAAACTGGTTATTATGACGACAGGCCGAAATGGAGAATAATAAGGGGTATTAATCAAGTTACCTCCCATACACTCGTCTTCAGGGGCCTTCCTCTTACCATTACTGTACAAGTATATAGTAAATAAGGCTGTATAAAACTATGCAGAGAACAAAACGAGGTGGTTTTCTTGTTTAGAGTATTTTTACCCGTTTTGAACTCTTTATGAAAATACCCGTTACATAAAGAATTGCGTATTTAAAACTACACTCCAGGACAATGTGTCCTTTTGCCTTTGTGTTTTTTTTATTACACGATGTTTTGTGCAAAAAAAATTATAGGAAAAATGTCGTTAAGATTTTTGTTTACCCATTTATCGGAATTCTTTTCCATTACTTAAATCCTTAATTTTAATAAATTAACCACCTGAACCCTGCTGACGTTGTCATGCCTTTCACTATATACTAAAGATCAGTTGTTCAAGTGACCTAGACGTAGATAACAACATGCTGTCTTAGAGAATAGATTGGGAAGAAGAATCGGGAAAGAATTTTATGAACAAGTATTAAGGCCGAAGTTTTATGAATGGCTCGAAGTTTTTCAGTACCTTTATCACCCAAAATTTTTGAAAATTTAGAAAAAACATTTTGCACTTTATTTTTGTGTACATAACCCTCAATATAAAATAATGTAGTTTTTATTCTGTTGTTACGGCACAAAACAAGCACAGCTAGAAAGACTATAGCACTTTCCGCAGAAAAAAAAACCCAACTAAATGTGCTTCCATCTGTTGGAAATATGTACAACTACTTAACTGGTGTAGAGGAGTGGAGGTGTCTTTAAACAAATCATTTAGGCTAATGTCACACGGGGCGGTTTTTCCCGCAGCTGTTGCGCGATTTTTTGCCTTCCGTGAAGCAAAATCACGTGATTTAAATGGAGGGTGCCACACGCCGCGGCTGAAAACCGCTCAATATCAGCGGGAAAAAACGCCCAGTGTGACATTACCCTCATACAGCTGGAGTTTCCATTTTTCGCCACCCGCCTAATGATTTGGCCGGAACTTTGAATTAGATTTTTAGGCCTATCAATAAACAATTGTTTCGAACTCATTAGGCATGCGATTTGTCTCATGCACTTGTAAGTAGTCAAACTGCTTTACTTACAATGTTACAATTTCCATTGAGTATTAATAATTCATTTTATTGAAGAAAAACTATTTAGATTCTCGCATGCTAGGAAACACTATTTCAAGTTAAACCGGATGGCTCGAAGTCTGTGTTTAATGTAATGTACACAAACATAATTAACTTTTATTTGAGGGTCCTTTTGGACCACGATAGATTGCCATGTTAGGGGGTGGGGCTTCCAGCTCTGCTGAGCTTGATCTCAAGAATACACGCTGTAAGGAGGAAGCAAATTACACATGTATTCGCGATTACCATCGAAGTAAATCCGATGGCGATTACCCAGTACTCGGTACTCGATGCTCACTTGTACCATCCATGGTATCCATCAAGTTGTAATCGGTACGGAAATTTAATCGTTTAGCACGTCTCCAATTTGTACCCCTATTTTTGATTGAGATACCTGGATACTGTTACAGTCAAAATGCATTTCTACGAAATACCTATTAATTACTTAAACAGTTTTTCTGAGTTTGGTTTCTTAATACTGGTCAATTGATCAGTGAGTGTCCAAGGAATGGATTCCTGAGTGATTGATAAACTTAACTTTAGTACTAAATAACAATAAATGCTTATGAAAATAATTAGAAAACAAGCAGGTTGCGTTGTGTGTTGTCGTTTAATTAGTACGGTAAAACCGGGGCCTACATGAAGGCCTAGGTTACATTAGTTTTATCCGCAATTCAAGCCTCGTTTACACGTTATTGCAAGTGACACGTAACCTTGGATAACAAAAAAAAAAAAAAAAATACTTTAAAGAACAAAATGTGCTTGGTTTTCACTGGCCATTTTTCACTTGGCATGTTGGTTGATGCGGGTACATATGGTGGGTACTTTTAACCGTATAAACCAGGCTTTATTAAGAGTCGCGTAGTTTATTAAAAGCCTTTGAATAGTACTAGGCATTGACCTGTGTTCCTGTTTCCGCTGTATTTGGAATTAAGTGGAAGAGTAACCAGTAATCGTTCAGCCAGTGTACTCGTTAGTTAGCTTGTGGCGACGACGTACTATATTTGGGACATATATAAGTCATAGTCCCTCTGGTTGAGATGTTATCCTACGCCTACAGAAGAAGGCTTTGAGGATCACATCATCAGCTGGCTATTTAGACCATTGCAGGCGAATTTTAGGAGGTTGGGTATTTTAACTGTATTCAGCCAGTACACCCTACTGACTGAGTCTTCTCTACATTAATACCAACGAAGCACACTTCACAACTAGAGCAGATCTTCAAAGTTACAGCCTAAGAAATCGAAATGAAACTGACATACCATATTGCAGACTAGGTAAGAAGAAAGACTGCTTTCCCCTGCTGGCCATCAAGATGTTTAACAGACTTCCGGCTGCTGTGAAAATTCTGGAGGGGAACAAGTTAATCTTAAAGCTAGGGCCTGGCTCACACAACAAGCATTTTATTCTGTGAAGGAATGTTTTAGTAACTCCTTCACAGCACTTGTCTAGCTACCGCCAATCTTGGGTACAGAATATATATAGAGTGTAAATATTAGTTTATTTAGTACATAGTGACGACATCTATCTACGCTGAGCATGGATAAATGATTCAAGTATCAAGTAAGTTGAAACAGAAAAGAACTTAAAACAGAAAAAGCGAAATTTGGGTTTATATTATGCTTATTTTTATCAAATCATGCTCAGCCGTAGAGTTCAGGGAGTTTATTCCTTCATAAAGTAATTAGTCACCAGATTCTACGATGTTATGACTCGATAATGAACTTTTTGGAAGACCGCCAAAGGAAATGTGCAGCTTGGACTCATTTATCAGGAACATAAATCCAAGACTGCTAAACCACTTTGATCCCGGAACTGCAATATTGAGCTGGAAGATTTATGGATTGCTATAAATGTTCAACTTCTAAAAACTTAATAATAGAATGCTAGTTTATTCTTGAACTAATGCCGTAAGAAACTGTGAAAGTAAAATAAAAACTTCAAGATGATAAAACAAATTTAATATGATCGAAGATTTGTTTACATGAAGTTATATCAATGTTAATTATCTATATATATAAAAAATCCAAAACGGTTGACTGGCTCACTTATTCACTCACTCACTGATTGCAGTTTATCAAAAACTATAATGCCTTGGACCATATTCTTTATAGGCTCTAGATGCGTACCAAGGAAGGATTTTAAAATTTTTCCTCTCAAAAGGACAAAATAGGATAGATTATAATATTCAAAAACGGTCATTATTCAGTTTTCAAAGGTTATGAAGGTTTCTTTGGTCATGAGACTTGGCACAAATATTCTTTTTAGGCTCTAGATGCGTTCTAAGGAAAGTTTAAAAAAATATTCTTTCCCACGGCTAAAATAGAGTATAACATAAAATTAAAAATGGCGGCCATTTCAGTTTTTAAGACTATGGATGAGGGTCATATAGAATATTTTCTTGGGATAGAAAAGGTACGAGATCCAATCTACCAAAACAATAGAATGTAAAAATCTACTGTACGGCCTCATACTTTATTATTTTTCAAGTAACACTTAAGCTAATTGCGTTTTGAGAACCACCGCAAAACCGCAATCAAATCGAAATGAGTTAAAAATGGTTGATTCGATTAAGGAGGGTCAATTTAGCAGAGTTTTTTGAAGTTAGTCAAGTGTTTGGTTTTAATAATGGGACCAATAATTAAAAATATTTGTTAATGGTAATTTCAAAATTTCGCGTCACGTAAATTACCGTACAGGAATAGCAAAAACGACATTAAACGTAAAAGTTAGTCCGTGTTTGATGATTCTTTCTCCATATCAGATCTTAACTACCGGTACAAGAACAATTAAATTGACTCTGTCCTAGCCTTCCTAAAGAATATATTGTCCTTGAACTAGACAAATTTCGCCGGGTTATATTTCCTTATGTCATCCAGTCCAGTCTGGATGACCTAAGGTATTATTAAACCAACAAATTTAAACGTTTTCTTCCCACACTAATACATTCCAAAAACCTGTGTCAAATTAAAGGTTCATAAACAAAGTTTTATTCATGCGATATAATATATACGTTTTCAAACGGAGAGTTTTTAAACGGGGCTAAATAATGTAAGCATTTTATAATAAATTTGTAATTTTAACGAGAAAACTTCTCAGAGCGCTGCTTCAATAAAAAAAAAACATTTTAGTGCAGTAACCAGTAGTGTAATTAATTCTGGAATTATTTCAGACAATGAATTGCACCAGTAGGAAAACAGTAATAACCACTGTCAACACTGAATTGCGCAGCCACGTTTAAGAATCGCATTTACATTTTAAGTTTCATTTTACAATTCACATTCTCCTAACGTTATTTCTTTTTAAATCATTGTCGTACATAAAATTTGAAACATCTTAAGTTTTTTTTTATAAATTAGTTGTATTTTTAATGCCAATCAATTGTTTTAACTTCCAAACTTTCTTACTTTATAATTTTCAAATAAATAATCAGTAACAAAAAATCATTTGACATACAGCTAACCGAGAACAAACTCAAAAGGCAATTCATTTAAAGAGTCTATTGTAATTAAATAAGAACAAAACACCTTTTAAATTAAAAAAAATATTTCCCAATGGTCCAATGGACAGATTGTCGAGGAGCTTTTACGATAGGACTGAAATCCCTGTAAATGTTTAAGCAATTCTGTGTATTTCAGTACTGGCAGTTAATGTAAGTACGCATCCTTAATTAACGCATGCTATTTGAACCATTCGATAACTAAACAGATCAAAGTAAAATATTATAGAAATGTTTACAAAGAATTTTCAACGACCTATGTAAACTTTGTAAATTACTTCACTAAAAACCATTGCACCATACCAAGTTACAGAAAACTCTCGAAGTCATATAGATGCTGTACATTAAAACGAATTTTCCCTAATAAAAAGAATGAAGAGTTTCTGTTATTATCTAATCCACAATCATTTATAATTCCATTCAAATCTGCTAGATTTACAGTCTATTTTCCAAAACTGCACTTGTTTGCTGTTATATTGCAACAGTAAGCGAACGTTAAAACGGACTATTAAAATGATATACATAATTATCCGTTTTGATTAAAACTGGTTAAAAAGTGGGCTTTCGTTACGTTTTTTATTACGTTAACAATAACGGAGTTATAATTAATCGTAATTAATTAAATATCTCCTCAAAAAAAGTGTTTGTGCAAATAAAATATCTGCTTACAAATACGTGTAAGCAGATATTTTATTGACAAAAAAAGTGTATATTTTGTCATTTTATATTATATTTGTATTAATTGATGTACTTTCTGGAAATAAACAAAAATTTGAATTTGAATTGAATATATACCTTGTGAGTGTTAGTGGTGTTAGTTGTATAGTACTATTGATATGGGTCTACAGTATATAAGTTTGTTAGAGAATCGGATTCGACAATAAAAAATATATCAAGATTATGTTTGTTGGAGAGAAAAGAATATATATCGAAGAGAAAATTGTTGATCCAATCCATTATAATTCCCTCTAAGCAATTTGATCATGCAAACAATCCCAAATCAAGGTTTTTATTGTTATTTGGAAATCAATCATGATTAAATCACAAAGTATGTTGGAACCTAAAAATAATTAATATACATGCTGCCCAATACATCTCGAATTCGTTAGATTAGCCTGTCGGAAACATTTCTCAATGCTTACGGAAAATAACAATTAGTTATAGTAGCTGAAACAGTCTGCCTAGCTTTGGTTTTCATGATTACGAAATAAAACACAGATTATAACCAAATTTTATTCCTGAGTTTCACTGTAACGACAGACATAAAACTCATCCGAGCCGAAGTGTTTTCCCTAGAGCAATCAGTCGTAAAAACAAAATTAAGTTACAGGTTTTGACCTCTTGCCTTGGTTCGCTAGGCTACTATGGGAGTTTACCTTCCATGACCTTATTTTGTATAAAGATTTTAACATTACGATACGGAGTATGACGCTGTTTAGTGTTTGAATAATATACATGCTGGAAATTATGTAATAGTTTTAAAAGCTAATCAAACCAAGATCGAGGCCTTGCACCGAGAAGTCTCTTATTATAAACACACCACTTCAGAATCATGCTGAATACGAATTCTCATAATATTGTGTGTTATTTCAACAAGTTTATGCCAAAAATAAACCAAGGCTTCTAGGCACTCGGCGAGGAATTTGAAGCACGTGACCTTAAAGACCGAGGTAGAAGGAGACATGTCGAGCTAACTATGTACACTCGCGACCTCGCCTTGTCTCGCCTTATCTCGCCTTGTCTCGCCGAGAGTGTACTGCTACCGCATGCACTATAACATAGGCCTATGTAAAACGAGACTTCCGACCGCAACACAAACTCTCGCCCTTGCCTGGTGAGTGCACCGACAAGTCTCATTTAAGTAGTACATAAGGATAAACTTTTTTTCACTTCTTTTACGAAAAAAATTTTAAACCGATATTACAGATATAGGTTTATATTTAAGTCGTTGAAGCACAGATATAATCGTCAACCGAACAGCACATAGATAACCAAAAATTGTCATTTCCAAGGGAGAAGGCTTGGTGCTCGGAGTCGTGTCTGAGAGTGATACTTGAATTCACTAATGTTTTCGTGTTTGGCTGTTAACGAGGAAAACGCAACGTAAACACTTACAAGGTTTGACAGAAGGTGTAAACAGGAAAATTGCAAATGTTCGTTTTTGAAGGTATGACCGAGGGGTATTGACTTTCAAGCAATTTGAAGCTAATAAGTCACTTCTCATTTCAATGCAAAAAAGAAAGGGAATTCTTGTTCGCTATAACCAAATTTTAGTTGAGGAATAATCTGTAATAGTCTAATCAACTATGCTTAAATATACCGGTACTATAGTATGTGAAACTTTAAAAGCCGAATAATTACCAATACATGTATCCCTTTATATACCAGGTTTACGTACCTTGATGTTATTGACGATTAATGCGCTTTAGGATACCAATTAGTTTAGGAGCTAAGTACATAGGGTCTTTAAAAAAGATAAATCCCAGATAGGAAGGGAGATTGAAAACGTATTGAAACTTGTGGGCCATGTTCAAACGTTGTTTCATGTTTATCTCTAGGCAAGAAGCGAATTCAAAAGGATTTCCACAGAGCCTATGTAAACTAAACCCTACCCCGAGCTGCTGAGGAATGCATGAGAACCCTCAGGGAAAGGTCCATCAGAATTTCTCGATCCAGCCCGATCATCGTGTTTGTCATCCAATTAATATAAACCATTTCACTGTCATAATATTTATGAATAATACTCTTTTTTGGCGAATTTCCCCTATTGGGAAGAAGCTATTACCGTAGGTCTGATGGTAAGACCTAAGCCCCAGACCATGATAACTTTTCGTTTTGCAATCCCCAGAAGCAAAAAACACCATTCGTTCGAATTTATATATATATATATATATATATATATATATATATATATATTAGAAAAATTCTCTTCATAATTCAGTGTTAAACAGTTTTATTCATTTTCGTCCATCTAGTGAACTTCTTCAGATAAATAAAATGTATAAAAGTGTATAAAATATAAGAAATATAAAAAATCTTATATATAAATAAATCTATATATATCTATATATATGTGTGTGTCTGTTAGCACGATAGCGGACGTAAAAATGGTCCGATCTTGATGAAATTTGGTACAGACAAGTAAAGTGGTAATCGATTGGACGAGTTCGTGATCAGACCACCGGAAGGGGGAGTAAAAGGGGATGAACCCCCTCAAAAATAGTTTTTTTGAGTTTTATACATAGAAAAATAAAATTAATCAAATTTTTGTGTGCACCATTGAATTCAGCTCAAAAAAACAAACAATTTAGTATTTTGAATCACTGCTCTATGTCCATTGGTTACCGAGATATTGAAAGTGGTTAACACAGTACGGTGTCCCAATGTTAACCTTATGGGAAATAAGTAAAATTCTATATCTCATTTATTTCTCAACGTATCTTGATAAAACTTGGTAAATGGCTTCTTCTAGTTCAGATCTACTAAATATTGAATTAAAACCAGCCAGTTTAATCATACCTGTAGCCGCAAACCTGCATACTCATTCCCCATGTTAATCTTATGGAGCTTACAAAAACATGTCAAATCTCCCTATGTTAGATTAAAATATATTGTTTTGCATTTGAAATTCGCTGAGTATGCAGGTCTGCTGCAACGGGGGTATTTATTATTTTATGCAATCTTCATCCCAAACGCTATATTTATATATTTATTTTATGTACCTGTAGTTTCCAATCAGCTGTTATGATTACTTTATTTTTTAATTTTCACCGTTTATTTCGTTGCCAACTTTTAAGCCCCTATGTTAATTTTCTTTAAGAACAAAATTAATTTTTCGTCATATCTCTACGAAAACGTTAAGTTTTCATCACATATGAAGCGGGGCTATAAAACTCGTTTTCTCTCTAGAGGAAAAAAGAACAAGTTGAAGTCGAGAATTTCAGCAGTTTGTTTTTTACTGCAGTAAAACCAAGGTCTGTAGAGAAGACGAGAGGAATAAGATGGTTACCTATAACTCCTATAAGGCCTGGGGAGCCAAAACTTGTGAAGTTATGAGCTTTTGCGGTTTCATTCCAGCTCTATTAGCTCATCGGGTTAAAATATAGCCTCAATCGAGGTGTCAGTAAAATGTTCCCTCCGACTGGTGAAGATAAATGTTCGCCCCCGCTGGAGGTTAATAATTGGTTAGTGTCAGTCAAATGAAACATTCATCTGATTGTTGTAAATAGCAAAATCAAGATGAAGGTCTCGTTGGAAGAAATCTTTCAAAGTTAAAAAGATGAAGAATTTTAGTTTTTTTTTACTAGTTATCTGAATATACTGAGCGGCATAACGAAAAGTTTAGTTCATAACACTAAAATAGTACTGATCATTGTACTAAAGTTGCTTTTCGTCAGAAGGCAAAACTTGACGTCGCACGAAAATCGTCACTTTTAATAGTCTACAGGATAGTATATCAGGTACAAACTCGTTCACACATACGTATATTAATTAAACAAACTATCCATACCTTTCTTCTGTTTATGCTAAATGATTTTATTATGCTAAATACTGCAACAAAAACACTAAAGTGATGTACTTTAGTGTTAACGTTATTAGTTTTTTTCTTACCAAGTAATCTGCATAGAACACTTTTTTGAGTAACACATTAGTTATTTCCAGACTGAAGGAAATCCTTGGGGCCGTTTTTGAGATAGTTGAGCAATCAATCAATCGATCAAGCAAGCAAGCAAGCTTTCAAACGAACATTTATCATGTAAGAGTAGAGGATACTGTGTTAAGAAGAAAGATCACAGTACTTCTAGCACTCATTTGTTATATTCACAACAATACAACGTATGCTCTATTCTCATATTTCAGCCAACACTATTATACCAGATAACTTTTGTCGTGGTGGAATAAGACCCTTGTTTTATTTTGGCATTATCTTTAAATTTCAAATATCCATCATTTACCATATGGAGGGTTAAATTATATTTTATAATTTTGATTATATTCAGTATCATATTAGACATCATATTATGAAAAATGATTATTTTTTACTAAAAATAGAACGAAACGACAAACTTATATAAGACAACTGTTGAAAGTCGCGATTGAAATGAAAACTGATAACATTGTAAACGAATAAACCAAACTCACAGATTTGGCTCTGCCAAGACAGCCAATTAGTGGAAGGAATTTTACTCTTATCAGACGATCCTCCTACTGTATTAAAAGAAGATTGCCTGGCTAAAACAATATTTCGCAATTCAGTGGTATCACACGTGTAATCAGTGACTCCGCTTGGAAATGATTGAAACATCTTGACAACAACTCGCAGTGAAACTTGCCTCATAATAAACAAACGATTATTTGTTTCAACTGCGACTTATTTTTTTTTATTCCCGTCTTCAAGGTCTACCACTAATGTTCAAAAATATATTTCGCCAACTCATTCATCAGCGATCACAGCAACCCACCAATAACTCTTGCTGTTTTCTCCAATGAGCCCTTGAATATCGCCTTGAATAAATTCCTCGTGCCAATACATCGAAGCTAAAACACTCGACATTCCGTTTACATAATCAACAACAGATATGCAAAAAACGCGGAACCTCGCTTGCAAACATCCGCCGCAGCCGAGAACCAGAATGCCATGTCTGTAATGGGTTACGTAATGTATTTTATGATTCCATTTCTTCAAGGTATAGAGGAGTGCACTCTTAATGTTTAAACCTTATATACATTAAGGTTGTATACCGTACATTAGACTTTGTTATTTAAAAATATGTCTTGTAAGTAGGGGACGATATAAAAAATAAATAAAAATAAATAAAACTGTGATGAGTACTTAAACAAAATGTTTTAGTTTGATACAATGTAATACTATATTTTAACTAATAATCAACCATCAATTTTCAAATTGAATCACGTATGCAATCAGGAGGAAACTAATGTATATATTTCAGCGTGAGTTAAAAGGGCTAGCTAAGGTAACAACCACTGACAGTAAATTCTACCAGATATTATTTTTAAAATAATAAAACAAGCAAGTTTTGAGGGGAATAAACAAATGATTGTATACCTATGATTCATTTCCAGTCTTTTCAAGCCTCATTTCATTATAAATATCAGTTTACATTAAAAGCTCAAAATCTTAAGTTCTATCAGTACTTTCATAAAAAATGTAATAAAAGTTGTTAAACAAGTAATATAATCTGTATTATATAATATATTTTTGCCCTTTAAATTGTTTCAATAGTTTTTCACAATAACAAAATATATTTTGTGAAAAACTAACCATAAAAATAACTTGGAATCTATAAAACACATACTTTGGAAGTGTTATTAATATACGATACAATGTATCAGGTACAAACTCGTACACATATTCAAGCATATTAACTAAACAAACTATCCATACCTTTCATCTGTTTATGCTAACGAGTTAATGCTAAATACTGCAACAAAATCACTCGCTAAGCCATCGTTTGGGAGAACCTTTACGAAACGTTGGTGAACTACTGACGGCGAAATGAAGAGAAACGGTGAGTAAACCCTTCGAAACGACACGAAACGGTGCTAAACTCCCGCGAAACGAAAAGAGACAGTGAGTAAACTCCTCGAAAAGACACGAAACGGAGGGAAACCTCACGAAACGGTGGTAAACTCCTGTGAAACGAAAAGAGACAGAGAGTAAACTCCTCGAAACGGTGGGAAACCTCACGAAACGACACGAAACTGTGAGGAAACCCCTCGGGCACGGACGACGGCGGCGGCGCTGTGGTGCGACCACGGACCACAGAGTAACTGAGCAGACTACCGAAGCAGAGAAGGGGTTTGAATACAGCGCTACCTACCAGCGCGGCCTCATGTTGTTGGTAGCCGATAACACAATAAAGACCGAATCAAATAACTTGATTAGGTTTGCTTATAAGACCAATGCTTAAACTAACATTAGTCGTATGGACAGAGTGGGCCGTGCTGTTTGACTCAGAATAAATAAAATAAACTTCTTTGGAATAATATTGACCCAGTCAATTAATTGACTATTCACCGACAAGTACGATACGTTATTTTTCATGTATGAAATCTAGCTTGAGATCTCGGCTTTTTCCAAAAAATTATTTGTGCCGAACATATGGAGGAAGCTCCATTACTTGCTTCTTTTTTAAGATAGTTGTTAACTTCGGTAGAACCTTAGCAAAAAGTCAATATTTTGTTGATTTGAAAGGGGAAAATACTAAAAATACTATCCAACGATTCTGTTTAGCAGAATTTTTATAAACATTTTAGTTTGGTTGTTAAAAAATCCCAAACTATATATTGTTGCAATTTTATTAATTATTTAATTAATGCAATATAAACATTCTTTTCTGAAAACTCTTTGTATATTTAGTTTTTTCAGATAAGTTATAAATCATAAATTGTAATGTTGGAGGTTGAGACTGTACCGAATTTGAAAGTTAACATTCGCTTTAGGAGAAGCAGGCAAAAAGTGACATTTTTCGTCCCCACTCTCAATCTTTAAAACTCTTACAAACAATATGTTTGGCTATAAACAAGGGGACATTAGGTATGACCCAATGTCAACTGATCCGAAAATTAAGCCATTTACTGAAGTCAAGAAGAGCTTTTTCATGAAATTCTGAGACGCATTGGCAAATCTACTTTAAAATGTACCAACACCTGAACATCCGTCCTCTAATATCCGTCCAGCCGTTATTGAGCTATAACGTCTTTAGTAAGTAAACCAGCCAACAGGTTAATATATAGACATATATAAAAACAAAATTAAATTTAATATAATAATATTTTACTGAATAACCAACTAATAAATAATATCAATCAGCGGTTTTTACTCTTTCTTTGCACAGGTATAGTGTAAAGAAAGAGTGGCATGAATTAACAATAGCTCGCATGGAAACCAAATAAAATCTACCAACATTGCAAAAATCATAACTAATAATTTACAGAAAAAGCCTTACCGGGCAAAGCCCGAAGAGATTTCACGGGCGTGAATACGCCTTTGATGTATCAGTTCAATAACTTTATCTTTCTGTAAAATCTCAACCTGGTAAGTTCGGTAGCTTTTCAGTTTACACCACACAACAACAACAACAACAACAACAACAACAACAACAACAACAGCAAACAGTCAGAAACCGATTATGTTTTATTTAGCAGCTGCATCCGTCCTTTCCACGGTTCAGAACGCATTAGTTATAGTCAATGGAATTATTATTTTACTCTGCAGTATAGAATCAGCAAACAGTCTGGTCAGTTATAAGTCATTGTACTCAGCAGATCCCGTTTCAATTGGTTTATTTACATCCTCCTAAAAGATTAAGGGGAGTCTCTACTAAAAATCCTAAAATCATTATTAAAGGTAATTTTAAGTATTTAACCATGTATTATACTTCAGATGGACCTAAAACCATTATTCCCAATGTCATTTATTAAAAAAAATATTTATAGGGCCTAAAATTCGATTTACCGATTGTTTCAAGGTTTTTTTAAAACCGTTATTCCAAGAAACGAATTGGACCTACACAATGTTCAAAGGTATCATTTTGTTCAACATTAAATTTAGTTAAAAATCACGTATTTTTAGTTATGTAAGCCAAAAATTGCTATTTTAAATTTTCCTTCAAACTTTGCACTTTTTTTCATAATTTTTAGTAAAATTTAAGATTTTTAAATTTTGTATCCATTGATCCAAACTTATTCAAAATACGTGATTATTTAGGTAATTTATCTTAGATAACCCAAAAAAAATTTGAAGACTGTAGTTTCAGTAGTTTTTTTGGAATACCAAAATTTATATGCTAGATACAGTCAAAATGCTACTTTCGGTAATCGCGAGTTTTCTAAAGAAGTGTTTCATGGAAATATATGCCAAAATTAAGCAAACAATTATATTTATTGATACATTTACAATTTATATAACTGTTATTATATATTAAATATGACACAGGAACAATATAAGAGTGTCAAAATAATTTTTTTACTTGAAAATAATACGAAAACCGCGAATTTTGTTTTTCTGCATAGCAACGTATAATATGAATTTCATGCCATAGTAAAGTTGGTAAAAACTATGAAATGTGTTTTTTTGTATTCAGGAATAAATTAGTAAAAATTAGGTGTAAAATTTTATTTTTGAAATTTTCAAGATTTTTGGCCATTTTTTAGTAGATACTACCCTTAAACATTGAACTTTGGAAACCCAAGCGTCAGAGCTCGAACGAATTTTAGAAACCTAAGAAGGACAGAAACCTTCCCACAGGCTAATATATAACAACTTTTCAAGGTTTCAAAAAATGAGTTCGTCGCAAGGACGGTATGGTAACGCATAAAGGACAAACAGAAGATGCACATTTGATCTGATGATCTGATACATAATCAAATCAAAATGTATATTGATGAAGATGGATTCTAAGTTGAATATAGATTATTGTTTTCAAATCACGAAAACAAACTCCCTCACTTTCTCTCCTGTGCGTGGATGTTCAAACTACATTATACTCAAAGAGACCCCAGCACACAATAACAATAAGGGTAGATTGCATCCCCTTGCACTAGGTCAAGGCAGCAACCGTTCAAATCGATTGCAGACCGAACTAAGGTAACATCACGGAATGTTGCCTTGTTCGAGTTGCTACGAATAAGGAAATTGCATTCAATAATATCGAACTTTTGGTATAAGAAAAAAACTTTAAAATTATAGGTGATCGTTCTTTATTTAATTCTATGACAAATGATCGTTCTTGATTTAATCCGTACAAATGCTAATTTATTCTGTTCATAATATCCCTCAGTATACAAATAAGCAGGGCGCACTGTATCAGTAAAGTCAACATATTGACTGACCAAACATATTGATTGTTTAAATTAAATGAGGTAGTTAATGAATTTTTATAAGTTAATGCCTTAATTGTAATTTCTAATTCAACCGGTAAGTTATTTTACAGGTAAAGAAGTGAGCTTAGAAGTTTACAAGAGCCAAACAAATTTAATTATTGATAGATTAATTTCAAGGGTTTAGAAAAAGTTTGGTTTTGTTGTAATTTAAAACTTTTCTTTGAAAGATAAATTAATTGATTCCAATAGCTAATTGATTTCCTAAAGTTATACTTTTCAATCTTATTTAGTATAAGTTGAATTTTTCAGAGGCTTTTTAAATAATATTTTATTTCAGTTAGTGCACTGAAAAAACTCAAAGGTAATAGCAGTATGCTAGGAGGGTAAAATTAGCCTTGCGTGGTTATTATTTGCCCCACCAATGTACTTTTATGAGCTCAATAGTTCCTCATAACGTAACCAAACTATTTCAAGTTAAATGTTTTTTTCTGAGTTATTCTTTTCCACAAAATATAAAATATTCCCTTCGCACCATATTTTTTTTCCTTTCGGATTAAACTGAAAAAGTCTCGTTTCACTTGGAATGTAAACACATAAATAACGATAACACACATAAAGTATGGAATATGGTGCTCCAACAGTCACACTAATCATAATTATAGGCAAATCAGTAGGCTCTACATATATCACGTATTCAAATCAGTGTAGACGAATATTCCACCAAACCCCGAAAAATTTCAAACTTTTCTGTAGGAACTAACAAAACTAAAAAAAGTGTATAACGTGAGTTTTTTACGCCTCAATAGAGAAACAGAGCTGGATGATTACTTCACAACAAAATATTCATGTATTTCTAGCTTACACACTGGCCATTGCGGCGTCCGTAAATTTCGAGGTCATACACCATGCCAAACATATTGATGCATTGCGGCACTGTTTAGGTCTGTAGGGTTTCACTGTTGATTATGGTACACGAATGGCTCATCTCCAATATGAATATATTTATGCTTGAGTAAGAGATAAGTTTCTTAGTAAATAATTAAAGTGGACTTAAATATAGAAGTAAGATTAAAAATAATTTAAGTAAAAAATAACCACTCATATTTAAGTTTTACATTTAAGTTTACATTTGTAAATTTTTATTAATGTAATAGACTTTTAGAATAAATTTAGAGAAAAATTTAAGTTATCTTAACAATAATAAAGTTTTAATACATTGTCACTTAAATACTAGCAAAAGCATCACTAAAAGCTCTGAAATCATGAAAATGAGACAGTTTTTAACTGCGTCAACTCGGAATTTCAACGCGACGTCACGAGTGAGGCGAACATGAAGCTGTATTGTATCAGACCAATCACGCTGTGTATTAGAATGGCTTCGAAACTGTGATTTGAATTCTGGAACGGGAAGCAGCGGATGGTGTTAAGAACAAAATACGTGTTACGAAATTCTATATTAATTTATAATTATATCAAAATAATACATATGTGATATTCAAATTATTAAAATTAATAAAACTACAATTGATTAGTCTCAGTGCTTTAACAGAATTATAACTTTTAGGCCTATTGTTTGAATACCCAGATTTCTCACAAAGGGTCAATTAAATATTTTCTATGTCACTCAAATAATAATAACGATAAATCATGGAATATGAATTAATTATGCCATCTAACAAAAGGTTGCCGTTATATATAGTAAGGAGTTTGGACATTTCCTGATCGAAACGTTAAAAAATGCTACTGTGGCGTTAAAATACAGAAAATAAATAATAAAAATCCTTGGAGAACTGTGCTTTTAATTAAATCCTTTTGAATCATGATCTAAGTTTAGTTAGTTAAACACAATTTCATGGGAATGTTAATTTAATCACATATCAATGTAACTTTGGCGTTTGTTGATTACAACATATTTATTAGTGTGGTAAACATTAATACCCCCATTGCAGCAGACCTGCATACTCAGCGAATTTCAAATGTAAAAGATTATATTTCAATCCAACATAACAAGATTTGACATGTTTTTGTAATCTTCATAAGAATAACATGGGGAATGAGTATGCAGGTTTGCTGCAACAGGTATGTTAAAACTGGTTGTTTTTACTTCTATTTTTAATAGATCTTAAATAGAAGAAGCCAAACCCCAAGTTTTATTAACATATGTTAAGAAATAAGGAAGATATAGAATTTTTTATTTCCCGTAAGGATAACAAGGGGAATGAATATGCAGGTTTGCTGCCACGAAAATAAAAGTACCGAGGATTTTAGACTATTAATCATTAGATCTCATCTAGATGAAGCCACAAACCAAGTTTTATCCAGATGTGTTGAGAACTAAGCAAGGTATAGAATTTTACTTATTCCCCATAAGGTTAACATTGGGACAACGTACTGTGTTTACCACTTTCAATATCTCGATAACCAAGGGACATAGAGCAATGATTCAATGTACTAAATTGTTTGTTTTTTTGAGCTGAATTCAATGGTGCAAACAAAAATTAGATAATTTATATTTTTGCATATAAAAACTCAAAATAACCATTTTTGGAGGGGTTTATCCCTCTTTACCCCCCCTTCCGGAGGTCCGATCGGGCTTGTTTTCGAACTCGTCCGTTCGATTACCACTTTACATGTCTGTACCAAATTTCATTAAGATCGGACCATATTTACAGCCGCTATCGTGCTGACAGGCACACACACACACACACACACACACACACACACACACACACACACACACACACACACACACACACACACACACACACACACACACACACACACATATATATATATATATATATATATATATATATATATATAGATAGATAGAATAAAAATTTGAACGGATGGTGTTTTTTGCTTCCGGTGGCCCCAAAACGAAAAGTTATCATGGTCTCGGGCTTAGGTCTTACCCTGAGACCTACGGTAATAGCTTCTTCCCTATAGGGGAAATTCGCTAAAACGAAACCTAATTCCTAGTAAGGATATTGTGTTCTTAGTTTTGCATCAATTTCACGATTTTATTTAGAATGAGGTCCAATTTAACCTTTCAAAAAACTGATCGACTCTCTGATTAAATTGCCTACTTCATTCAGTGTTCATTAAACCTAAGCCTCACCCACATCTAGTTTACAGTGATTTAGCATTTACTAACTCTGTGTTTATTATTTAAAGAACAATAGGTTATTATTTAGTAAAAAAATGTTTTTCATAATGAAACAAAAAATTGTTCTTTATTTTTCCTTTTATACATTTTTATCTTTTATTCTTTAGAAGTGAAATGGAAAAATTGGAGCCATGACAGATGTTTCATAACCTTGAATGGAAACCCCTTTTCAGTAATATGTTTTAGTAACCATGCAAATCTAACATTAAAAATATATTTAAAGCTCAATGCACTTACATTATATAAAAGTGCCTTTGGGAATAAAACAGAGAATTCTCCTGGAGTAAAGATATTCCACAACTGAATATTAGCCAGCAGTTGCGAGAGTTTCATTTATCAATGTCTTTATTTTAATCTCGTAATTCATCTACATTCCAATTCTCACCTGGGTTTGCTGGGGAATGTCTGGTAAAACTAATGTTTCACCAGACTCGCTTGGAAAATAATTACTTCAAAATTATTTACCTATTTAATAAATTATGTTGTTATGACTTTTTAGTTATAAAAACTAGGTGTTAAATAATTTTTATGCAAATTTATGCGGTTCTTTAAAAACATGTTGGTCACATCTTTAATTCGGACGACCCTACCCTACCATCATGGTGTATTTTATATATTCTTTACAATACATCCGTGACAAAGGAAAATACACTTCCAGTTGTACAATGAGGAGCTAAGCAACAATATAGTCGTGCTTTTGATTCTAATTAGTTTTTGTGCTAAAATTATATGTTTGGTAGTTTTTATGCTATGGTAACAAAGTTTTCGAAAAATTTTTGATCTTTATTTGAAACTACCTATGTAGGCTAATAGGTCATTCTAACGCCTTGGGGTAGCATATTGGGACAACGAGGTTTTCCTTGACAGCCGGAATGTTGAAATTCGTCTAAGAATACTTTTAAAATATTTTTTACACATCTAAGAAATGCCTCTCGTTCCAAAACCCACAGGTAAAACATGACTCAATAAGACAGAACCTTTACCTTATTATCCAATAACATCAAGTTATACGTTGTCGTGAATAAACGTAACTATATTTTCAGTAACCAACCAAAGTTTTTATAAACTGAGACTGATGTTTTACTAAACTTTCAAGCTGATACAGCAATATTTTCTGTTCATTATTGTAACACATTATTCAACGACAGTAACTACCATACGTATTGATATGTTGGGCACGTTTAGAGCACCGTACAAAGGAGAACAGTGTCGCACGTAATTGTTCGACTTTGAGGCCGTATTGATACATCGCAAATTTGAATAATTTGCCTCCATTAAAAATCATCCCCATGAAAAACATCATGAAAGATTAAAAGAATCTATCAATACAATCAGTATGGTTTATTTTTAATAAATACAAAGTACTTGTAACTTGCATATCTATTTATTCATAACTGAAAAGTAAATATTATGATATAAACAATTCCAGTATGTAAACAATTAACATATGGTAAAATATATAACAATTTTTATTCCGGTCTGTGATAAAGTGATGAGAAGAAATAAAGGGGAAATTCAATGATTTATTCAGCTTTAAATGAAAAATTAACATTTATTCTTTAATCTCAATAAAACATGAAATTAACATTAATTAAAGACAAACATAAAATTTAATTTATTTGGTCACTGTCAATTTTTCTGCGAGAACAGTAAGGAAAGACTCCGGTAATTGATAACTTGCGTTACAATTTTTTGACACCTCGAGTGATGGATTGACTTAGAATCGAGTTGACTACATGAGCTGGACTTTGATTAGATTGCGTTCACTGTAGCGATTAGTCAGGTTCTTGCTAGCTTCTTAATCATATTGTACAAAATCATTTTTGATACGATCGCAGATAGAGGATAGAGACATTTGTAAATCTAACTGTCCAATGGAGAAAACATTGATTCTTATATCTCAGAGAATGTCATTTTCTAAGAATAACTGTTACATAATTTTGATTGAAAGCTTAGGTGAAATGTGTTTTGTTACGAATTGGTATAAGTTCATGGCGAAACACTCTAAAGTAAAATTGAAGGCGGTTTTAAATATAAAAGTGTTAATTCATTACCGTAGTGTTTTGCCACCTATATCCCTATTGCTTCAACCTTAACTTGCCTCGAACATTCGTCCAATCTATTTGCTATTTCCGTTCCAAACTAAATTAACCATGGAACAGCCATGTGCACTTCATAGTGGCTGAAAATCTTTTATGCTTACTCCATATATATTGTTTCAGATGGTAGGATAATTTACCAGAGCAGGTCAGTAACTTTTGCGTCAAGTACACTTTTAAAAAGAAACTATCTAGTAAACTATTCAATGCCTCAGATGAAGAACTATAGGCTAAGTCATTGAAACATCATAAGGAACTATCATCACTGAACTATCATAAGAAATATAATGAGAACTACTATAGTTCTTCATCTGTGTTAAAGCCCATAATTGCAAAAGCACTTAAAGCGTTTACATCTGTCACAGCACTATTTGAACTCAAATTTTTCTGTTTAAGTTTTATATGTATTTTATCCGAGTATCTATCAACACTATACTTATTCATACAATTATCTATTCATAACTATTTGTGATGGTTTACTTCCTGTAGTTGGTTTTACTGATTTATTCCTAGACCAAGTTATTATTGTAGTTTATATAGCTGCAGCTTTTATACTGTATTTAGTGCTTTAGCGAAAATTAGTTAAATTAAAATAAGCAATGCGGTAATACATTTAAAAACAACAGAAAAACTGAAAATAACTATCAATAGATAAACCATTACACATCATATTAATGCTATTAATAATAAACTCTTCTAATGTTTAAGTAAAAATGCTGAAAGTTGTTTAAAATTCTCTTGCAGACATTAGTTATTCACTTCTCTTAATGGAGGAAAACCCATTACCGCTTTTGTAGAGGAACAAGTGAGAAACGCTGTGGTGAGTGATCATTGTTGTAAAAGTTGGCAACTTCTGCTCAAACGCTTGTTGTGCCTTTATTAGATCGTCCCGGTTAAACTTGGAAGCCAAAAGCTCAATTTCTGTAGGTTAAAACTACTTTTATGGAAAACTTTTTTATGGCGTTTCGGAACGGTCCTGATGATTCTTTATAATATAAATTTTATTTTCTGAACTAATGGTTACATGGACATGAGGCTACTTTCATAGGGTAACTATTTTTTACATACAGTTTTCACATGATTTTCCCTTTACTTGCACGACATATGTGTATGCGATACTCAACTTTGTCCCACACCTCAGCTTTTGGATTAGTTATACCATAATTTACAAAGAATATGTTTTTTAATGATTTAGCGAAAGAGAGTGAAATGAAAATACCCATTCAATACATTTAAGCATGTCTTAAACTGCATTTAAACTGCACATATGACTTGAGTGAGTCTTGAGAGTTGGATTTGATGCGTGTTCATGATGGGTGGTCAATAGTATATAGAAAGGCAGTCAATATATAGTGTACTTTGTAGTTAATTTAAAGTAACCTCCATCTCATACATATAGTATTACAAGTAATAGCCTATAAAAGCGGATAATTATTTTGGAAACACCCTTTATTGTGCATATTAAAACAGTGTTGAGAGGTCTTTATGTTTTAAAAGATATCAATGACGAATTTTTCTCTTCGAGTTTAATGATAATGATGTTTTATATTTAAGAATTATTTATCAATATAATGAAGTTAAATGTACCGTAGAGCGTTAAAAATGGTTACAGCGTTACTTTCGCATGTTTTGTATATGAACGCTTTTAGTTCAAAGGTGATTATAATTTTGGAATATCATCCACATAAAAACATTATGCGTTATAGAGAGTTTCAATTTAGTCTCTGGTTTTAATATTTAAAACTAAATTTTTTACTTTGTCTTTTTCTGGTCGCATTCTCACATTTCCCACATAAATATCAATCAAGTTTTATCAGACTCAGCTAAATGATTCCTTTAGTGTTTGTCACCTTTGTGCTCTTGCATTGACTTGGGATTGTAACTAACAATACAATAATATAAATTTCAAGATATATATTGAGAAAATTAAGTAAATAATGTCCTATTAGAACTCTAGGATAAACCAATAACTTAATAAAATAACGTATAATCGTGTACTTTAAAACTCTTTTATCTACGACCATTGCAATAAGCATCAATTTTGGTATTACAATAAACATTATAATGATATACATTAAAACACCAAAAACCAAGCAGTACTCTAATGACGACTTTAGAGTACTGGAGTCACTTTAGAGTACTGGTTCTAGACCAATGAGAGCTCGGCATTTGACGGAAGTAGTGTCATAATAACAATTACGCAATTCGCACATCAGCTGATTGTTGCATTACGATTCATGTTTGAGTTTACTTATCCCATCAGCTGATTGTTCCACAACGATTCATGGTTCAGTCTGCTTATTTACCTAACCTCAAATTTTAGTTGACCTATTCCATCATTATTAAAAGTCATGAGTTTTGTTTAACTTCGGGGAAATTTTGTTGTTTATTGTTGGTCGTAGATAAAATAGTGTATGCAACGATTGTATTATGCCTTTAAGCCACTCGTGAGATATTTAGAACACTCGCTTCGCTCGTGTTCTAACTTACATCTAACTCGTGGCTTAAAGACATTCATTATACAATCGTTGCATAAACTACTATTAAACTGCACATGTGACTTGAGTGAGTCTTGAGAGTTGGATTTGATGCGTGTTCATGATGGGTGGTCAATAGTATATAGAAAGGCAGTCAATATATAGTGTACTTTGTAGTAAATTTAAAGTAACCTCCATTTCATACATATAGTGTTATAAGTAATAGCCTATGGAAGCGGATAATTATTTTGGAAACACCCTTTATTGTGCATATTAAAACAGTGTTGAGAGGTCTTTATGTTTTAAAAGATATCAATGACGAATTTTTCTCTTCGAGTTTAATGATAATGATGTTTTATATTTAAGAATTATTTATCAATATAATGAAGTTAAATGTACCGTAGAGCGTAAAATGTGGTTACAGCGTAACTTTTGCATGTTTTGTATATGAACGCTTTTAGTTCAAAGGTGTTTATAATTTTGGAATATCATCCGCATAAAAACATTATTGGTTAGAGAGTTTCAATTTAGTCTCTGGTTTTAATATTTAAAACTAAATTTTTTACTTTGTCTTTTTCTGGTCGCATTCTCTACAGGAACATTTCCCACATAAATATCAATCAAGTTTTATCAGACTCAGCTAAATGATTCCTTTAGTGTTTATCACCTTTGTGCTCTTGCATTGACTTGGGATTGTAACTAACAATACAATAATATAAATTTCAAGATATATATTGAGAAAATTAAGTAAATAATGTCCTATTAGAACTCTAGGATAAACCAATAACTTAATAAAATAACGTATAATCGTGTACTTTAAAACTCTTTTACAGTATCGTTATGTACTCACATGTCAGTATTAAGCTATGGTTCTTTTACTTAGAATTACTTTTACTGAGAATTTTATGGTTCTTTTAATACTTTACTGAGAATCAGGGGCCCAGTGAATGATCATTTTATAGCACTGACCCCAAATTTAATTTGGTTTAAGCTATTTAACTTAGTATAAAGCCTTGATAAATATTTATCTCAGCTATTTTCCGCTAACATGTACAGCGTAAAAAAGCATTATCATTTTTATACCTGAAAGCCATATTTTAAGGTAAATAAAAACCATTTGAGACGATTTGAATAAAAAAATAAAATGTCGATTGGCGAATCACTGTTGGGAATAAAAAGACATTGATGGATGAAACTGGTGAGCTGTAATCTGGGATCAACTGACAGCTCAAGAAAGGATCTCTCTGTTGAGCACATTAACAGGATTACAAACCTTCCACACTTGGCTTAATAAACATCTATAATTGTTTTCAATTCATCATTGGCGATAACCAATTTGTGTTTGATTTCAATTTTTGCGGACATTTGCAATTATTAAATTTGCAATTACAATTGTTTTTACTAATCAGTGATGGCAAATATCCTCGAAACTCAAAACCAAAACACAAACATTTATGGGAACCGCTTAATGCCCAGTTGTTTGATCTACTAGTAAATTAATCGCAAAAGAGCTAGTGAGCAAGTGTTATAGTGAATCCATAAAATTAATTCTTTTGATCACTTTGTTTTCAAAGAGCCCATTACTACATCTTACTTCTAGCAAAGCAAATAATTTATTATCTGGCTTTTCCTGCCCTAAACATTTTTCTCCTCACATATTGAAGCCTAAAATCCCCAATTTTCACAATTAATTACGTTTCACACCTTTGCTTATTGCACAGTATGTATGAAAACTTAGAAAAAGTTTTTTAATCTTTCTTCCGAGGAGAACTACATTATTTTAATGGATCTATTTTTGAGCCCTACTTTTACAAGGGGAGAGGTGCCGAATATGTATTACCGGCTTTCTTCAATTCGATACAAAGAAAGGTGAGAATGAACTATGGATTTATTTTCATCCCGATGTTCAGATTTGTGTCCTGTAAAATTTCTTCTAATGCTAAAAGTTCCCTAGCATATGAAAAATTCAGTTTGAAGCCATCATTTACTTAAAAGCTGTTTAGACTCCACAGCTACAAAAATTGTTGGATGTTATAACTTACGTAAATTACATACTGGTTACAGTTAAAGTAGTAATATTTAATTAATCAGGTTTTATAATCTTAATATTTAGTTAAAACAAAATATATCAAAACCTCTAAAAGAGAGCTTTACCAAACAATTATACGAGCGAACCGTGAAACAGTTTCAACTTAGCATAATCAATCACGTTCAATCGTCTCATTTAAATCCCACTAAAACCTAATTTATTTTCCCCTTTCTCTTTCACTGATCAAGACGAAATTATAACAGTCGACATAATTTTGTCATTAATTGATACATTAAATTAACATTTTTGGGATAAATAAATATCATGTTAAGTTTATTGATTTGACTATATATAAAGCCCAAACTATATCCGTAATTTTTGAGAAACCTTAAGGCTGACGGCTGTCTATCCAATACTCACGTGATCAAAAGGTCTTGATGGGAAATTTCTTTTTCTTTTCTTTTTTTGAGGAAAAATATGAAAAGTTTTTGATAAAATTCCCCTAATGGCAAAATATAAATAAAAGGGCACAACAGCTGATGAATTTGTTTTCTATTTACAATCATTTGTTTACTTAACAGCTGCTGAGCAGCACGTATCCATTAGTTGATTATTAATACACACGTACTTTTGTCATTAATACATATCTCTACTTAAAACTGCAGGCAAAACAACTTAATGTGGCAAAACAAATAACGAAGCTGTTTAGTTCTGCACATTATTTAAAACAGGTAGAATGAACTTTTTTCAAGGAAATCGCAAATTTTATTATAATAATAATCTGAACGTCTGGGAATACGATATTAATTTTTCCGTAACTGCTAAACAATATAATTATTAACACAGGTTTTGTTTAAGATATATATCATGAAATATTCCCCCACATGAAAACGAAGTTTATATCATCAAAGCGAAGTTGACATAAATCTACATATTAGGGACGTTTGATTCAAACTTTTTTTTATTAATCTTAGGTTCAAAGTAAAAGTTATTCACACAAATTCAGTTCAAACCAAATTATAACAATGAGCTTAATCAGCTGATTAAGGGTCGTTTGCACAATTCTGTTTAAAACTACTTTTCTCTTAATCTCAAATTTAAACTAAAAGTTAGTTATACAGTCACAGTTTAAACCAAATTATAACAATCAAATCAATCAGCTGATTTAACTGAAATACACCTAATCTAGATTACCTTAAACCTGGTTGAGACTGGAATGGTGCAAGCGGCCCTAAACGTTTAAATAAACTTAATCTAGATTACCTTAAACTTGGTTTAATCTAAAATGGTGCAAACGGCCCTAAGCCCCTACAATTTCATATGATTAAAAGTGATAATAAATAATGCAAACTATTTTTTCAGTGGCATTTCGTGATCAGAGAAAATAAAGTTGGTAATGGGTGTGGCGACCGATAATGCGAGTTTCATCTCTTAACCACGTAATAAGCCGATGGCCCGGTCATTAAAAACCCATTTGTCTTGTATTGCATGCAAGTTTTGTCAACATTCGGTTATAAAATGTAATTACAGTTTTAAAGTTTCTCTATAATTATATTTAACTCTTCTGTGATGTATTCAGAAATTTATTACATGTTGTTTCTTAAATGTAGATCTTAATTTTTTTTCGAGGTGAACGTCAATTTTTTTTAACAATTACCTTAAAATGCTGAACGGAAATATACAATTTAATTCGTATGTTTTTCGCAACGACCGGTGTCGACGTATTTTAAGAATAAATTACAGTACGCAAAGTACTCTATTAAAACTTGAAATGTGCCCCTTAACTAAACTAGTATTTTGTGACTAGTAGGAATTGTTTATATTACTTATAATTATTCAGTTGCTTTTAAACTTTTCTTCTCTCTGTACTTATCCTCACTGAATAGCTCAACCATACTTAAAATAGTTAGAAAAGGATAGGTAGGCGTACTGATATATACAAGATAAAATATGCGAATTTTCATTAAATAAAATAAATGGTTTCAAGTAAGGTAAGAAGAAAAACCTTATCTTACTAAATGGACTCGAAAACATTTACTCGTTTCCTCTTTTACCTTGCGTGATTTTTTTAAATTTTAACCTTTTTTTAATTCACGTAATTTATCTTTATAACACTTCATCCATATTTTATTTAAATACTCTTTTTTTAGATGAAATTATTCAGAAAGCTTCTCTCTATTCAGAGATTAGAGAAGTTATCTAGATAGTAGTCCTAGATTGTCTCTTTTTTCAGACAAGAGGAGAGTTTAAAAGCAACTGAATGATAATAAATCATACAATATTTTACTCGACATAAAATATACTGACTGACTAGCGAGCGTATTTCAAGCGATTTCAAGAATCCACGCAGGGTAAATTATTTATTTAAAAACGCGGGCGTTGAGTAACAATAAAGTTTGAGTATATATTTCGCGGCTGGTATTTAACAGAATTACGTGATCCTAATTTAGCTATATTAACAACTAATAGAGAAAGTAATCGCTGATAGATAACACAACAAACATGAACTCTCTACGAAAACAAACACTAATGACTCGGAAATTGTTTACTACAAGGCTTGCACGTGACAATAGACACCTTTCAATTATAATCTTGTCTATTATTAACTGCCTATCACTGAATGGTTGTTTACAGTTTAGCGACGATCCTTTATTTGCTGATGCTGTAAATTAATTTTAAGTTGAACGTTTGTACGCTGGCGTACCTTAATTAAATCAACTAGGATCTGTTAATGCAATAAAATAATTTTACCGTATTCAAGCTTCAGCCGTAAGTTTCAGCCTAAATGGCAAGTTGGGATGTACTTCCAAGTTCAGTTCAATTCACTTTATTGTCATGAACAAATACATGTATATGACAATGTCAAAAAAAACAGAACACAGTTCTTAGTCAATTTTAAGTCTTATTCGGGCTAGATCAGTCTTGGCAATTCACGGTGTAGTCTTGAAGAATTAAATTAAACACTAAATAACAATATTAAAGTAACTATGCAATAGATTAACAGATGATATAATCATAACAGTAAAACGAATAATAAAATATAAAATCAAAAGTTAGCAATCACAGTCTAGTTAAAAAGTTATGTCAGGATGCACCAGGAATTCCTCAATGCTATAAAAGTCAATGCTATACAAGTCCAGTAGAAACTTTTGGAGTAGCAAGTCTCCCCTTCTATTGCCGATCACTCTAGGCCATATACAAGGTAAAGGAATCGCCTTTATCAAATAAGAGTAGAAGTAACCAGAGTAAAAAAAACACACTTTAAACTAGCAGTTAATCTAAAATTAATTATAAAAAGGCTATAATACCTTTAATACCTCTTAAGTCCGGGAAGTAGCACAGGCTGCGTATTTTAACCGGAATATTAGTGAAAGATGAGTGTAGGATGATTGTGGTGCGTCATGTTACTGACTAAGGCCGACATGTTCCTTAGACAGGACTGTTAACAGCCTCAATGGCAACTATGGACATGGCTACAATTGGCAATTGGACAATGGCTACATTTCAACGTGGGATCTGAACCACAAATTCGCCTGGTTTACAATTTACGAACTGGTCTAATTATGAGGATGGTCCCATGAACGGGTACTCAATAGTGTGGGAGTTAATCCCCACCATGGAACACCGCGTCTATACAAGCTATCGCTCGTAACTATCCACAATTCGTGACCTCCAAGTTGCTGGATTATAGAACACGCCACCGTCCCAGTCTTGTTATGCAGC
Source organism: Flexamia atlantica (assembly GCA_035578135.1). Taxonomy (NCBI): domain Eukaryota; kingdom Metazoa; phylum Arthropoda; class Insecta; order Hemiptera; family Cicadellidae; genus Flexamia; species Flexamia atlantica. The sequence continues at coordinate 1,043,691 of JAQJVK010000012.1, read as the reverse complement.
GTTTCGTATTGAGGGACTTCAGTGTTAAAACACTTCTGTTCACTGTTGGTTCCAACAACAATCGGTTCTATATCATACAATGATTTCATCTCGCTTCTACCAACTGCCACAGAGAACATACAGAATGTCTCTATGTTCCCTGTGCTACTTCCTCTCACCTCACCAATATATAGAACTGTTTTTTAACAGTGAAACTCTTTTAAATTAGCTGGAACGTTTTAGTATGATTATAATTTAAACTATCCATTTTAAAAATTATTGGGTTTTCATTTTATAAACACTTGAGCCTTAGCTGAGTCAGATTCAAATATGAATGCAAGTTTATAATGTTGGATATAGTCAAAGGCTATTGTATTAGTTATGAATAAATTAATACATAAAGTAGAATGTTACGACAAATTTGTATTAGTTAAAGCACAATACAATATGCCAAGACTTTCCATTACATGACAAAACAAGTTATTAAAAACAATAAACTTTATTCTACTGTAGCTAAGCTAATAGTAATTGATAATGTCATTTTTATTACACTTACAACAATTAATTGTCTTTGTTTGTATTGATGTCTACCTTTAGTGACTTGTCATGTCCCTAGGTGTTGGTCTACAAGGCAAACAAAAAAGTTATGAGCAGTTGCTAAGAAATCTCTTTATTGTCTTCAGTGGAAGTGAGGCTTTCAAACAGTAGCAGCTCAGCTGTGCAATGACGTCGCCGAGCTTACAGCTCGCTGTCGGTTGCCAAGGAGACAGATATTTGATAACTGGATTGTTTGTCGGATGCGGTTGCCCATACAAATTACAACAGTAGTATACAACCGGTAGAATGGCGTCAAGTCATAATGGTTTAGCCTCAGTGAATGTGCTGGTAGCTGAAAAATGTTGAAACAAGTCATGAACCCACATTCAACCTCACCCCATGATATACAGAGTGTTTTTCTTTTTAACGCAACCCAAATTGTATTTTATAAGTGAAGGATTATACCTCCCAAGAACCCCGGATCTGACCCCACTAGACTATTTTCCTTGGGGATACATAAAAGGTAAGGCCTACGAAAACAATTCACAGGATAATTAGTAACTCAAAACAAATAGCAAATTGAATACAAGAAATTGAAAGAGGTACTTTGAATACCCAAAGGGCCTCAAAGGGCCTCAAGGGCCCCAAGGCCCTCAAGGGGCCTCAAGGGGGCCTTTGGGGTGCTTTGAGGTCTGTTCAGAATTGGATGGAGAGAACAAAACTTTGTATAAATGTTAATGGTGGATTGTTTGAACATATAATGCAAGCTAAATATGATTAAACTTAAATAATATGTTGTAAAAAATGAAAAAGATTAGCAAAACAGGTTCTCTTTGCAGGAATCACATTTTTGTCATGTAAATTGACTTTTGGTATGTCTAGAGATGAATAAATAACATTATTTAGTATATTTATTATTTTTATGTATTAGAACTGTCATGCAATATTTTTCATTTGTGGTATATTGTATGCATCAAAGGAGGAAAGCAACTACTATGGCTAATAATAATGAATATCTCTATCTATCTACGGTCTAGATTCAAAGCAGATTTTTATGGTTTGTCCTTGCATGACAAGCTTTTATAAAATAACATTTTGGGTGAAAACCAATTAATTTTAGGTAGTATTTTAACCTATGGAATTTTTTAGGTAGTTTTAACCTATGGAGTGTTAAATTTTAATTTCTTTAAGAGCGATAAATCATTGGATGTAAATGAAAAACGTCTTACAACATTAAAAATATATTTACACAACTCTATACAAACATGAAGATGAAATATAAATATAATTTAGATAGGCCTGCTTACCGCCTTTGTGTATATTTACTGTCTTGTATGTAAATAATAAGGGTAGATATATGTTTAAAGCTGCAATATGTTTTTCATTTACTTTTTTTTTGCAAAACAACAATGCGTATCATGCTAATCAAGAATATATTTACTAAATTATTTCAGAAATACGGCGAAAACTCTCACAATAATTGCAAAAACAAAAATGTGATAGAAAATTTATTACATGAATAACATGAAGTTAGAGCAAAGTAATAATTAATTAGAAAACATATTATTTAGTAAAGATCTGACTATTTTACGTCCTGCTTATAGCGTAGAGAAGTCAGGTTGATCAAAACCCCGACAGGTGGCAGCTCTTGTAGCTCCTGCATTGTCGATAATACAGATCCCTTTTGGAAAAATAGAGTTGCTATTCAACATAGTTCAAACCCTGCTAATGAATAAACCTCCATTCCCATTTTTCATATACCATATTATAAAACATTGAAAAGTTTTTACTCTCCTTTGGAATGTGGTGGAATGTTAACGCACATCAAAAAAGAATTACATAAAGTTAAATGTTAAAAATCAATGAATATTTAATGCATCAGAGTTTTCAACGTTAAAAACATGCATATATTGCAACTTGTCTTAGTAAAAAATTACAAAAAAATTAAAGGATATAATCTGATTACCAAACTAAGAGTTACTTCTGAAACTTGATTTCTACGATTTGGAATAGAATGGGTGTGGAATACGATATTTATTAAACAACAAAAACAAATATCAACAACAATTTTTCACTTGAAGAAAAATATTTGCAGCTCTCCCCAACAAAAACAAATATCAACAAAAATTAAAAAAAAATCTATTAAGTTTTCACTTAGGGAAAAATATTTTCAGCCCTCATGATAACCAGTCTTTAGCAAAGAAATACAAATAATGTTGATTTGTAGGTAGAGGTGGGGGAGGGGGGCATCAAAATTTGAAATTAATTGCAAGCCAATCTACACGAATACATTGATGTAGTGCTCTCTTGCCCTTTCCTGCCCTCTAATTATTTTTTTCACTTAATGATTATCATGAAATCCTATCGCTCAAGATATTGTGCACAGAGAATATCTTCCTGCTGTATATTGTGGTCAACTTACCTGAGAGACAAATTGACATTCATTTTCGGGGTCTTTCATAGTTTCAAACTGATAAATAAAATATGTATTGTTTGCTTATAAAATTGTTGCGTTTTAAAACTAACGATTAGGCCCTATCTCTATTAGGTCAAATTGTTTGGTCGATGTTATTCTCCTGAGATTTTAAACTACTCGAAAACAAAATACCTATGGTATAATACTAAACCACAAGGAGCTTAAAACCGCGTTACTCTAATGTATTCCTCTAAGAATTTTTCAAATTGTAGAAATCTTTACAAATTACGGCAGCTTTATCCGTCTTTCACTTGTGAAGAGACAAATCTTCCACTAAATTTTTTTTCCAGTGAGGAGTTGGTATAAATAAAATAAAGCTGACAGTCAAAAGTGAAATAGTTGTTGCTCTAAATTTAAGAAGGGCAACAATTAATTAGTTTTCCACTACAAACCTTCCGCACTTGCTGCTGTAATTTGAAAGGAGAAACGTTTAGTCAATATGTTGTCAAATTTGGTGAACAGCCGCAATTTTATAATACTGTGATGTAGGACATAAAACTACTGCTCTAAGGTTAAAACTGTTCATCTCCAGAGTACCAGGAGAGGTTGAACGATATTGAAGGCTAATCTTAAAATAAACTTCACAGTTTTTATATTTATTTAACAAGCCGAACAATAAGTGTTACGAGTGCGTTCTTAACACTATAGGTTAGAAGCATAATTTTTTCCAGGAGTTCATCTCCAGTATACTCCAGATTTAGGAGTATGGTCAGCCTGGTTTCTTTAATAATTAGAAATAATATTATTTTGTTGTTATGTATAATATGAAATATGTAATGTACAGAAAAATAAAGATTTATTTATTTAGTTTAATATGTATGAACACGTTATTGTACGTTAGCGTGCGCTGTAGAAACATGTTAATGCAAATTGGTGTGCTCTGTATGAACACGTTATTGTCCGTTAGCATGCGCTATATAGGAACATGTTAATGCACATTAGAGTGCCCTGTAAGAATACGTTATCGTACAAACTTAAAACGCGTGCCCTACGCGTCGTGGACGTACGCGTGCTCTATGGGAACTTGTTAATGCACGTTAGTGTACCCTACAGGAACACGTTATTGTAAGTTAGCGTGTGCTGTAGGCACATGTTAATGCACGTTAGTGTGCCCTGTAGTAATACGTTACCGTGCGTTAGCGTGCTCTATAGCAACTTGTTAATGCACGTTAGTGTGCCCTGTAGGAATACGTTATTGTACGTTAGCGCGCTCTATAGGAACTTGTTAATGCATGTTAGTGTGCCCTGTAAGAATACGTTATTGTACGTTAGCGCGCTCTATAGGAACTTGTTAATGCACGTTAGTGTGCTCTGTAGGAATAGTTATTGTACGTTAGCGCGCTCTATAGGAACTTGTTAATGCACGTTAGTGTGCTCTGTAGGAATAGTTATTGTACGTTAGCGCGCTCTATAGGAACTTGTTAATGCACGTTAGTGTGCCCTACAGGAACACGTTATTGTAAGTTAGCGTGTGCTGTAGGCACATGTTAATGCACGTTAGTAATACGTTGCCCTGTAGTAATACGTTACCGTACGTTAGCGTGCTCTATAGAAACTTGTTAATGCACGTTAGTGTGCCCTATAGGAATACGTTATTGTACGTTAGCGCGCTCTATAGGAACTTGTTAATGCACGTTAGTGTGCTCTGCTATCGTACAAATGTAAAACGCGTGCCCTACGCGTCGTGGACGTACGCGTGCTCTATGGGAACTTGTTAATGCACGTTAGTGTACCCTACAGGAACACGTTATTGTAAGTTAGCGTGTGCTGTAGGCACATGTTAATGCACGTTAGTGTGCCCTGTAGTAATAAGTTACCGTACGTTAGCGTGCTCTATAGCAACTTGTTAATGCACGTTAGTGTGCCCTGTAGGAATAGTTATTGTACGTTAGCGCGCTCTATAGGAACTTGTTAATGCACGTTAGTGTGCCCTGTAGGAATACGTTATTGTACGTTAGCGCGCTCTATAGGAACTTGTTAATGCACGTTAGTGTGCCCTGTAGGAATACGTTATTGTACGTTAGCGCGCTCTATAGGAACTTGTTAATGCACGTTAGTGTGCCCTGTAGGAATACGTTACTGTTCCTATCAGCAGGAAAGCATCAATCAAGCGTCATAAAAAATAATACGCTGCTGATTCCGACGTGCGGAAGCCGGAAGTTGGACGGGACTGGAAACCAAACCGACCCGACGAGTTGGTAGAACTGTCCAGAACCCCGCCACAGCGACTTCCTCCTCGCAAACCACCTGCTGAATCTGTCTCTTGGAGCGATACCATCAGATCACCCAATCAAAAAGTTAAGTTTTACCACCATATTCAGCAGGCATTAGAAAAGCATTAATTTTAATCTGCGTTGCCAAAAAACACCAATTTGGTGACAAATCTTTATAATTGGATCGCCAAAGGAGATGAAATTTATGACTTTGAGAGCCCGTAGGAAAAAGAGCACGGTTAAACTTTTCTGAAGATTGTACATGCATATATCCTTAACCTTATAGCACCAGATTTGCAAAATATCTTGGAAAAAGATCGTTGCAATTTTTTATATGACGTGATAAAACTAAATATTGTTGCAAAATTGATAAAAGCTTAGTAGAATTTTGATAATTCGCAACAAAATAGACCTATTTGTGTGATAGAAATTCATCATAGAAATATACCAGGTTTTTAATCTTGAACTTTAATTTATTGAAATTTATTTAAATAATATACGTATTACATTCCGACTAATTTACGGGTTTTTTCATGTCCCCACATTCAAAAAACCATGGGTACGCAAGAAAAAAAACATGGATTGGGTATCAAACATGGGTAGGGTGTACCTTGTTGAAACGAACCTTTATCTTGTTCAATTCAGCACCGAAGATTCTGCTTATGCTCGTAAATCACCCTGTATCTTTATGTGTGTTGATTAAATTTGTTCAGCGCTCCCTGAATAAGACTTCTCATCTTTAACAATCTTTAACGATACTTGAGTTTTGAAGGTTCCTGAGTTGATTGGGTTTTTATTTATTATGTTATATTCGTTAGTGTTTAGTTGTAGTAGAGTAGGATTCACGTAAGTTGGCCAAAACGAAAGTAAACAAACGATTATCTTCTTACGAACTTAAGCATAAAATCCAGCTGTGCTAAAAACATTGCTAACAAACATCTGTTTTAGCATAAAACTTGCAGAAAAGCGAAAGGTCTGATGCAATATTGCACGTGGAAGTTCTCTTGCGCAATCTAAAATATTACTCATGGGCTTTTTCAAATTAAATATACATTAGCACGTAGAGGTTGTGTCATGGATGCGGCATGATTAATAGTCTTAGATTTTATTATTAAATAATCTGTACAAAGAAATAGGTTTGTTTATGATTAGCACTTACTACTTGCTACAAGTCAGCATCTGCCATGTCTCATATTCTGTTCAAAACTTATTTAAATTGATTCAGTAAAAAATAAACAAGCAGCTAAACAAACTAAAATAAATGCCAATCAGGATTTAGAATCAAATTGAACTTTACCGCTATGTAAAAAAGTTCAATAAAAATAGAAAATTCTAAAAATAGATGATATTTTAAACATTCAATAACCTAAAAGATTGCCACGAATGACAACAAAACAATATTGTAAACAAACACAACATGGCGATTTGACAGTTCGGAGAAATGTAAACAAGAACCATGTGGAACCAACAATGTTTTCAATGTGACTTGTATAAAAATTTTTGATGAGATGATTAGTACATGCTTTGGCCAACTTAGGTGAATCCTAGTCTAAAAATTTGATTCGTTACACAAATAATATTAAAACGCAGACAATTTTTGAGTTTATTTGCTTGGCGCTCCGCAACCTTAAACTGCTGAACCGACAGACCGAACGTTTGGTAGGTAAATACAGATAACGCCTTCAAGTAGCACACAGGCATATTTCCGTTCTTTACAATACCCGAGGACTTCTAAAGCTCCTATCACAATATAATTTACAGGGATTTTATAGTTTTTTTTGTTTTATTTGTTAGCGTGACATTTTGTTACCATTTGTTCTACATCAGTCATTACCGTACAAACCAGGCATTCTTCAGAATGTACTCTAGGCATAATTTAAAATAGTAAAAGAAATACAACATGGATTGGTCAATGGAATTATAAAAATTGTTCGTGTAAGGAGTTTTTGTACAATGAATATTTTCTCTGTTTTGTTACTCAAACACCAGAATATAATTCCATATTTTGTTATATATAAACATTCAAAACAGGAAACATTGATGGTGTAAAAGTTGTTACAACTTTATGCTACATACTTTCCGAAGTTTATTTGGAGCATGAGATCCCTGCATACAATAAAATTATGAAAAGGAAAGGATCCATTGTTTCCAGCAGCTGCTATTCAATACAAAATTAATAATCTCGCTATAATGAAAATTGTAAAATTAACAAGAAATGTCAGCAAAAATACAAATTGTAATTTCACTGTGCGACTAAATCAGATTATAATGCTGTCAATGCCCAGTGGAGTGCCAGAATAAATTCACTACTAAGAGAGTATTAGTCGGTCAGTTGTGAAGGCTATAGAAGGGTATATTGTAATACATGAGATGTCAATAGTTTATGGGTTGGGTGATTGGAGGGTTTTCTATACAGCTTATATTTTTATCGAAAATCGCTAACGGGGCGGGACGGCCAGGCTTTAAAATTTAATTGAAACCCAGATTGCTATTTGAATCACTTAATCCAGAAACCCCTAAACTGCGCCTATTAATACACTTTCGGGAAACTAAGAAAAACTGTCCTACTCTCCCAAAACTTATTTATTACATGTATTTATCTCCCTCACAACTGTATGTAAGAGGTTTGAACTCCCTATATTAAAAAAATAACTCATTTAGAGGTTTTTTATAGCAACCTTTAATACAGCCATAAACAATTCATATCTTATCGTTTATGTGATGTATGAGAACGTTTTGGTACTTTGACTCACTACAAAATCGCAGTATTCCAACAAGTCAATACAAAAGCCGCAAGTACTTCCAACATAAAATATATTCTCTTCGCAAGATAAAATACCAAAATATTTATTGAAGAAACCCCTCAACTGCTTGTAGAAACTCCTGAAGTCCTTATAGACACCCCTGAACTGCTTGTAGAGACCACTCAACTGTTTGCAGATAACATATTTCTTAATAAATAAATATTTATGGGCTAATTATTTTCAATGATGGTGTCATAGGGTCTCGGAATACGAGGGACATGTAAACTTACATTCTTTTTATAGATTAATTTTCTATAAACAAGTAAATTTGGCTAAATGATTCTGTTAAGGGTTTTTTTTAATATGCGAATCAGAGTGTATTTACTGATTCCTCTATAACTATCATGTTCATCACGCATTCTGAATAGTCTATACATCTTTTTAGAGTTCTTGAACGTCAACGCAAAGTAGCTTCTGGAAGCGGAAACACAAATATTATCTAGAAAAAAACAACGAACACTTTACAACTCTTTATCGTTACAATGCTGTACGAAGTCAAATTTTATTTTGAGAACCAAAGACACACAATGACAAAGTGTGAACCTTTGCGTGGTGACGTTCTCTATGATTCCGAAAAAATCGTCATTGGTCTTTGGTTTCGTGGTTCCATAATTCACCACTAGTTTTACAATTAACTAAAATAACCTTATCTAGGTGATGGTCCTAAACCAAAAATTTCTTTCATAAATTATTTTTATATTTCAAACCCACAAAATCTCCAACACTCAACATCCTCTTGCCAAAAAGTAGACCAGGAACTCGCGGGGATCCTTTATGTAAATACATCTTCGCGCCCTTGCTCGCGGCCACATCTCTCCCACTCTTATATAAACTCTGTTGTCAGGCGGTTGCATAATACATTACATGTATCCAGCTTTCACCGGAGCGCCGCCGCCGCGGTGCCGGCCCCAGTGCCGCCAGTGCGCGGTGTGGTACTGCCAGGAGTCGCCATGTGCCGCGCCAGTGGTCCCTCGCCCCCCTGGGTCTCCGCCCTCCGCCTCCGCCTGGTCCTCGCCGTCTGGATATCCTCCCTAGCCTCGCAAGTCGGCGCCGTCGACGTCAACTCCACCCGTGAGTGAAACTGTACTCCTGTGTCGAGTTTGAGGGAGGGACAAACCCTCGTTGGTGGATGTAGGATGAAATTTGTAATTAGTTTTACCCGTTCCCGCACGGTTAAAGTACTGTATATATAAAGCCTAAATTACCCTTAACTTAAATAAATGACATAGGTCTGACTGACCCCCATCAAAAGTGTACTTAAATTAAAGGTCTCGGTAAGAAAATCCCAGAAAAATACTAGGTTTTTGATGAAACTTTTCCTGATGGCATATATATTAAGGGAAGGGCTGAACAGCGGATACATCGGTTTTCGTACACAAATATTTCTTTATTTTTCCCCCCAGCAAAGTGGGACACCATCATTTAACAACAGTTCCCATGAAAACACAGTAAAAACTACTTAAAAACTACCTAAAACTACATAAAACTTGTAAAAAATATATAAGTAAAACCTAAGGGGCGAAGTCCAAGGGGGATTTAAGAATGGGATAAATCCCTGTGTAATATTTTTTCAAGGAAAAAAAGCATAGTTTGTGAATAAAAATTGTAACAGTTTAGCCTGTTATTCGCACGGTCAAACAAGATAATTAGCAACGTTATGCTTGGAAACCGAGTAAAAAATACCAACACCCGTAAAAGTAGTAAAAGATTTATACGTAAAACGCCTACGAGCCGATGCACGAAGGAGTTTAATAAAGGTGAATAGGCCTTTGGATTGCATCAGTTCAAGATTTAGTGATCAATTCCTGTGTCAACTTTTGTCAAGGGAAACCACATCGTTTGTGGATAAAGTATGTAACTAGTTTCACTCGATCCCGCACGGTTAACGTGGATAGTCCAGGCAACGAAAATGTTTAGAAGAAAATTTTCGGAACACAATGTTTGACTTGGGAGCTTTGTTTGGAGTAGTTAGGACGTAAAGACATCAAAATTCCCCGCCCGTAGCCCTTGAGCTGCGGGAGGGAGAGGGGTCTGAAGGCAAAAGTTTTTGGTTTTTCCTAAATATCTTGAAAACTATAAACTTTTATCATTCCCTATTATATTAGAAAACTAAATAAAAGTATATATCTATTTTGGTCCAACCATTTACAAGGTAAGCAATAATTTTATTAATATTTAAATAAATATTCCTTCCATAAGAAATGCATGTAAATTTGTTTACCTTGTTAATAATTTGACCAAATAGACATATCATATACTTTTCCTACAGGAAATTTAATTTTCTTTAATTTTCCAATATGATTAGGAACACTAAAGGTTGGTAGTTTTCAAGATATTTAGAAAAAACCAAAAAAAATGTACCTTCTGACCCCCCCTCCCTTCACCCGCTCAAGGGCTACGGACAGGGACTTTTGATATGTTCACCTCCTGACAAGTCCAAACAAAGCTGCAAAGTCAAAAATAATTGTGTTCCATGCATTTCCCTCTGTGCCTTTTTTGAGCATTCGTTGCCTGGACGAATAGTTTCCAAGAAAACCGAGTAAAATTTAACGAAATCCATAAAATTAAAAAGAAATATAAGTAAAAAGCCTTTGGGTCGATGCCCGAGGGTGTTTAAAAAATGTGAATAGGCCTATGCGTTGCATTGGTTCAAGATTCATTAATGATCAATTCCTGTGTCAAGTTTTGTTGGAGGAAAACCATCATTTGTGGATAGAAATTATAGTTTTGCCTGTTATTCACACGGTTGAAGTGGATAATTAACAGTAGTTACCATGGAAACAGAGTAAAAACTACCAAAATCCATAAAATATCACAAGATATATACGTAAAACGCCTAGGGGGTGAAGCCCGCCGGAGTTAAAAAAGGTAAATAGGCCTCTGTGTTCCATTGGTTAAACATTCATCAATGATAAAAATTTCGGCCCGGTCGGCTCAGTAGTCTTTGCGTGAACCTTTCACAACAAACATACAGCGAGATAGAAACCACTGTTAAAAAATATTATAAATGAATAAAGGTGCTGGAATAGTTGTGAAACATTTTTGCAAAAACTAAACGCGTTGGGAGTCTAGGAGAGGTCTCACAAATCTAACGATAAAAAGAAAGAAACAATGAGCAAAAGTATTATTAATGAAACAAATCAGCGTTATTAAAATGCCTTTGGTGGTTTTATGGGAACTTATTTAAGGATTTTTTGTCATAATTGGTATATTAATTTTGAATGAACAAAGCATTATCGAAGTACTGTATATTTATTTTAGATTGGTCTCGAAACAAACTATATCTGCATAAAAAGTAACTTTTACTTTCAATCACCCAAAGTGGCTCCAGCAAACTGGACAATATGACTAAAGAAATAATTTAAACTAAAAATATGATATTCTCAAACAATGCATAAATTCATTTTTTGTAACATACTTAAAATACATTCGAAAAAAATGCCAGGTCAAACAAAAAATAAAAATATATTTGTAGCATAAATTCCTAAAACATTTGTAGATACTAGACGAAAATATATACAATTTTTTTAAAAATTATATCCAATATAAATTGCTTATAGGTACATTTATATCGCTAATAAGTACATTTTATTGAAAACTATGTCTTTGTTTAAATTCATCATAAAATATAGCGTTTTATGCTTACCTTCAACAAAATTTATCAATCTTGTTTATGGATATTCATTTTTTTGGATACTTCAATATATTTAACATCGTTTACCAGGATTGACCTAAGCCATGTGAATCGTGTACTGGATATTGAGATAATACATTTAAAATGAAACTCCACCAAAATGGACAAAAATGTTTTACTTCAAAACTTTTGGTTCGATCATTAGAGTTTCAATAAGAGTTAGAATACATACACCTGTTCTAGATAATTTAAATAACAATACAATAATGTTGGACTATATTAGTTTTGTGTTAAAAGTTAAATGTATCGACTCACTACAAAACGTTTCAACCGATTTCTAACCCTCTGTTTTAAAATTTGATTACCCAAAATCTGTGGTTAAAAACGTTTATAAACATCAAAATTTCTTTTCCAACAAATTAAAGCCCCAAGGAAGATGATTAATGTATTCAATATAAATAATAGACGAAGAAATATAACGAATTTTTGAAAATGCATAAAACATAAAAACTTTTTAATTATTTAAAGACTCTTATCAACCATTTTCAAGGAACGATCTAAGCCATGTGACTGTGAGCGAAGGCCGCAGTACGTGACCTGATGTGCAATGTACAGGCCAAGGAAAACTGCCCACCAACAAATAGGGGCAAACCATAATTACTTGAAATAGTGAATAAGTTGAATTCCAGATAAGGTTAAAGTCATTGGCTTGGACAATATAATTTATCTTTGGAGGGGGAAGCGAGTTAGTCTAACACCCGTAACTCAGTTTATTATGAATAAATTGTAAATAATAATGAGTGATGATCACATTTTCACTTAAAAAAAATTTTATCGCATCATAAAAGTTTATATTTATCAGAAATCTTTTGATTTAGCATATCGATATGTAATATTAAAAGTTGGGTTTCTTAAGTAAAATTTTCGAGTATGTTTTTTTTTTAATATTTTATGAATGATTAATGATAAACACGTTATAAAATTTTATAGTGAATAGATTCAAGCACTAGAGTGGTTGAATAGTGGATTTAGATCCTTTATAGATTGAAATACCTGCGATTTCCCGAGTACTAAAAAATACATGAAATGAATTAATACGTTTTTACAAATTAGGCGAAAATTTACTGGTTTTCCTGTATGCAATGTCTATGGTGGTGAAGTTCTTGGTATTGATTGTTATGAAATTATTTAAAAAAAATATGAGTAGGAAACAAAATTGAGCGAACTGCTTTAGTTAAAAAAACACTGTTTCAACAAATGCCTTGCGGACTTTTGCAGGAACAAATAAATTGTTTATAAAACTAACACCTCAAATAATCCCTTGGAGATTATTAAGTACACATAATAAACTCTAAAATTTCTAAAGGTAGAAAAATTTACTCTTAGATCTTTTTCAAATAATAACGAAACAAAAATCCCAATTTACAGGTTGAATGTTTTCAAAAGTAGCCCTATATAGGTTGAAACATTACAATGAATAAATTCAATGAGTACGCACTAAGTAAGAGGCCTTTATTCTTAGGCTTCAGACTGTAAATGTGACTTATTTTTTTAGGGTATAAATATAACTGTGTAATTAACTTGAATAATCATTGATTAACAATTCAAGTATAGTTCCCTTGCCTAAACTGTTTATGTTGCCTACATCAAAAGCTGTGTGCTTTTCAAAAGCTAAAAATAATTCAATATTCCTGACGTTTCATAAAGCGAGAAAGAAGAAAGGACAGTAAAATTTCAATTTTGTTCCTTACAATTCATATCAAGGCAGTATTAAAGATAAGGAACAAAGGAGACTTAATAACTTGTAGAAGGATTTACTTAAAAAATTAAAGTTTTAGTCTTAATTCCTTACAGCATGCATGGTAATTTACTCTACTCCAGCCTCAAGACAATCTTTCAATGCTTGCATCTGCAATGACTAGTGCTTTGTCAAACAATCTACCTGTCAGCTCCAAAACAACATGTAAATGACCTGTCTAACTCTTTTGTACGCTAGTCGTTTACGACAATACTGATAGTATCACCGTGTCTGGGCATAAGCAGATATTCAAGTCAAGTCCGTATCTATTCAATTTTAAATATAGCTTAGGCTCCTGTTGAGAAAATGTTTCATATAACTTAAATTCAGGAGCGGACTTTGAACAAGCCACTGCGAGATTTTTGACATAATCATAAATAAAAGATTTTTCTTATTATGTATCTAATATAGTTCATCTTAGAAGTGTCAATCACTTTTACAGTATCATAGCATAAACACGGAAGCTTTCCTTATGGTGAAAATAAACATTGGTGAATTAATTAGCAATTTGAAGGAAGTCCATTTCAAAAATATACTTTAACATTTTTATTGAAGTAAAATATTAAAAAACTTCGTAAACAAAGCGAAATTTATTCTGTAAATTTGACTTCAAACTGTTCATTATTAAAATCCTTTTATACTTTAGCTCTGTAGGTAAATGCTGTAATTTTTTTAACCAGCATTTTCATTTATCAAACACTTTTCTTATGAACAAATGAAACAGCCGCTTCTTTGTGTCCTTCTTAAATTATTTTTCATGTCTAACAAGCACAAATACTTTCGCCAATTTTCCTACGATTACCCCACCTTAAAACTCACCCCACTGCCGTAGTACTCGCCCTACTTATGTTTTTCTGATTTTTCGGGCAGCCAGGCAGTAGCGCTATGGGTCTGTAGTTATCCGGCTCGCGGCGAGAGTCGGTCGCTCCCTCCGCACGTCGCGTCCTCGGCCTACTCTGTGACTCTGTGTTCGCAACTCTCGCACTAGTGACTTTAACCCAGACTCCCCGATTGGCAAATAATTCGCGATTGACACACCCGCTCCTTTGTCGGCCCGTCTCCCCCGCACGTCCGACCATCAACTTGTTGAAGTGGATTTGTCTTTCTGATCGTGTGCTTGCGATTAATTTTTCTTTCAAGCAGGGAAAGATTGTTCAAGGATGGCGATAGGGACAAAAAACCTGTAGTCTTAAAATGCATTATATTTTTATTATTGATTTTAATTGGTTTCAAGGTTGTTGGTTGGTAAAATTCATACTTATAATATTACAATGTTACCCGTGGCTTCGCCTCGGTTTAAAATAATTTGAAACAGCTGGTGCTGCTCCTTCACTGTTTTTTATCTTTCCTTTGAATTTCCTTGAATTTTTTCGGTTTATTTGTTTTCACCACACTACGACGAAATCATCTGTTTTACAAACGTCTAACGCGGACCGAAACACACCGTTTGCCGCCACAGGACCGAAAACGTTGGGGGCCCTAGTGCCGAAAGTCAGCTGATAGTTTATTTGCTTGAAACAACGTCAGAACATAACAAAATTATACGGCATTCAAGATAGGATAGTTGCGATCATATGATTGTCATAGCTGTGTTTTGTTTTCAAGTGAGTCAAATAATAATCAGTTTTTCTAATTATTTAGGGCATATTTTATTGTGTAGTGTGGTGAAAATTTGTTTACATCCGACTGCCTGTAAGGATACGTTGTTACAGCTGACATACATACTATGGCAAATAAACGTTATTTTACATAATGTGACAAAAAAATGCTGAACTTTCACACAGTTAGTGTTGAGTGCACGAAATACGGCGGGCGGCAAAAACTGTAAACTCATAAAATTTCCTGCTAAACCTCAGCTGAAATGACTGAATGAAATGTTTTTGTTGAACGGTCATAGGTTTGTTTACGTTTCTCAGGGTGTTTTACGTATAAATTTGTGTTTACTTTAACATATGATGATATATTTGATTAACTACCCAAACAAATAATAAACAATAATTTCGCTAACAGCGCACCCGCCGTATTTGCTGCCCGCGATTGTAGTAGTAGAACAGAATAAAATAACTAAATCGTCTTATTTTATGGGTATTTGACACTAACAACTCATTATAAAGTATTTCCAGTCAACAAAACCTACTTTTCTGCCACTACGCATCGTTGTCTTACGAAACCGGTTCGTTACTTTTTTGTAGAACGCGGAAATTCAGAATCGCTCTAGTTGCTGCGTAACGCGCGCCAAAACGATGCAACACACTGTAATGAGCGGCAGTCTGGGGAAAAAACCGAGCGGATACGGACGGCGCGGCGACCCAGTGGCGACAGAGTTTACTGACGTCCGACAACCATCGTCCTTTTACGATAAGTTTGCCCGACGCATGATTTTCAAGAAAAATATCCTACTATTTAATATTATAAATGTGAAAGTATGGATTTTTTTGTGAATATCTGTCTTTCAACCACGTGAAAAAATACTGGTCCAATTGAGCTGAAATTTTGCAGGAATCGAGCCACTATATCAGAAAAGGACATAAATAAATTCACTTCCTTAAAATACCCTCGGGCTACGCCCCGTGAATGTCCTTAGCTTCAATGTTTACATTTTAAAAGGATGTAAACATTCAAATACTGAACTGTAAACAGTTGTTTATATTATACTGAAATTTTACAGTTTAAAGAACAGAAGTAAGATCAGCTGTAATTTTTATCCTGAGCGAAGCCACGGGCAACTGCTAGTAAAGTATAAAGATCCTAATTTTATCTGGTACGGCTTTTTAATGATGTTATAAATTCTACTTCATTCTTTGTTTTATTATTTTCAAAGATAATCAATAATATTTTAGTTTTCAAAATGGTTCCCTGACAGTATTAAAAGGTTTTCTTTACTGTCTTGGTACTATTTCATATTAATATGGTAAAATCATACAAAATTTGCAAAATTTATTGGGAGAATACGATAGTTTAAATAAAATTACGTTAATTTTTCCTGGTCTGCTAAGATAATGGGGTTGTTAAGTCTGGGATTATCGAGGACAGGTGACCCCGTGGCGAAAGTGTTTACACGAGGAGTTAGCGCGGGAATTATCGCTTCGGCGGGCTGGCCGGGTCAGGGATACTGCGGGAGTTTGGCAATGTTAATTTGCAACTCTAAATAATTGTGCAACGCATTGTTAATTTATATTCAAAGACTTGGAGGTAATTTATTCGCGATAGTAATAAAATAATAATTTTGTAGATATAACTCATTTTCATATTCAGAATATGACGAAAATTTATTCTTAAATAGAGGTTTTAAGGAGTGGTGAAAATTAAAGGGGAAATGTCATTAATACTCATTATTTATGGTTGCAAGGTCACTGGCCTACATTTTTTAAATGACTATTCATAAAATATTTCTAGAGAATCGGGATAGCAGAACATTGATGCACTGGATACCGGACTACAAGTAAGGACGCAGACGTGGCCTCGAATTTAAAACTAAAATTTTTATAATGAATTGCGAGTGCAGAATGAGTGTGATGCATTGTTTATATTTTTCTCCTGGAAATCAAAAAGAAAAAATACATCATCCATTTAAAATATTAAAACTATTTCTACATGCTAAGTTCAATCAAAATCGTTAGAGCAGTTTTCAAGATAGGATTTAAAATAACCCCTCATTTAAAGTAGTAGGATTTAGACCAAGAAATTCCTAGCCATAAAATCTTAAAAGCTCAATCGTAACGGGTTATATAATTCAACTTATGTATATTAAATCAACAATTGTCACAAGTATTGTTACAAGTATTGACAAGTATTGTTATTGTTACAAGCATTGACAATATGATGTTCGTAATAAAATACAGTTTGCCTCTATAATATAAATAACTTCTTGATTAGAGGAATTACTACTTGTGTATACACGTATGTGTTGTTCTATATATATCGGCTACAAATAAAAGACGTATTACTACACTTAAAATAATTTTACACATATACTGCACTCAAATTCGAAACGGTTAACATACATTAAGGATGGCAAATGGGGATATACATAAAAGATGGAAATTTCCAACCTTTATGTATATTTACCGTCTAGTATGTGAATGAATTATATGTTTAAATATATTTTAAGTGGTGTAAGACGTGTTTTACTTGTATGTACTCTAAAATATAACATTTTAGATGGTATAATATTTTGAGGTTGCATTTACTATGATAGCAAGGTCTAAACAATAAATTGTGGGTGATATCAAAAATTCATCAATGGTCGTTTTGCAATGAAAAGTAAGGCATCTAAAATGCAAAATAATACTGAATAAAATCCAAGTTAACTACTTGTATAAAATCATTAAGTTAAAGGTTCTTGGAACCATACCACAATATGATAAGGTATTGTAAGTCAACAAGAGGTATAAGAGGTAAGAGAGAACAAACACACTAGGACAGTTAGTAATGAGAAGTGAAATACAACGGTAGCCACCGAGTCCTTTCTACTGGTCAGACAGACATAGTGAAAGGTTTCAATGTGGTGAAATGATATATGTGATTTCGTTTGTAATCGAATTGCGTTTATTAAATAAAGGTGTTTATACAGTAGAATTTCCAACAGTTGTTAATACTTTTTTGTTGTCACTTAAATGCTGTGAAAAACTAGCCTTAATTTGAGTAATTTACAATTAATACCAAATTGAAACTTCTATATAAGGTGAAAGAGGCATTTGGATAAAAAATATAAAATGTTTTCAACAAATATTCCTGAAGTATTTAAACGCTTGATTAATAATAGTCCGGTTGCTTAGGGCTGTATTTTAAGAACACCGTTACCAGGTGGATAAAAGCACCAAATTTGGCATGAAGGTACCTTAGGGTATACTAATCAATTTTAGCTTAGGAGCCCTCACGAACCTTTAAGCATTTCCATACACGGCACCATAATCCAAAATGGCCGACAAATACAGAAATATATATTGAAAAAATTTTATTTATGTGTATCCAAGCTAATATCTCCCAATATATCGATTTGGAACCACCGCCTTACTTGCTGAGTACTAAATACTTCAATCTGATTGGGTATTAATTTTTAGCCGCCATCTTGGATCTGCCACATTGGATATAATGTCAATTTTTGTGAACGTAAAGATGGCGTTGAGCCACATCATTACAGACTAGATTTTCACGCTGATTACAATGGTGAAATCCGTTTTTGAAAATATGCATTCGTTAAAAAGATATACTCAAATAAAAATTTGTCCCTATACATTTCTTATGGGCGTTTTCTGACATATTTTAGCGTTTTTAATTATTTTCCTTATAACTCTCATTATAATTAACATATGCAGATCGTTTTAGTCTTGTAAATATTTAGTGAAATGGCAGCTTTCATTTGAGATATTAATTATCAACATCGGACGAGTAACAGATGAACTATGAGCCTCAATGAAACTTAAAAGTCAATTTTTCGGAAATTTGTTTTTAATTAAGTATTTGTATCTCGGGTTCCAAATTAGGTATTTAAATCATTTTGGTCTTAAAATATGCAGTGATATTTTGGCTTTTGTTTGATATATTGATGCGTTAATTTAATTAAGTTTTTAATGGATTTTAAGGCTCATTACGACATAAAGATTAGTTATTTTTAAATTTTACGCTTAATAGTGGTTTATATCTCACCACGAACTTGTCCAAATTAAATGATCATAGTCTCAAAATAAAGCTGATATTTGATTGAGTCTTTTAAAAGCATTCAGAACTTTATACCTGTCCTAGAAATGGAGATAACAGTCTTTATATGAACAAAAATGTCTGAAAAATTCAATTTTATGCGTGTTTTTGGACCACAACTCACCTGAAACGCAATCTATTAAAATAATTTATGACTCAGATGAAAGCCAATAATCTACAGAGTCAATTAAGACCTTTAAGATTTTTACTCTTCTTTGGAACTAGAGAAATCCTTCAAGAACTGTAAAATTATGTAAGTAAAACGAATTTATGTTGAGTGAAAGCTTATGAGTCACTTAAACTTTAATCTGATTTTATTGAGAGTTAGCTCACTTGAAAGCTGATGGTTTACTGAGTGATTTAAGACCAAAAAGAACTTAATACCTTATTTAAAACCGGAGATATAGATAATTGATTAAAAAAGAAATACCGAAAATTTATTGTTAAGTTCATATTATGCCTTATAGCTCATCTGCCACTCGTCCGAAGTTGATGATTAATATTTCAAATGAGAGCCGCTATTCCACTGAGTATTCTAAGACTAAAACTAAGTACATATCTTAATTATAATGAGAGACAGAAGAAAATAATTTAAAAAAATGCTAAAAATATGAAACGCCCATAAGAAATGTATAGGGATAAATTTTTATTAGAGTATATCTTTTTAACGAATGCATATTTTCAAAAACGGATTTCAGCAATGTAATCAGCGTGAAAATCTAGTTCATAATGATGTGTCACAACACCACCTTTACATTAAAAAAAATTGAGTTGATATCCAAAATGGCGGATCCAAGATGGCGGCCGAAAATTATTATCCTGTCAAAATAAAGGATTAACCACTAAACAACGATAGGCGTTGTTTCCAAGTCAATATCTAAAAAAATACATGTAAAAAATGCACTTAAGTAACTTTTTTCAAAAATGATCCCATGTTAATTGTTATTTTACATACCACATTCGGATTTTGGTGCTGGGTGTGGAATTTTTTAAAAATTCAAAAGGGCTCCTAAGTTAAAATTTTTTAGTACACCATAAGGTACCTTCACACCAAATTTGATGCTTTTATCCGCCAGCTAACGGTAATTTCGCTAAGCCACCTCACTATAATGGGGACTTAGGATAAATTTTCGTTCAATAAATGTATTCTGATTCAAGAGTATATATTTATTTCTTACAGGGGCCAGTTGGTAGGATCACAAAACAGTCAGAAAGCCAACTAGAGTCAATGAAAAACTAGGTTTACTATCTTCTCATAAGTTTTTACCCAACCTTGCGTGTGGATTATTGTAGGGCAATAACCATTACCAAAAGTACTTCCACAACAACAATCTTAGAATAATTCCGAAATATCCCATTATTATTGCTTCAGTTACAATGGAATAATGACCGAAAATGTCAGTTTATTCCTCAGCAGTTCCTACTTCTGTTAAATCATGCTCTGTGTTGTTCACATTAATATGAAGGTCATAACTTCAAACTTCCCTTTTCTATTAAAACCCCTTACCCGGATGCTGTTTTAGGACGATCGCCACAGCACCACATTCAGCTTTTAAGCAAAAAAACCGTTTTGAAATACAAATTATTATAATTGAATATATTTAGTTTGTTTGCAAGTATCTTTAAAAAATATTAATGACTATTTTCAAATATTTGTGTCTGCATATTCAAACATTTTATGTTACTCATTTCTGTTTTGATATTTAATTTCTTTAGGTTTTAAAAACCTAACAAAAACTATAACAGTTTTTAAAAAGTATTTTTTTATTAAAAAAATCCCATATTATTTAAAATTTGTTTTTGCGGGTTATTGACTAAAAAAAAGACTTTTTAGATGTCACACAAGAACCCTTTTTTTTAATATAAACGGGGACAGCACAAAATAGTTAGAAGTATTTTTAAGCTACTGAATTTTTTATTAACCCTTCGTTATACAGTCCTCAACGGATTTCCGTAAAAATTCAAGAAAAAGTATATAAAATCTATGTTTTATTTACTGTTATCATTGTGCAAATCGATATTTCTAATGTCACGTAACAAGACGATTAAACAATATCTTTAAAAAAATTAATTAGTGTTTGGTGATTAAACAACACACTATCTTCCACTCTCTAATTGAGGGATTTAAAATGCTGCAAAACCCCGTTGAAGAATAAGCCGGCATAAACCCAATTCCTCAGCTGCATCACCCATGTTCCAAGACCCCGTAGCGTCCGACTGTGAAAGCAGCGGCTATCGCGAGGGGTGATCGACCTTGATTATGTCATTCAAGGTCACCCGTTGTGAATGTCGGCCAATCGGTCATTGGTAACTCGCACACAACCTCGAGTCACGTGCATTGTGCCGGGGGAATATTCAGTAGGGTTGGCGTGGTGCAAGTCTGTGTAATGATTCGTCCTAATTAAGGTATGAGAATTGGCCATTGGCCTTGTAATGAATTATATTGTTACGAAAACCATCGTGATCAGTGTGAGTAAGAAGTTGGGATTTTCATTGTTGTCTGGAGGGTATTTTAGGTTGAGGTAGCCAACATTAGAAGAGAGAAAAGTTATGGATTTATTTAAAAATCTAATTTTGGGATCACTTATTGTTTTAGGTAAAATTTGGTCCTACTATTCGAAATAGGTTAAAAACCAAGAACTTAGTCTAATAAATAATGAAAAAATACATAAAAAATTGGTCGTATTTACTTTTCATAAAATAGTAAACAAATATTTAATACTAATAGTATCAATTACTAAAATTACTATTCGTATAAAATATTATTATAATGAATCGAAATAATAAAATAAATGAGATTACGTAAAATAAGCCAAGGCTATTTTTTAAAGTCACTTGATGATAATCATTGGAAACCCCTTCGAGCTATCGAGCTCCATTCAACCATCAAACTTGTTCGTAAAAAAACCTATGAGATGTTTTCAAAAGATAAATTGTATTGTAAAACAGTCGTTGACTCAACTAGGAAATTATTCTACTGAGATAAAGAGCAAAAAAATTAAACACAAATAGTGATAATTTTATACACTATTTGATCGTAAAACAAAATTAAACTCAAATGTTTGTCATGACGGATTCTTTTAAAAGGACTATTTCACATTTTACACTTTTACATAAAAACTTATTCTGTTTGATTTTAATGAAGATTTAACGATTTTAATTTTTGGATGGGATATATCTCGAATTTTCTGTGATATAAATTAACTATCTTATTTGAAATTTCGGTGAATAAGAATGTAATTTTAAGTGCTGCTCCATCCATATATTTTATTTTGATCTCTTTCAGCCTTAATAATCGTTTGGTTATATTTCATAACGGTAGGGTAGATAAAGGGTTAGGCGAAAATGTGGACCCCCACTTACATGTTCAACGCAATTCAGGAGGAAATTCAAACTCGGCACACCTTCAAAAAATGATATATAGCACTTTTTATCAGCATTATGAATTTGCACCCATCCCTGAAATACCCTATCAGAGTCAGCCCCAAATTTATAAATGAAAAAATACTTATCAAGTGGACCCGTTCATTTGATGGGTTTTGTCAATAGTAATAGCAATGTATAGCAAACCCAAATACCGATACGAATTTCAAATATTTAAATATCTGTTATTTATGTTAAGAATGGCATACCGACCTCGAGTTTGCAACATTGTATTTCTCTTGTCAGACCCTTCAAGTCACTCGATTAGTATTTCAGTTTAAACCCTTTAGGACAGCCCCCTGCCTGCCCCCCCTTGGGGTTGTGGACAAAGTCTGCCGCTGATAAAAAAATCAGTTTTCATTACTTTCTCCCCCCCTCCCTATACATAAGATAATGAAGAAAGTATAATTTTCGTCAACATTTTCGAATTTGAAATGCTAATTTGTTTGAGTTGGATATATTTGTTTTAGTGGTCCCCGAATCCAAAAAAGTTGCTTTCGGAGTGGTGTCTGTTCGTATGGATGTATGTAGAACCAGAAGCGGGACCAATGGTCCGATTTCCATAAGATCTGTCATTTAGGTATTAAACCATGATATCTCCAGGTGTTTTTTTTCATTTTTTAGATTTGTTGATTTTTATTAATGTAAGGTAATACTAGTGCAAATTCAACCAATGTAGAAAACATCGAGGGTTAAACTGATAACAGGCTCAGAAGAGCTATTTGAATTTATCACAGATTAGTTTCCTCTAGTCCGGATTTTTTTGCTGACGAATATCGTTTACCATGTTTTAATAAATAAAAGTAGATTATAAAACTTTATTAAACTCTTTTTCGAATTTTATTAAGTATTTACATTTTTTTTGCAGATCAGTGTACTATGGTCTGGAAGTTATTTGAATGGCGTGCCACGTTCACCATGATTTAATAAATTGACGTTGATTATAAAACGTCATTTTTTTCAATATTGATTAGAGACTTTAATTTGTCCCAGATGAGTATCCTACACACTATCTGGGTTTTTAAATGACGAGCATCGTTCACTGTCTTAAGAGAATATACCTCCATCTATAGAGTTTTTCACATATTTTGACAATTTTAAAAAGTGACATTTTTTATTCCAAATTTATTTCTGAACATGTATCCAAAGTTTCATTTGATTTGAAAAATAATTTCAGGTATTTTTTGCAATAAAATTAAAAGTATTACCGCTTAGCGTAGCAGATGACTTTATGGGGGTGTGTGTGAGGAGTGTATGTAGTGAAAACTTTAAACGGTGTTTCCTCAAAACTGTTTTTCATCAACTATGCATTTACGTAAGTTTTAATAACTTTGTAACTATTTATTATTTTTAAAGAATGTTAACCAGATGTTCTTGATAGTATTTAGAAGATTTTTGTGTATAGAGAATATTGTGCAATTATTTTTTCTTATACATTTCATCGTTTTACATTGAAAATCTGTTTTTTCCGTAAAATTTATCGTCTTATTGTAAAAAAGTCTACCAACACTGCATTTCTTTGATACCATAGTTTCAATTCAGAGAAATATTCATTGTTATATGGGGAAGTAAAATATATTTACTTTTTGCATTATATTGATAAACGAAACGTTATCCAAAATTGGAAATATTAAAATATATTCTTAAAATTTTCAAAATTACACCAAAGTCACCCAAAATATAGTTGGATAACATATTCTTTTATATAAAGCCTCTAATTTGGTCAAGTATGAACAGAATAAACCTACAAAATCCATTACAAATAAAACATAAAAAAGTCTTAGAAGGAGGCGTCTCTTAATAAATAAACGTTATTACATTTTCTGCTCGATGCGGGCGGCCTACCAGTGAAGCAGGCTCCCACTGCCTCGCGCGGAGGCCACCACCCGGCCAGCAGTTCCGCCAGTCCGGCCGTCCGGCGGGTCCGGCGGGTTTCCCACTAACCCAAAGCCACAGATCAAGTTCAATGAGCATTGCACAACGATTATGTCACCATTATCCAACCCGCGGCGAGGGTGAAAGTGGCGGGATGCAACGTGCTTTCTCCGACCCATCCGGAGGCAACATCTCCGCGACCCACATCCGGCGGCTGAGTCATCCCGTCCGGCGTGCACACCGGGGGAAGCGCTGGGGTTGTGAAATCCTCTCTGTACGGCTGTGAATCCGGACAAAAAAGTATTTTTCATCATACTAACACAGAAACCTCTGTTTGCAGTTCCTTTTTGTTGGCTCGAAAGTTACTCATTGCCGGCCTAGGCCGGATAAACTTTTATCCGGCCTAGGTCGGAAAGAGAGGAAGTAAACAATCAGCTGATTCGTTGCAAACTGACGTTTAATGCTTGTTTATTGGTGGTTTATTGGTTTCTTTTTAGAGGAATGTAGTGGCAGCACTGCATCCGTAGCGAATGTTTTCCTGCTCAGTGCTTGTTATAGGTTAGGTTTGAAGTTTGAGAAATGTATGTTTATGCAAGAACTACGTTGTGATTGAAGGTATGTAACCTTTCTGCGTAGTATGATGAAAAATATCGTATGTTACAAGGCCGGGAAGTTTTGCCGTACTCGCATGAAAATCCCGCACTCGCTTTCGCTCGCGCGGGAACTATAATGCTCGTCCGGAAAAACAGTACTTCCCGGCCTAGTAACGTAATATACTATATTTTGTACACACCACGGGCGCCTCGGGATATAGTTGTGCTAAAAGTAATTTGTTGACATTGGTACATTTTATGAAAAGTAGACTGGGACGGTGGCGTGTCCTATAACCCAGCTACTTGGAGGTCACGAATTGTGGATAGTTATGAGCGATGGCTTGTGGACGCGGTGTTCTCCAGTGAAGATTAACGTCCGCACTATTGAGTACTACGTTCGTAGGACCGTCCTCATGGTTCGACCAGTTCGTAAATTGTAAACCAGGCCAAAATTGTGGTTCGGAACCCACGTTAAAATGTAGGTCCCTTGGCTGTTGGGCTATTAATTAACAGTCCTGTCTAAGGAGCATGTCGGCCTTAGTTAGTGACAAGACTAAAAGATCGCGCCACATCCTACACTCATCCTTCACTCATAACTTATTCCGGTTAAAATACGCAGCCAGTGCTGCGTCTCGCTCTTAAGAGGTATTAAAGGTATTCAAGATTTAGCGTAGAGCCATAAACGTACATGGATATCCGACAAGCGTTGCAAATTATGAAGCAAAAAATGACGATCAAATGTTTGATGCCAGGATTTAAAACAATAATAAAAATATCTCTTTTATTTCGTAAAATCCCATCTTATACCTAAAATTGCCAGCATTTTCTTGCTTCCGGTGGGTGTATCCATGGCCGTCTGTAGTAATAAGGCCTCGGCCTTCGAACTGGCAACGGCGCTTTGCAAGGGGTTTTCATATGTAAAAACCCTTACAGAGCCAGCTGCTTTCAAGTAAACAAAAGATAATGCCAAAATCAGTAGAACCCTCAGATGCGTTGTTGCCATTTACTAGCGCCGCGATCTTGTTACTAGAGATGGCTGTGGTGTCTCTCAAACAGCATCGACAAGCAAACATATTGCTCGGTTCTTTTTTTTAACCTCGACTGCCCATCGTCGCTTTGGGCCAATAAGCCTGTACGGCGGTCTAAAGACAGCGATGTACCGTAGCGGCAAGGCCAGCCTGAGGTTCATGATGGAGCAGGAGTCGCCCGCCGCTGCGCAGGGATCGAACCAGTGACGTTTGACACGCAGGGCCAAAGCTTTTCCTCTGAGCTATCGCCTCGGCAAATTGTTAAAGATAATCACTGGCGAATTGAACGATTGAGTCTGTGGTGGGAGACACTACAGACTCAAATTCAAAATTGTTGATCAAAACTGTATTTCCTCCGTACGATTGTACAGGGACAGTAACTAAAAAATGTTTAGTTTTCATAAAAAAACTTAATAAGAATTAATCCAGACAGGCGAGTTCTTTGAGTGTCCGCTGGAGCTGTATTGATCAGCCAGTGTGGGTAATGCAGACCGTCAGGGATGTCGGTCAAGCAGTGTGGAGCTCAGTTCGGCTCGGCACCGCCAGGCTGAGCCACTATTCATTGTCCATAAAACTCAACTATAAATCGTAATTTTTGTGAATTTTAAGATTTTTATGAATTTAAAATATTTTGAAAAACAGCAGTTACAGATATTTCTTGTTCGCTTAATTCACACATTTGTCACGATACATTGTAGAGCCTAAAAAACTTTAGGTTCTCGAAAGGCTGACAGAGAAAGTTACAATAGACGTCTGCGTTCATTTCCAATATCAATTACTACACTGCACTAGCTTCTAACTAATATTGTTTACGACTCTTACGAGGCGTATCGCATCTTTGAGTGGTTTAGTGATTATCTGAAAGGTCGCGAGTCGCTTCTCTCACTTGGGTTCGATGAGCGGCTTAATAATACTGGAATCCTGAAAGCTGAAAGCTGAAAGCTGGAAAGGCGAGAAGTAGTGTTCATGGTTCATGGTCGATGGCTTACCATCAATGTTACGAGCGATATCTCGGTAACCAGTGAACACAGAGCAATAATTCAAAATAATAATTTTTTTCAAACTGAACTCAATGGTTTAAACTCGAATTTCATATTTCTACATACAAAATTCTAACAACCCATTTATGGATGCCAGATGTACCTACCAGAGTTAAAAAATGTTCAATATTATTTGAAAAATACTTAACAAAATACTTTTTAAGTAAAAAAAATATGACCCGAAAACACATATGACATTCTGAACAGTTTGTATTTAACTTTTAGATCACTTAAAACAATTACAAAAATTTTTGCAATTGTCAATTGGGCAAATTAAAACACTGAAAGAATCTTAACATAAATATTACTGAAAATAAAAAACAAAAATGAGCTAAGCAAGGGAATTCAAATAAATTGGTATGTGGCATCAAAAGAAAAATATCTTTTTCCATATAAGTCTCTGAGTTAATTTTCAGATTCTGGTAAGTACTTTTAATTACCTCTCTCATCTACATAGTACTATGCAGTACCAGTAACAACATCCCCTGTGCCAGTACCAGCAATATACAGAACCCTCTAAGTAGGGACATCCAGTGTTCATTTTTTTAGTTCCGCCGTCGAAAAGCAGAGGAGAAATTAGCGCTGATCTATGGAATAGTTCAAGCTGATTCCGTATAGTCCGTGCTTCTACTCACTATCCGAAATGTCAAACTGAGGATGTTTGTAAACAAAAACAGGTTGGTAAACATTATGGTAAAAGATACAATACAAAACAATAACATAAAACTGTCAAAATATTACAACCAGCTGCTTGACCTTGGAAAGTCAACTTGATCCGTAAACTCCTACAACAATTCCAATCGGACTGAAAAATGAAAGTGGCACCTTCTCTTTTTCGGCAGTGGGTACTATTCATTTTTCCATAAGGTGCCCCTACTTAGAGGTTCTCTCATTGGTATACCGGCTGTTACCAAAAAGCCACGAATTTTCGGTCCATCTGAAATTACCAAATAGCCACGACCATTAGTGAGGATTAAGAAGGGTCATCTCGTAAGGAACAAAGTGTCCAAAAAGCCACGATCGCTGCGGCAGGTAGGCGCTGCCAGGGAGGTAATGGTCGGGAGGAATGGGAATTTTAAATTCCCTCTCCCCTGCCCGTATTTGTCTTCCATGCCACTGCCGCCCCCTTCGATGCAGACCACGCCACAACATATCACCTTAGATGTAAGATATAAGATAACTAACATCTAACTTTGTTTAAAATTCTAATAGTGTAAACCATTCATAAACTGATTACAATAAATTAATTTACAAAAAAGCGCTCTTTCCCTTTGTTACTTACAACTAAATCAACTTCTTCACCTACCATCTTACCACCTTCAATAATCTTACAAGACTGGTGCGAATGGTGTGAAACTGGTACAAAAATGCCTAACCCCTTAAAACTAGTTAGGGTGGCGCCGTATTACACCGGAAATCGCGCGGGAGCGTTGACATTTCCTCATCTTTAGGATATGTAATTTAAATTATGTTACTCTTGTTTTATAAACTTGCTAGAGACTTAATTATTGAAGAATTCGTGCAACGCCAAATATTAAATATACAGAACAATATAGCGTTAGCCAATAAATTATTATCATAATTATATAATAAATTATTATTTCATGAAAAATAAACTTTTATTTTACAAACTACTAAGTGTAGAAGTAAATGGTTTAGGTCAAGGAATTATCAATTCCCTTTTTCCCAGAGGTGGTGCCGGCTACCTGGCTGAGCCGTCGTGGCTTTTCGGACATTTCAGCGCTGGCAAACGAACCCTTCTTAATCCCCTCTAATGATCGTGGCTATTCGGGAGGGTCAGAGCGACCCAAAAATTCGTGGCTTTTCGGTAGTTCCCGGTATACCAGTCTCAGCTGCAACGGGTATTTTCAATTTTAAGTAACTGTTATTTTTGCTGGAGGTCAGTACTAGGTACAAAGTAACTGTTACTGTTATTTGGACCCACCTCTTTTAAAACCTATTATTAAAATGTGCGCAATACAGCAGGATAACATTTAAAAGATTAGTTCAAAAATTCTTCTATGGCTCTGCGCCACTTTACAATGATACACATATACAATGGTCATCCGATGATGCAAAGTTACAATGATACTGTGTAAAAGTTCACTTATAGCGCTCGTCTAAGTGAAGTTCCATCCAACAGCATTTCATCTCTAGAGCATAAGCGGAGAACGTTTGTGTAAATCTTCCTTAATTCCGCCCTTGGTTTATAACTATTTTAAATATAGCTAAATCATTTTACTGGATATCGATTCGCGGATAATTTATATTGTTTTAATCGATTTTGCTTGATTCGAGGGAATCGTAATCAAGAATATACCGAATGAGTTATTGTGAATTTGAAGTAGAAAACGATTGAACTTAAAATTTTTTTACTTTCCCTTGACGATATCGAGTTTTCAGTACATGTAACCAAACAAAAATTCATCATTTCGAGGTCGAAAATTTGGATTTTATGTATCAGCTCAACTCTGACAACTGCCCGACATTTTGTACAACACAATGTCGCGGTTTTGTTCAGCCGCAGTCACCGGCGGGTAATCTACTAACCTATAATAAGTGAACGGTAGTGGTGGACGTACGACCTACCGACCATTGTTGTGCATCCACCGATGTTGTGTTTACGGTGGATTCGGTAAGTAACCGGACATTGTTGATTGTCAAGATGCGGTGGATTTGCCTATTAGTGACTAAGGTAACCGCTTAGCCACCGGTGACTGCGGCTGAACGCACCCACAACAAATGTATTGTTTTATCGGACCATACTGCGGAGGATAAGTGGTGATAATGTGCATTCAGTTCCTCGAGTCGCCACCAGAGTCGCTGCTCAACGCGTACTCTGTACTGTGGCAGTTACTGCTGTTAGTTCCCGTCGTCACCGACTGGTCGCACTGCCATCGCTTATTTCATGTTTATTATAACCTGTTATTTTTAAAAGCTATAAATGGAATGTAATCATAATAAAAATTAAGCGATTTCCTGATGGAAGATTAGTTCTGATTCATTCAGTTGTCTGAATGGGTATAAATGAAGTTTAATATGTAGTTCTCGTTGATTTAAGTTCAATATACTTGCTTTGGTATGACAAAACTTACGTAGAAAACAAAATATTATCACAAATAATGTTAAACACCGTTGACTGATGGTTGGATTTTCACTGTTAACCCGTTTATACCGGCCACCATAAAACTTGAAGTTGTATTTGAATTTGATTGATTTTGTTTAGTTGTTTTTATGAATAAGTTCTACTCTACAAGTGTATACAAAAATACATTTTTATAAGCACATACGTGCATGTGTCACAAATCCAAACATAACCGATAAATTAAGATGAATTTAAAATTTTATGAAACTGTTGAATCAAATTTCAAAGTATGGATCGGTGTGTTTATTTTAAGCACGATCTAAAATATTTTCGAAATATTAATACTATTATTAAAATGGATAGCTAATAGTCAAACATATTAAAATATAACGAAGAAATAAGCAGAAGTGACGGAAAATTAAAATTCCCGTTTTTACTCGTTCTATCGCTACTACCGGGGCGGGCGGTTGTGGCTGTCATGCCAATTCAAAACAAAGGAATTGACCCTAATTAATCCACTATAGTGATTGTGGAAGTCTTGCCATGGACAGAAAGATCAAAAAGTTGTGGCAAGTATCCCGTTCACTAAAAGTGACGAACGTAAATTGGTGGGCACTGTTTTGAGGAACTGACTTAGAGATAGGCCTAAGTCATGCACGTTGGGTTATCGGTAGCATTAAAAATTAGTATAATCGATCTGCAATGTACTCACAGGAAAATTCAGAAAAGATCGGCTATAATGTTATTGTTCACAAGCAAGTTAAGCTGATGGTCTTGGCCCATAACAATTTGGAGACATCTCAGTTTTGGAAACGATGGCTTCCTTTTGATATAAGTGAAAAGAGTCCACCCACCACCCCAACTGAAAAGTGAGGGGTGAATACCTAGCAGTGATTATATGACCTGTACCGCGTAGGGTACAATAAAAACCTAAACATTGTAAAGATACATGAAAACTTTCCAATGTTCCTCATACAAATCAATTGTCAACGACATTAGAACGTCACGTTAGAAACGGGAGAGGAAGAATGAAACTGGGAAAAACATCAGAATGTGATCCTTATTGGGCCAAAACTAGCTGATGATCCCCCAAAATTATGAAATAAGAAACTATTACTATACATATACGTGTGTTTTAAGGCACAAGGAAAGCATTAAAACAATAAATGTATCTTGTAAGGCATTACTACGGAGGGTATAGAGAGGATTGTACCAAGTAAAAAATAGGGCGGCTTAAAGACTATAAGAACGTTTTATTGCTATTCGAAGCTTTTACGTTGCATATCCATCATCTACCTCTTCAAAATATATGAGTTTTGAAATAAAATCTGAGGCAAGGATTGACATTTGTATCGTCACCGTAACCCAGTGACTCACTGGCGTCACAGTGAAGCGTTACGTGCGGGACAGTGACTGCGCACTCCTCTTTCACGTTATGTAAACTTGAGCGCAAGTCATCCCGGCTGCATTCGCTTTACGTTTCCTTATTTACACTCTTCCTAACGTCTCGAGCAAAAAGAAGGAAATACCAAGCATAGAATAGGGTCAGTGGTTATGCAATCAGTATTTTCATCTTTGTGGACTATTTCTGAAAAAAATTCGACAAATCAAACACTAAACGGTCGGTTAAATCATTTATAAACATTTACATGCATTTTCATAAATTTCTACACTTTGCTCATTTGGCTGAGAAAGCTACGGTGAATTCGTTCAAGGTGACCATTTTAATTTCCGCAAAGGGTTACCTTTTGGTTTGGTGTTACTAAAATTTATGTAAAATTGAACACTCAACTTGCGTTAAAATTGTCACTCATGGCCCCCAGTGGCACTGAAGGAAATATATGTTCCATTTTCTCATTTAACGTTATGATTTATTTTAGGACTGTTTCATGTTTCAGAACGGCTTTTCAATTTTCTAAAACGTTTTTGGATTATTTTGTTCCTAAAATTGACGTAATTTACATTAATGCCAGGTTGCAATTTTAACCGTTTTAATAATCAACTGAGCATCCAAACTTTCTAATAGAATTTATAAAACTTAGAAGCGGGAGGGGGAGGGAAATATCACTTAACATGTCCCTCACGAAAACCTTCCAGTATAGTTTATAGTTCTTAAGATCCGTCACTGGCTTGGGTGGGGAATTTTCTTGTTACGACCCCTTTTCCTATTGGATCATTCAATTGGATCTTTATATTTAATCTTTGTCCGCTGGACGGTGACACTTTAGCCTAACTTTAGAATTTTCGAAGGTTTCGTACCTTCTCGGATGTTTCATCTGCATTTGTGGGGTCAGCCTTTCACTGGCGAATGATAAGAATAATCACCCTCCCTCTCCTTCTTCTTAACTTAATAAATTCTGCTGTAAGTAAAAAAAGGGATTAATTATAATTATAAGTAGAACTACCATACTGCAGTAACATTTATTTTTATCAAAAATATGTTCAAACAATGAGAGTATATGAAAATATTAAATACGATATAAATGAAAACATTATGCTGTGTTCTCTAAAGCAAATAAAAATGTGACGAGTACCAGATGAATTAAAAAAAACTTCTTCGTTTATAAGAAATCCTTTCTTAACTAGCCCTGTACAATGAAAGGATACTGTTGGGCAAATATTATTCCGCGAAGATCGCTAAGCCCAGCGTGTTACCGTGGGTGAACCAACCGCCGCTGTTGTACATTGTAGTAACTGGGTCAGGACCCATTGTTGGTCCGTCTTGGTCGGTTTCCTCACTACACACGCCGCGCCGTATTGCTTTCGATCTTACATTACTATCTTTCATTGGAGAAAGACCGTCAAATGAATGTGAAGAAACATTATAGGCCAAGTCAAATAACGTGACCCACACCCCCGCAACCCCAGTCCTAAGATTAACACATTAATGGTATGGGTGGACTCTGCCAAGGTGCCAAGGTGTTTTCACGCGTTTTTAAATTACAGAAAAGGGCTGTTAGAATAATGACCGGAGTCAATCGGCGAACGTCTTGCCGGGAACTTTTCAAATCCTTGAATATTTTGACTTTGGCATCGCAATACATTTTCCAGGTCATAATATTCTATAAATTTAAATATTGTTCATTCCAATTAGGCGCAGATATCCATGACCACTTTACAAGAAATAGGTTTATACATAGGCAAAATTCTCACAGATTAGATTTGGCTGCATCTCTTCCACAAAACATTGGTCCAAAATTTTATAACAAACTTCCCTCTATTATACAAAATAAAATAACACCTCCATCTTTTAAAAAGGCATTAAAAAAATTCCTAGTGGAAAGGGCATTCTACTCTGTTGATGAGTTTTTGACTAGCTAGTTTTCATTTTTATGCAGATGTAATTTTTAGTTTTACAACAAATGTATTGTGGTTATTGCTAAAACTAACTGACTTTTGTAATACAATTTTATAAATTGTCAACTACAAATAAAGAATTTGAATTTGAATTTGAATATGACTTCAACTGTAGAAAGCACGATCAGAGGTTAAAATCCTGATCAAGTATCGGGGAAGGGTTTACTAATCTTTGGTTCTATATCTAGGAGTTACGGTCATGGTGTTCTAAACAAATAAAATTGGCGTTAATATATTCAAAAAGTAAATACAAATATACAAGATATGGTTCAGAGAGTAATGTTTACCAGGAAATGACTGGTATTGATTCTCGCAATATTAAGTACAAGTGACTTTCTATTTTTTGTTGTTTTTTTTTGTAGCCTTTAATAGTTATGAATTTTATATCAATAAGAAAAGTTCTTGTATTCTGGATTACAACAACGATTTACTCAATTCTTATTAGCCTTTGAAAGTGTGTTAAAAGCTGATCGATTGATATAAATTGAACATAAATATGCTTTCGTATTGTAATGTCTAACATGTCTTAATGTCTCGTTTCATGTTTTCAGCTGAATACATTCATCCATGTAAGAAGACGGATCCGAAAATCAACGCATGCATAAAAAAGACGTTTGATCATCTCAGGCCGTACCTGATAGCAGGTAATGTTTGTTTATGGAAAGTAATATTTGTTTATGGAAAATGACTGTTGTAAAAATAATTTGAATAAAAAACCTTTTTTATATTGTAGGGAAAACAGAAGGTTACTCAATCATTGCGTAAAACTTTCTGAAGATAATATGCAAAATAATAATCGAAATAGCTAAGCGAGCTGACAATTACGTTGGCCTTTTAACACAATATTAACATTAAAATAAAAAAAAATAGTTTACCAAATAAGAAATAACTTTCTCCACTAACAAGGTAAATTGGAGAGCATAAGTTCATAGGATTTTAGGTTCTAATCCATCACTTTTCATAGGATTTGAATCAGAATGTATGAATAAACTTATTTTAAAACTTCTTATAGTGCTATGATTATGTAATTTTATGACATAATTATGTCATATTAATAAAGGCTATCATTTTCATGGTTTTTAAAATTACTGAAGCATTAATTAAAACCTATCTATAAAGATGGTGTCATGTGTTCATGTGACACCAGAAAAGGATACTTATAAGTGTAATTTAAGAAGTTAGCCTTCATTTAAGAAGTATTTAGTAAAAAAAAAGAATGATTCAATAACGGTTTAAAGAAATTGTAACTTGCATCAGATCGGATTTTCTTATTCCAATGAATGCTATCCTGACCATTCTACCAGACACCTTTTAAATATTAATCATAAAGGAGGAACTAATAACGGTGACAGACTTAACATTTATCTTAATCTCATGCTTATTATACGTTAATTCTTTTATCGTACGTTTATTTATTTTATATTATATTATTTTATTTTATTTTGTTTACCAAGTTTACATTATTTTTAAGGAAGTTTGGACGAAATAAAATTTTACGTGCTGGTTGGAAGCTGAATACGCCTTCATCGTATCACCAAGCGATAAGTCGTACATTCAAGTCGAGCATGCAGTCGTGCAGTGATCTGCAGGCGCTACTACAGTAGTAGAAAACTTTTTTTATAATCTACTTTTTTACTTTTCCTTTTGCTGATTATAAAAAACTGTCTACAATATACTACTTTTTCACTCAAGGATGAAAAGGAGTTCCTAGTTTTTTACAGTACATGACAAATACATGAAGCTAAATAATTAACAAACGTTATTGTTTATAGTAAATCCATTATCTTCTTCTTTAAATATATAAATCAAATATAACGTAACTGTATTTTAAAGAGGAGGAAATATTTTTTATGTTTACAAAAGCAATTTTATTTCTTGCTGCATTTAATAAACTATTTGGTTGAGCCATTAATTAGGTAATATTTGGTTAAGTTTTCAAACAAATCCTGAGCCAATTGTTAAAAATATTTCCCCAATAAAGTTAAAGTATTCAGCATTTTTCTCAGATCTCATTTATCTTCATACGGCCCATTGGCAACAACAAGAAATCTAGTTTATTCTCATCCTATTATTTAGCTTGTTATTATTTTATAGTAAAATACTCTTAATAGTTGTTTAACAGCCGCCATAACATTTTTGGTGTTTAACGCAAGTGTTTGCGAAGGTATCCCGGAGATCAAGCTAGCGTCCATCGAGCCCATGATCATTCCGAAGATGGAGATGCAGAACGGCCACGGCGCGGTCAGGGTGCGGGCCGTGTTCGGCAACATGACCGTCTACGGCGCCAGCAACTACAGCGTCATCTCTGTCAAGTGAGTGTCGTACACGTACACAGCAACTACAGCGTCATCTCTGTCAAGTGAGTGTCGTACACGTCCACAGCAACTACAGCGTCATCTCTGTCAAGTGAGTGTCGTACACGTACACAGCAACTACAGCGTCATCTCTGTCAAGTGAGTGTCGTACACGTCCACAGCAACTACAGCGTCATCTCTGTCAAGTGAGTGTCGTACACGTACACAGCAACTACAGCGTCATCTGTGTCAAGTGAGTGTCGTACACGTACACAGCAACTACAGCGTCATCTCTGTCAAGTGAGTGTCGTACACGTACACAGCAACTACAGCGTCATCTCTGTCAAGTGAGTGTCGTACACGTACACAGCAACTACAGCGTCATCTCTGTCAACTGAGTGTCGTACACGTACACAGCAACTACAGCGTCATCTGTGTCAAGTGAGTGTCGTACACGTCCACAGCAACTACAGCGTCATCTGTGTCAAGTGAGTGTCGTACACGTACACAGCAACTACAGCGTCATCTCTGTCAAGTGAGTGTCGTACACGTACACAGCAACTACAGCGTCATCTGTGTCAAGTGAGTGTCGTACACGTACACAGCAACTACAGCGTCATCTCTGTCAAGTGAGTGTCGTACACGTACACAGCAACTACAGCGTCATCTGTGTCAAGTGAGTGTCGTACACGTACACAGCAACTACAGCGTCATCTCTGTCAAGTGAGTGTCGTACACGTACACAGCAACTACAGCGTCATCTGTGTCAAGTGAGTGTCGTACACGTACACAGCAACTACAGCGTCATCTGTGTCAAGTGAGTGTCGTACACGTACACAGCAACTACAGCGTCATCTCTGTCAAGTGAGTGTCGTACACGTACACAGCAACTACAGCGTCATCTCTGTCAAGTGAGTGTCGTACACGTACACAGCAACTACAGCGTCATCTGTGTCAAGTGAGTGTCGTACACGTACACAGCAACTACAGCGTCATCTGTGTCAAGTGAGTGTCGTACACGTACACAGCAACTACAGCGTCATCTGTGTCAAGTGAGTGTCGTACACGTACACAGCAACTACAGCGTCATCTGTGTCAAGTGAGTGTCGTACACGTACACAGCAACTACAGCGTCATCTCTGTCAAGTGAGTGTCGTACACGTACACAGCAACTACAGCGTCATCTCTGTCAAGTGAGTGTCGTACACGTACACAGCAACTACAGCGTCATCTCTGTCAACTGAGTGTCGCACACGTACACAGCAACTACAGCGTCATCTGTGTCAAGTGAGTGTCGTACACGTACACAGCAACTACAGCGTCATCTGTGTCAAGTGAGTGTCGTACACGTACACAGCAACTACAGCGTCATCTCTGTTAAGTGAGTGTCGTACACGTCCACAGCAACTACAGCGTCATCTGTGTCAACTGAGTGTCGTACACGTACACAGCAACTACAGCGTCATCTGTGTCAAGTGAGTGTCGTACACGTACACAGCAACTACAGCGTCATCTCTGTCAACTGAGTGTCGTACACGTACACAGCAACTACAGCGTCATCTGTGTCAAGTGAGTGTCGTACACGTCCACAGCAACTACAGCGTCATCTGTGTCAAGTGAGTGTCGTACACGTACACAGCAACTACAGCGTCATCTGTGTCAAGTGAGTGTCGTACACGTACACAGCAACTACAGCGTCATCTGTGTCAACTGAGTGTCGTACACGTACACAGCAACTACAGCGTCATCTCTGTCAACTGAGTGTCGCACACGTACACAGCAACTACAGCGTCATCTGTGTCAAGTGAGTGTCGTACACGTACACAGCAACTACAGCGTCATCTGTGTCAAGTGAGTGTCGTACACGTACACAGCAACTACAGCGTCATCTCTGTCAAGTGAGTGTCGTACACGTCCACAGCAACTACAGCGTCATCTCTGTCAACTGAGTGTCGCACACGTACACAGCAACTACAGCGTCATCTGTGTCAAGTGAGTGTCGTACACGTACACAGCAACTACAGCGTCATCTCTGTCAAGTGAGTGTCGTACACGTACACAGCAACTACAGCGTCATCTCTGTCAAGTGAGTGTCGTACACGTACACAGCAACTACAGCGTCATCTGTGTCAACTGAGTGTCGTACACGTACACAGCAACTACAGCGTCATCTCTGTCAAGTGAGTGTCGTACACGTACACAGCAACTACAGCGTCATCTCTGTCAAGTGAGTGTCGTACACGTACACAGCAACTACAGCGTCATCTGTGTCAAGTGAGTGTCGTACACGTACACAGCAACTACAGCGTCATCTCTGTCAAGTGAGTGTCGTACACGTACACAGCAACTACAGCGTCATCTCTGTCAAGTGAGTGTCGTACACGTACACAGCAACTACAGCGTCATCTCTGTCAAGTGAGTGTCGTACACGTACACAGCCACAGAGAAGTATCAATCAGAGGTTACTTTTAAATGGGTCTTCTGTTGCGCCCAAGTACTAGTTACAGTTAAATCCTGTTACAGTTACAGTTAAGTTACTTGTTACTAATTACATTCAATTACTAGCCAAAAGTTATGTTAAATTAGGAGAGGGTAGCGACATTGCTACTCTTTAAATATCAGATAGTTTTGAACATTACAAATAAAAATAAATGAGTTGTCTCTTGGTCAAAGTCATGTAGCGTTAGGGTCACACATTAAATGCAGTAACACATGTTAGATATTATTCCAAAAATTCCTCCATAGCGGGTTCTCTCAGAGTTGACACAGCATCAGCCTCTAATCTTTTGACAAACAAAATGAAATCGATAGATTACTCGAAGAAACAAATAGATAAACGCCATAATACTAGAAGATTGGTGACTCGTCTTCACATAGAGAACGAAGAGCTTTTATTATTAACATTCTTTTAATCTATTATGGCACAGTTGAAGTGTCGGTTATTGTGGTTAAAAATTTTAAAAAGACTTTACATAACCATTGTGATAGCTTCAAATTTCATATCAAATGTCTTATCAGTTGCTCTGAGTTGATGCGTCTCGGACCCAAGTTCAGTTCACATCCTGTCCTGTGTTTGTAGACTTAATTATCAGAGGTTGTCAGCATTTCTAGTTAATTATTGTAAACAAACCATTCGTCACATGTTGTCTCAAGTGACGGTGAGTATTTCTCTGTTACGACCTGGTTTAGTGGAAAGAAGAATCGTACTTGAATACGATGGGTATATTTAGATTTAAGGATGTAAAAACAAAATGAAGTGTAAAATATTTTTGACTAATTATTTTAAAACGAATATATCGAAATTGTTGTTTCAATATCTTTGGTTTATCGATATTTTGGTTCCGATGTATCACCAAAATTATGTTCATGTTTTGGCTCCGATACTTTCAATATACCAAATATTTCATTAAAGGGCGTATTTAACGCAAAAGGTTAGATTTGACCAATCACAATTCAAGTTTTATATTGAAAATCAGCTGGTGCAAAATCTTTACAGATATTTGTTATTGTGATACGCACCTAGGTTCAGTAGTGGCAGCTCTGAATATAAAAATTGTGTTATAAAGCTACCTATTTCGTAATTATCTGTCTGCTTCTCTAGAAAAATCATTTATTTCGATGTTTAGGACATATAGATAATTTTCTCCCGATATAGACCTACCGTTCGTCAAAGATCAATATCAAAAATCTGTTTCGTATATCGATATTAAAGATTTCGATTTATCAAAAAACGATATATCGATATTTTGACATTCGACTTTTTGAGTGTTGAAATATTTATGGAAATAATTAAACGGGCTGGTTGGTGTTGCGGTTATAGTGCCCGTCTACAAACTTGTAGGTAGCCGGATCGATCCCGAGAAAAGTTAGTAGCTTTTTGAAGGGTTGTTTCTGGAGCCAGCTGCCATTGGTTGTTGGGCTATTAATTAACAATCCTGTCAAAGGAACATGCCAACCTTAGTCAGTAACAAGGCTACAAGATCGCGCCACTATCATCACGATCATCACACTCATCCTTCACTCATATACAGGGTAACGTCCTCCATGAGGTACCTGTCTTAATAAATGTGATTAAAGTGATATTCAATGAAGAAAAAAAAATAAAAAAATATTCGGATTCGCATATCGATATAAAATATTTCAATACATCGAAAAATCGATATATCGATAGTTGTATTCCAGTATTGACGATGCGATGTTGCAGGAGCGACATCAACCGACTGCGCATGGACCTGGGGCTGAGCATCCCGCGCATCGAGGCCACGGGCACGTACGAGGTGGTGGGCCAGGTGCTGCTCTTCCCCGTGCGCAGTCGCGGCGAGTTCTGGGCGCTCTTCAGTAAGCACTGCTCTTCTCTGTGTTTTAATTTTTAATTTAAAATTACCTTATCTAACCATTGTTATTCCTAAGACGACATGTCTTAGGAATAACATTATAAGATCCATAAAAAACAATTTAGGGATAACATTTTAAGATATATTAATGACATTTTAAGATCCTTAAAATGTCATTAGACCTTTCAACTTATTGTTTACATTGAGGCATGCCAATTGATTCAATAAAATATCACAGCCATTATGATTGCAAGTTGTATTACTGGTAAAAAAGGTTCAGATTTATTAAAACTGTAGTTCTGCTGGTCAGCAAAACTCCAGTTCTGTGTTCAAAAAGAGGTATAGAGGGAAATGCATGGGACACAATTTTTGACCTTGCAACTTTGTTTGGACTAGTTAGGAGGTGGACATATCCAAAGTTCCCGTCCGTATCCCTTGTGCGGAGATAGGGATGGGATGGGGGTCTGAAGGTACAATTTTTAAATTTTTATCTAAACTTAAGTTTTCCTAACTTGAAAAGAGTACTTTTAGTATTTCCTATTAAAATGGAAAACTAAAGAAAATTAAATTTCCAGTACAAAAGGTGTATAATATGTCTGTTTTGATCCCACCATTTACAAAGTAAGCAGTAATTGCATTAATATTTTAAGAAATATCCCTTTCATAACAAATACATGTAAATTTGTGTGTAACATACATGCCTAATGGGGCAACACTTTTTCACCTAAAAGAAATTAAACAACATTCATGAAATATTGATAAAAATTCCAGTACTTTGACATCTCAGTCATAAAAATTTGTCTGAAGTAAAGGTCTTGGTGAGCTCATAAACAAGGTTATTTTTTAAGAAATTATTATAAATGTATTTGAAGCGATGGTCTCGGTTGACATCCGTGCGGCACTGGATGAATCGTAGATAACACTATCACTGATGTCTTCCGTCTGCACGCACTTAATATCTACATTCTGTAGGACGCGCGTTTCGGCTTTCGCCATCTTCAACTAC
Source organism: Flexamia atlantica (assembly GCA_035578135.1). NCBI lineage: Eukaryota > Metazoa > Arthropoda > Insecta > Hemiptera > Cicadellidae > Flexamia > Flexamia atlantica. Next base: position 1,002,515 of record JAQJVK010000012.1, on the reverse strand, counting down.
AATACTGTAGTTGAAGATGGCGAAAGCCGAAACGCGCGTCCTACAGAATGTAGATATTAAGTGCGTGCAGACGGAAGACATCAGTGATAGTGTTATCTACGATTTATTATAAATGTGGTTGATACAACTTTCTTATAGGTAAAGATATATTTGAATAGTAAGGGTACAAATCTTGTTTGTTCTAAATCTATACCTATAAAAGGCAAAGCCCTCACTCACTCACTCATCACTAATTCTCCAACTTCCCAATAATCCAGAAGGCTGAAATTTGGTTCACTGTTTCTTTAGGCATTAAATAGGAAAACTAAATGGTTTTCATCCTGATCTGACCCTCGGACTCCGCTATGGACCCTCTCAAAGATCCTCTATTATCCTTATGGCAAAATACAAATTGGTGAAATGTTTATATTTAAACAGATGTAAAATGCAAGAAATTTGGTGGAATGTCAAACCAGCTGTCAGGAATAGAACATGAAATAAATCACTGACTAGAGATACTTATAAGACCTTTCTTCCCCGTAACAGCTGTTAATGAAAGAGCTAATTTAAACCATTTATTTTATCTACATCATTAGAAAAAAATACTTTGCATTTGTCTTTTAGAAAATTTTATTGATGGAATTATTACCATAGGTCTCATGGCAAGACCTAAGCGCGAGACCATGATAACTTTTCATTTTGGAGCTCCCAGAAGCAAAAAACACTATTCAAACTATATCTATATAAATAAAATTAGAGTTTTGTCTGTACATTGCTTAGAATTATGAAATTTTTTGTTATTTTTGCGTTTTGAAGGTCAGAGAATCCGAATCAAGCCTTATCTCAATTTATGTCACGATGTGTGTTGGTAACGCTCAACATCACACTTTAGACCGCTTTTCACGCAAAAACTAGAGTACTGTTATGGCTGAAACTTTTTTTCTGTGTAGTATGCATATATGAGAAGGTTTTAGACAACTTAAAACTAGCGTACGTCTTTCTGAAATTAAATAGCAAGCTTCTAAAAACCGAGTTTTATTTGATTTCTACCAAGTTTGTTTTGAATTTCCCCATAATTCAAGGGGATGACGTTTTGTTTACATTTTCAGTGTTCTAAGCAGATGGTAGTTACCTTCACTGATGGATTCGTCGTTACAGATGTTTTATGATTTCATTCAGTTTTATGTTTTGGTTTATAATATTTCTTTTTAATTGAAATGTACTATATAAAGTTAATATTTTCCCATTCATTATACATTTATCAGGATTTTCATCCTGATCTGACCATTACCCTCGGACTCCACAGACCCTCTCAAAAATCACATATTAATATCCTTATGCCAGAATTATAAGTGATGAAATGTTTATATTCAAACAGATGTTAAGAGCAAGACATTTCATAAAATGTAAAACCAGCTGTCTGTAAAAAATAAGATGAATCACAGTCTCCTTCCTTCCTTATTTATAACAGCTGTTAATGAAAGAGATAATGTAAACCATTTTTTAAAAATTGCGGGACGGCTATGTTATTTTGTTGTTGTTCAAAATAGACCCTAAAACATTAGAAAATACTTTGGTGGCATTTAATTAAGGTATTTTCTACTCTACGTACATAAACTTTCATGAAACAGGAAACTGCTTTAAGATTCACTAAGTACGCACAGTCTGCTGCGAAGAGGGTATTTCCTGCCTCAGGGTCACTCAGTGCAATAGCACAGATTCAACGATAGGCCTACTGAGTATAAGCCTTCCCAGGCAGCGACACCCTTAAGAGTTTTGTTGGCGGGGGCGCTGGCATGTGTAGTATAGAGAGGCCAAATAAAAATGCCTCATGCAGCGGGGCAGCAATTTTTTAAGTACTCCCGTCGTAGTAGACCTGCGTTCTTAGCGGATCTACTTTATATTTGACAAATACCACTGACCTATCATCGCACAGCCCAAACTACTTGAACTTGACCTAGAACCTTGAAACTTTTCATGGACGTTCCTATAGGGCGTGAGCATCCGCTGAGAACGGATTTTTCAAAATACAAAGTTTTCAGGGTTTTTCGGTGGGGTCAACGGTCTAAAATCTTTCTGTATAATTTAATGGATGATATTTCGATTAATTGTCAATTTTCATTTAATCAAGGAGGCGGTTTAAGCTTCACTTATAGATAGGGCTCTACAGCTGATTTATAGTTTAGTTCCTTTTATCATGGTTTTAAGTTTTTTTTTCCTTTAGGTGATGTATACTATATTAAAGTCACCAATAGTTTTTGTACCTTATCTATTTAATCGTAAACTCAGTATGTGGCACCATCTTCATTTAGGCAGCGGGTGTTAAAATCGTTATCGTGAGCGAAGCCACGGGCAACTGCTAGTTTAAAGCTAAAAACACAGTACATTGTCCCTATAGAAAAATTCTATATCTCGGTTATTACTCAACATATCTTGATAAAACTTGGTATGTGTTTTTTTTTTGTTCAGATTCACCTGATATTGTTTTAAAACCACCAAATTTTTGAATGACTGTTGCAATAGACCTGCATACTCATTCCCCATTTTATTCTTATGGAAGAAATGAAATAAGGTCATGCACGTAGTCTGGAGGTCTGCTGCAACGGGGGTATTTTTATGTTCAAGTTAGACCCTAAAACCTTAGAATTTTTCTGACATTAAATCAAGGCAATTACTACGTTTTACGTACATAAACTTTCATGAAACAGAAAACTGCTTTAGGATTCTCTAAGTACGCAAGGTCTGCTGCGACGGAGATTTTATATTCGTGCTTAAGGGCCACTATTCAGTATACCATGCATGCGAGCAGATTCAACGATATTGGGCATAAGCCTTCCCAGGGCAGTTGCACCCTTGAGGCCTTTATCGGTGGGGCGCTGAATCTGCTCATATGTATAGTACAGGAAGGCCAAATAGAAATTCCTCCTGCGGGGGGCAGCAATAGAATAACTCCAGTCGCAGCAGACCTGCGGACTTTGAGGATTCCTGAAAACATCTTTCTGGTTAATGAAAGTCCATCTTCTTTATATTTGTCCAATACCACTTACCTATCATTGCTCAGCCCAAACTAAAAGACTTAGAACCTTGGACCTTTGCATGGACGATCTTAAGGGCGTAAGCATCCCCTAAGAACGGGGTTTTTAATTCAAAGTTTTAAGGGTTTTGGTGGGGTTGAAGTTAATAAATTTTCCTACGCAAGTGGAATGGATGATCTTTTGTTTAATTTTCAATGTTCATTTAACAAGCAGGTGCAGGTGGTTCAGCTTCACATATGGATACGGTTTTACAGCTGATTTATAATTTGGTTACTTTCATAATGGTTTTATAGTTGTTTTGTTGATTTTTTAGGTGATATGTACTATGTTAACTATATAAAAGTTAAATTTAGTTTAGTTAGTTAACTTAAAGTCGTCATTCGTTTTGTACCTCATCTGTTTAATCATAAACTCAGTATGTGGCCCTATCTTCATTTAGGCAGCGGGAGTTACGGTTTTTATCGTGAGCAAAGCCACGGGTAGTAGTTAATAATTAAGAAGTTTTGAAAAGTATATGGCTGTCAATAACATTTGCATGGATTCGTATAGGTACCAGAGACAATCCGTATATACTTTCGATTGCCGTTTACTCAGCCTGAAACATGGTTACTTCTTACAGATTGGAATTTAATTGATAACAGATCAAACCTGATAAGAAATAAGGATAAAAATAGAAAAGAGATAAAATTAACATGATTTGACTGTAAATAAATGTTAAAAAGTAATTTCCGGCGAAATTGCTCCAAAGGAGCTCATTACCATGTAAACTTGCACTTCTCAACCCCACGGAAGTAACGGCTATAAAGTTAGCAAACCTGTTCTGGTTTTTAAACTTACACTACACTACGTTCCAATGATTTTCAATATGAATTTACGGAAGTAATGCGTACGAAACTTTACAAAACTGCGCTGACTGCCACTGAGTTCCGCATGTTTCGCGAATGTGTGTCATGTTACAGACAACATCACGGGGCTGGGCAAGCTGTACGGCAAGGAGGTGACGCGGAACGACGTCAGCTACATGAAGACGGAGCGGCTCGGCGTGGACTTCAAACTGGGCTCCTCCAGGTTCAAGATCAAGGACTATCTCAACGGCAACAACGTCCTAGGTAACTTGCATGTTGATATATTGAACATGGAGGAGTAGACTTTAAATGAACGTATAAAAATGTATCATGACTAAAGTTGATGAAGTAGTCTTTGCATAAATGTTAAAAAATTTACCATGATTAGGGATGGTGAAGTAGTCTTTGCAATCATGTTAAGAATGATAATGAAGAAGACTTTGCATTCACAATAAAAATGTACCATGACGAATGTACCTTGACTAAAGATGATGACGTAGTCTTTGCATTCATGTAAAGATGGTGCCATAATTGAGGGTGGTGAAGTATACTTTGTTATTATTGCTTGTTGTGTATGACTTGTCGAAGAAGGTTGTGTAAATACATTGACATTTTCTTTTATTTTATTTACAAACAGGTCTCACCGACAAGTTTTTCAAAACTTGACGATGCCTTGAATGTGTATTAAAATAAAATAAGGTATATTATTGTATAAGGGGAGCCATAGGCTTATTGGGTGGTTAATATGGCTGAACGCACATAACCACCTGCAGTTGTGTGCTGTTCAGCAATGTTTAGCCTTCACAAAAATGATTTACAATGAAATAGATTATTTAAATTTTGATGTAAAACTAAAAGAAGAGAACCTAATCATGGACACCTGATCTACACATGGGCAGACTTTCTCTTTTAAGGATTTCCTCAGGCTTCAAACAATTTAAACGTAAAGAAAAACTCAAGTTTATAAAGTGTTTACAATGTTAGTTCGTTTTCGTAGAACGCTGTTTTACTCTTTGACTTTATCATCGGCTCAAAAATATTTTAAAGAACATTACTAACTTCCTGATTGTTTTGAAATTCCTTTCTAAACCATTATACAACTTTTTCATCAGGGGAGGCGATGAACCAGTTTCTGAACCAGAATTCCGACGTCATCATAGAGGAGATGAAGCCAGCGGCAGCGCAGGCCATCAGCAGACACTTCAAGAACTTCCTGAACGCCGCTTTCCTGCAAATACCGCTCAAAGTCTGGCTGAAAGACGGATAGCCTGACTCTGTGCTGGGTCTACATCAAGGCCTGTTTTTCCCCAAAGATTACAGGAGCTACAAAACTTCTGTAGCAAGCGTGAATAATGATGCTGTAGAACCTAAACTCTCAAATCCGTTAGATGATAAAATTTATAAACCTTTTGTTATAAATTTGTGATGTAATTTAACAAATTTCAGCTGTCCTTGTTGAACTGAAAGTGTAAACAGTAGCTAATTTCATTTGCAGGATATTTGAGAGTTCGTGTGACTAATATCTTCATTTTCACAAGTTATTAAATTTTACAAAAAATAAGCTCAAACATTATTACGTTGTGAGTTATGGTTATATTGTTTTATATGATTAGGCTACTGTTAATTTTTTTAGTATGAAAAAGTTTTAAATTAGACATGATTTGGTTGGTAAAATTTGTAATCTATCATAAAAATATTTGTATTTCCTCGAAACAAAGAAATAAAGCCATAATTCCATTTATACACTATATAAACTATTTATGCATGGGTGGATTTAGGTCATAATATTTGGGGGTGCCAGCTCACCTAACGTTTAAAGTATTGTATGCTCAAATTTAAACACCAAACTCCTATTTATTTAAATGGTCGGTTTTAAAGCCTGTTCCATGTACATATTTTATTAAATAACAAACATTTGTAATTTATGCAAATACTTCAATCAAAGTTAAGTTAAATCATTTCCCCCCGTCACTGCCAACAAATCCACCAAATATTAGGGGGTGCCAGGTACCCCCTGGCACCCCCGGAAATCCGCCCATGCATTCAAGTGGTTCGGAACAAAATAGGTTTATATTATTTTGATAAGTAATTTGGTTGACGCACATTAATCTGAAATAGTACCTATGTAGCTTTATAAATTATTAAACTTGTCTGATTACATTATAATTTCTTATCTTGTATATTATACTAATAATGAGGTTTAGAGTTGAAAATACAACAGAAAAAATATAAAAATATTATTTTTTTATAGTCGTATGGTATAACAAGCTTTGTATGGTCAAACAACAGTTTTTTAAGCCCTTTTGACATTTATATAGACGTAAACAGCGTACAGTTTAAATCGCGCTGCTTATTAGTGTACAGAGTTACCATCGATCGTACAGTCAGATTTGTATAATTTCAAACATTATACCATAACAGCATTTTTAATGCTTAATGTTGTGATATTATTTTTAAATCTGATTGCGATTCTTTGTCTGATTTGGGAGATAAAACTAAGAAAATTGCAGTTTAATGGATTTGAAATCATAATGAGCATTATTTTTACGTGACTTAAAAATACTTACTGTACGATTACGTATACTGAAAAGTTGAATACGTTTGATTTTTAAAAGGGCTTAAACAACTGTTATACTACAACAGTATTCTTAAGTACCGTGTGTAAAATGGTTATCTGTCAATAACATCAGGTTTAATCAAAGCTACCTAGGTTGGCAAGAGTTCAGTATTTGTTTTAGCTTTACGGAATAATTTTACTATACAAATTTACCCATTTAATATAGGAATCAAGAAAGATGTCTCTTAATGAATGTGACTTAATATCACAAGTTTTGAATGATTATTTAAAAAGCTTTCATAATTCATATAATTTTAGTTTCAGTATTGACATTCTATAATGGTTTTAGCTTTACGGAATAAGTTTATTATACAAATTTACCCATTTAATGTAGGAATCAAGATAGATGCCTCCTTATGAATGTGATTTAATAACACAAGTTTTAAATAATTGTTTTAACAAACTTTCATGATTCATATTATTTTAGTTTCAGTATTAAAATTCCATAATGATCTCAGTAACCTTTATCTTATTTACTTTACTTTTACGCTCTGCTTTCAATTCATGGGTAGTTTTTATGAACGAAACCTTTTCGTTGGAGATATTTGTTCTTCAATGACATAGTTTGAGAGTTTTAAATTAAAGTAGATCAATGACGAAAATAAGGAATCGATCTTTGATTATTAAAAAATTAAACTTCATTCGATTACTATAATTATTTACCTTTAAGTTGCCAGTACTCTATACCAAGCAGGGACTGTCCTCGTTGTTGTGTTGTTAGCTTTTGTTACCGTAATAAGATTCGTGAATGTTTTAGTTGAATATCTTAACATTAAGTGTAGTTGATAAGTTTTTTACATTGTGATTTTAATTTTTAAACAAAGTAATATTTGTAAATATTAAAATATACGAGCTTATAGTAACTAAGATAATTTTATTATGTTATGTGTCCTCACAACAAACTGTATTTAAAACATATATGGGATTGTCTATTTTCTTAGTAATCCTACTTAACATTATACATAAGAGAGTATGGATGTTTGTGTGAATGTCTGTCTTTCAACCAGGTGAAAAATACTGGACCAACTGAGCTGAAATTTTGCATGAATAGAGCCACTAAAGGACATAGGCCTTTTCACTTACTTAAAATCCCCTCGGGCTACGCCCCGTGAACGTCCTTAGCTTAAATGTTTACATTTTATAAGGATGTAAACATTCAAATACTTAATTATAAACAGCTTTTGATAGTTCAAAGAGCAGAAGTAAGATCAGCTGTCATTTTTATCGTGAGCGAAGCCACGGGCAACTGCTAGTTGGTAATAAGTTTAGATACACAATACAGTAATAAGGTATTTAACTATGTAATACTCCCATAGACACCAACATTTCTCATTTAGTAAGATTTACAAATAGGAAAGACGCACGTCACATTATCATATCATAACTTTGGAAAGCCATTGTTGGGAGAAAACATTTTGTTTCTATTCAAAAATCATAGGCAAAAAAATACCACAAAATAATTTTGTTTGAGGTAATAGTATACGTTTTTAAACATTCGAACCTTCGATGTCATGACAACTACTTATGTGAAGTATATTAGAACAAAATGGGTTTATATTTTGAGAAAGGGATATGATGACATAGGTATATAATGTCATATAATGACGCAGGACACAGATTGTTGGACAATGGAAGATAACACTGCCTACTTTAATAAAATCACCTATAAAGTCTAGTTTAGAAGAAAGACCATTCCCATTGAGTTCTGAAAAGGAATTGTCCAGTTAGTAAAATTATATATGCTAAGTCAGGCACTGAAAGCAACAACTTTACTGAGTAAAAAATAAAAAAATAAAAAATTACAATTTTTTCGTACTAAATAAAACAAAAAACAAAATTATTTATTATTTGTACCAAATTTGTTTTTTATAAGTAATGAGCCAAAAAATTTTAGCTACATTTTTACAAGATAAAACCCCTAATCTTTGTCATGAATCTTTGGGTCTTTCGTGAATGTTCTTACGGTATGGTCTGGAATTCTACAGATATCGAGTCGAGTCTACCCGTGTCGAGTTTTAGATAATACTCGTGAGTTTCGAGCTTTTTTCGAGTCGAGTATTTTGTAATTCATAGTTGTAATTTTTTTTATAATCAGCATGATACAAAACAATAATCAAATACATACAGTATTTTTAAGCTATTTAACTTGCAAGTGCTCCTGTGTTAAAAGCAACCATTTTTTGAATGAATTGTCAATACTTCAGGCCATCATCAATTTTATCAATTCATAGCCTATCAATTCTCAAAGGAATAAAATGTCGTAGACATATTAACTTAAAATACCTCTTTAATTTAGGTAAAAATAAAAATATTTATGGTGATGGGTAAACGAAGGGTATAACTACTCAACGCGAAATTTTAAGTATTTTTCAAATTTCGAGTTGAGTTGAGTAGTGTAAACGCGACTCGAACAAATATGATTTAACTAGTACCACAGAGGAGAATCAAACAGAGGTATCTTCTATTGTTGCGCTCAGGTCGTGTCGAGCGCTGGTGTCGAGGACTTATAAAAAAATTGTTCACCATTAACGCCGCGAGAGAGCAGCACCGCCGCTGCCCTCTCCAAATTTAACTTAACTTTAGCTAGTAACTGGATGACACTAGTAACTAGTAACTTAACTGTAGCTGGATTTAACTGTAACTAGCAAGCACTTAGCCGCAACAGAAGACCCATTTAAAAGCGACCTCTGTTAGATACTTCTCTGTGCTAGTACTCACTCACCCCTAATTTAAATATTTATCTTCAACACTTCATTCACCTTCGTTCATAAACAAACATTTACCAAAAATCAATCCAGCTGTTAACCCCGGCCGGCGACAGAAGATTCCACGGAAGGCGGGGAGGACACGTGGGCATCGCTGGTGCCCAGGTCAAAGGTCACTGATAAGAGATAAGGGCTGTCCACGGCAGCGCTCCCCGCCGCAGTCAGTACTAAGTATCTGGCGCAGTGGCCGCCAAACCGGCCTCGGACTGTTGTAAATAGTGTAAATATCCGTTAATTTTAGTGAAATGTTGCCCATCAAAAGCTTCTCGAAGAGACAGATCTGCACCCTGATAGTGTTTAGTATAGCGGACTTCTGCAATGCGATATGTGTGTCCCTCCAGGCCCCCTTCTATCCACAGGAGGTGAGTTGTAGTGCGAGTCGAGTGACTTGGTCTGTAAGCCAAATGATAAAATTAATATTATCTTATGGGCGGTCGCGGCCAAGACGTTTGACGCGGCGTGTAGGCTCTTTTGTGAAGTCTGATAAGAGAGTTTGTCGATGATAGTAGTTAAAAGGTATCTGCCTGGATTAGTATTATTTAAGAAGGACAGTTTACCTCTCTGGCTGAATAAAAATACCCGGTTTCTGAGTCTTACCATGAAAACTTGATTAACAAAAAAGTAATGTTAAATATCTTGAAAATTTAAATTTAGTTTTTAAGTGTATTTATGTACTCAAAAAAGTAGGCAATGTAACTACCACTCCCCACATATTAAGTTACAAGAATACTTATATAAACGTAGACCGGGTTTGTTAAATATCTGGCTATGGGGGAGAATCCTGTTTTTCTATACCACTAAGTTTGGTTTTAAAATGTGAAATCTACACTGCAGTGAATTGAGCTCTATATGGACTATATAATCCGGAAAAACAGCGTTAAGTCCTTATTAAATAAGTTACTACTAAACCGTAACATAAAACAAAACATTAAACCAAACCCTAAATGTGTTTTCTATATGTGAAATCTACACTGCAGTGAATTGAGCCCTATATGGACTATATAATCCGGAAAAATAGCGTTAAGCCCTTATTAAATAAGTTACTACTAATCCGTAACATAAAACAAAACATTAAACAAAACCCTAAATGTGTTTTCTATAGCTATTTTAATAGAATAAATAGACAACACAATTCATTTATTTAGAGTATAAAACAATACAACTCATTATGAAGAACTACTCATTTTACAGTTTACATTACATTCCTACATTACATCGAAGGATCCAACAACGATATACAAAATCCAAATGACAATAACAAGTATATTTTTACAGTGCATGTAGAAAGGATATTGTAAACATGCACAGCACAAGATCATCCGTAACTGAAATAAGACCAGTGAGGAAGTTATAAACTTATTATTTTGAAGTTATAATCATTTAAGAGGTTATCAGAGCAGCTCTAATTAGTTAAGTGGTTGAAGCTGAAATTGAGATATGCTGGTCTTTAAACAAAAATCCATACCGTTATCTTAACAACGACTTATTGTATTACTTTCAAGTTTTAATGGTTAAAACCAAACCCTCCCATTGCAGAAGACCTGCAAACTCAGAAAATTTCAAGCGCTCATCTATATTAACAAACTTACCGAGATAAGATATTTTTTCGTATTCTCCTTACGAAAAACATGAAAATGAGTGTGCAGGTTTTCTGCTGCAGATTTGTAACTGCAGGTGGTTTTCGGTAAGAAAAATATCGAATTGTATTTACTCGTATTCCCCGTAATGATAACATGGAGAATGAATATACTGGATTGTTAAAACAGAAACACAAAACTACTAATATATTAAAAATATTACTAACGGTGTCAGAATAATATACAAAGGATCCCACTTAGATGAACCCATATACCAAATAAATTCGATTGGATTGTGATTTTCCTGCTGAGGACCCCAAAAACAAATAAAAATTGATTATAGTCTCGTACCTAGGTCTTTTAGACCTGCGGTAATAGCTTCTTAATTATAGAGGAATTCTTGCTTTTTCTTTGATGTGCTGTGAATACGCCAAAAATGTATAAAATATAATCAACAAAAATAGTGCAAAAATCCAATATTTATGATAAAACAATTTGAAACATATAATCTAAAAAATTTCAAAACGGATTTTTAATAGGCCTCTTCTTAAACATCAAAACAAAATTACTATAGTAAATTTGTAATGTATCAGCAAGTCAGTAGGGCTAGAATATCACGAGTGGGTAAATAGCTTATTGTTTTATCAAAATATAAGTTTTATGAGGATTAAACTTTGCAAATTAAACATTTTTAATTTGTTCTTCATCGGCAATTTGTTATTTATCTAAACATTGATGAATAACGAACGGTGAGAGTCTAATTTTGAGGTGGTTTTAAGCGGATCCGAAGAGTTATCTCTAGGGTAAATCTTAATCGTCCTCTCACATAATCCCAAATAATCGATTATTATATTCATACTGAAAAATAGTTTTTCTTGGTAATAAAATAATATATTAATGGTATTACTGTATTACTTGGAAGCTTGAGGGATAAACTTGCGTTAGGTTTTGACTTACTTTAACTACACCAACCATTAATATATTATTTTATTACCAAGAAAAACTATTTTTCAGTATGAATATAATAATCGATTATTTGGGATTATGTGAGAGGACGAATAAGTTAGGCAGACATTGTACGATACAAGTTGTTGTTGTATTCCAAAGAAATGCACAGGAAAATTAGAGATAATATAATCTCCAAAATTCAAACCTGAATTTTGAAACATTTAATACTGCAAAGCTCTTTACCAACAAAATCCTGCAACATTAAGTCACAAAACATATTAGGCCTGGACTTTTAATTTTTTTCTGCCGGATTAAAACCTCTCATTTATCTTTTGAAGTATTCTAACGATGGTCTCGTGTTCTTATTATTTACATTACACTTTAAGTGAAAACTTGGAAATATATTTCCTTGGTAACTAAGGGAAATTCCGCACTCTGATTCCATCCTCATAATTTGTCCTAAAATACCAATTCAGGTATTGCTGTAGCTATTATCTTCTGATAAGGTATTACCATAAATTTTGCAGTTTTTTATCAATAATTTACGTTTTCTCTGCCATTTTGAAACATTTTAAACTCAATTCGAAGATTAAAATACTATCAACAATAATTACTACATCAAAGAACACAATTAAAAAAAATTCATATAAGGGAGTAGTTAATTTTAAAATTGATTTAGTTTTAGCGAATTTCCCCTATAGGGAAGAAGCTATTACCGTAGGTCTCATGGTAAGACCTAAGCGCGGGACCATAATAACTTTTCGTTTTGGTGCCCCCAAATACCAAAAACACCATTCGTTCAAATTTGTATATATATATATATATATATATATATATATATTGAAAAAATTATTATTGTGATTAGGGCTACTAATATGTTATAATGATACATAATTTATTAACAGAGTACCCTTTTTTTAGTTTAAAAAACATTTATTTGACGACTAGTTTCAAATCATAAGATCATAGTCATGTCATAATAACCTCACTTTAAAATTCAATCTTATAATAACCTAAATAAATATTTACAAATCATGTGTTTCTACAAATAGATGCAGGTTTTGGGGAATAATCATATATCTTTCTAAATGTATATTTCTAAATATTTATTTTTGTCTTCTCTTTTCCAAATTATAAATTTGATCGAAGATTGGATTTTCTCGATTAATATTTATTGTGTTTAACAAATTATTAGGGTTCTTTTTATGATTAATATATATATGAAAATCTTCTTTTACAAATAGTTTTTCTTTTTCTCTTTCATATTCTAAAACAGTGAGGTTTTCTCCAATATTTTTATAGCTGTGTCTTGTTTCTAATAAATGTTCTGCGTAATTAGACTTCATCGTTGTTTTGTTTCCTGACTTTAGGGCTTGTATGTGTTCTTTGAATCTGGTTTGAAAACTTCTACTTGTTTGACCAATGTAATATTTTTCGCATTCGCTGCAATTAATTTGGTATACTCCAGCTTTGTTTATGTCAATCGTTTTGTTTTGAGTTCTATTTTGTATTCTATTGTTTATCATTCTATATGCGTTGTTTTTTGTTCTGAAGCTTGTTTTAAAGTTGGATTTATTGAATGTGCGCCTTGCTGCTTTATTTATTATCGTATTATATGGAATACATATGAACTCTTCTTTTGGTTTATCTGTTGATAGTTCTTGTTGGTTTCTCTTCTTCAATTTCTTTTTTATCATTTTTTCAATTATGTTTTGTTTGTATCCGTTTTTTATTGCCAAGTGTATGATTGTATTCTTTTCTTTATTAAATTTATTTTTTGTCATAGGGATACTGATTAGTCTGTGGGTCATAGCATGAAATGCAGCTAATTTATGTTGCCTAAAACCCACAAAGAAGGGATTCCAATAAGACCTGTAGTGAATTTTCAACAAGCTCCAACATACAACTTATGTAAATATTTACATAATAAAATAAAAAATAATATTAAATGGGAAAACAATGTAAGTATTTCTAATACATACGAACTAATTGATCGAATCAAAAACATTAATATTAACAAAAACTCTATTTTCCTTTCATTTGATGTAAATGATATGTACACAAATATACCCATAACGGAAACAATAAACATACTTAATAATCAACTGAAAAACCAAAATGAACTTTCACCAGGTCACATTAAAGATATCATTAAAATGACTAAAGTCACACTGAATCAAAATTATTTCAAATACAATGAATCGTTCTATATACAAGAAGACGGATTACCTATGGGATCTCCTCTTTCCGGACTTATAGCAGATATTTACATGAATAATTTAGAAGCTACTAAAATAATAAATGAAATAAATCCTTTCAAATATAAAATAAAATATTGGTACCGCTATGTTGATGACATTCTTTGCCTTTTCGAAGGTACTAAAGACGAAGCAGAACTCTTTCATAACTACCTTAACACCATATCGAATAAAATAAAATTTTCTAAAGAAATACAAAATGAAAAAATTAATTTCCTAGACATAACAATTACAAAAGAAAAAAATAAACACTCATTTGAAATCTACAGAAAACCCACTACAACTGAAACAATAATACCATCGGAATCCAACCACCCATGGCAACATAAATTAGCTGCATTTCATGCTATGACCCACAGACTAATCAGTATCCCTATGACAAAAAATAAATTTAATAAAGAAAAGAATACAATCATACACTTGGCAATAAAAAACGGATACAAACAAAACATAATTGAAAAAATGATAAAAAAGAAATTGAAGAAGAGAAACCAACAAGAACTATCAACAGATAAACCAAAAGAAGAGTTCATATGTATTCCATATAATACGATAATAAATAAAGCAGCAAGGCGCACATTCAATAAATCCAACTTTAAAACAAGCTTCAGAACAAAAAACAACGCATATAGAATGATAAACAATAGAATACAAAATAGAACTCAAAACAAAACGATTGACATAAACAAAGCTGGAGTATACCAAATTAATTGCAGCGAATGCGAAAAATATTACATTGGTCAAACAAGTAGAAGTTTTCAAACCAGATTCAAAGAACACATACAAGCCCTAAAGTCAGGAAACAAAACAACGATGAAGTCTAATTACGCAGAACATTTATTAGAAACAAGACACAGCTATAAAAATATTGGAGAAAACCTCACTGTTTTAGAATATGAAAGAGAAAAAGAAAAACTATTTGTAAAAGAAGATTTTCATATATATATTAATCATAAAAAGAACCCTAATAATTTGTTAAACACAATAAATATTAATCGAGAAAATCCAATCTTCGATCAAATTTATAATTTGGAAAAGAGAAGACAAAAATAAATATTTAGAAATATACATTTAGAAAGATATATGATTATTCCCCAAAACCTGCATCTATTTGTAGAAACACATGATTTGTAAATATTTATTTAGGTTATTATAAGATTGAATTTTAAAGTGAGGTTATTATGACATGACTATGATCTTATGATTTGAAACTAGTCGTCAAATAAATGCTTTTTAAACTAAAAAAAGGGTACTCTGTTAATAAATTATGTATCATTATAATATATATATATATATATCTATATATATATCTATATATGTGTCTGTAAGCACGATAGCGCTCGCAAAAATGGTCCGATCGGAATGAAATTTGGCATAGGCGTGTAAAGTAGTAATTATTTGGATGAGTTCGAAAACCAGCCTGATTGGTCCACTGGAAGGGGGATAAAGGGGGGGGTAAAGGGGGATAAACCCCCCAAAAATGGGTTTTTTGGGGTTTTCACATATACAAATAAAAATAATCAAATTTTAGTCAGCACCATTGAATTCAGCTCAAAAAACAAACAATTTAGTATTTTGAATCACTGCTCTATGTCCATTGGTTACCGAGATATTGAAAGTGGTAAACACAGTACGTTAACCTCAATGTTAACCTTACGGGAAATAAGTAAAATTCTATATCTCGCTTATTTCTCAACATATCTTGATAAAACTTGGTAAATGGCTTCTTCTAGTTCAGATCTACTAAATATTGAATTGAAACCAACCAGTTTAAACATACCTGTAGCAGCAAACCTGCATACTCATTCCCCATGTTATTCTTATGGAGCTTACAAAAACATGTCAAATCTTGCTATGTTGGATTGAAATATTTTGTTTTGCACTTGAAATTCGCTGAGTATGCAGGTCTGCTGCAACGGGTGTATTATTAATTTATATACAACACTATTGAATTATTTGAGTTACTGTTTGTTTTAGGCAGAGAAAAAAGGAGCGTCGGCGGCGGAATACGGCCTGGTATTCGGCGTCTTCGAGCTGATAGTGTTCATCGTCAGCCCTCTCTACGGCCATTATGTGAGTTCAAGTTAGTAATTAGCATTTAGCATAATCTAAAAACTTTATCTACGAATCTAATAAAATCTACATTTTTAACGGATTGGTTAAGAGGCGCAAATTAATTTAAGAAATATTTGTGTTAGGAGAGTCTCACGAACTCGTCGCAACGTGGATGTTGACTCTGTCGGGATTGGGGAATGTCAAGTTTTCCAGAATACATCATAGGAAATGAAGAGATTCCAAGAAATGCTTTAAAATTCATACCTGTTTACAATTGAAGACATTAATGGACTAAATAAAGGTGACCAAACATTAGCTACAAACATGATTAATGAATTGAAAATGGAAATAAGTTACAGATTGATATATTATCTATTTTCAATATGGTCGTTAATGCTAACATTTACAACCTTATAGTCAATACGAAAGTATCTAGTCATCCAGTCAAATGTGTACAGAAATATTAACATAATACATATTATATGAGTTTATCGAGATTCTACATGGACAATATTAACGTTCAGGGCCATTTAAGTGGTAAATCTTCCGTGGTATCTTCAGAATCTCATCACTGATGATCAGGTCTCATCAGTTAATTGGGTTATCTTCATAATCCTGCCTAAGAAAGCGTAGGAGAAAAGTACTTACCTTTCATATTCCAGGATATGAGTTACTTAAAAAAGTATATGTATAGAATTATAAAAATTCTAAAAGCATTTATTTTAGCTAAAAGATTTTAAAAGTGTGATAGTTGTACTGAACTTTTGTGTTGAATTAATTATTTTACAAGGGTAAAGTTCTTTTAGTTTGCCATACATCGCTCCAACATAGATAAGGCCCATGAAAGCAATGGCGATTCTCTCAAAACATGAGTAGTTTGAAATAAAAAATTGCTTGATTACTCAAAATCGAATGAAATTGATTCTTGAACATATATTTGAGTTTTATATTTTAATTGAATTGTGACCGGTGGAATGTTAGTGGAAAGCCCCTGAACGACGTCATCGTCACCACCACCTCAGAGGACACTCTTTTTTGGGGCAAAGAGGCTCCCACAGGCCTGGGTCACATATACCTGTGGTACCTGTGGTACGGGAAAACCCATTTTCTTTAAACAAAAAACATAAACGAATTGAAAGGAGAAGCGAAAGGGTGTGAATACTAACAAATGAACACATGAAAAAATAATTAAATTTTGGTGTTCTTTTTTCGTGTGTTCATTTGTCACACACTTTTCCTCCTTATTTCAATTATTTATATTTATTTTTGGTTTAAAGAAATTGTCGTCTTGTTCGAAAACACATTTTAAAATAATGAATTACTCGAAAGTTTCTTACTAACAGTCAGCTGCAAATATTGTTGGTTTCGTATTGAAGAATTATGTCGTTTGTCAGGCAACTACCGACAGCAATAAGTATAGTCAGAAAATACCAAATTAGTTTATGAAGTTTGATTCTATTACACTTGGAAAATGGTTGGCAGTTGTAGTTTGACATTTTCAAAACAATATGATTTTTACTTTCGTAGAGATTGCAGTGGACACCTGTTTTGCTTCTTTTATCCTTGTACAGGGTTAGGGTGGCAAGTTTTATTGCTGTTTTTTATTCAATAGTTAAATGATAAAAAATTGTTTTTCACTGCATTTCTTGCATGGCATATTTCAATATTTAGTACTAACCCCATATTATCGTAATTAAATTCTGAGAAAGCTTTATAACTTGGAATTTTTATTATTGATGATCAAAATATCCTACGGGTCCTCTAACATAATAATTAATAACTTTTTTTCTGGATTTGATTCCAAATCAGATTATCATAATATACATTTAGGGCGACATTTTCAGATCGGGCTAGCACTTGGCAGGTTAACTGACCTCAGTTAAATTAATTTGTTTAAATTATGTTCAAATTATGGCAAATAATTCTTGGAAATTTTATGGGTGTATTTAGTTATTATTATAAAAAATATAAGGGGGTTGAGAATTTGTGACTCATTTTAGTCACAAATTCCTTATATATTGTGAGAAACTTCAAATTATTTAGTGTGTTATTTTTTGCTACAAAGAATATTACGATGAGTGCTTAAATAAAGTGACAATCAAGAAATAAAGCTAATGGACGATTAAGTTTTAAATAAAGAGGGAATTAAGAAACTGAAGTCGTGAAGTCACAATGTTGTTGTAATCTCTCAAGCAAAAAAATGATTTATTTAGATAAAAACATAAATGTTTTTACTGGCATAATTTCGCACTGTTATAATGTTTAACACATTAAATATACTTAGCTCACTTTCTTTTTTCTTCCACTTAAAACAGAATCGTGTTCTTTAAATAAGTTTGCGTAAAGGCATTTTTAAATTCGATCAAAAACCTTTGTAATACAAATTAAAACCAGCATAGCTTTATAGAAATATCAATAATTAATATTTTAGTTCGCAAATATGTCACTTTTAAACATAACGGAGGACGTTTGTATTCCTCTTAATGGTTCCGATTAAAACAGCGCTGTTAAAATCGTTTTTGAAAGTCCAAACAACAAGTATTTGATTATAGGTCAACTGTAAAGCTGGCTTGTCTTTATCTAGGAAGCGACCCGTAACAAACAACATCATGTCATTGTCAACAATCCAAAGTCATATTTTTGTTACGTTTTAAAAGGAGATTATTTAATTTGAAAAATGTTCCACCATGATTAAAACGAAATAATAACTAGTATACTGTATTAGTTGTGTTGTAATGGTAGTAATAGTTGTTGTTATATTGTTTCTCGTACTGTTTTTTTTTTTTTAAGTGAAGATAAATCAAGAGGGTTGGCTGAACTTTTAAGCCCAAGTATATAGTTTGGGCTACGCAGTTTTATGACATAATTTAGCTTCGTCTTTCTTTTTTAACAAACAAAATTCTTTATTATGCTTTTCAGTTACATAAACTGGGGCCTAAACTTATGTTCAATGGAGGAATTTTCACGACAGGGACGTGTGCTATTTTATTTGGGTGAGTTTTAGTTAATATATTCTTATCATAAGGTACCTCAAATATTATTGTTTGGTTTAGATTTAAAGCCAGAGGCAATCTATAAGGAAATCGCCTTCTTGTTGGAACAGATATTTTGCTTAGACTTATTTGAAAAGTTATAGTTAAAAGTATATATTAGAGTGATATAACGTTTTTGTTATAACTCGTGAGCACATATAACCTGAAGTTATAATTAATTTTCCTCTCACAGTATAGACCTCCTTCCTCGGTGAATTTCAGCTCATGAAATAAATAATTTATTCTCGAGTCTCCCATCAAGTAAAAGTTCATCCATACAAAAATGTAAGGATCTTTTCCGTTATACGTATACCACCATTTCAAATTTACTCTTCAAGCTTGACTTTTTACCGAGCACCATAAACTTGGTCAAATAATTGTTATTATTTGTTTTAAAGTGGAAAATTCCTTGTAAGAATATTTCACCTGCGGTTTCGTTATCTTATCTACCGTTATCTCAGTCTATTTTGATTTTTATTTTACGTACATTTGCCATCACTGATTGGTAAAAAACAAGTTTCACTGGTTTACTAAATCGCTGATGGCAAATGTCCGCAAAAATCCAAATCAAAATATAAAATCACCATCACCAAAAATGAATTTCAAACAAAGAATCTCTGTCTAGAACGAGAAGCCAGCGTCTGCCCGTCTAGCGGTCCCACTTCCAGTTTCTTAGGTCAGGTTAGGTAAGGTTACGTAAGGTTAGGTTGGGTTAGCTTAGGTTATGTTACCTAACCTAACCTAACCTATCCTAACCGAACTTACCAAAATCAAGCTTGCAAAACAAACCCGAAACAGTGGTATACGTATAACGGAAAAGATCCAAATGTAAATATATATGACCATAAAAATATTCTATTGGAAAATGGAATGGGATGTGAGTATGCAGGTTTGCACACACACATGGTTGGGATGTGTGGTTGCAGGTTACACATGGGTTTGCTGGAAATGTAAAAATGGTAATGAAATGTTATAATCCAGTGGGACTAAACTGAACGCAACAAAATGCCAAGCTTTATTAAGATATGATAAGAAATAAGCAAGCTCTACAATTACATGCCTAGTTATTTTCCATAATAATGAAAAGCACCTAACGGTTAGCGTCTTGGACTTCAGTTGAAGAGGTCGCGGGTTCGATTTTCGGCATGCCCACACAAATTTGAGGGGTTTGGACCGCTTTTCCTTAAAAGCGTTTGTGTACCTTTAGTGTAAAAATGCCATTGGCGCAGACACAACCAAAAAAAAGAAAAAAGCGAATACGCTTTTACTAACTGAGAAAACCAAACATTTGGAGTTTTTGGCCGCAATCAATAACATCTCAACTAGATGAGGCTACATACTAAGTATTATTAAAATATGTAGAGGGAAAAGCAAACTAAAATGCAGCGAATTCCCTTCATAAATTCGTGAACTAAAATTTCGTGAATTCCCTTCGTGAATGTAATATAGGAAATGATTATGCTCAGGTCAACTACCACGAAAACATAAAATTGATAAGAGGTGTTCTATTATATCTCAACCAGATAAAGTCACATACCAAGTTTTATCCTGATATAATAAGAAATAAGCGAGATATAAAAATTTAATTTATTTCCCTTAAGTTTACACTGAGCCAACATATTGAATTTACCACAGTCAACTGAATTAAGGAATAATTTAATTATTTTATCTTCAATTTATAGCTGAATTCAATAGTGAAAACCAAAATTAGATTGTTTTATAATAAAATAAATTCGTTAAAAGTATCGAGTTGTAAACTTTCTACAATTAGTTTCAATATATTATAGTTGCAAAGGATCAATCCTCCCAACCATTGTCCAATATCGATCGAAGCTGGTGCAGCTATTTCAATTTTTGACCCCTGATCGCCTTATCTGAAGTCTTGTTTGTCCACAAGTGTTTGTTCGATAATACTCTTTAACAAACACATGGATTCCATGCTTCTAGACTACCCATTGATAAAACACATAAAGTTCACTGAGTTTTTTTCATTACCTATACGCTTAAGAATGGATATGAAAGTAAAATTCAAATCCAGAGTTTCCAATTTGCTTAATACTTTGTTTCTAGATATACTTTGCTCAATTAAATTTTAAACATTTCTTAGAACAATTAATGTTATGGCCAATTTATAGCATTTGCTTCTAAGCTCGATTTAAAAACTAATAGAATAGTTGTCGATGCTAAAGACAACTTAGGAACTATATAATCCTAATTTATAATCCATGTCAAAAAAAGAAGTTTTCAGATCTATATTTGAAAAGTTTAGTCTTAGTTTTGTTTTCAAATCTATATTTAAATTTTTTTGTGACTTTGTATAGTAAAAAATCACAATATGACTACATAAAACGTTTATACAGGACTAGCAGATATACCCGCAGCTTCGCCCGCTGAAAGGATAGCTCATTTTAATTCAATTATATTATGCCTTGTGCAATTTTTAGAAATAATTAACAAATGGACTGATTTATTTGGGATATATAAGTGCAATTAAGCCCTTAAGATGCAACTGATAATTCCACTCTAGATGAAAATGAGAAAGTGTAACGTTTCCTCTAAACATGTTCCCGTCATGATTAGCAAATGGTATAAATTAACTTCCTCCAATTTCCCAATACAGAGAATGAGGATAACCCGGAATATAAAAAAAGAAGACACTAAGGATGGATTTTCGACTTGACATCAATCTGAATTTAGCACGTTTTTGAAAATAAACCGAAAACTGTAAGAAAAAGTAGGATGTAAATGTCTCGGCCCAAAACCTATTTCCCCAAAAAGTTTCTCGTTAAATTTTTAGATTTTATTCTTTCAGTAGATTAGTTCTCATACCTTTTCTGTTCCCTGAAAATATTCTACAGGACTCCCATCCATAGTTAGAAAAAACTAAAATGGCCGCAATTTTGAATTTTTCAAATAATCTATTTTAGCCGTCTGAGAAAGAATATTTCTAAACCTTTCTTTTTTCGCATCTAAAGCCTATAAAGAATGATTGTGCCAAGTTTCATGGCCTAAAGTCTTGTGGTTTTTGAGAAATTAAGCTTTGAAAGCTAAAAGTGGCCGCCATATTGTATTTTATAATATACCATATTTAGGCCTTTAGAGACAAAATATTGCAAACTGCTTTCTTAGTACGCATCTAGAGCCTGTAAGGAATATTTGTGCCGAGTTTCATGGCTCTAAGCCTTATAGTTTTTGAGAAACTGTGATCAGTCAGTCAATGGGTTTTGGTTTTTATATATACATAGACTGTATAAAAAATGTAAGTAAAAAGAATGTTGATTAGCTATCCTAGTTACGTTTCGGCAAGTTGCGAAAAAAGATTAACTGATACGTAAGTGTTTGACCCCTTTAACTAGATAGATAATAGTCAAGGCTGCCTATCTTCAACAGTCTTTCGGTTATCAATATGAGGAATCGATATTGTTACTATGATCGGATTTACATCGTCTCTGAAGTTAACGGTAGTTAAAAATATTTTTTAAGTTTTAATACAATATTGGAAAGTGGTAAAAATCAGTACAATATTCTTCACCAATATCTTAAGCCAAGTTAAATCCTAAATTTAATTTGGCCGTCTGGCTGTGAGCATATCACGTCGAGCTGAACACACGTCTATTGTTTTTAGTATATTCTTAGCAAATGTTCATCTAACAACAAATAACATGAATCAAACTCATAAAGATGAAAAAGTAAATTATTTTAGAGGTTTTTGTCACTCAAATACCTGTGCTGAAAACTGTAAAACGTATAAAAACCAGTTATATTTTGCTTTTAATCAAAACCAGTTATGGTTCCTTGCTTTTAATTAAACCATATTTTAGTTTGCTCGAATCGGAATAAATTTTTGTAAGATTTTTTTAACAGGCTGCAAAAACCGATAGTAAGGAGTTTCAATTATTCTGGTTTATACTTCCTAATGTTTGAGGACAACAAATTTTCTTAAAATAGTAATATTATTATTTATTTTTCTTAACTTTGAATTATTTTAATTTTTTAAATACATATATTTAATAGGATTTACAAGTTGTGCTCCTCCAAACTAAGTAGTGATTCAAACCTTGACTTATTTAGCTTGATTCATTGCACACAGAACATAAGTAAAACAATTGTAAGAATAAGTGGGGGTACCAACCTCTTGGGCAGAAGAAAATTTTACTAACCACAGACGCCAAGCTTACCAAGCTTAATAAACCAAGCTTGTAAAAACCCCTATAAGCCCTTCGATTTATACGTAATGTAAAGACCCTATAATTCATACATAAAAAATACACTTTTAGTTTCTTCAGTCTACTACTTATCATTATCAATAGGTCAAGTTCAAAGTTGAGATTAAATAAGTCCGCCTGTTATTTGTATTTGATTACCATAATCTCCTGACAAAATAATTAAACTCGACTCAAATACCACCTACCCCCCCTATTTCACCATCCCGTGCTATTTCACTAAATATCTGTTTAACAGATGTATTCCAAAGCAAATAATCGATTGTAGAGTAAAATCTAAACATTTGCTTTGTTACTTACTTAGCTGTTATCGCAAATAGATTAGGGGGTCAATACACAAGAGGAAAGCTAACTTCCACTCTCTCAATGGTCCTGTTAACAGAAAGAAGTAACTCTGTTGGAAATTTTCATGCATGCTGAATTCCTTAATAAATATTTAATTTTTCCTAAGTTGAAATCTCAAAATTATAATTTGAAATTAATTTTATTAAGTTTTCATACAAAAAAACATGAGGATAACGCAGAGAAAACACTTTAAAACGGCTCAATGCATTTATTGGTGATTTTTTAGGTGATGTATAAATATTTTCCCCCGATCATTGTCATCGCATGGCTTTAAGAGCAAAGCAGTATTAGTTTGAAATATAGAGTATTAGGAGCATTACGTCCTAAAATGAAAATTTTCCTCAATAATAAACACACTATTGAGGAATGTTGAGGAAAATTTTCCTCAATAGTAAACATACTATTGAGAAATATTTTCATTCCAAACAACACGATTGTTATTTGCCGCTGCTTCAGTGCATTAAATAAATAAATATTACATCCGTTACGTTATCGCTGCAAACAAAGACCTGTAAACAGTCAAATCTCGCAAGTGACTCACTGTTCGGTTAGGAAAATCCAGAAGGCTATTTAAAATGGCAGTAAAATCTTTTTCTCGTACATTTTACATATTTCAATTGTGTATATATTAAAATATGTGATATCCACCCACTAGACGTATATTATACGTCTGGAATAGGCGCTGCAAGGGTTTGAAACTCCGTGACGATTTTTCAAACGTCCAGCTTAACAGCTTATATATAAGGCAGAATAGTAACGATTCTAGTCCAGTAAGAACTGTTTTATCGGACGAGCCTGTTGATTTTCATGCGAGTATGACAAAACGAACCTTCCGTGTTACGTACAATACTGCACATCATAAATACCGTATTTTTTTCATAAACCTCTACGTTTCTCAATTATTCAAACCTAACCAATAACCAGACATAAACATCATACTTACATTTTATATTTAAAGTAACCTCTAAATATGAATCAAATATGATTATTTTCAATCAGCTTATTGTTGACTTCCGTTTCCAAGTAATTCTAGTCTGGAAGACTTTTGGAGCAGGACGGAAAATTTTTCGTACTAGAGTAACTTCCAACCAGGAAATAAGGAACAAGAAACAGCTATTTCTGTGTAGTAAGATGTAAATATGTTTTATGGTATTTTAAGATTTTAATTTACTCTGATCGAGAGCAGGAATCGAGTTAGATTCCTGCGTTGATGATACAACCAACAAATTTTAATTTAATCTAACCCTGTATGTTTGTTGTCACCAGTCTGCTGGACCGGGTGGACGGCCACTACCCCTTCATCACCCTCTCGTTCGTGATCAGGATCGTGGAGGCCATGGGCAACGCCGCCTTCCTCACCGCCTCCTTCGCCATCATCGCCATGGAGTTCCCCGACAACGTCGCCACCACCTTCGTAAGTCTACACAACTCTGCACATGCACAATTAACCACCAAGACTCTGGTGCGAGATTGGAGAAACAGATGAAAATAACTCATATGAACTAATGGGAAATAATGAATTTATTACCCTACAAAATAGAGTCTACGCAATTTTCATCATGGAATTTCGTTGTCACTGTCTCCAGGAGGCTGTTCCTAAACGATGTTGGTGAATTGATGAAATTGACTTTGTATTTTGTAATACTAAGTTTCCGTTTCAAAACCGTAAAGATACAATCGAGATGGATTGTAACTAGTAATTAGTGATTAGTAGCTAGCTAGTAATTGTGAAACCCGTTTAGAAACAGCCCCCAGTACTTAGGAAAACGTATAGAATCAGTTATAAATACACCTATTTTTAAATTTGATTCCAGTCCTAAAAAAAAGAAAATCCATGTCACTCTCCGTGGCGTCTTAAAACTTGAAATTAACGCTACAAAACAATAAAATTATACTTATTAGTACAAAAAAGTAGATTCAGAGATAACAGAAAGAAATGGTTCGAGGAGTTTCTTATTAATTTTCATAGTAACAGTATCACCTAAATATATGCTAATTAATCTTCCGTATTGGCAGAAAATGCCTCGTTCATACATGTATCTGGCGTACCACTTCGTACAAA
The DNA here is from genome assembly GCA_035578135.1 of Flexamia atlantica. Lineage (NCBI taxonomy): Eukaryota > Metazoa > Arthropoda > Insecta > Hemiptera > Cicadellidae > Flexamia > Flexamia atlantica. Next base: position 976,774 of record JAQJVK010000012.1, on the reverse strand, counting down.
ACAATCGGAAGTGAACCCCTATACTTATTTCGAATTGAACTTGTAATTTCAATCAAGAATTTAATCCTTAATAAAGAACATAGCTAAAGTTATCTGATAGTTGCTTTCCATATTGTTCGGTTGATATATTTATGTATGATTAATGATAATAATAAACATGTTGTGATAAATTTGTTGCAGGCCTCACTAGAAACATTTTTCGGCCTTGGACTGATAGTCGGCCCTACGGTTGGGGGTGCCCTTTTCCAGGTATGAAGTACTAACTTTTGTGGTTTGGGAAATAAGACTATCTATACATAAAAGCCTGATGACCATCGTAAGAAATTTTAAATCTTTGTTCATTTGCGCTTGTTAATGTTATGTCCAAGTTTAAAGTAAAATATAAGTAATATTTAATTGGCATTTTGCCTTAGGCCTATATTCGCAAAAACACAATTAAAGAACTTTTTGGTAAAATTTTCAGCAACCAAGTAATTCAATACCAAATAACTGTTGCATTTACTTATCGAATATTTATTTTAATTCTCCGTTTGCTGGGAACAGCTAGGAGGATACGAGTTGCCATTCCTGGTGCTGGGCAGTTGCCTGTTCTTGTCAGCTGTCATGACGTTCATAGTTCTCCCGGAACATGGTGACAGAGAGGTCGACGCTCACACTGGAGGTACGTATTCTATGTCTAAAATTAAAATTAACTTACGATTTGTTATTAAATATTTTTTTTTCTTGCTAACAACCAAAGGCATATTAAAGAAATTAATGAATCCATTTAAGAAGATATCTGATGAAACATAATCATCGTGCTTAGTGGATAAGCTTTTAAAATTCTGTTTTCTTAACCTTCCATCGGCAGCCAATAATCTCTGCACTGGCAGGCCCTTTTTACACAGGTTACTTTAAAGCTGTATAAGCTTGTTGTGTTTTATTAAATAAAAGTATATACTATTATATATTTTCTTTTTCAGGACATACAGGGAACAATTATACAATATTGATGGATCCAAAAATTGTTTTCAGAACTGTTTACTTGTAAAAACCTTAAAAAAATCAAACGACTACTGGGTAGTCGTTTGCCAGTGGGGGAACCTCTTTAAAATACTACCCGGGAGTTGTTTGCCAGATACAGGGTTAAGTGGCCATAAAAACCATTTAAATAGGCTGAGTTAGTAGTTTAAAGCTAAACTCGATACTTTACCTATCTAAGGTTTTGAGACACTGCAACAATATAACACTAACTGTATACGGTTTAAATGCCAACTTCAAGAAAGAGCCAATTTTTAGCATTACCCTGAGGAAAATCTTGTTGGGCACTAACCATAGACTCACTGAAAGTTCTCGCTTCTCTCTCTGGCTCACATGAAGGGCATGTTATATCCAAACGCGGTGGTCACTTTTGGCATGCTTTTGGTCCCTTACGGCATTCCCCCAACCCCAAATTCGGCTTCAACAGTCCTCACAGCTGAGCGTTGGAGAATTTAAGAAATCATATTTTATATTGTTTCCCAGTAATATATGTAAACATACAGCCCTTATTTTAGCGATCCTTACCTTTCTTATCCTTACTCATCCTTCTTTTCTACCACAAAAATGTGTTTGCTCATTCAGTAAAGTAAGTAACAATTGTACTGCACCAAACTAAACTTACAAGTACCAAGTAGAATCACGCAATATTTTTATTGTCTTGAGACCCTCTTGGTTGGTGAGGAGAAAACAGATAAGTTGTGACCACTGCCCGCAGTTAGAGTGTATCCCAAAACAGACCAATGCGCTCAGTCTGGATGTGCTCTTCGGGGCTTTTCTAGGGATAAAACCTAAGAAAGGTTTATTTCTCTAGCACAACAAAGTTAAAATGTTTGGTCGGGACCAATCAGATGACCACCGTCTTCACTCCTGGTATCCCTCACATCACCTCTTTTATTTCTCTCACATTTTTCCAACAATGTATTGTAATCACTTACCTCCTAACTGTGGTGATCTTAACACTCTGCTCCAGCCAGCCTGTTCGAGGTGCTGCGGATCCCCAGCGTGTGTCTGTCGGCGTGCTCCATCGTCGTCACCTCCATGAGCATCGGCTTCCTCTCCGCCACCCTCGAGCCCCACCTCAGACAGGTATATGTCACGTGTTTTTGTCACTGTTACTTTGTAAAAGGTATATTTCTTTGAATTGGTTAGAACCGGTTACAGCGAAGTAAAAACACTGGCTACAGACTTCGTTCAGACATTTTTCAGGTGCTTTGAATTTGCTTTTCACACTATTTATTTTTCGTACACGTAGGTCGCGTCAGCTTTAAGGGGTGGGCGATATTTTTGTCACGGTTATTTTGTGACGTAGATATCTCTTTGCACCGGTATGAATAGGACAAAGCAAAACAAAAATACCTGTTACAGACCTTTGCTCTAACTTGCTTTATAGTGGTTACTTGTGAAATGCCTTTCACACAATTTATTGCCTCAGACAGGTAGGTCATGTCAAATATAGGGATGGGTGATATTTTTGTTCCGGGTATTTTGTAACAGGTATCTCTTAGCACCGGTTGAAACTAGTTATCACGTCAGATTTAGGGAAGAGTATTATTTTTGTAACGGTTATTTTGTAACAGGTATCTCTTTGCACCGGTTGTCGCGTCAGACAGGGATTGGCGATATTTTTGTCTCGATTACTTTGTAACAGATATATATTTTTGCCGGTTATGGAACCGGTTACAGCGAAGTAAAGGCACCAGCTTCAGACTTTGTTAAGACTTTCTTTTAGTGCTTGCAATGTGCCTTTCAAACAATTTTTTGTCTCGTACAGGTAGGTAATGTCAGATTTTGGAATTGGCGATTTTTTGCCCTGGTTATTTTTTTAGGTATATCTTGCGCCGGTTTGAATCGGATGAAAAAATTAAAAGTATAAAAATACTTGTTACAGATATTCATCATACCTTATGTAAGTGATTAAAAATTCTTTCACACTGTTTATTGTCTCGTACAAATACGCAGCCTCAGAGGTAGGGATGAGCGATATTTTTGTCCTTGTTATTTTGAAACAAGTATATGTTTGCACCGGCTGGAACCGGTTGCCGCGTCAGATATAGGCATGGGCAATTTTATTGTCACGTTATTTTGAAACAGATATCCCTTTGCAGCGGTTGGAACCGGTTGAAGCAAAGTAAAATACCTGTTACAGAATTTGTTTAGACTGGAATGTGATTATTGTAATTTTAAATATTTTTACTTTTAATAAGGTATATAAAACTTTGTATTCAATTCAAAACATTAATAAGTGTTAAAAACAAAGCAAAAATTAAAAATCTTTTTGACCGTCATAAAGTCTTTATTAAGTTTGATTAGCGTCTGTCCACAGTCTGCAAAGAGTATACTAACATTAAGGAAAATTCACTATAAGTAACCTTTGAGACTTTCTTACGTGCCAGAAAGGATTAACTGAAATGATGAAAGGATGAAATGATGATGAAAAGGATGAAAAGGATGAAAGGATGAAAGGATGAAACTGAAATGCTATGTTTTAATGAGCGATTTCCCTTAATTTTAAAGAAGCGCTGACAAACTTTAAGAATCTTATTTTCATCAACCCTTACATTTTCTGCCCAGTTCAACCTGTCGCCGATGGTGCTGGGGGTGATGTTCGTTATCAACGGCGGCACCTACGCCGTCACCGCCCCCTTCTTCGGCTGGCTGGTTGATAGGAAGGTCAAGGCCAAGGCGGTCGCCTTCACGGGCTGTGTGCTGCTTATCATCAGCTTCCACCTGATTGGCCCAGCGCCGTACGTGCCCGCCCCGCCCCCCGGCTCTAGCAAGTGAGTGATAACAAGTGTTTAATTACCAAGTGTTTAAATGGTTATTGTCATAACCATGCAAGCAGTAATTCATTTTAAATTAATTAATTGGGCACGTAATAGAGCAAGAATTCGTGCCTAATTTAGCAAATGCTCGTTTATTGTAAATGTATTAGTATGAAAAACTTTTTTTCTCCTCCAGTTATCATAAATTAGTAGTTTGTTTTACATATTTCGCAAGTTATTTTTTCAGTTATGAAGTAAATTTATTGCAAAGAATCACTCAATTTCGTAAAAAATAATCTGCAAGACATTATACTTATTTGTATATTATTACGTTTCCAAATTAATCTTGTTTAACGTTAACTGATATATTTATATTATTTTAATAAATCAGGAACAGCTAGAGAGGATGATTTCAAAGAAATTATGTACATTATTTATTTGTTAAATGAATGAGCTGCTAACAACACATAATCTCAGGGAAAGGAATTAAAGCTGGGCGGGGAGGGGTGGGAGGGGCGCATTCAGAGTGATGCATACCGATGACCTAGATAATTATCAGAATGTTCTTTGCGAGGAAATCTTATATAACACGGAGCTTGGCAAATATTTTTCATGTGATAATTTTAATAATATTAATGTGTTGCAACAAAACGTAAGAAGTTATGCGAAAAATATAGATGATTTTTTAGTTAATTTAGATGCAGTTAAAATTCAATTCGACATAATTATATTGACGGAGACTTGGCACTGCGACGACACTGTTTTTGTTCCACTCGAGGGGTTCGATTTGATAGTGACTAAGCAAAAACGGAATCGTAATGACGGAACGTTGATTTACGTAAAAAAGTCGCTGTCGGTCGAGTCCCGAGAGGTGGCGCTGGGAGACGTATACGGTTTGACCTTGGACTGGACTACTGACGGCAGACGTTTCCACTTACTGGCACTTTACAGAACTCACGACAGTGACGTAGACATATTTCTGGACGAACTCGAAAACTATTACGATAATGCGACAAAAAACATCACCTATATTTTTATCGGCGACATTAACCTTAACATACTTAAGACAGGTAGACAAGAAGAACGATACTTAAACATTTTGACGGAGAAAGGATTTGTTTGCTGCATTGATAAGCCTACTCGTGTGACTAACGACAGCGCTACCTGCATTGATCACTGCTTTCTTCACCACAACAACTACAAACATGTGCGAGCTGCTGTCGTTCACAGTCACACCACGGACCACTACTGCACTGCGATACAAATACAAGTCAGTTCAAAGTACAATTATTTTTCTCATCTTCCCGACGAACAACATCACATTGACAAAACCACTTTTAGATCACTTCTAATGGAACAAGACTGGCAAACTGTTTTAAATACTGCTGACGTGAATGAAAGCTCAAATAACTTCCATTCGACTGTCAGGGACCTCATGATTAAATCGTCTAAGCCTTTCAATTGTAACAATAGATTAAACCATATCAAACCCTGGATTTCAACAGGTCTTATAAGATCAATAAGAAAAAGGGACAAATTAAGTAAATTGGTCATTAAACAGCCTTTTAATACAGATTTGAAAAATTATTTTAAATTATACAGGAACAAATTAAATTTTTTAATCAAATCAGAGAAAAAAAATTTTTATAGACAGAAACTAACTGATAATAGTAATAATCCACGTAAATTTTGGAAAATCCTTAATGAGTTATCGGGGAGAAGCACAACTAAAGACCAATTTCCTATAGAAAAGTTTGTAAATGGAAGGGTTTCTGAAATAAATAATAATACAGTGAAGGAAGTAGCTAATGAATTTAATTCTTATTTTTCAACCGTAGGACAAAACTTGGCAACCGCTATTGATTCTAGCGGGCCTCTGGTACTGAATGACGATGACTTCACGACTGACAGTACTTTTCAACTGACTCCTGTTACCGAATTTGACTTACTTCGTCACGTGAACAGTCTGAGGGGAGGATCTGCTCCTGGGTGTGATGGCTTTCCTGCGTCCCTTCTAAAGGAAAACGTCGATTTACTTTCAACACCTCTCCTGTACATTGTTAATCTAAGTATTTCCACCGGAACTTTTCCTCACATTTTTAAAATAGCTAAAGTTTTCCCGTTGTATAAGGCAGCAGACATCACTAACAAAGCCAATTTCAGACCAATTTCTCTCCTTAGTGTTTTCTCTAAGGTAATTGAAAAAATAGTAAAGGAACAATTCGTGAATTATTTGGAAACTTATTCAATTTTAACTAACTGTCAATATGGATTCCGCTCAAACAAAAATATTTCGGATGCATTGTTCACTATAAATAAAGATATAAATACAGCTATAAACAACAATAAACGATGTCTTTTGACCTTCTTAGACTTAGCAAAAGCTTTTGATTCATTAGATAGAGTTAAATTACTTCGGAAATTGGAATTGATTGGTTGTAGGGATAATTCTTTGTCTTGGTTCGCTAGTTACCTTTCAAATAGGAAACAGATTGTCACAATATGTGGAGTTGAGAGTTGTGAACATTCAATTGATTATGGGGTTGTTCAGGGAAGCACTCTTGGACCTATTCTTTTTTTAATTTACATAAATAACTTATCAAACCTTAACATTGAAGGGAAATTCTACCTATTTGCGGATGACACTGCAATTTTGTTTGAGGGGTCTAATTGGGAGGAAGTGAAATGTTTGGCCTTGAGAAATCTTGCACGAGTAAAAAAATGGTTTGATCAAAATTTACTGACTATAAATATATCCAAAACCAAATTTATGCCCATAGCTCTGAAATCAAATTTGAATACTGACTTTAATAGTCTGAAACTTCATTCATGCGGGGATTTTTTGTCACATACCTGCAATTGTGGTGTCATAAAAAAGTTGAATCTTATAAATATTTGGGGGTTGTATTTAATAGCAGTATGAATTGGAAAGCTCATGTAGATTATTTAAAAGGTAAAGTTAGGAAATTTATTTTTGTTTTTAGACAACTTAATGAGATTTTAAACATTAACGAATTGAAACTTTGTTATTTTGCTTACTGTCAATCTTTGTTCATGAGCGGAATTATTGCTTGGGGCGGAGGGTATCGATCTATACTAGAACCACTAAACGTTATTCAAAAATCAATACTCAAAGCTGCTTTAGGTAAGGGACGAAGATATCCAACTCAAAATTTATTTGATGATTTTCATGTTTTAAATTTAAGGCAATTGTATATTAAATCCTTATTAACTTACATATTTAACCATGTCGATGAAATTTTTCAAAATTTTGACCACAGTTATTTTACCCGAAGTTCTCAAACCACAAAAATCAGAGTAAATAGGTTGAACAGAACTTTTTCAGTCACTAACTCGCACTACATATCTCAAATTCTGTTCAGAAATCTTCCTGCTCACCTTCAAAATTTCAATAGTGTTCAAATAGCAACCTATAAGAAACATGTATCGAATTGGTTAATGGAAATTGGAAGGGAGGCATCTGAGGCGGTTATCACATCTGGGTACAGATAAGACTAGACTAGACTTGACTTGGACTAGACTTGACTTAATACTAAGTTGCCAAACGAGTAGCAGTTCGTCGCAGTGGTCATTCTCCAATAGTTCCCCGATCAAATTAAAATCACGCTTCGTCATTTACTTTTCTTGCTCCAAAACTTTTTATAGAAATTTGCATATTTACTTTTTTATTTACACATATTGCCAAGCTAATTAATTAATTTCTGACCAAGACTGAGTTTTTAGCGGCTCGTGCCTACGCACAGGAATTACTCCTATGTAGGCACTAAATTCCAATATTAATTTTTGTCAGGTGTTACTTTAAACTAATATTATATTTTATCTTATTGTTCCTGGGTCATTTCTAAGTGTAACATTTTTTTTGTGGAATAAATGAATTTGATTTGATTTGATTTGACCTTTAAGGTTAAAAAAACTTGTCTTTTAAGGTTAGGTTAGATTGTTTTTTAAGGAAAATAATCAAACGTACGATTCCATTAGTAAAAGAAGTTAATTAGTTTGTGATGAAGTGGAGGTAAAATTAGAGAGTATGAAGGATGATCATTTCAGCATGAGATTATTACGTTTTATCACTATAACCACCTTTCGCTCGAATAGAGAAGCAGTAGATCAGTTGCTTGTAAAACTACTAGCAGTTTAGTTTTTGGCATGCCATGATAACCAAGCCACAATAATTTACTGTAGAGCAGTTTCATTTATTCCGGATCCCACGTAAGAAGGATTTTAACAATAGTTGAGCTTTTTTTGGATAAGCATTTACACTGTTTTATAACGCATTCAATCACCAGTAGATGCCACTATTAGTAGTACATGCAAATGAAAACAAGTTTCGAAGCAACGAATATTGGAATGAATTGTTCGATAACGTGGGGTTATCGATAGATATTTCAGGCCTCAAAGTGATTGCACGGCTCTTATACTTGTTTTTGCTTTATTAAAAGTAACACTACTTTAATGCCCTGAATTCGCTTTAATTAAATCTGATGAATAAATAATCTACGCAGATCTTAAGGCAGACTGTGTAAAACTTTGGATATTACGTTTGTTGCAGAGGATGGGGGTCACTCAGAGAATCCAAATTACCTTTTCACTTATGCAAATATAAATTACAACATGGAAGAGGCATTGTCTTGCCTAATTTTATCATTGCACGAAAGATATACGTTTAGTGTTTAACTTTAGTTTTGGAATGATATTAATGAATTTTCTACATAGCCTTTCCCAGACTGTTTGATTGTTTTTTACATCAACAGCTGAAGAACTATAGTTCTATATAGTTCTTCATACATGTGCTACAGCAAATAAAGATTGTATATGAAACTATTATGATCCTTGGATATGTTGTTGTTTAAATTGAAACCGCAAATGTTTTGCAAAATATGATCTGGGAAAACGAAAACCGCAATTTCACAACGAAAAATATTTAATTACTAATTTTATTCTAAAGAAAATCGTAAAAAAGTAAAATAAGTAGATAAAAAAATTAAAAAAATATTTTTTCGGGAAAAAATAAGAAGATTATGTGATATTTTTGACATGCCAGCCACATATATACTCAATTCCATGTTCACCTTTCAGTACAGGCCTTATGGGAGATAGCTATTCTATTACCTATGCTGAGTGTATTTGTTTACTAAATCCGTATCATGTGATGGTAAAATCATCAGCTGATTATTATTTCACATGGGTAGTACAACTTCGATTGTCATTTAAAACACATGACTTATGAAAATTCAATACTGAAAGGTGAATGTGGAATTGAGTATATACAGTCGTAAATAATAATAAACAAAAAACTTATAATTCAACATGAGTTCCGACATGTAATGCGCTGTAGAGCTAGCCTCAACTGACGTTACCGCGGGTGGTCGAAAAGTCCCATGCTAAAATTATCATTTATACATTATATCTCCATGTAATTTTGATATTGTTTTGGATAAATGGAATTCAGGAAGACACCGACCACCTGTAATGGGTATTTTAAGGCAAATATGAATGGACTATGATTGTATGAGTAGATAAATCTTGTGGTCGACCTGGGCCATGGCATTTGACACGACCTGTACGCCCGCAGGTTGCTGCTGGTCGTCATCGGAGGGCTGCTGGTGCACGGGCTGGGCATCGCCGCCGTCCTCGTGTCCTCCTTCTCCGACGCCCTGCAAGACGCCATGTAAGTTGATCCGGTCAAGTAAAGCTCGGCATCTTCATTTAGTGAACAAATATCGTTTTAGTTGGGTTAAATCCCAAGTCATTGTCTTTATTCAATGAAAGATTTGTTTACTTGGTATTTTCTTGAAAATAATTACTCTAAGGATATAGGCCTAAAGTGTTTTCTGCTGTTTTCGGTGCATCACGATTGTTGACTGTGGGTATTCTGGTTTATATCATCTTTTGAGCATTTTATATTTAAAACCATATTTTGTTTCTATTACGGTATTTGTTTCTAATATACATTGAATTACTTTTGTCTTCTGAATAATTATTTTTGTCTTATTTAGGTGATTTGTTTTTTTTGCAAGATTCGTTGTAATTTGTGCCAAGCAGTGGAAGAAAAAGGACATTGATTTCAATTTTTCCGGTGTGTCTGAGGACTCGTCCCTACACTGACCTTTGGTCTCGTGGGGAATTCCTTACATTATTAGGTCAAATTCCGTTATCTGTCCACAACTGAATATTTTTCATATAGAGTTATATAACAGATGAATAGTATGTGTATAGGTAATTAGAGCTGTAAAAGGAAAATTACAGAAATAAATTTTATCCATGCACGGCCTGATTTCATATTCGAGTGTTATCTTATGAGCCGTTATCTCGTGTTGCCGTTATACCTGTAGCAGTGGCAACACGAGAGGTTAGGATGGATTAGGTAAGGTTACAATCAAATCTAATTTCATACTGTGTTTCATAGAATTAATTATCCTAACCTAACTCAACCCAACGAACGGCCGGCACGGCCGGCGCTGCGTCGTCAGTTTTACCTTTTTTTGCATGTCCGACAAAATGTAAAAGCGACAACAATGCCGACCGAATCATCCAGAAATGATTCCGATATGCTTGGCAAACCATCCACCAATTAAAAAACGTAGGCATAAAACGGATAAAGCCAATAGGAAAAAGCTTTCCAGTTGTGGGCAGATAACGGAATTCAACCCATTAGTTATGTATTTTGTTCCAATTTGTGATTCTTGAAGTAACAATTTTTGATGCTGTAAATTTATAAGTTTGTTTCTTTCTGAATCAAACACTTTTATCTCACCCACAATTATCAACACCCTCACCACCCTGACGTTTCCCCCTAGCGCGCACGGGTTCCCCAACAACCTGGAGACGTACGGGCTGATCTCGGGCCTCTGGACGTCCACCTTCGCCTTCGGGGCGTTCATCGGCCCTTCCGTGGCCGGTATCCTCTTCGACACCGTCGGCTTCCGCAACAGCACGCTCTTCATCGTCATCTGCAGCGGCGCCGTGGTCAGTATACATGATGATACAGACAAATATGAACTACTTAAATCTTCTAGTATTCATTTGTGAAATAAAACTGACGCATCATTGCACAGCCCAAACGTCTTGTTCTAGAACCTTGAAACTTCTGCATGAAAGTTCCTCTTAGGGCGTAGGCATCCGCTATGAACGGATTTAAAAAATCGGTACTTTGGTACTATACGGAGGCCACTATTTTAGAGAGATTTTTTACTGATACCATAAATATCTAAATATTTGGAAAGAACATACTTTTATTGACTTACTGTCCAATTTGGACATAATTATGATAAACGGTTTTTGTTTTCTGCCTCCAAGAAGGCACCGATATTGGTGAGAATTGAGTTGAACGCGTCACCGCCGCCACTAGCGACTTCACCCAATCGCCACTTTTATACGGCGCGCTGCGGCGGCTATGTTAGGTTAAGTTGTTATAAATATATTAGTAGTACTTTCCTCGTTTCATTATGAATCGAACGATACCAGATGAGTCATACTTTATTCCGCCAAATATCCTTCAAGTAGGCCAAGGTCAGGTCGTTGACCGTAGTGTACGAATCCTGTCAACGGGACTTGGCAGGCAAAAGTATGACTCATTTGGTATCGTTCGATTCGTAATGAAACGAGGAAAGTCCTACTAACATATTCAGGATAACCTAACCTAACAATAACCGCCGCAGCGTGCTGAATAAGGGTGGCCTCCGTATAATACCAAAGCCCAAAATTTCTTCAGGGGTACGCCCTATGGTATTTCAAACTTTCAATGTTAAACCATAGGAAAGCTTATGATGTTGTCATTGTGAAGTATGAAAAATTAAATTAAACAATTAATCATGATCCAAGCAAGTGTTTCTCTTTTTCCACAGGTGAAACCGGGTTGATCAGGTAGTCTACATATGAAGCACAAATTCCCTAGAACTTTTGAGGAAACCATAAGTACGGCACCCATCTACCCCATACTTGAGTGTAAGGTTGCGAAGAGGAATTTAGAGAAGAAATTATTGTTTTTTTATTTATTTTCCTTAAAGGCATAAATATAAAGAAAGGACTGAACAGCTGTTGCATTGGAGTTTTTTACATATTTGTTTACTTTTCCCAGCGAAAGAGTTTTAATTTTAATTTTTGCGAAAGTTTGCCATCACTGATTGGTAAAGAACTAGTTTCACAAACCTGCTCAAAAGACATAGCTAAATTAGACAACTGTAAAGCAGAACAAATAATAACGCTGAAAACAAACCCGAACACGGATATCACGAATTTTCCCAATCAGAACTGAACACGTCCACACCCAATCGGATCAGAGGAAAGATTGTGGGTATTGGATGCAGCTGAGAAAGGAGTTGGGTATTGAAAGTGGTAAACACAGTACGTTGTCCCTATGTTAACCTTATGGGAAATAAGTAAAATTCTATATCTCGCTTATTTCTCAACATAACTTGATAAAACTTGGCAAATGGCTTCTTCTAGTTCAGATATACTAAATATTGAATTAAAACCACCCATTTTGAATATATCTGTAGCAGCAAACCTAAATACTCATTACCCATGTTATTCTTATGGAACTTACCAAAACATGTCAAATCTCGCTATGTAGATTGAAATATATGTTGTTTTGCATTTGAAATTCGCTGAGTATGCAGGTCTGCTGCAACGGGGGTATTTTTTATTACGAGGAAGACAATATTTATTTTTCATAAAAAGGAATCATGGACTTTTCCATTGTAATAAGTATTAATTTTCAACTATGTCTTGTAATATTATAGGATGAACTAATACGTCTTCAATTCAGATTAACAACAAAAAGTAAAATATTGTCTCTAGCAAGTAAAATTGTTCGCACCAAAGTGCCTTCAGTCTCCATAATACTCTTCCCACTCCTGGCAGTTTGGATATAGCCTATCACACCTGATGCAGGCAGTCTGATTTCTTGGACACGTTTCAAAGTGTGAAATTGTGTTATTTTACAGAGTATAACTTCCTGCAGCAATTACTGCTATACGTCTTTTGACGTATTGTAGGTATTGTGTCCTAAAGATAATCAACACAGATGGGCTAATTTCCTTGGTAAATATAAATTTTCTAATCTTCTTCATGGACCAATTTCCCTGGTATTAGATGGAGCATACTTTTTTCTTTTCTTTTCTTTTCTTTTCTTTTCGTTTATTGATCATATTCTTGGAGAACAGATTAAAGGTAAAATTTTAATGTTATGTGATGGTGTAGGAGTGAGTGTTTGTTGTTATGGGGGTTCTAGTCCTCCACTGAAGAAACTCTTGAATGGAGTAGAACGGACGTTGTAGAAGCCAGGTTTTCAGCTGTGGGATGACTTTTCTTTCTGGCAGTCTTCTTATATGGTCCGGAAAAGTGTTGTAGAAAAGGGCTCCTCTGTATGAAGGTTTTTTCTCAGTCAGGCTCAGGTGGTGTTGGTCAAGTAGGAAATTCCTTCCATATCTGGTGTTTTAATTTCATAATATGCAATATTACATAGATGTTTTAAAATATAGATCATGCTTTTATTCATGAAGTTGTCACACATTGCAGCTCTCTTAGCAAAAATATAATGGCTGTTTTTGTCCTAAAAGAAATTATTATTTTTTATTTCTTATCAGTTTTTATTATATTTAACGCTGGTCTATAGCTGTACAACACAAGTCTGTGTTTAATTACAAACTTTTTTATTTTTCGTACAAACCTATCGCAAATTTAGTTTTAAGAATTATAAGAGTTTAGTTTACTATTTTTATAAAGAAGTCTTCGCAATACAGGCTAATTTTACATTGTCCTAAAACAATTCACCACCCCTCCCCCTCCAACTTGAGACCAATCCAACCTCATATCTTCCACATACCCGGATGGTCTTCCCCAACTTGTGATCAATCTAATTTCACGTCCTCCACATGGCCTTTTCCCTTTACCCCATCAACACAATCTAATTTCACGTTTCCCACAGGGTCTATTCATCCTGATCTTCATCTTGTGCACCAAGCAGAGCGCGATGTACTCGGAGATCAAGCCGGACTCGTGCGACGACATGAAGAAGACGCTGGGCGACTCGCAGACCCTGAGCGACCACTACAGCAGCAGCTACGGCCACCTGCCGCTGGGGTCGTCCCAGAGCATCAGCTGCGCGCCCGGCATGAGTGGCTACATCACCGGCAACAGCTACAGGAACAGACTGGGTACGTGGACCGTAACAAAGCTTTTCCTTTACATACTAAACTACAACTACATCTCCTTAAAATCAATTGTGTTGCCTCACTTTACTCGCAACTCTGTGATCAATGATATGGCAGTGGCTCATTCTAATACGCTCCAACTATCTCAATTGTCAGAATTAATTTATCAAGAATCATATGAAATTCTTTTACATTTATTTTCAATATAAAAATAGTTTTCCATAATTCTTTCAGGAAGACGATTATTTAATTCTTTTTCCATTCCGGAAAACTCCGCACGATGCCACAAATAGGGGAGTCTTGCTCATTAGCCGCGGGGCTTCCAACCCTTAAAGTCTTGTTTGTAGATATTTCTCTGCGTTTCTTTCTTAGTGAAAAATAAAATTGTTTTCCAAATCTGTGACACCACTTGCTACAACTTCAGAAACAAAATTCTCACTTTGTCAAACCTAAGCATAACACGTCTTTCATTGAAAAATAAAAACAGATTTTTTCTGCCATAAACTTTTCAATTCGTTAACCTCTCATATCAAGTCAGAGTTGGAGGTGGGCTCGTGCAGGAGTGTTTTGAAAGCTTTCTTAATTTCAAAGGAATACTACAGCGTCAATGAATAGTTGTGTGACAATAATGTTTTGTATTATAGCCACTTGTTTTGTATTATAGAAGAATTGTGACATCAGTTGTATGTATTTATGACGTATTGTCCATGCTATGTAAATAGTCCAATGACAATAAAGCATATTTGATTCTTGATTCTTCATTCTTGATTCTTACTTTCATCATAAACAATTTTGTTTCTGGCGTCTTGCCATAGAACATATTGTAAAGCTATAAATCTATCATACTTTCATGTATGTCATCTCAAAAACAAATATGACTACATGTCTTGAAGGTTTTTCCTTCGCTAGAAATTGCCACTCTAGATTCAGAAAATATTGATATACGTAAGATCTTTTTAAGATATACTACAATCACGTTTTCCGTGTGCAGGAGAGCTGCACAGGCGGCAAAGTGACGCGTACCCTGCGTCCTACCAGTACAGCAGCAGCTACGGCAGCATCGCTGACCACCGCGACCGGCGTTTCAGCAGCCGACGCGGCAGCACGGACACGCGGGGGCGAGGCGGCTACCGCAGCGGCTTTGAGTAGCAGCAGCGCTGCGTCAGCGCGGCGTCGGCGTCAGCAATGCACTTGATTATCAAGCTCAGCATGACGATTTGGTGGTACAACTCGAATACCGGCTAAAACGACAACCGACAAAAACCACAACTCTAAAGAATGCGGTCATAACAACAACTATCCTGGGTCTGCTACCTGGGGAGGGTCAGTAGGTAATCCAAACAAAAATCTGGCGGCTAAAACTACACCAATTCCATTAACCGGTAGAAGTACAGATTTTTTATGAATTTAGCAATTCTTAAAGTAGCGCAGTTACAGTGAGCTGGGATGTCTCTCTGTGGACCTAAGTAAAGGAAATCTGTTATATTAAAGTAGGGTCCAATAATTCTCTTGCGGAAGAGCCATAAACTAAAATTCCACATTCACTATAGCGAAAGCTTTTCTTGGAGTTCCACATTAAGTGAAGCAAACAAAATTCTGATTTCCATTGCCCTTTAACCAGGATTCGGACCACAGACCATATAAAAAGTCTTTTTTCTTGGTCTATGCTTTGGACTAGCAAAGTGATTGCAAAACTTTATGATCACTTTGGCGTGTTTAAAATCAGCTGTGATTAAGCTATCATCAGCTCTCTAATACGTTTTCCTGATAAAATATAAAATGTTTATGTTTATAATATATATATATATATATATATATATATTTAAATATTACATGAATACTTATTTTTTAAGACAAAATACCTTGTAATGTTGCATACTACCATCACAGTGTGATGATATCTCTATATGTGTGTGATGACAATAAGAATTTTGTTTCGATTCAGTTAACGTGAAACTTCAAGACAATCTACCTATATGAGCTGTAACTGCGCTACTTTAAGAATCGACAAAGTCGTCAAAATACTGTAATTCTCTCGGTTCACGGAATTGGTGTGGTTTTAGCCGCCAGATTTTTTTTAATTTTTATTACCTACTGGGCATTACCCCCAGGTAGCAGACCCAGGATAGTTGTCGTTATGACAGCATTCTTTGGGTTTGTGGTTTTGGTCGGTTGTCGTTTTAGCCGGATACCGTACAACTCGAACGTACGATAAAGGAGAGGTATTCAAAAGGTGCTAAAACAAAGGTGAAATTACTTTCGGAATTTGAAATCGTAGAATATAAAATACCTTAAATTTAATAATATAGCAAAATCAGTGAGTGAGCTCATTAGTCTGAGACCGGAATTTGAGCAGAAGTCATCTTAAGTGTAAGGCCAACCACAAGAAAAATATCTTTTAATTTTGCTTAGCATTAACGTTTATTATTGTTTGTGCGATTACAATAACCCCAAGTTTGTCCATTTAAACAATTTATTAAGATATCGGAGCGGAAAATCCTAAAATGAAAATTAGATTCAATTCAGAAAAATCTTTCTACAAAGTCTCACGCCACAGACACACGGGTCTTTCTCTCTTTCTCTACAGGACTCACGTTTTGTCCTTTGAGCTACAAAAATTACAATTGAGTTTTTTTTGTTAATTATAAAAATTACAATGTCTTAAATTGTAAGTTTAAGTGTGGAAGCTCCATATATTTTTGTTTTTAATTAATACACTGTGCCAATTATACCGTATTTGAACGTGACGAAGTTCAAAATCAATGAAGTCGTGAGATTTATAATTAGTGTGAAATTCAAGATGGACTGCTTAAGCAAAAATGCTCTAGAATAAATAGGTAGCTAATATTACTTAACTAATTGCAATATCTATTGGCTTGAAGCTTTACATTCAATTCCTCATATCATAACATATGTCAAGCAGTCTATTACAACTTAAGCCAAATTACATGGCCTAGCCCACCCTTAAGACAGAAAATTAATCAGCTAATCAATTCATTTTAGCATTGGGCATACGGACTGTTCACTGTTCAGGCCACGTCATTCCTCTCGGTCAGTTCTTACAACTATGAACCGGAGAGGGAGGATAATTTTTATACATCTATGCTATTGTCTACCAGGAATTGCTGTGTAAATAAAAATGAAAAGAACTCATCATCGTCCAATTTAAGCTACCATTTGTTTCGCCTCTACTCAATTAAATACCTTGAATAAAAAGGAGGGGGAACAATTGTTCGCATTTTGAATAAATTGATTTGCTTAAGGCGTTGGGTTTGTTCATCAATTTATATACTTCTCATGAGGCCAACCTCACAAAGGGAGACGAAAAAGCACGAGGTATCAAAAATGCAAAGTCAAGGTGTCATATTCCCTTCAAAGAGTCAAAGCGTCAAAGCGGATAATAAATAAACTTTTAGAAGAATATAAAAATAACAACAAACCAAATGATTCATGCAATATGAAACACGACTTAAAAAAATTCTCCAATCAATGATATGCTTGGTTGGATCTTACGAACTACATTCTAATTGGTTTCGTTAGTTTACATGAGGGTCACGTCTATGTCCCTGGAGAAAAATAAGTGAATTTTTCGTCCCTCTCCCGCTTCATAATTGTATTAATTCTACTGTAAATGGTTTTTGGCAGGTCCAGTTCAATGCCTAATTAGGAGGTGAGAATTGACTCACTACTTCAAATCATGCGTAAACAAATTTTAGGTACTGCAAATAGGTAGGTTAAGGTTATCCGTTTCATCTTAATATCCCTTATATTAAAATGTGTTCTTTCTGCTCTAAATAGAGACGAGAATATGATATCAAATATTTTAAGTTAGTTAACTTGTTTTTTAAGGCTGTCTTCATTAGAGGACAGTTTTTGTGGCTTGACTTTTGAGCAGCTCCAAAATATTTCATGCAAAAAAATCTAATTCCAACCGTTTTCTCCAAGTTAAACTGTTTCATAAAGGTTGAATTTTATTACATTTAGCACTAAAAACGAAGCGAAATAAATAAATAAAACTAGTACAAACAAATGGTATGTTTTAATTTGGTATATTTGGAATAGTACAATATTTCAGAGGAATAATAATCAGTAAAGAAATGTTTCTTTTAAGGTTTTTAACGCCTAAACTTAAGGTTTAATGCTAAAACAGTAGGTGTAAAAGTCTTCAAAGAAATTTCTTTGAGTAATGTGTTCACAAATAACCAAACGTTCAATTTAATGTTGCAATTATCGAAAGTGGTCGAGTGAAACAAATTAATTATATTTTAAGCACGTTTAAGAACGTTTAAAAAATCTGAATAACATTTCTATGTTACTGCAGAATAACCGTTATTGAAGTGCAATACTACCATTGAATTATCTTTACATACATGTTTTTCTGTGATAAAACCCACCGAATCAAGAGGTAAAGTGTGAAAGGCTAGTCATAATTTTTTAGTTCAAGTAACGTGTCGGCAAAATACAGTTGGAATAATAACTACATTTGTACAATTTTACATACTCTCTAGTTGGTAGGGCAACGACAAAAAAAACCCAATATATAAATGCGTTATGTGGATATATATCGATGTAATTTGTTTGATTTTGTAGTTTTTTCATATTACTTTTGCAGTAATGTTATGACATTAGATTATCTGACCTAGGTATATTTATTTTTAAATTTACATTATATGTATTAATTTTAATTGAGCATGTTTATTGTTGTTGTAATAAATATCATTTTTAATGAAGTGTTTTCTTTCGTAAGCCTACCAAATAAACAAATATTAAATATACTATAGGAAGCCAAAATTAATCCATCTGATTTATACAGTAAAATATAAAATAAGTAATCAAGACACTCGTAAAATGTTCCTTTGAATTGTCTTTTTACTGATACTTATTTAAAAGTGTTATGAATGTTGTTTGGAAAACAAATAAAAAACCATATAATAGTAAAGCATTCGCCTATCTATTTGTTAAATTATCTAATTAACGATACTATTTTCACTATAATGAATATGTAGCAAGGGGGATTTGAATATAAAATGTTGAAATGTAATCCAACAATATTTGTCTAAACCAGTTCAGGGGCTATATAATATACAGGGTGTTTTTTAAGCAACCCATTTTTAAGATTAAATAATGCAGATATAAGTATGAAATGAGAATTGTTTTGTTAATCTCTAGATTTTTTATAAGCTACTATTTAAGTTTGATCACGTCTAGTTTTCATTATGTGTTCAAACAATCCGCCATTGGCATCTGTATAAATCTGTGCTCTCTCCATCAAATTCCTGAACACGCGTTGCCAGGTATACCTCTTTGAATTTATTGCATTCAATTTGTTATGTTTGTTTTGAGGTGCTGAATATCCTGTGAATTTTTTTCGTAAGCCTTACTTTTTATGTATCCGCAAAGAAAATAATGTAGTAGCGTCAAATCCGGGGATCGTGGGGGGTAATAATCCTTCACTGATAAAATAAAGTTTTGGGTTGCGTTTTAAAAGAATACCCTGTACATCATTTTTAAGACGGTCAAGATAAATAATTGATAGCCTAGTTATTTCTTTTGTTAGTTAAAATCATACTGCGAGACACACTAAACAAGGCTACTTCCCTAGTAATCCTGCTCACCTTCCGCTTATAAAACTTACTCTCACTCTCATAAATAATTAAGATGCGCAATCTGACAGCTCCATCTGATTTCCACAAACACAATGTCATTTGCAAGTTAGTTTTCCCACTGTTAGCCAAGTTCAAGGTCACACAGTCCGTCTGGCTCCCATGCTATTTACCCACGCACTTCCACTGCACTCTCACACACAGGCTTTCGATTCACATTCAGGCATCTCTCCTTCCGTCCTTGCGGAAGCACTGCACCTATCGCTAGCGGCTCGCTAGCGTGCACAATCGCTAGTGGTCACTATCGCTAGCGGTCACTCTCGCTGCTGTTAGATCGCTCGATGAGGCGTAGCGGGCCTAAACGACTATCATTGTCACAAACGGCAAAAACATGCAAAGAGGACTTCCTTACTTCCGGCGGTTTTGTTTTCACATTCTCACATTGTGGCTGGGTGTGTTTCCGTATATTTTAGCGAATTTCCCCTATAGGGAAGAAGCTATTACCGTAGGTCTCATGGTAAGATCTAAGCCCGGGACCACTATACCTTTTCGTTTTGGGGCCCCCAGAAGCCAAAAACACTAATCGTTCAAAATTAGATATATATCTATATATGTATAAATATAGATATGAGTCTGTAAGCACGATAGCGCTCGCAGAAAAGGTCCGATTGGAATAAAATTTGGCACAGACGTGTAAAGTAGTCATTATTCGGACGAGTTCGTAAACCAGCCCGATCGGACCATTGGAAGGGGGGGTAAAGGGGGATAAACCCCCCCAAAAATGTGTTTTTTGAGTTTTTTACATAGAAAAATAAAATTTATCGAGATATTGAAGGTGGTAAACACAGTACGTTGTCCCAATGTTAATCTTATGGGAAATAAGTAAAATTCTATATTTCGCTTATTTGTCAACATATCTTGTTAAAACTTGGTAAATAGCTTCTTCTAGTACAGATCTACTAAATATTGAATGAAACCACCCAGTTTTAATATACCTGCAGCAGCAAACCTGCACACTCATTCCCCATGTTATTCTTATGGAGCTTACCAAAACATGTCAAATCTCGCTATATTGGATTAAAATATGTTTTTTGCATTTGAAATTTGCTGAGTATGCAGGTCTGCTGCAACGGGGGTATTTGTAATTTTTCACAGGCCTAAGTGATCCCAACAGTTTCTTAACTACGAAAAGGCTATAATATACCCTTTATATTAAAACCTTCATTCTGTATGTTTTATCGTACGAATTGACGAATTGGGATTTTTTTGAAAATTTTACTCTCACAAGGAACTGGGGAATCAGGCTCATTTTGTCATATTATTATGGTTACACTGACTTATGTTTACCGTTTGTTGGATTTTACCACAGAGGAGAATCAAACAATCAATTTTTGATTCTTCTCTGTGATTTTGCTTAGTTTTTCGCAACAAATCTCTTGATTTATTTTGAGCTTTATGTTTATTGTGGTTATCTTCCTTTTAAAGCCAATAAATAGTAATCTTTATGTGTGTGGCTAAAAAAGAGCACATTTTATATTAGAGCACTTAACCAAGGCTTGTATTATTCAGGTTGCTTGTGTATTTCAATATGCCGGTGCAAAATTCAATTTCTTTGCTCAACTCCAAAGTATAATATAAAAAATACGAATTTGATTTTCTAGACTTTTTATGGTATCCAGGCCCTGAATTTAGCATAATTTTCGAATCTGAAACATTTCAAATGGATCAAACTTTCTAAAAACAAATTAAATTCCGATTAACAAATGTTATTTTCATTTTAGGCTTTGGTCAGTAATAATTAAAAATCCTTATACATCGATTGAGTTTCTCCTTGTGGAGGAATAACAACCTTGGCTTTTTTGCACTTTGGATCTCTGTAGATCACTTTGGATCACTCTCCACATACAAAACACTTTTTAAACTTCTCCGGCATCGTTTCAAAATAAAATATTTACAAACCTTGAAGAAAGATTGAAGAAACAATTTTGAACCAATATTCATTAACCTCAACAGATTTTTGTACACCATCGCCCATGTACATCGCACGTTGTTCAGGCCACAAAGGTGTACGACGTGTCTAGACTTAGAAAACAAAAACTGTTAAATTAGGAGGACGCTCTCGACTGTTTTGAAAGGACGGCCAATCTACCCTCCATTCGTCTATAAACTAGATCATTGATCACAAAAAGTGGCGTTGATTATTCATTCAGAGAAAGCAATCAATACACAGGTGCGGCGTGGCGGGAAAAGCGCGAGGGGAAACAGAAACAGGGGGTCGTCTGCTTCCGGTCGTTAGAGCGGCTGGCAGCGTGAAACAAATGTTTTGTATCCTCTAAACAGTTCGGAAATGTAGGTTATCGAAGATGAAATAGGTCAATCAGTAGTCTGTAATTACTAAAAGTCATAGAAATAAATGGTTGCTTCCCGATTCACTGTACATAATCTAAAAAGTTTCTATTGCACTGAGCAATAATGTAACGTGTTAGTTTGGACGTTAAAAATGAATACAACTAAACCGTTCTATCACTTTAAAACAGATCCATAATTAATTATAATCGGGTAACACTTATAATTTACAGATATTCAAGATGATGAATATTTTATAATATACCTCATCTGGGGTAACTCGGTTTATTCCTATTATTTGTTCGTTAATAATTGTTCAAAAATAAGTTCTGAATAGTAACAGTAGGCCTATTTTATTAGTTTCGAAGCCATATTGTTTACTATAACGACACATTTTAATGATTCCATTGTGTTAGAACTGCATAGCATGTGTGGTACCATGAAATCTACTCAGAAAGAGTAATGATGATGATTAAACAGTAATGGACTTAATACCCTTTGTAGATTTACTCAGACTTCAAACCAACGAAATAAAAATAAACTGGATACATTATTGATGTTTCAATGTGTTATTTTAATGCAAGACCTCAAATTATTACTCGCCTAGCAAATATTTCTGTAAATCTAAACAAAAATGTTCAATCCATCCATTCACGTTTATAATGGGGTTTCAGTGAAAGAAATTTTCACACGCACATGTGAAAATCTTCCATTTAAAACGCTCCAGCTGCATTTTGCTCTTTTTCTCTCCAAACGGTTTTAAATCCTCACTTGCGAAACACGCAAGTTTCTATATTTTACGAACAATTATAGACCTACATGTAATAAAGTGATGTAAAGCTCCCACACCAATGCCGTAATGCCATACCTGGCGGACCGGTCCCATATGCAGAACCCACAGTACACCTCGCAGAGCAGGTTATGACACAAGTGCGGGTCCGTTTTGTACGAATGTGTATGTTCTACGCCTCCGCCCTGGGGTCAGATTGGGCAGCACCTTGTTATCCTTCACCTGATTCTCTTCTTTGCCCTTTTCAACGACTGTTTAGTACCCTGCGGTTAGGACTTGATTGGTATTTTTTCATACAGAACATCTGATAAGGTTGTTTTATTGTTTGGTAGTAATCGTGCATTGTATGTGAAACATCCCAACGAAATAATCATTGGCTATGGAATCACCTTTGTTTTTGATGTTTTTTTCAAGGGTGATTAATAATGTGCCTTTTTTCAAAATTGGAGGCAACACCACTTTCCCAACAAACAATACTTAGAATGAAATTTTAAATTGAATTAAGCAGAAATAAATTATTGCTATGAAAATATTGTTTTGCATAAAGACTTTCAAAACAATTCTCCTTTATGTATAGCTTGTTGGTTAGCTTGTTGATTCTGGTTTTAAACCATAAATTCGTTTATGTGTTCAAATCTGGACACACGCTGCTGAGCAGCTTTTAAGTTTTCGTTTATTCGTCTCCAATCGTTTATTATAATCAGCTGTCCTTTGGAATTTTTATCCCCATTCTAATTCTTATAGACAAACAAAACTTTAGACGTTGTTTCCCTTAATTCTGGAAATAATTCATTCCGATCATTTTGATTTGATTCCGGCAAAACTTCACGCTGATCTCTTTCCTTCGACAATTAAATTCAGTTGAGAACTGATGAGGAGTTTCAATCACAAGAAAGACCTTACGGTATGTAATAAGTAAATAAATACTAGTATTTTGTGAAAGAGGGGCTTTTATAGGGTAATGTAAGATCATCAAGAGAATATTCACCTTGTTAATTTATTGTTAGCAACGTATTAAAAAATAGTACACTGTAAAAAAATTGAAGTTGGTTTGAGAAAAATGCTTGGCAGTCGTACAAATTATATGATATAGTGTGCCAAGAATTAGGCTTACACAGTCATCTTCTTTATGTTAACTCAAAGTCTCCTGGGATATAGACTGCGTACGGATGTCGAAGATCGCTGCCGACGTTTCGGAGGCGCTGCAATTCTCCATCTTCAGGACGATGAATTCGCTCGTAGTCGGCAACGAACCTCGACATCCGTACGCGATCCGTATCAGAAGATCTCGAGCTATAACATATCGAGATACAACATCTAGATTTAGTATGTGTTTTGAAATGTCATCGATATTCTGAAATTACTGCATCTGTACTAAAAGCATTTATTTTTCTCAATAACAACGATAAACCGTTCATCCTAATCCCTACTATTTCTTGGGCTACTCTCACCTTTTTATTTTAAGTTGCGTAGACCCCTCATTCAATCCTTTTTGTTCAAATCCAAATTTCAAACACGTCAAACTATTTTTTAAAACACTAACGCACAGACACATTTTTAAACATATTTACGTACATAGTCTAAGCACTCCCGATATTTTGCGAAACCTCAAAAACGTCTCGCGTCTTCGGGGGGATTTTCCCTAACTTGCCGTTGTGTCAGTCGCGTATCCACCGCGAGCGCCGAATTTGAACTCATAGAATTTGAAATATCGGGAGTGCGTAGACTATGTTTGTAAAATGTTAACAAATGTGACTGTGAGTTAGTGTTTTTAAAAAAATTGTTTGACGTGTTTGGAATTTGGGTTTCATCAAAAAGTATTGACTGAGGGGTCTACGCAACTTAAAATAAAAAGGTGAGAGTAGCCCAAGAAGTAGTAGGAATTAGGAATAATTTACCTAACCTAAAAGAAAAATAATTTCATTTAAAACTAAAACCGTTCATTGTTTAACCATCCCACCCCGGTGCCCGGAAGCCAGTGGGGGTGGCCACCGGACCGTGCCCCCCCAGGCCCCCATGCCCCCAGCCCCCCCATCCCGGGTGGGGGCCACGCCGCTTCGCTACCCTACCACAGTGCGTGCTTCTCCTCTCTGCCGGTAGGTCGCGCTGCTGCTGACGCTCCAACATAACCTAACTACGACTGTCGAGTATCGATTAGATTATTATTTCATTGATGCATCTTTAGTGACTGAGAAGTGGGTTAGTGACTGAAGTTCGTGCGCGTGACCTGCCCCAGTTTGTTGTTTGAGTGTTCATTTATGTTCGTTTCGCCTTTGGATAATACATATGACTTGAGGTAAGGCTGGCTTTTTTGTAATTTTGTTGTATTAAGGCAGAACTAGATATTTTAGTTAGAATCTTCCTGTTTTTAACTAATAGCCATTACATTTTAATAAATATTATTGCGGTACCAGTGATTGTTTCATATTTACTGCAATCTAGCTGATCACGAGAATATTTTGAATCAATTCATGAGGTGGGAGGTGGGTAAATGGTAGAAGAAATGGCTCAATCTTTTAAACAAATCGATAAAATCTGAAGGATGAGATTAGGAGGGTGGTTGTTATATTCTAGGCAAAAAAATATAATCTGTTACTTATATTATTTATATATTTGAACAGTTTTAGTATCAATTGCGCAATACTGAAATTGACTTTGGTCAAAGCGATAGTTAAGCCGAACGTTCTCGAATATGTTTAGCTGTCCGATCAGTTAACATTTTTAACTAATTGCTGAATATTTAGATTTATTTGGTAATTTAAAATACTGTAACATAACTTAAAATAATGATTTATTTTACCATTGTTTAACGTAAACAGTAAAAATTAATGAAGGTCCTGACCATTAACTCTATTATTTCCGACAGCCTGATTTTTTGTATGTTCGAGTATCGTGTGAGTTTAAAATAATTTTTTATCCAAACTTATTAAATAGAGATATATTTTAATCTCTACGTCTGCTAATTTTTAACTTTGATTTAAATGTTGAAAATTAACTGACTCAATGTTTTGCTAACATTTGGTTTGCCGTGATAGAGATTAAAGAAAAAGATTTATTTATGCTTCCTCTGAGGGCGTATGGTGCAAAAACTTCTCTTGCTTTATAGAGCCGTCTAATTTATTCTTCAGGATGTACCACTTATATGCAACTGATTATGTACTCTTTTTTAATTTCAAAGAATAAAAAAGTACTTGTAAATAGCATATATTAGTTATATTTTATTATATAACTAATATACGCCTGTTTTAGTTAGTTATAAATAATTAGTTGATAGCTTAACATATAAATAATATGAAAATCCTTTCGAAATCCTTATTTTTGACAAATGAATATTTTTCGATGATAAACAATTATTTTTTTCTGACGCCTCAGTTCATTATGAAGGAAATGCATCAATGCTTTATATTTATTCCTTATTTCCTGCAAAAATGTAATAAATATTTCAATGCGTAGTTTACTTTTTACACTACGGGCTTTGAACCCGTGGCACAGTAGGATGAAGCGTTGCATGCACGCAGGATGTCGAAGACGCACGCTACTTTATCGCTCAACTCGCTTCATTGGTATTGATTTTAATGCGATCAGATGTTTCAATACTACGCCTTTCGTCACGAGGTGCGAGGTGAGAGGATTTTCCCGTTTAGTACGCGGAAAAGGCTATTTTTTATATGCGTTTTTTTAAATAATTTGTTATTTTCTTAGTTTCGATTGTAATTATTCCTTATCTATTTTGCTAAAGAAGCAAAATATCCATAATACAACACTGGGTATATTTAATCGAATATTTACTTTACAATCTCACTGCATTAACAGAGAACGTTTAGGGTTTAAAACTAAATAGACTATAGGGATAGTAGACTATTTTTACTACTCAACAAATACCTTTCAAACAATATGTGTAAAAAAATTGGTTATATCTTCTTTTATATTACGTAATAGCAAATGTAATTTTTGTATCCCTTTTTCTCACCATGTGTGCAATGTACAAACAATTCAAGCAAACGATTAGAAAAATAATTTCATGTACATTTGCACAATTCCATTATAATTTACTATAGCTTTTGATAATTATATAAATATAAATTTGAAATTATAAAACAATTAACATTGGCTTTATAAGTGGCCATGACGGCTACGGAATAACAATAATATGTAAACAAATGCAGTCGCATGTTTTATTGTAGCAGTGAGCAAAAAATAAACCTAAATAATTTGGTACTGGTTGAATTTTAACCAGGCAGCGATCTGTGGTTATTTTAAAATACGTTAGTGAACAAATGTTTGACATAAGAATGAAATTCTTTTTTAAAGTTTCAGCGATTTTAAGTTTGTTATCAAAGTACATAAGTACCATGAGTTTATTTTTCATAGGTATCATGTTTAGTTCCAAAATATCACGCATGAATACACCACAAAAGATACTAGAAGAGAAAAACGATCTCCATACTCAATCGATACTGTACCAAGTACATATTTTAATATTTCGACTAAATATAGTTATTGTAACTATTTACATCAAGAGCTACATTTTTTATAAAACACCTACAACGACAGAAAAACATACTAAAATCCATTATGAAACTTAAAGATTTTTTTAAATGATCATGGTTGAGTATAAACAAATAACATAAGTTTATGTCAGTTAAAGAACAATCTAAAAGATTACGAAGTTACAACACAGCTCTAGATAGATAAGAAGACAGCGCCATTATGCCTTTACTGAGAACAACTCGTTCCTTATCTCGATGGTATTAAGCCTAATCTACATAGAACCGCGCATGCGTGATCGCGTGGCATGCTCAGGCTCAGTTCATTAACGTATTCTTAGATAAGTAGATCAACCAATCCCCGCCACGGATTATATGACTGCGGAGTCATTAGTGTGTGAATTAATTATGCTGTTAGTCTTCGGATATTTCAGTTATTCTGGTTGAGAGGTAAATCAGCGCTTTCTACCGTGGTTAAAATACCGTAAGACCGAGGGATTTAGTAAATATCTCTGTGCGATACTAATTAATTGATTACCACGTAAATAAATTTAATAAATATATCTATTTTGGGTGAGGATAGCCTACTTATACCGTATGTATCGTATTCTATAGATCGGTGTAATGTAAGAATGGAATTAATTTATATATTAATTACCAAACTCAGGCGGAATCCCGAATAATTGATAAAATATTTCCTTATTTAGATATCGCTCCTGTCTAAATAAACTGTATTAAGCTTTTATATTAATCAAATCTCAGACAGGCTCTATTTTTTTAGACAGTGGGAGTTTTTTCTTCACCTGGTGATAAGATTAGTTTTGAAACAGTGGGTAAATCATGCAATGTAAATATTATTTGGGTAGAACTCGCGGATCGGCAGAAAAATAATCTAGAGAATAATACCTAAGGTACTAACACATGAAGCACGTATTCTTTGGTTTTTACTCTAAGGTTCTTAAAATAAAAATAGGTTAGTCGTAAGTAAGTAAGCACATAAAAAACTAAAATAAGGCACAATTAGTTATAAAAATTGAAGGGGTCCCCCGTAAAACGTTCTAAGCGACAAAATTTTAAAATCTGAGATATTCAGTGAAAAAGGTTCTCCAGGACATGAGCTACACAGTGGTATATTTTGCTTTCAAGATATTTGAGTTGGTAGCCCTGATTTCGTCTGTCAAAGTTTGCTTGCTTCGCGAGACTGCATGGACTTTCTGAGTAAAACGTTCTATTCGCCGAAAGATGGAATCCCCGCCGGTCGTGGCGCAGTCACCCAAGGACCAAAATCGCGTAAATAAAAAAAAGACGTTCTTTTTCAAATCGTTAATACGTCTTGTCAAGTAAATATTGGAAAGTGGAAGGATAAGACCAGGATTGAATATAGAAAAGTTGGATTACCCTATATTACAAAAAATAAGAAGCCAAGGCCTGGAAAAGTGCCCCCAAAAGAGGTGGGTAGAATAACGTTTTAAGCACCACATGTGGATAACTTTTAGCAAAATGACGTATCACGTTTTATTAACAACATTACGTTTTTGTACTTTTACATCAATAAAATTGTTTTATATTCAGTTTTATTTTTGTTTCTGTTGGTATTCCTACTCTCCCTCATGTTTTCTTCCAAAGTAGAAATCAGTCCGTCAGAAAACGTTCCAAGCGCCAGTCATTTAGAACATTATAACCCCTAAAAAAGCACGTAAAATGTTTTAAATTGCTTGATGGCAAGTACAAATTCAATGTAATGCTACATTATGATCTTATAAATAGGGTGTTAAAAGATTATTCATGATCATAAGTTCTAACCTTAAAAAACCGTAAATTTGAGTATTCAACTTTCAACCCTTGATTACTCAAAACTAGGTTTTTGTCGTTTAGAACGTTTTACGGGGGACCCCTTCAATTAAAACTAAAAAAATAACAAAAAATACTTATAAATTAAATGCAACGCGTAATCTGTTGATTTCTTTATCAAACTATGTCGAAAATCTATTCACAGTCTAGTTCGATAACATTAGTAAAAACATTTAGCAGCGAGACTGTTTCAGTATTAAAACAAAAACTACTATGTGAGGTAGGCGTAAAAAGCAAGAAGATACATCCTTGAGGAGTTTAGCATTGAAATAATAAAAACATCATGTCCAGAAGGTGTTGCTGCTATCCTGTGATGTATAAAGTCGTCCAGATTCTGGGTCACTCCAGATTCCATCGCCGCTCATTGCTATGCACCCTGTACAATGCGGAGGCAGAATAAGTTCATGACTGGTTTCGCCACAGTGTTGTATGTGGGAGGCTGCAGCCCACTGCCATTGTACCCTGACTGAAAAGATGCTGGTCCAACAAAAAGAAGCAATCATCTCGCGTAAATGTTTCATAGTGGATGACTTTTGTGCCAGTCACTGAGACAGGTTGCCCAGAACTTCGTGTATAAAAATTGAATTCATGGATCCTTATTATTTAGATAAAAATTTATTGTATAAAACAAAAATCTACAAGATGAAATAACTACAATATTGAAATTGTTGACGTTGTTACAGATAAAAAATAACTTTTTGTACAAAAACCTAATTTTTTTAGTAAATGTTTTTCTAAAAATATATAAAAAAAATACTAACTACCAAACCAGGTAAGCCACTCACAAATAGAATGAAATTGACAGTATAAATGCTAGGGGTGTGCGAATACTCGAGAATCGAGCTTTTTTTCGAGCCGAGTATACACTACTCGACTCGACTCGACTTATTTCAAAATACCCGAAAGTTCGAGTCGAGTAGTTACTCCCGCCGTTTACCCAAAATCGATACGTGCGAAAGAATATTACGGCCATTTTTCACAATGTCAATCCATCTTTAACGAATATAACTGAAACCTCGTTTGTTATACTTGAAGTAACAAGTTATTTTTAGTTTTTAAAGACACATAAACTTTTGTATATCACTCTATCTTTTCTATAGTTTGAGGATTCAGGTTATTTATTATTACAGCTCTTAAAAAAATTACTTTTTTATATTTTAGTAACCATTCCAAATAAATAAAAACTTGGTTTTTTTTGTTGATAGTTATATGAATAAAAATGTACCTGTGTGAATAACTCAGAGGAAATATTTTAATCATGAATTGTGTCAGGTAATTGGTCATGGCTTATAGTCAGTGTTTTCATTTCATTTCAAAACCTAGGTAAGCCTTAAACACAAGTTAGGCTTGAAAAATATATCAAATCAAGAATAATTGTGAGTTAAAGTAAAATGTTTTCTTTTTTTGGTGTCATTTATTTGTATATCTGCTCTTAGTTCACTAACTCTTTTAAGTTTAATTACCTCAAAATTGCAATTTGTATTTGAGTAATGATAATAATTTTTTTGTCATCATGTAGAAACATGATAACTATTATATTAAACTTTAAAAAAACTCGACTCGAAAAAAGCTCGAAACTCGCGGGTATTTTTCAAAACTCGACTCGACTCGACTTCAAAAATCACTACTCGAACACCCCTAAATGCTATAGAAAATATACCGCGAAGTAAACGAAATGTTTTTCTCTAGCCTAGAGCTGAACAAGAAATCAAATTTGCACCCTGTAACAAAGAAGTAGAAATAAAGCAAGGGCAAACACTTACTTGGAGATTTTAATACTGTAAAACGTTTTAGTGATATATATTTTTTTGGTTAAACTTATAAGTCAGAATTTCCATTTCATTCATATTTATATTCAATTTCTAGTTTGAAAATTACTTTTCATTATTTGCATCAATTTCTAGATGGGGCTTGACTCTGGGAATGAATGCAAGTAGATTTCTCAGGGATTCATCACTACTTACATAGGTTTTTCTCGTCAAAAAAGTTTCTCTTACATAATCTTAGAGCAAAAATATATATAATAGCAGAAAACAATATGGTGTAAAATGTCGAAGAAGATGGTGTTGGAGAAGTGTAGCGGTAAAGTACAGGGTAAATGTCAGGTTGGCTATCTCACGTAGATCGCGCGGAGACTTTAATACGCGGTAGGACAGAAGGCGCGATAATCACTAGCCGCCTCACGGGCCGGGGTCGCTGTGTTGAAACGTGGAGTAAGGGCTCTTGACAAGCTACGAAAGATCTGGATCAGAAGTATTCAATTGAAATTTTCATAAAACACTTTTGCGCTCACACATGGCTTTTTAATAAAAATGGCATACTTAGACAGAAAAGTATTTTTTTATTCACTCTTTAGTTACATGAACGCGGCGTTAGAAAATGGCAACGTCGCACCTAAGGGCTTAGTTGATTTATTTATCTACACTCTCTTACCACAATTTATATTGTTTACTTGAAATAATCTGGTTCAATGTGGGTTTTTAAAATGTGAAAAACCATTGAAAAGTAATGTTGCCAGGTCGAAGGCCACGCGGCCTTATTCCTTAAAACCTAGGTTCACATCTAAATATATCTGAGATATCGTTGGAAA
Organism: Flexamia atlantica; assembly: GCA_035578135.1. Taxonomy (NCBI): domain Eukaryota; kingdom Metazoa; phylum Arthropoda; class Insecta; order Hemiptera; family Cicadellidae; genus Flexamia; species Flexamia atlantica. The sequence goes on along the minus strand of JAQJVK010000012.1, from coordinate 945,150 downwards.
AAGTTGAATATCTTTTAGAATATGATGAACTTTTGGAGATAAAGGTTTTGAACAATTAACAGCGATTTGGGAGTCAATTCAATGGTTTATTAAAGCTGAATTTTACTTGCAAATAATAAGTACAACCTAAATTTACCTTTAAATAAAACATAAAAATGCTTCTAGGTAATATTTTAATTACTCATAACTACTATATCCGTCTTTCATGAGGGCTAAAGACATCATCGGCAGCATGTATTTAAACCATTTTATTATTCTATGGTAATCCGGAAGCCACATACAAAAAAATGTAAATACAACAACTCCTTTCTTAATTTTTCCGACAAGGAAAGGTGGGTCTTCCCGTAATATCCTTCTTCAGAACATTGCGAGAGAACACAAGTCTGCAGCAACTAGGCTGGAACTTCTGTTGCAATAGAAATGCACGACCCTGTTATTGTTTTATCAGGACCGACTCCTTCTGTGGGGTGCTGTTAGAGGCGGCAAAGTGTGAAATTACGATAACACAAATTGCCCAGCGGTAATTATTGTGCTGTAACAGAACGATGAAAATCATTATTGGCCATCTTAAGCAACTGTTAGTACACGTTGGATAACAATTATTTAAGGATATAAAACGATAAATGAATTGCTTATCAAACGTTAAGTTTTTTTCAGGGCACGCTGAACTGAAAATGTAGTTTAGAGCCGAATTCCTTGCTCGTGAATTTACTTGTATTCCTAATATTTTTTCATTGCAGGAAAATACTTTTTATGACCATTTGGATATTTATAAATATTCAAACGTAAAAATATTATTAGTTACCGCAGGAAGTAAAATATTGTAAATGATAATTAAAATTATCTTTTAAATACCCAAAATTTATTATTATAGTTTTTTGTTAATTGCTGGAAATTTAACCTTTATCTAGGCAATCCAACTTCATTTTATATAATTGTATTTTTTTACAACAGATTAACTAATTTTGGGCTATAAATTAATTGTAATGGGGTATTTTTTCCTATCAAACTCCTACATTTAAAATAGCCTCAGTGTTTTATAGAATATAGTTATCAATCAGTAATCAGACGTTTAACGTATTTAATAAGACGCTTGATCATTAATGACATATACAGAGCGACTTTGAAAGCAACTGAAAAAGGTGAATGCATTGACTTAACTCGGTCACTAAAGCTTTAAGAAACCACTTCACGTCTCACAATTAAAATAAAGTACTTGTAGTAGTTCTTTCTGACGACGCACATTCACTTGACCTCTTCCAGGGTATTACAATTGTGCACGGACTTTCTACCAACAATGCGCGCGCTGGAAGGACATTATAATCAAAACACTTACCAGAGGAAACCAACGCTCGAGTCAGTGCGAATTATACATAGAAAGCGCTCTGAATCCATAATGTCCTGCAGAGAAATTGAATTAATCTTCATATTATTTACCGCCCAGCACCCAGCGGTCCTTTTAGCTTTCTTTTTTCGCACTGTCGAGTTGATCTTTATTTAAATTGGTCATTTATTATTTATATTCAGTCCTCACTATCCACAACTCAGTATAATAGCATTATACCGGCACCCACTAACCTGCAGATCTAACTAGCACACATTCTTACGTCACTCAATAAGTTACTTGTGCTTTTTCAATCCTAAATATAGGCCTAAAATATTATAAGTTCCTCCTCCTCTTTTGAAATCTCCTTTCTCTTCTAATTCTTAATTTTTGGGGAAACATTTTCCATGTCATTTTCATGTCTATTCCAGAGAGCAATTAATTCAATGACGTCAATCAATTGAATTACAATTTAAAGCATAGAATACACGTTTTCTGACAGCCAATAGAGTACTTTCTGAATACTTTAGTATGGATAGATTTTTAGATATATATTATGTATGTGTACGCACCTGCACTAGTGTTTTTAGCAGAAGTAATAAACTCAATAATTGGATCACCTGCCACCACATAAGAGCAACCTTTGTAATTAATTTCTTATTGTTTGTTTTTCTTTGGCTACGGGTTCTGCCGACAAGTGCTGTGTCACTTGGCTGAGCTGCTGTATGGAAATTCTTTGAGAATAAATGGTTTCAATGGTTTTTCAATATTACCTAATCTCCACTCTTGAAGAAAGCACAAAGGAAAAAAATAAAATAAAAACTCACTGGTGATTGTTTTTTGGAATTTGTTTCAATATTTGGCAAGCATGGAAAAAAGAAAAAGTAAAAATTAACATTAAACCTTAAATTTGAATTTCGCCTAATTATTTTTGTATAAGGGCTTATTTATTTTAGATATCTATCCATCTAAAATCTTTCATGAAAAGGTGAAACGAAAAATATTTCAGCTCTAAGGACTTTATAGTTTAATTTTCCTTAAGTGCTGCAATTATAAATATAGTAAGCCTACTATAGCTATTGAAAAATGCATAAAACGTTTTATTTAGTTTCGTATTACAATATGGTAAAGTGAGAATTAAAAGACTCTTCAAATTTAAATTACTGACAGCTTATGAAGCTTATGAATAAACATAAGGCTTTCATAATGAGTAGCAGCCAGCAAGAAACATTGTTTTGTATGAAACTAGTAACCTTTATGCTTATCGATCCTTTTACTTGAATATACAAAATTTCAGGCAGATTCAGTTTCTTGACACCACTTTACTAAAGTTTCTTATGGATTTATTTAGGTTACATAATCCATAAAAAATAATTTAAAAATTCAAATTATAATCACATTATGTAAACAAATCTATTCTCTCTCCAACATTATTTCCGTATTAAAACTCTCCCTAGACGCCCGATTGCCGACGGGGAACAAAAATTTGGTGCGTAACCGAAATCTTTCCACCCACGCGCAGCAGATCGGTCTACTTTCCCGGCCCGGGGCCGGGGGCTGCACAATATAAATAATAAGGCGGTAAAGGTAATCGCTCATATTGTTATTCCTGTTTGGGTGGCGGCACTGGCAAGGGCGTGCAATGCTGATATGATTAATGCTGTGACTGTCAATAAGCTTATGGGCTTGGAAACTTTCTATTTTTAATTTGCGTTCGCATGTACTTTTAAATTCGAATGTTATGTGATGAATGGGGAAAACACTGTATTGTGTAAAAACCTACTTTATGTTTGTTTTGTGTAAAATTATTCTTAAATATGTACCTTTGATGTTTGTTGTAGTTAAAACTCATCCAATTGTGATCAAAGTCGAACTACAGTAATGACCATAATATGTTGGCTGACACATCACTTTAAGTGTTACAGTAAATTGGTCACAGTGGTACAGTGTTTGGTACAGAATGAGTGTACAATAGAAAATGAAATAAAATCAATGATCTAGCCCTTTACGTTCAAATGCCACGAAATGTAGCTGTGACCGGTCGAAAACTGAGTGTGTCTATGACGTCATTCAACCATTATGACATGTGAAATGGATCTCGACTTCGGCTTTCCACTTCTTCCATCTTTCTCGCTGACTTGCCATCTCAATTAGTACGTTTGAAAATAATTGATTACGATAGCTTAAAAAAACCATCAATCCCTCTTTGTTACCACCTACCAAGATATAGTTTTTTCATGACGTTTGATTTCTAGCTGTTTTCCTGAATAAAATAAAACCTTTACTAGAGCATCACGTAAGGAAACAGCAACATGATGGTGTTCCCGCACAGGCAGATAGAGACATCGCGTTACGGGGGGCGTGCGTGACGCTACGTGACGTGTTCCGTGAGCGTCACGTCCCTTGCCTACACAGCGTCACGTACCAGAGTAGCCGTGAGATGAGACATTGTGTTTATGGAACTGAGCAACGCGTTTTTGTGGAACAGGGGAGTTAACAAAACATAATGGTAAAACGTTTGGTCGTTTACTTTGAAATGGCTAGGTATTGGGTCCATCAACGCCTGTGGCATTCTTAGCCTTGGATAATTGTTTAATAATGTAAATGTAACATCATGTGTTTTTAATTTTTTATGTATTGTAAATTTTTAAATACGGTTTTTCTTGACACAGTAAAGCTTCTGGGCATCAGTCACCAACCCAAGTCCATTTTAAAAACAGACCATCATTAGTACGGTCACATGTCTTTTGTTGTTGTTGTTTACAAACATAATTACTTGTGTTAATTCCTCACAATATCTTATATTTTAGTGGAACTTATCTCTTAGTCAACCGTAAAGACCAGGATAATAATTTGAAGATATACGTATATTTCAGATTAGTTTTTCATTCTTATTTTCTGACGAGCAACGAAAAGACTCTTCCAAAAATATCCTTCTTGAGTAAAAACTCTCTTTTAAACTCACATATTTTTTAGTATGTGGTTTTCATTGAACCTACTTTATTATATTTTTGTTTTTATATTAGCAGGAATCCAATTTTAACCTCATCGGTTTATTATTAATATGACTGTAACGGAAGGCAATGGCCTTCATGTAAAGCTTCCGCTAAAAGACGTGTTAATGGTGCTTCAACCCACTCTAAGCAAACATTGTGACAAGTGGGTGGGGAAAACAAACTTGGTGCTAACAACCTTAACTGTATTCAACGCAGCAATGTCCACAGAAAACTAAAAGCAATTTTCTGCAGCAATTATTGACTAGGACTTAAAACAACTCCATCAACTTTTAATTATTTTCTTTAGAAGTTTTTGTACATATGCTGTACCAGTATAGTTTCTGTACATACACTATACCAGTATGATGACCAACAACTGCACACCTATTGAGTAAATAAAAATCAACTTTAAAAGTACTTGTAGGCTTATTTAAATTCAATCATATTTTACAATAGCCAATGCTAAAAAATTTGCCTCTTAATTTTTCCCATATAAAAACAGAGAGCTGTAAATCCAGTGAAATTGTACGTTCAAAATACCATCTGGGCTGTATAAACTATATAACGACGATAAAACAACTGTTAAAACATTTATTTGATGGGGCTAGAAGTCAGCCAGCTGTCACTGTCCTAAAACTAGACTTTTTGCACAAAATATTAAGTAAATTTGTCTCACTTAACTCTTTTTGACTATAGTCGGCTTTAACTGCCTCTAAAAAGATAATAAGAAGTTAAACATAATTGAATATGCCAACAGACAGGTTTTGCAACTGCGAATTATTTTCAGTCCAGTGGCTGCTGTGTTATTATTGATTTTGATATTATCGGGCAGAACGTGTTGCGTTCGCCACTGGCTACGCTACCGCAATTCGGAAACTGCCGGCTTCTTAGATATCATCGAACACTATGTTTAGCCGTAGTTATCTCAAAGATATCCTTTCATCGATTAAATTCAACTGAAATTGTATTTTAAGAGATATAATTTTAATTTAACCCGGTCGTTATGTTCCTGAAATGTGTGAAAAATTGAATGGAAAGGTTTGGTATAATGATACAGGAGTGGAAATATTTTAGAAAGTTCAAAAGAGGACTTTGATAATTTTTACATTTGCATTGAAAGTTAGACTGTACTGAACTGTCGTTATAGATGATCTGTACATACTCAGAACACGTCGCATTGAAGAAATCGATAATTTACAAGGTTTGCAAATTCCAATTACAACAACAATTCGTCAATTAGAAATCGTATTTTTGTTTTGCCCTTCCAGATAAAAAGCTACTCTTTCCATTCTTCAGAGCTAACTGTAATATTGGATTCAGTACATCATTTTTAATTAAAACAACACCAAATATTTAATATTAAAATTATTTATATTTTTCAACCACTAAAACGCATTACAATAATCAAAATAGTAACGATGTTTTAGTTAGAAATTATATAATTTAAATTGCTTTGTGTAAATGCTGGACTTTAACTGATACTGATTTTAGATTACTTAATTATACGTAGGCTATTAATTTACTGTTCAATTTTATTTATTTATGTTTAGCAAACGCTTCTGATTCCTTAGGTGTCTTATTCCTAATATTTTACCCAACATCTACAATCTAATCAAGAGAATCACTGTTATCAAGAGGTGATGAAATGGTCATCAGTGTAATTGCTGCAGTGATCAAATCTAGTCTCAAAGAGCAAGTGCCTCAACCTCGCTCGCAGGGGTAATTAGTTTTTTCTCCGCTCAGTAAAGATCTAGCATCAGTCTAGTGACTGTGAGGGGCGACGTGACCTTCAGCTGCAGTACTTACAATTAGTTCACGATCATAAAAGCGGCCAAGGTGTGCGAGACTTTTACGATGCTGTAAAAACTTTTTTATTCATATATTATATATTTCTTTAATAATACGTGTGAAATGAATCATATAAGGTTGCGTTTGATAATAATTATATCCACAGGTTTTTGAAGCCAGTATCAATATAAATTAGATTTACCTGCTCTTTTACATACCAATTCATGTACCTTTCTTGAACTTTCCTGCAATGAGTCGTACAAATGTTAAAGAGCGAAGTGGACATGTAGAACTGATGTGGTGTGATGATGCTTGCATATACCGGGTGTCTCACCTAAAGTGAACCAATAGCTAACATTTTATTACAAATCTGACAAAGAACTTCTTATGAGGCACTTCCCTTAATTTTCAACGCTGCTTTTTGGAGTCACTTTGAAATTTAAAAATATATGGCCACCATTTTCCAATATGGCGGTCAACTTCGATTTTTCTTATGGAACACCCTATATTTTAAGGCGTTTTTTGATTTTACGCTTAATTTTAGGAACTTTTTATTCTGTATAATTTTTTCCTAAACCCAATGGTTGAGGAGGTATGAACAGTTAAAGTTAGATTTTTTACCCATTTAAAATGCATTGGGAAATTGTTGGTAGTCTGTATATCGAAAACGGTTGGATTTAATAAAAGATACCAAAGAATATAAGTGCCTAAAAATTTTAGTTTAGTTGAGGCTTAATCATAAAATATTTTTAGTCGAGATTTAATCGTCGAAATGTGTTATTTTGAATATGATTTTACTCCATAAGGAAATACATGGGATGGCACAGTTAAATTGGACACAATGCATTTTAAATGGGGAAAAATCAAACTTTAACTGCTCATATCTGCTGAACCATAGAGTTTAGGAAAAAATGAGAGAGAATAAAAAGTCCCTAAAATTAAGCGTAAAATCTAAAACCGCCCTAAAATATAGGGTGTTCCATAAGAAAAATCTAAGTTATCCGCCATATTGGAAAATGTCGGCCATATTTTTAAATTTCAAAGTAACTCCAAAAAGGAGCGTTAAAAATCAAGGGAAGTGCCCCATAAGAGGTTTTTTGTCAGATTTATAATAAAAAAGTTAGCTATTGGTTCACTTTAGGTGAGACACCCGGTATATTCATCTATTCTACTCTCATCTTTGCCTTAAAATACTCCGTACGTTTACTTAAAAACGTTACATGATTTAAAAAAAAATTACGTCCGCACTATTGAATACTACGTTCATAGGTCTGTCCTCACAATTAGACCAATTCGTAACATGTAAACCAGGAAAAATTGTGGTTCGGATCCCACGTTAAAATGTAGGTCCCATAGTTGCCATTGGCTGTTGGGCTATTAATTGAGGGCCTGTTTGCACGACGCCCAGTACAGTGGACAGTAACACCTTTAAACAAAAGAGAACAAAAGAATTTTTTTCCACTGTCCTACTGTCTGGTCGTCGTGCAAACAAGGCCTAACAGTCCTGTCTAAGGAACATGTCGGCCTTAGTCAGTAGCAAGACTACAAGATTGCACTACAATCATCCTTCACTCATCTGTCATTCATACTTGGCTAAAAAAAATACCTACCTGCATTTGTCGTTATTTCAAAGTAAAGTATCTAATGTATCTAACGTCCATACGATTCCACACTATATAACTGGTATACACTTATAAGTGGTAGGCGTCTTGGCATATGATTCCAGGAATGATCACCCATTCGTATCGTTGAACGTATTTTTTATTAAGGATCACAAATAAAGCCAAATTGACCAGTAACAAAATATATTCAAATATTACGTCACTCAGGAAGGAGAACAATTACTTTCACAATCTTTCTAACTATTGCCTATAATATTTTTTTTGTAAAACCCGTATTTCCTTAAACAAATGACGCTTAACAAACAGGGAAGTGGTCGATGACGCAAGATCGACGCAGTTGACGGTTTCTCTCGATGCGCGGACTGTCGACTGTGACGGCCGATTGATGTCCAGGAACTGCGGTGCCGGCAATTAAACCACGAGTGAAACTGGGCTGCGCAATACGCAAAAACCCGCCTTTCACCCACAATATTCAAAACTAATGGGGCATTGTTAAACACCGCTGGAAAGCTGGTCAGTCACTGGTTACTTTGTGGCGAAGTGGCGATCGTCAAGTCAGGATAGGCAAAGTCATCGTGAAAGGTTTTGTGTTGACATTTCAACCTACTTTATGAGGGTGCCTCGTCCACTTCTAAGCTATGTAATGAGATTTCATTTTTAGGAAATGGCTGGGTTAATAACCAGTTTGGAATAAAATGCTCTTGAGGGTTAATACTTTGACAATTAAAGGGAGCACAAATTAAATTTTTATTGTGAAATACGAGTATTCGCCTAAACTAGTCTCAGGTTTCCAAGAAATACCTATCGACAGCTTTTGACCTTACAAACTTATTCTACAACCATTTGAGGTACTCCAAGGAAAAATATAAAGTTGCAAAGTTAATAAAAAATATTAGATTGAATAACAACAACACTTGTTAATAAATTTCTAGGTTGGAAAATGTAATAACTCACATTTTGCTACCGGTTTTCAAAAAATGCATCTGTTTCTTAGAGGTGGAACTACATTTCCTGCTGATTTCTGAAACTAATTTAGAAATCGTCCATTTTAAATCCACAGTATATAATCAATGTCACTTTTGTTTTAGCCTCTGGATCACTGCTTTATATGAAAAAGAAGGTTACACCATCCGTATCCGTCAAATGGTCCGAGTTGTAATTGGGTATAACTAAAACCTGTATCATTTAACGAATACATCTAATTCAAACCTTATTTCTCCATATTTTCGAGTTTGTCAAAGATATACATTTAGTTCACTTTCATGAGCCGTTGACCAGGATTTTCACTTGCGTAAATCAAGGAGAGGTCCTAGCATTTCCCTGAACTGGGCACCCACCTGAGATACCAGAGTTCACCGTCCCCAGACAAGGGTGTTAGGAGGAATACATTACCGCCACAACCGTGGAGGCATCCGTCGTGAATACGTTCCCAGACAATTAGAGCGTTGTTCTGTTCTCATCAGTCTTCGGAATGCCTCGTCACGCTACCCACACCCACGGCATCGGGGAATAGGTGTCGATCTAGGAAAAAAAGTCTAAAAAAAATTAGAAAGGGTGGGGCCTATTCACAATGAATTGTGTCCTATGAGTTTAATAAGGACACTGATTTATAATTTTAAGAATTGGAGACGGCAGATTTTTAGTCTAATGTTCAAGTCACCTGGCAGTTGCTGGATTTGAAAACCTACCACACACTTGAAGATCTTAAAGCGCGGTGTTTACGAAACACAGCCACATACGCTGATATATATTGCGATACTATGATACCGGAAATGGGAATGTATTCGGACTGAAACTGAAGACTCAATCTTAACTGAAATTGAAATGATATCACGGAAACATCACCACACTCCTCGAGATTTATTTTATGAAACATCTCAACGACTCACGTTATGCAACAAATCTCTCTCTATGTGGAGGCCCTAATAATAAAACTTTTAATTAATTGGCTAATATTCATATCAATACACAATATCTAAAATGTTAAAGTGAGTTGGGTATGTTGTAATGTGCGCGAGAAAAGAAAGAAAAAGAAATCGGTTACCACAGTTATCAGTTCATTCTCCAAGAAGCTTGACATTCTCCCGGTTGCAAAATGCCAGCTGTAGAATCCAACGAATGTCATTCTACTTTGCCGAACAATTAAAGGTTTCTAAAATTGAAGTCTTTGAACATTTCAAATAATATTTCAGAAAGCGTTAAGGTGTTGGTAAATATCGATTTCACTCTCGATCAAATCAATATAGGCGTAACCAGAATGTAAGCAATGAATAATGAATATGCTATGCAAGATCGCAAGTTGTTCTCAGTTTTAATTGCTCTTTCAGGTTATTACTGAGAATGATAAAAACCAATAGCCATAAAACCATAGCTATTCAGCAAAGCTGATTGCATGAAACTTCCTTCTTAATACCATCAACAAACATATAGGCCTGTCGTCCTTTAAAGGCTGTTTACAGGTTGTGCAATCCTGGAAGATTTACCGTGCAAGTGACTTTTAAACTAGATTAAACTGTTCGCCACATGCGGTAAGTGGTACGTACCCCCTCCCCTCTACATCCCATGCGTATTACTCCAGTTAGACCTTATTAGTCTCAAATACTGCTCTTAGCTGTTCCGGCATCAGTTCATATCTCTCTATAATAGCCCTTAAGAGGGCTCTAAACCTTTGCCAAGCGGCTGAAAAACGCATCTCTGTATTACTAAAATTCTGAGATTATTAAAACATCTAGCGACCTCCGGTGAACGAGAACATGTTTTTCATTAAATGAACTAGGAGATAAAACTTTTTTTAGGGTATTTAATTATTATTAGACATATTGTATTCAGGGTTAAACTTAGTGAAAATTGGTCATTTTATTCTACATAAACCATAACATTTAGAATAAAATGCGAACGTTGTTTTTGTTTTAAACCCTTTATTAGATATTCGAGATGATTTCCCGCTGGGTAGGACTTCAAAAAAACAAATAGTTACCTCGTAAATCGAGTAATTTGTGAGGGTTGTTTCTGAAAAGTGCTTCTCAAAACACCCCCGTACAGAGGACGCCCTGGCGAGCGTTGATGGAACTACGACCGCCGAGGAGACATTCGTCAGTGTCGCCAACCTGTTTCTCTGCCCATTGAGACATCGGGCGGCCGTGAATCCCAGGAAAGGGAAGGAAGCGGGGAGGGTTCTCTGTGTCTGTGTCCTTGAATCCAATGACTCTAAAGATACAATTTGTCCATCACACCATTTCGTCAATCTTGATATATAGGTAAATCAAATTTAAAATGACATTATAACCGGTCTTTAACCATTCAGAGAATATGCTATCAAATCAAAAATAATTAAACCTCATTGATTGGAATACTGTACACCAAAATTTGAACCAAATTAGACCTTCCTTAACAATAATTTGTTTAATCCAGTTAATTTTACAACAAAAAGTATAACTTCAATAATCGCAGGATTTTAAAGTTTGCAATCACTATTGAGGTGCTGTGGATAGTTTCTGAAATATCGTAACTTATAAGTTGTTACAGAGCTATTCAAAGTCATTACTGTATTAGAGGTTTTCCATGGGCGTAATGCGGCAAGGAGGGGGGCGGCCGCCCCCCGAATAATTTGGAGGATATAACCATAGATAAAATATACCCTGCTGGGTATATTTTATCTATGATATAACGATATAACATTGTAATATAAGAAAAGTCGCATAATCACGATCACGACCATTTTTGCTGATTCTTTTAACCAGCGCGAAATGTAAGTACAGCACAGATGGCAATATTATTTTACACACTATTCCTGGATAAAAAATACACCCAAACAATTTAGATTTTAATGTAAAATATAATTGACATTGTTACGGCTATAAATTCCCAAAATGTTGGCGAATTAGAATGTTTACTTCAATTACAACTCAAAAATATCGATTTTATGCGAGAAAGATACTTAGTTCAAATATAGATACAAATTGATTATAAGGGAGCGGTGCAGTTTTACAACCCGTCACTCAAAAGCTTCTCGGCATCGTAATAATCCTTTTGACATACGCCGCCCCTGCCTTCCCTGGCCACACCGCACTGTCGCCTTTTGTAGTTGGCAAGGCTGACGGGCATACTCGTTTTGCGCACACGATCAATGCATACTGCACTAATGGCCTGACCGCAGGTTTAAATAAGATGGTCACGAAACGAAGACACACACATATCTGTTATTAATATAAATACCCCCGTTGCAGCAGACCTGCATACTCAGCGAATTTCAAATACAAATTAACACATTTCAATCCATGACATGTTTTTTGTAAGCTCCATAAGAATAACATGGAGAATGAGTATGCAGGTTTGCTGTAACAGGTATGTTAACTGGGTGGTTTTAATTAAATACAGTATTTAATAGATTGATATGAACTAGAAGAAGCCATATTCCAAGTTTTATCATAATAGTATATTTTAACATATTATGTTAAGAAATAAGAAAGATATAGAATTTGTTTTATTTCCCATTGGGATAACATGGGGAATGAATATTCAGGTTTGCTGCCACAAAAATAGACATAATATTGGGGATTTAAGACTACTAAAAAACTTATACATTAGATGTCATCTATATCAAATTTAATTCCAATCGGACCATTTTGCGACCGCTATTTTTTATATTATTTAGAGTTGTATTTATTTATACAGTTTTATTTTATTCTGTCCAGTTCAAGTTGGCCGGTGGACCCGGGACTACCTGAGGCCTCCCCTATAATCCCTCGCCACGTCCGGCGGGGCTGTCCGCTGCCTAGGCGATGAGTCACCTACTGGCTGTGTTTATAAAATGGTACACCTTTTTTACAGAATAATAATTTAACATTTTTAAAAGCATACTTGAAATATACTAAAAAATTTATGAAAAGTGATATAAAATTCGACCCAGATAGACTTATTACCAGGTTTGTTCGTTTATAAACATGAGATCAAATGCTATAATACTAGGTCGAATTTTATATCACTTTTCATAACTTTTTTTAGTAGATTTGAAACATGATTTAAAAAATTTTAAATTATTATTCTGTTAAAAAAAGTGTACCATTGTATAAACACAGCCATTGTTGTGTACCATTATTGTTGGTGATTCATCGTCTAGGCAGCGGACAGCCCCGCCGGACGTGGCGAGGGATTACAGGGGTGCCCTCACGTAGTCCCGGGTCCACCGGCCAACTTGAACTGCACAGAATATGAGTGTTATTCAATGATCCAATTTTAATTGTTTAATGACTTGTTATATATAATATGTTATTTATTCAGTAAATTTTAATTTATATTATGCCCGCTTTGAAATATTACTTTATTTTGTTGCACATATTTGATGCTTCAATTGTACGCTCTAGCGATGAGGTTTAGTTGCTTCTTTGTTTTTGGTTTATGTTGTGTCTTTGTTGGTTTATGTTGTATATTTCGAGCATTGTGTCACCATTTTGGCCAGTCAGTGCCTTTTTGTAGATTTAAAAATAAATTTGTTTCCCGACAACTTTTCAAATAAATCGTTATATTATTAATTACTTTTCATCTACAATATTTTTTATTTAGTATTTTTTTATATTTTAGCCCGGTTTTAAACATTTTTGTATTCTTTGTACATAGTTGATGCTTTACTTAATTGAATGCTCTTGCAATGAGATTATCTCTTAATTGTTTTTCTTTATGTTGTATATTTCGAGCATTGTGTCACAATTTTGGCCAGTCAGTGTCCTTTTTGTAGATTTAAAAATAAATTTGTTTCCCGATAACTTTTTAAATAAATCGTTATCTATATTATTAATACGCTACATGAAAACTTTGATACGATAAGGCTTTTTTATTTTAAGACTTACCCCCCACATATTATACATCAAAACACGCGTCTCTATGTGCAGATTCCCGAAAGCATCTTTAGATTTTTAATTTTGGCAATATAACATGAAAAAAGTGCGAAAAACTTATTATAAAATAAACTGTGTTTGACAGAAGCGAATCTGATCAGCTGTGTGGGATTTAAAATAGCCTATGTAGATCACAGGCCAAGAAAACAAATTTAGATATCAAAGTAGTTTAAAACTCAGCCCAGCTGTTTTTTTAATTTGAACAAAAATTAATTAATTTTATTTGAACGAGACGACGAAAATTTGTTGTGATCGGACACTTTATATTCTTTCAAACATGATAAGAATGAGTCGACGAAGAAGTTTTGTAGCGGTCGGACACGGAGGGGCAATGTACGGGAAGGTGTGCAAACAGAAGCTTCATACGCGGAGCTGGGACAATTAGTGGAAAATTACACTGACAAAATCACACCAAGAAATCCAAGGATTCAGCAACATTCATTTGGCGGGATGGCATTACCATGTCAGAAATGTGGCGCGTATGTAGTAAAATTAAATCTACTTACATCTCGACAAAGTGATTACATTCAAAGCCTTATTACTGTTACCGATAGACCGAGCAGAAACTGCAAAGAAAACATTAATTCCATGAACTCTGTGCTCGCTACGGTAAGCAAAAGAGCTATTAAATTGAAGAAAACAATGGTGGAGGGGTTTACATGTATAAAGTGTACGCAACAATTTATCACTCAATTATAGTACCTTTCAACCGTGAGGAGAACATTCTTTATATGCTCTGCATCTATGACGGACGTCAAAATTGGTGATCAAGAAAGAATGGTAAACAAAGCCAACGGCTCTTGCAGCAATAAACTCATGCACAGCTTGACTGAACACTTGGTTAAAGTTAATCCCTTAGCGCACATTTTCAACGTGAAGAGTTGCGTTCTGAAAAATACTCCTGATGAGCAGCATACACAACTCGGAATGCATTGTCTGATATCGAAAAGAATATTAGCTCCGATACAACGACATAACTTATAATGATGTTGCTATTATTTTTAGAGTAAACGATAGCGAACCACCAAGTGTGAGCGTAACTTGATTGTTTACCCGAAAGATAAGCCACTTAGAAGAGTACATATTCTTCAATTTTGCCTCGACCCAATGGCTGACCTGATGCTTTTTCCATATTTTCTATTTGAAGGAAGTGCACAACGAACATCGCTTACAATGCTGCAATACGCATCCTAATGAGTGCCTATTAGAGACACTTTCAGCACGCTACATCGTTCCAAAAACCTATTTTTACAGTAGATTGATTTACAGTAGATGTGTGCATAGAAGGCAGCCGATCATTTATAATTTAATTAAATCGTGCGAATTCACACGGGTTCACCTAGAATTATTAATTACTTTTCATCTACAATATTTTTTATTTAGAATTTTTTTCTTTATTATAGCCCGGTTTTAAACATTGCTGTATTCTTTGTACTTAGTTGATGCTTTACTTAATTGTATGCTCTTGCAATGAGATGATCTCTTAATTGTTTTCCTTTATGTTATATATTTCGAGCGTTGTTTACTCATTTTTGCCAATCAGTGTTCATTTTCCATTTTTAAACATATAATATTTGTTTCCATACAACGTTTCAAATAAGTCGTTTGTTATTACTTTTCATCTACAATGTTTTTTATTTAGTATTTTTTAACTATATTGCAGCGTGGTTTTAAACATTGCTGTATTTTTTGTACATATCTGATGCCTGCTTTTAGTACGTTCTAGCGATAGGCTTTTCGACTTTTAAAAATTCATAAAATTTATAGGTAATTTTGTTGGCATTTATACGTCATTTAGGTCATATATATCCGTTAAAGAGTATATGTTACAGCAGTTAATCAGTAATTCATGCTTGTTTGTAAATATATTTGTCTTTAATTGTATACACGTGTGAAAACTTGGTGTGTATTTAGTCATATGTTTTTAGTGATTGTTACACTCGGGTTACTTTTCATGTTAACAGTTAAGTTAAAATGTTGTAGTCTAATATGAAAAATTCTGTTCCATTTTACTGTACATTGAGTACAAAATCTATATGTAATACAGTCGGGTTTTTACTTCACAATAATTTGTTTTTCTTCATCCCTTATACAACATGATGCATTCATACATTTCAATACAAAGTATATTAGAGTTTATATATTTTTATCAATTCAAAGTGGTCGTGATAACCAGTTTGAGTTTGGGACTAAATTCAGATTCTCAAAGAGAATTTCGAAGGAACATAGAAGCAATGAGGTGAAAGTAAGACAAAACCCTGCCACCAGCGGTATCGGGAATTGGCGTTGTTCGTTCGTTCGTTCAACTTCCCCACGAATTCATGGACTCCCTAACAGTTGGCAGCAATGCGTAAAACCGGTCTGAGGGTAGCTCACCTAGCGCGGCCACTGGTGAAAATTGAAACTACGAGGAGCTGTGGTGGACACAGATCGTTGTACTCCTCTGTGGCCACGAACCTTTAGAGCCCTCTTAAGCACAGCCCCGTAGCCTTTATAATGTTTGCTGATAGCTTTCTTTACCACATCAGTAATGCGGCGTAACACCAAGGGCCTCAGACACGCTTGCTGGATGAAGGGTATAGTTTCGGCGTTGCCAATTTCCTGGTAATTAGTGGGAATTCGGATATTTTAATCAGCGTCCGAGTAATGCTCGGAGGATTGAGTTATTACGGGGACCATCCGGGGAATATACATGTAAGCCTGAATTCCGGGGATTATTTGCAAATTTCCGGGTGTGTAGTTTAAGATATTTTCTAGAAGGAATTGTCCAATTTATGAAGAGTTGAACTTTCTCTTGGCTCATCATTTTTTTCTATACAGTACTACAGACTTCTGTGAAATGATATATTTCGTCTCATTGCTCTTTTTCTTCTTTCAGACAAATTATAAATTCATTGCACTGCCGTGTGTAGATGATACAAACAAATTTAACGTTATATGTAACTAAAATAAGGAGTAAATGTTTTTGAGCACCATCTGTATTTTGAGCATTTAATCAAACTACATAATTTCATACGTTAACTTAAATTCCACTTCAGAACCGTCACGGGTCTTCAAACATGAAGAAGGATACTTAGAAAAGTGGATGGGGGGTCTTTAGAATCGTGGAGTCTAACTTTCCCCAATTATATTGAATCTTAACTTCTACAAGATGATACAAATTTGGTAGCAATCGACAAATTTCCGTGGATTTTGTGTAATTTATTTTTTTCCTCCAGGGATTATTTCGAGTGAAATTTTTATTCCGAGTAAATTTGGGGATTACGGCTCAGGTTTCTGGACGAAAAACCACTTTGTTAGCAACGCTGTATGCACTCTAGTGTTGTCCGTATTCTTCACCAGCGCAGGCGTCAGTTCACGGCCGCTCCCGGTCACGCTCCGGCGACGACCCCTCGCCGTGGGACCTTGGCTGGCCAGACCCGGACTGGCATCAGTCTAGAGACCACTCGCATGTGATAATTTACCCCTACTTCCGGTCCGGGCAGGTGTTTTGTTCTCAGAGTCCTCGTATGATTTCTTGAAACATGTGGTTAGTCAAGGTCGAAAGTTAGTTATATTCGGTTAATTTATAATAATATAAATTGTTTAGCTCAAAAATGCTATGAATATTAAAATCATCATGTAACATTGATTCGAAATGAAACAATATGACAACTCAAGCAATCATTGACATAGAAATGAAGTATTCATATTTTTATCTCACTTTACAAGAAAATTGTGCTCATAATTTGCCCTGTATTCGTGATAGGACAAAGTCCACACTTAATTTCCTGAGCATGTGAAACTAGTAACTGATATTTTACGATCTTATTCAGAATCACTGTGAGACCCAATCAAATAAAGTGGTTGAAGTCATGACTCTTTACAAAACAATCGTTCAGTAACAGATTAGCAGCCTAATGCGTTTTTCCGTGCACATTTTTTCTAGCGGCGTTGAGTTTGTTGGGCGTTTTGCCACCCGAATTTCACTGGTACAGTACACTCCCGATTATCCGAGGTTTTCGGGTCCAAGGTTACCTCGGATTGTTATCCGAGGTAATGTTAGAACCTCGGATAATGCGGAGTTTACGTGTGTTTTGAGGTTGGGCTGTAAAAAGACCACTTCAAAATGTTTTATTAGATATAGTATTATCAATAAATACGACAATGAAAGTCATTTTGATTTGTAAATAATATATTTTTAAATAAATACACTTGTTTCCCAACGGTTAGTAAGAAAATAAAAAAGTATATTTAAGCTTAGAGCTGCCTCGGATAACCCGGAGTCTCGGATAACCGGGGCTCGGATAATCGAGAGTGTACTGTACCAAAAATATTATCGTCTTTATCTGTTCTTTGGGACCTAAAGATTTGCTATTGACGAAATCTCCTTCGATAACAATGGAATATGGGTGACAAAACAGCCTAACAAATTTGACACTACCTAAAAAAAAAACGGCACGTAAAACTGTTGCCAATATCATCTGTGATGATACGTACAAAGCGTTAGTAGGATTTAAGAAGGAGAAGATTAGGGTGGATAGAACCCGTGAAATGATAGATAACGAAAGATATCCTCAACTGGCAAATTATATGGTTCCTGAGGGGAGAGGGCTAGAGGTCCGTAAGAGGAAGGTAGGAGAAAATATGATTGGATAACATAAAAAAATCTGCGAACAGTGGAAGTCTGAAGATGCAGAGGACAAGAGAAGAGCGGGGAACTTTGGTCTTGGCGTCGAGTGATCCGCCAGGCCTTTAAGGCGTGAAGTAAAGTCATGATTATCAGGGTGCTCTCTGATGACAAACTTGAAGCATTCTTTAATAAAGAGCCTCTACAACACCTAAATTGGATGCTGTTTAAGACATTTTCTAGGCCGTCACAACCCATAAACCTACTTTGACCAGCCCATTATAAACTTCACGAACTCCGAGGAACTACCCTATTTCACTCTCTTCTATAGCAACAATCCGACCACAGGAAACATGCCACCTTCACCGCAGTTCCCCCGTCACGGCGGCCCAATGCCCCACTGCGGCGCAACGCGCGGCCGCGGACAACAAAAAATTGAAAATTGGAGCGTCTGAGGAGAGGAGAGGAGCGTGGAGTATTTGCTCTTCCTAGACGTGATCGATCACGGATTGGTCCCGGCCTACATGTGAAGCGGTGCTCTACCGCCGCTGCCGCTGCCGCTGAGTCATCTCCGCCGGCGGTTAGCGACTGGTTGTATTTAGCCAGAGAAGGTGGGAGGTTTTGATTCAAGAATTGCATTGTTTGTTTATTGATTGGTGTAAATTTGGGTAAAAGTCACTGGGTTGCTATAGGAAGGACATGTAATTGTTTGGGGGTGGATAAAAATTGGAAAATAGGTTAATTAATAAATATTGAGGCAAGAAGGACCACCTATTTACATTAAAATAAATGGGAAGAGATATAAAAAAATACTGTGAACATTAAATTAATGTTGATGAACATGTTAATAAAAAAATAAGATCATGGATGGTAATAAAAAAAGATCAACGCATAGCCACATTGGCATTAATGTAAAGCATGTTTTTAGAACGTTTCAATTCACATGAAACTGCAGTAGAAACACACAGAGAGTAAGATAATGAGTAGGCATGGAACAAACTCACCAATTCTTCATGTCCAATTCTTCATTCTTCACAGCAACGATCAAGTATTATTTTTCATCATATTCATTTTATTTTCCTTCACACTTTTACAAACATGGTTTCAGGATTCTTGAGTGTTTATTAATCATTTTGAATTCTCATGGGCACTTTTCATATAATGATATTTTCTAAAATTATTATTTGTTGTTTTAGAGTCAGTCAAGTAAGTTACATGTTTTAAGGGTGTAGAATAATAAAATTGGTTTCTATGGTTATAAAAAAAATATAAAAAAACATATGACATATAGAAAATTAAAAAATGAAATGAAATTTAAGAAAAATTGGTCTTTTTGCAGGGATTTAGAAAGAAATTGAAAAAAGGCTTATGGAATTAACATATATAAAAAATAACAAAAAAATAAAATGTGATGGCCCATATGGAGCTCATGTTCCCAATAGTACTTAACACAGCTTAGAATATTATTCAACTACTCACAGATTATTATTTATCTGTCTTGGTTGTATTTTTAATTCATTAATTCGCTAAGATTGATAATGTATTTATAGTTGTTAATTTTGAGGCCGTAGTAGCTTTATGAGGCCTCCTGTATTTTTTAACTTTAAATAAGCAACATAAAGCTTGGACAATGTCGCTTTGTTTCCAACCCAAATAACTTATGGTTTTTTTAAAAGAATAACGATAACGGCAAAGGGCAAAGGTAATGTCGATTTCATTGTTACGGTACACGACTTTGTGAATTCAAAAGTTAATATAAGGTCTACTCTCAGAATTAGGTGAAGTAAAACTTATCTTCAATATAGAATATCATCAGTACAACATTTATATATCCACATTGATATACCAATATAGAGATATCATCAATTGATCTCTAGTACAACTGGAGTAATTGAACTCTAATTGAATTAATGACATGTACCTCTTTAGTGCCCCTTCTTCTTTAAAGGTGCAACCAATGAAACAACGCACTTTTTTACACATTTTTTAAAATTAATAGGCTTACATTGATCTACTGATGCACTCTTAAGAGATCCATTTTGGGATAAAGAACAAGAATCTGTTCATCCTCGTGCAGTACTAAACGTCACTGCAAAACAACTAAATAAATTCACTTTAAACACATTTCCACAGTTATTTTTTTTTCTTTATTTTTTCGGAATTTTGACAAAAACAAGTTCCACGACAAATCGAAATAACAAGATTTGTAATACACAGCCCGGAGAACCTGGACAAAAGACAAATCTAAAACAGGGGGCTGTAAAACAGTTTTTGCTCTGCTCTGACTGGATGTGGACGTGATCAGCTTATCAGTTAGTGTTATTTGTGATTTTTCTGTTTTGTTGTGATCTTGTTTTTTCCAGTATTAGTTTTTTTGACTGCTTTTTAGTGCTCTGATTTAGTTATGTTTTTTCTCCAAATTCTTCTGGCTATGTGTTACTAATCTTGAGTTCTAGGTTTTTTCCTCCTGAAGACGGCAACAGATTTCAGATCCCGAAATGTTGTGAAACTTGCCTTTACTAATCATTGATGGAAAATGTCCGCTGAAAATCAAAATCAATTCATAAACTCACCATCACCAAGAATGATTTTAAACCATTTATTCTCAGTGTTTAATCCTCTTTCCCCGCCAAGCCGCGTGATAATCAGTTACCGGCGGGCCGCGGAAGCGTGCGAGGCCTTACATAAAACAAGAGCTGAGATGGTCGATTAGAATCGTCCCGCGGCGTGAAGATGGCGGCCGATAGTGCGTTACGTCGCGGCTGCGGCTGAGCTCGCGGCTGCGGCTGCGGCTGCGGCTGAGCTCGCGGCTGCAGCTAAATAGAATAATCTGTCACGGCCGCTACCAGGAAGACCGCGAGGCGAGTGAGTAGTCGGGTCCGCGGAGATAATGATGAGGACTGGTGAGGGAATTGAGATTAATAGATATGCTGGTGGCAGAGAATCTGTACTGCTGGCTGGTAGCGATAATTCTGATAGATTAACCGGAGTCTTCTAGACAACAGCAAAATGAGGTGCATTGTAGAACTTCATATGACAAACGTATATCATGACAACAATTAATATGTGAATCATGAAACAGGCACACGACGGGGGTTTATGATTAAAAACAAAATTAACTGTTACGGTTTCACACTGTATATTAACAGATGAAGGTATTTAAATCTAGAAATGAATTATCATGAAATTGATGAAATCATTAAAATTTGAATTACAGTGCCTCATCTCAGCCAATAATGTGGTGGCCTTCGAACTGGCAACGTCGCTTTGCCAGGGTTGTCAACACAGAGAATCCTATCCTCAGAGTCAAATTTTAAAGTAAACAAGAGATGGGATTATAAAGGAGCAAATTAAAACCCTAAGGTGTGATGTTGCCATTTACATTGAAAGAGACCTTTTTACTAGATATAGGTATGTGCCACTACGGTTGTCAAAAACTACCTTAAACTTTCGCCCGATCATGAAAATTCGATATCTCTACTTCTTGCTGTAATCGATGATTCTGACAGTTTTGATCATGCGATGTTCTCCCAGATCTTCAGAGGTCACTGGAGGTCTGCCGGAAGCTCCCCTCTCCCCTCCCAGAGGCTGGGTTTACGTAAGATCGGGATCTTCACAGACCAGTGGGCCCGCGTGTGGCGGTGGTCGATGAACTGATAGGCTAAGCAGCCGCGGTCGCCAAAGTGTGATTGCTCACGAAGACTGTAGATGTTGTTCCTCAAGGTATTCATTGAAATTTTATTCAAAAGCGTGCTTTCTAGAATAATTAAAAAAATAAATTTTTGTTGGGTCAAAATACTTTTTTAGGAAAGAGTATACCCGTATTAGACTCTTCTTAAAACGTTTAAAGTTAAATATTGTAACCTGCTAAATTGAGTAGAGGGTTTGATGTGATTTAAGTTTGAATGCATGGTCTTAACTTTTATAGCTGTGGAAATTATGAAATGTAACCCAGGGCGTCTGCATCTGTCAATATGCTTTGATAACGTACCATAGTTTATCTGTGTTTGAGAATCGACCCGAAGTCATTATAGTCCATCCATCTTTATCTAAATTTGCTTTAAATTCCCAAAAATTACATTGTAAATAGTAGCACTGGATTATCCTCCAAAAGTTCCTATAGTTAGAGTTTAATTTCTATGGCAGTTTTTATTCAAAGTTAAACATGTAAATTACGACGATAGACCTACAGCTTTATATTTTACAAACATTTAACATTTTACATTTTACAATCATTTAATTGCGATTCTACGTTAACCTTACTTTAACAGCAATAAGACGTACATCTTGTTAAGAAAAATTATAAATACAGTCATAACGACAAAATCAGGAAGAACGATCGTTTTGACCAAACCTTCATGGGCATAGAATATAGAAAATTATTAATTTGCTCATTTACTAATTTATTACTCACATATTTGAAGTTTCAAATTTCCCTCATCTCCAAATTAACCAGCACGCGTAGCCCGACGCTCGCCTCCCACGGTTTCTAGCCTCCACTTTCACGCGTCTCACGCATCGCGTATTTTAATTCGGCAATTAATTCGACAGCTGACGACCCACCACGTACAATGGCGATTATCACGCCCACCGTGGCAGTCAAACTTTGATTCAAATCAAATTATTGATTCAGACAATTGATTGAGATCAGAATGGTGTTGCCGTTGATTGAATTGAACGGTGCTTACGGAGTAGCCGTATGCTAATTTGATTTGGTGAGGCAATTGAGGCTAACGGTAATGCTAGGAGTTAAAACCGCCGACCAGAACCACATAACTGTACGGAGGTTAGCACTGTTCTGCTGTATGCTGCTTCAGTGCGATTCATAACGAGGTATGAATGAACATTTAGATTGATTTCAATTTCCTAAAATGTTATCTCCGCATAGCTTCTAGACTTTGATTTTGGACTATTTTGTCTTTAACTATTTTCGAGTTTGACGCTAGTCTCATTGCTCATCAAAAATACACTGTAGTGTATTTTTATTTGAAATAACGTTTTCAATATACGTCAGGTTTATCAGTTAAATTATGTTCTGGATCTTAGCGTAAATAATTTAAGACTGGCCAAAAGTTGTTTACATTACTCATAAAAGGCAAAACATTGATATAAAATGAAACTTTATGATCAGGTTTTAAATATCGATTAAACTAAATAGAGAGAAAAAGCTCATATCAAGATTAGTTATAGTACCGGGCCATTTCCCTTTGGTTTACAATCGTGTTTTCAATTGGAACATCTGTCCTAATAAGAAAGAACAACGTCTTTTCTTTTATTTACGAATTGGTTTTGCGTCTTTTAGGGTTTTCACGTCTTCTTTCTATCGTGATCAGTGTTCACCAACAAACAAGGATTTTCAAGTATCTGGTGATACTGCAGTACAAGAAGGCATATCAGGATGAAACCTCCGGCAGGTAGAGGGCTTCACTTTCTACTGTGCTGTATTGTTATCCGAGATGACCCACGTAGATTTCATTGTTACCGAGGTACAGTTGCATACGGGGATGTGCCCTTTGGCACTTTGCATATCAGCTGGTGGGCATAATTTAAAAATATGTGCGGTTGCACGATCAGTACACACCGTAGAGGTGAGTTTCCTGTGTTAGGACTACCACATCTTGGCACCGTAGAAAAATCGTAAGATTATATAAACTTTTGTAATATGTAATATCCCTTGCATAATCTCGGCCTACTTTATAATTAAAGTGTTCGAGACCACCTTAGGATATATAACTCTTCAAAACATATACTGTTTGCTTACATTCGTATTGAAATACATGTTCCTAGCCCCTGAGCTGTTTAATGACTAAATTATTAATAATTTACCTTCGTCAGCTCAATTTTTATTCTTCGTTACGGCCGTTTCGGCATCATAGTGCCATCATCAGACGTTCCGCCAAACAGCGTTGTCAAAACATTAAAATATAAAATAGCACTACACAAAACACGCTCATTTTACACAAATGACAAAAACAGCCCTGTATGATCATACCCGCGCCCGAGCAAGTAGGAGACTAATCAGTCTGGCCTCGTTCCAGGTGTGACGGCAGCGGTGTTATCTGCTGAACTTTGCCCTCCTGGTCTTGCTTCCCTCCTCTGATTTAAAATACTATTGAATATAAAGTGAGATCTGAACTGTAATTTATCATTCAAAATATTTTCACTATTGTTATTTTTATGGGCTTTATAAATTTCATATTCCTCGAGGGTGTCAAGTTTATTGCCTTTTACACATGTGTGGAGGATTTCTAAGCCAGTTTTCAGATCATAAATGTCATGATTGTCATCTACTATATGTTGGGCGAAAGTTGACTTTTGTTTTTCCGTTCTCGGGTTTGGATAGTGTTCCTTATACCTAGTTTTAAATGAGCGCCCCGTCTTTCCCACATAAACGCTAGGGCAGCTAGCACATATTATTTTATACACCCCAGACCTTTCACCTTTGTCAATAACGTTTCTGGTAACATAGAAAAAAAGATCTGGCTCTTTAGATTTGACCATAGAAAAATTGGATAGTAAATTGGACTTCAGCATATACCGGAAACCAACCACCTCAGACCAGACCATTCATAATACATCTTATCACCCACCAGCTCAGAAGTTTGCAGCATATAACAGCATGGTATATAGACTGTTAAACGTTCCCATGTCAGATAACAATTATCAGAGAGAACTTAGCATAATTAGGCATGTAGCGGTGGCAAATGGGTATGAGAGCAGCATGATTGACAAATTGATAAGTAAACAAAAACACAAGAAATGACGTGGAAACACAAAATAAGAAGTATGTTTGTGTGGAATACTCGCATTCCTTGCAGCAAGTATTAACAAAGGAATTGAAAAAAACACAATATAGAACTAGCTTTTAGGACAAACAATAAAATAATTAATAAACTTAATGTTACCAGAAACGTTATTGACAAAGGTGAAAGGTCTGGGGTGTATAAAATAATATGTGCTAGCTGCCTTAGCGTTTATGTGGGAAAGACGGGGCGCTCATTTAAAACTAGGTATAAGGAACACTATCCAAACCCGAGAACGGAAAAACAAAAGTCAACTTTCGCCCAACATATAGTAGATGACAATCATGACATTTATGATCTGAAAACTGGCTTAGAAATCCTCCACACATGTGTAAAAGGCAATAAACTTGACACCCTCGAGGAATATGAAATTTATAAAGCCCATAAAAATAACAATAGTGAAAATATTTTGAATGATAAATTACAGTTCAGATCTCACTTTATATTCAATAGTATTTTAAATCAGAGGAGGGAAGCAAGACCAGGAGGACAAAGTTCAGCAGATAACACCGCTGCCGTCACACCTGGAACGAAGCAAGACTGATTAGTCTGCTACTTGCTCGGGCGCGGGTATGATCATACAGGGCTGTTTTTGTCATTTGTGTAAAATGTGCGTGTTTAGTGTAGTGTTATTTTATATTTTAATGTTTTGACAACGCTGTTTGGCGGAACGTCTGATGATGGCACTATGATGCCGAAACGGCCGTAACGAAGAATAAAAATTGAGCTGATGAAGGTAAATAATTAATAATTTATTACATTCGTATGTTTACATGGTTCAAAAATATAAATTGGGAGAACGAATTATAGTTATTTTAAAATGTAAGTAATTAACTAACGATTACGTAACAATGAGAACTTCACACAATTTACATGTGATTCAGCACTATTTTGATAGAATAGTTGGTTAAATTAGGATTTTGAGACAAAATTCAGCTATGGTTTATGTTCTGCTTTAGTACAAGCCTACTTGTTTTCACATAAATAAACTCACTGTTTTGGATGTTAACTTTTATTATTAATTTACATTGACTGTTCTACAAAGTCAATCATAGGTCTGATTTAGTTTCTAATTGTTCTCTACATCATTGATTTTCCCAACCTAAATATTTATTCAGCCGTAACAGAACGCTTTCTTGCCAAACTGCAGCGAACGCAGGTGCAAGCACGATGAAACGGAAAGTAGCGCGGTGAATCGGATGCGACGGAGGAAGCTCGGCGACCAGGGAAAGTGTAAACTATGATTTCCTCGCTAGACAACTTACCATGGACATCCCTAGCAGCCAACCAGTGAGATAAGTCCATGCGACTACAGCTGCGTTCGTTGCCTGCAAGGAGTTGAGTGTGGTTTGATACTAGCAAGGAGGAATGAAGATAGACATATTGAATTGTCATTTAAAATTCTTCATTCCTATCCACTTTTAAGCTTCTGAGCTTTGCGATTGAAATACTGTAAGACTTCATTACTTAACAGTGTAAACGCTACTTACAGACTGTTCACTACCGCCGGCGCGGCGCGACGTGTTCGTAGCAATCAATTAATTAAAACCGGTTTTCCTTTTAAGGTTTTTCATGCGTGTTGTTAATGTTATATGTTCGTGTTTTTTAATTTATTCACTGACGAAGCCATCCAGTCGACAATGATCTTCACATAGTTCAACCAGCTGAAGATTATGTGATTACGTTAAACCATGTCCTGATTCATGTTTAAATTATTTGAGCTGACCTGACGCTTACACTGTAAGTCTTACAATATTTAAATTCCTGTTTTGGCTTTTGCTGTTAGTTATAAAACTGATCACTGTAAGGGTGATATTACACTATGTAACCACATAGTGTACATAGTGGTACATAGTGGGTACATAGTGGACGCCTCAACCGAGCGGCGTCGCCAAACAATCAGCCCCATATAATTCGATGCACGGTCATGTCATAAATAAACCACTTGCATTTAAAAGCAAGTATTTTTATTAAGTGATAAGTCACATTCTGTAATAGGGGCCTAAAAGAACTTCTGAATGCAGGGTTAAGTTATTTAATTGGTCGTGTTCCAATAATTTAGTATTGATTTTAAATGTCTTAAAAGATCATAGACATTTTGAAAAGTTGTTTATTCGAAATAGCAAGTTCACATTAAAACCAGCACGTATTAAGTAGGGAAAAAATTTACTCCTGTAGCTAAAATTCTCAAAACTTCATTTTGATACAAGATACAAATACGAACGTTGTACGCTGACAAAGTGAGCAGTAACAGAAACATGAAACAAACAATGGACTTTCAAAAGTAGTACCACACATTGATCTTCCGGGAGAAACCCACAGTATGGTGAGGAACCCTGGACAATCTACGAGGAAGATT
Source organism: Flexamia atlantica (assembly GCA_035578135.1). Classification (NCBI taxonomy): domain Eukaryota; kingdom Metazoa; phylum Arthropoda; class Insecta; order Hemiptera; family Cicadellidae; genus Flexamia; species Flexamia atlantica. The sequence continues at coordinate 917,755 of JAQJVK010000012.1, read as the reverse complement.
GCTAATCCAGTCCAGCGGTTCAGCTAGCGACCTGGCACAATCGTGAGGACGCGGTCAGGATCAGGATCAAGGATGTCCAATCGGGAGAATTCACTTTGCTTTGGTTCACTCTGTATGTCGAATGTGCTCAGTTGTCGTTGTGAGTTCCGTTATAACTACTGCTACTGCCACTTCCGTTTGAAAAGGTCACTCATTAAATATTCCACAAACAAAGTTTGATTAAAATTTCAAAAAATTATCGATACCAATCTAGTAACCACTCACGGATCTTTTTTAAATTTTTAATGTACCTTTCTCCAAGGTAGTAACTGGTCACCGAAGAACTTTGAGAAGGTCCCATAACGCTCTGTAAGTGCAGGTTGTTTTAGAGTTGCTGGGTTTGTCAATCATACAGGGCACTCACTATAATTCTTTCATCCTTCTTCTCAAGATTTTTACCCGTCTGATGGCCCTAAGACCTCAGTGTAACAAGCAGAAAGGCTTCATCTGCTGAACATAATTTGAACTCTAGATAATGACCTCTAGATAACCTCTAGTCGTCTTTTTTTCAACTTATAAACTATTCTCAGCTTAAATTTAATCGTAGCATCAGATCACATTCAACACCCTCACCAAAATCCTGTGCGCGGTAAAATCAACAGCTCTTTTTATCGAAAAGTCCAAAATAAATTAAAAATTACACACAGAATAACAACAACAACCCTTATTTATATTGAATGAAATTGAATAATGACTCCCAGATTGGTCCATTCTTGATGAACAGAGCCATTCACAATGTCCAGCCTAATGAGAATATAACGAGGCATCGGTCCGACCGGCCATTCAATCCCATTCAATTCTCCCATGGCCACCATTGACGCGCTAACGATCCAGCGACACAGGCCACTAAAGCTTTCTGGACCGTGAGAAATGGTTTCCTTGACCTTTGGCTCCCACAGGAAGCTGGTACAGTGGTGTGGGATAAATAGTTTTCAAAATAAGACGATACAATTATTAAATTAGTGTACTTTTACAAAAGGACTCTTGTCTTGTAACTTTGCCGCACCGAGGGCTGAAACTTATGGGAGGCTTGTGATGAATATGTAACGAGTACACTTAATATGATAGGTTGAGTCATTCATTTAATCATTCTTTTTGAGACAGGTACCTCATGGATGGTACTGACTAAGGTTAGCACGTTCCTTAGACAGGACTGTTAATTAATAGCCCAACAACCAATGGCAGCTGCCTCCAGAAACAACCCTTCAAAAAGCTACTAACATTTCTCGGGATCGATTCGGCTACCTACAAGTTTGTAGGCGGGCACTAAAGCCCATACACCAACCAGCCCTTTGGTCATGAGTGTACCATGAATGACCGTTTCGCTTGAAAATACTGTATTAACCATTTTATTTTGGCTAGAAACTCATAATTAGGCTTAAATGCAGGATTTGAAAGTCTTAGTATTACCTTAAGGTTTGTCTGCAATTGGAACAAATTTCCGGTGTTTTAAATTTGTTTTTTAACATATTTTAATGTCGAGTGACCAATCACCTACAAGTAGAGTCTCACCAGGAACCTAAATTTACATTTATTCTGTAATTTATGATTATTTCCGAAATACGACATAATTAAACAATAGATAACATGTTACTTTGCGATTTTTAATAAATTTTATTCCATATATTCAATTCAATACTGTATTTCGTTAGTTATTACTGTGGTCGATCATTCACTGGAGCCAGACATAGTTGTCTACAAATTCAAATTACTCTCAGTACTCAGACTGAAAAGTAATTTTTACTCTTTTTACTAATGACTCTTAATTCTTGATCATTGCAGAGTGCAATGGATAACTTTAAATATGAAAGAAAGGAGTAATGTTAAATCAACATTAGACTACGTCCTTAACCGCTCATTCACTGGTGCACTCACCCTAGCTCTATTAACGACGTCACAATAAATACGTAAGAATATAAATTGGTTTATTGCTAATGTTGTTGAGGGTACATATTTTTTTACTAAAGTAAATGTAGAGTTATGAGTTTTGTTCTTGCTTGGGAACGTGCATAAAGTATTGTAAAAACGTTTTAAAATCAATGCAAACCATTCGGACGATATGTTGAGGCTATGCCAGAATGCAGATGGTAACTCGAAAGTACTCAACTAGGCAATAATCGATAGTCTAAGGAAGTCGATGTTTCCAACACTACCTCTTTTACCTTGGTTATAGAGGTAAAATATTCACGTCTAATATTCACCTACTATTCACGACCCGACAGCGCACCTCAGGTGACACGGTGACAGCTTCGTCGCCTGCTCACTCAGGTGGACTCTGTCCCGAGGTGTAGGGTGTCAACAAGTCTCAGCCAAAGTCAATCCGATACTTCCGATACTAGTACGTATCGATATTTTTCTATCGATATTGACAGTATCGGTATCGTATCGAATCATTCGATACTATCGTGGTATCGAAAGAAAGTGTGTAGTATCGGATCAAAAGTATCGAATGATATTAAACGCGTCAGGGAAAATTTTAATAAGATAATCTGCCCAAAAATTATAGAAATTTAACTAATATTCCATGTAGTGGTTTTTTGCCCTTACTTTATTGTTTTACTTACTACAGTTTTTATTACTGCTTCTTAGAGCGTACCTTACTCTATGACTCCTCCGTTGATATTAATTTGTTTCGGCTGCTAGGCCGGCCAGCGTGTGTTTTTTTGCTTCGAAACTTTAGCACGCAGGTTCGGTGTTTAGTGATTGATCAGATTAAGATTAGTTGATTAACTGTGAAATGGCTTCCAGAACAATTATAATTTGGAATAATTTAAAAAGGACAAAATGTCGCAACGTGTAAGCTTTGTTTGAGAGACGTCAAGTTCTCAGGGAATACAACCAGTCTAAATGAAACATGAAAACAAACAGTGGAAAAGAACGTGAAACGTTCCTATCAACAGTTAAAAAAAACCTCATTTAATATGATCTTAATTTTTTAAGTTTTTTCCTGGTATTTTCTGATTCGATACCGCTGGTATTCGATATTTCGATACTTTGGATCCGATAATATCGGGGTATCGATACTTTTCTTTCAATACCGATTCGATACCAAATATCGGATCGTTAACGGCCGGTTGAGTTACACGTGTCTCTTGACGTAATTACACCCATAATCTGGTAACTCGCTCTCAACGCGAGACTCGTGGGAGAGATTGGACGCGGCGGCGCGTTGGCGGGGTAATTTGGCGTACATTGTAGAGACTTGATGTGGAAGGGTGGACTTTGTTGTTGACCTTCTGAGGAAACAGGGTGTTCTATATCTTTTGAGCGTTTCACTGAGTTTTTTGACTGAAGCAGTAATGTTTACATTACTTAGTCGAACTATTTTAGGGACTGAGGGGTTTAAGTATATGCTTCTATTTACTATATACTTATTTTATTTACATTTAAATATTAGATTATTTTGCATTTATATCTCTGATTATGTTCATAAAACTAAGAAATTGTGTAGCTGTAAGTAGTTTTGTGGTGGATTTGTCTTGTCTATATAATGATTAAATATTACACATTTATTGTCAATTATAGAAGCTGGAGATGATATTTCATTGTTACCTTGTCGAGAAGTTTTTATGGCTAAAGCTACTTCGTAAGAAGATTTCTGTGCTCCGTGGACCAACAATAAATTGTGTACGTAAGTGTAAATCTATTGTTCTGGACTTGCAGTTTGAGCAGGAGAAATAACAATGAAGCGTCAAGCTCCGAAGCTCTTTCATGTACGTGGCTACAGATTCGCCTGGTTGTTGTACACGACTGTAGAATCTGTGCTGCTCAACAATTTCGTTCGGGATGGGGCAAAGGTAGTCCTTCAGCAACTGAATTAATTCTTCATAAGATCTTGTGTTTGGTAAATCAGGTGCACAAAGATCCAATAATAGTAGAAAGAGTTTTGGGCTTAGGGAACTAATCAATACTTGCACACGGATGCTGTTATCATCATGTAAATTGATTTGATTTCAATTCTAAAACTGTAATATAAACTGTATGTTTACATTCATCATCAAAACAAACCCTAATATTCAGCTGAATTTCATAGATATAGCAGTCTACCTTTTATTACTCCCAATTTAAAGTGATATTGAATTACGCCCCAGAGTTGCCGGAAGCTAGATATCGCCGGACTTTTGCTCTACAAAGATGCAAAATATTAAAAATTTATTCAAATTCTTAACACAACTTATTATATTTTAAATTAAAAATCAAGGCATAAAATTGCCGTGTACGTATTAAAAAACAACACAGGAATACTTGCGATCATTACCTGACCGCTAGGTTCAACCATCGTTCAGTCAAGGAGAATTGTCTGCAAAGCAAGGAACTATTGAAGCTGTAACAACAGTTCGTGTGGCAAAAACCGTCGCTCGCTCTTGTCTGAGCCTGGAGGCATCGGTCCGCCCGAGCGTAGCGATCTCCGGCTGAAGAAGTGTCCAGCAATTAGCCTGGTCGCCGCGGAAACTCTTTGTTCTACGACGAACACGTACGGGCGAACGACGAGTTATAGGGACTAGAGTTGTTGCCAAGTATTGCAGAACAACATTGTTTAAGAAATCTTTTAAGTATCTGTTGGTTTAGGTGGCTGTAAAGGATTAAATAGTCATTTTTTCGTTATGGTGGTTGATTTTATTCGCTCAGTGATTCCGGGCGAAATCAATAATAAATTAAATTATTTTGAAAATGAAAAAAAATTTCGTTAGCCAATTTAGTTATTTGTAAAGTTCCTTTTTATCACCAAACCCCGTTTTAGCAGTTATTACTTAATGGATCGTAAAATAAGGTCTCTGTATTTCAAAACCACTGTAAGCAGTTAGAATTTAAGCATATTTCTGTTATCTATAATCGATAACGTAACCATTTGACTAATATTAACTTTTACTAACTGTTATTATCCATCCTCCCTCTCATTTAGTTCACTTTGAAAGATATATTAAAATTATCCGGGTAAGAGTAGTACGAGTTTTAGATACGAGAAAAGTAGCACCAGTACAGCGACAGTTCTTCATTTTCGGAGTCAGTGAATCACCGTATGAAGAATTAGGCAATATCCCCTCCACTAACTTTGAACCCCTCCTCCCTCTAACTTAAGCACCTAGCCCTATACGATCTCCAACAGCACTACTTAGCCACAAGGAGTATAGGCAGACAACAGAAGCGCTCAGGCTGTTGTCGGAGTCAGTGAATCTCCAGATGAAGAAGTAGGCAACATCCCCTCTTCTAATTAACTCCATAACTATATACCCTTAGCAGCTAGATGGTGTGTCTGAAGACCAATGCGTTTAATACTACCTAAACGTGCACTGCCTTGCTACCAATGGTATAAACAGACAACAGAGGCGCTCAGGCTGTTGTCGGAGTCAATGAATCTCCAGATGAAGAAGTAAGCAGCGTCCTCTCCACTAATTAACTACATAACTATATATCCTTGGCAGCTAGAGGGTGTGTCTGAAGACCAATGCGTTTAATACTGTCTAAATGCACACTGTAGCTAACAAGGGTATAGACGGACAACAGAAGCGCTCAGGCTGTTGTCGGAGTCAATGAATCTCCAGATGAAGAAGTAGGCAACATCCTCTCCACTAATTAACTACATAACTATATATCCTTGGCAGCTAGAGGGTGTGTCTGAAGACCAATGCGTTTAATACTGTCTAAATGCACACTGTAGCTAACAAGGGTATAGACGGACAACAGAAGCGCTCAGGCTGTTGTCGGAGTCAATGAATCTCCAGATGAAGAAGTAGGCAACATCCTCTCCACTAATTAACTACATAACTATATATCCTTGGCAGCTAGAGGGTGTGTCTGAAGACCAAAGCGTTAAATCTAAACGCGCATCCCTAGCTACCAAGGGGAAAACAGACAACAGAAGCGCTAAGGCTGTTGTCGGAGTCAGTGAATCTCCAGATGAAGAAGTAGGCAACATCCTCTCCACTAATTACCTACATAACTATATACCCTTAGCACCTAAGGGGTGTATCTGAAGCCCAATGCGTTAAACACCATCTAAATGCGCACTGTCTAGCTACCAAGAGGAAAACAGACAACAGAAGCGCTCAGGCTGTTGTCGGAGTCAATGAATCTCCAGATGAAGAAGTAGGCAACATCCTCTCCTCTAATTACCTGCGTGGTTCACGGTGCCTGGCGGCGCGGCGGTCTCAGTCCGTTGTTACGTCACGGGAAGCGACGAGTTGCAAAAGCCCACTGATTGTTCCCGGGTAATCATGGGTAATTGATCGGGCCAATTAACAAGCAGGAACCTCCGGGTGGGGGTGTCCGGACCGCGCGGCTTCTGTGGGAAACGGGGGGAATTAGTGTTATGGGGTTATTGGTGTGGGTTTATGGGTTATTCGATAGTCGAGGATATTGTGGTTGCACGCACAGGTTGTTGCTCATGAGAGCAGGAAACAAGAATAAATGTAATATGACTTACCTATTTATACGTGGTAAATACATCAGGTAGAGAAACCAATATGAAACCCTCTTTACATACCCCTTTAGGGTTTGAAGTACCCTCTAAATTTCTTTAATAAGTTACACTAAACTAAGTGACAAATCGTGCTTTAGATTTAAGGGTGCTTTGATGTTATTTTAGATAGAATAATAGCCCATAGTATGCAATACTAGAATTACTCTGGATGATAAACGTATTTTTTTAGCTTCGTTGATTTCTCTGCTCTTGTATTTTTTTTAGTATTACTTGCACTTTTTCTCAGTTTCTTCAGTATGTTTTATAAAAGAAAACCAGCAATTGTGTTGGTTTTAGTTGAAAGGGCACAGCATACACGTTTGGAGTCTAGGGTACGGGCTTTCAAGTTTGGCATAGAAGACCTATAAATGGTTTTAGCCTGATAACTGACTCTGAAAAACAGAAAAAAAAACGATTGACTCCGGATTATAAAAAATCTGGTTGAAATGATCCCTTAGTTTCTTCATTTTCATGAATATTTTTACAGAGAGGCATATTATTTATTGAGGAAAAACTATTAAATTAAATCTTCGTAATTATTTGAAGAATACGATACTATATTATCTAACCTGTATTATCGATATTCCCGAAGGTTGATACATTGTTTCTGTCACAGGTCCGCCAAGATAGCCCAATGCTGTGCCAACGGACGTCGTATTGTCGGCGGTCAGTACTGTCAGCTAGGGTGAGATGCCGCGCTGTGGGGTAGAGACTGTCTGGGGGCTTCTGGCCCTCTTAGCCATGGTCCAGGCCCAAGGTAAGCCTAAACCTACTTTATTTTATGTTAGAGTTGAATTAAGTTGACTTTGTGGACTGGTGCTTCATCTAAAAGTTTAAAACACTTTTGTGGCCTGGTCTTCATTGCAAGTACATGTTTAAACAACTCTCCGTTTTTTTAGAAGAATCGGCATAGGTATACTCTAAGAACCTAGGCTGGCTTCTCTAAATCGGCTAGCCGGCAATTATTACTGTAGGATTTTTGATCACGCACCGAAACAAGGAATTTGAAATAAGGAATCAAATGAGCTGGAGTAGGAACATTTGCTGGAAAAGAGGAAATAAGAAACTTGCCACAGACGACAAAGTCAACTTCTCCATAGAGGAATAAGATCAAGCCCCACCTCTGTGCTCTAAATCTCTGAATGATTTACTCTGAAAAATGGATCCCCGAACTAAAAAAAATCTTATATGAAAAAATCTACACTGAAGCCTAAACCCTTGAGTCTGTAAGACCTAAGGAGTTTGAGGGATACTAAATAATCCCAACTGGTTTCAATAATCTATAAAAGAATCCCCTTCCATTCAAAAAGAAGGTACCGAGTATTATTCAGTGGTGGGAGTGGATAATCCCTGTTTAAACAACGTTTAATTTTATAGAAAGACAAAGAAGAATCGCAGTAAATGGAAATACGATAGTTCTGGACAGAGAACAAGTTTACCAATATTATAAACAATAAATAAACAATAAATAAATGATAAACAATAACTTTATTCACCATTGTTACAATTTTACATTTGAATTATAAATAATAATGAATATATATTTTTTTCTTAAATTAAAACAGAAATTATATAAAACTCTGGTGAATAATGTAGTTCCTCTAGGCAAATGTCCATAAAGGGTCACCTTAATAAAAAAAACTAAATTAATACAATTTATTCAAAATCAGTGTTGCACATAATTATTTGATATGTAATTTGATAATCATTTGAAGCATGATTATTCCAGCTCAGTTTTTACCTTTTACAGACCCTTTAACTGGTATGGAACAGACAAAGACAGTAAAGTGCGGACGACAAGCCGGCAATGCCACACAAGGGGCTCTGTAATAGCACAGCGTAAGGAGCGGATCCTTACTCTGTGGTAATAGACGTCTGTCTGTTTCTGTCTAATGTGAGATCACCACTGAGCCGTCTAGCTCAGTGCGGCTGGTACTTTGATTCGCTTCCAGATTACGTAGGCTGGCAGTGTTATGTCCTTCTGTGTAGGGTGATGGCAGAAATGGAGGCAGTAAATGTCAGCTACGTTTGTTCATGTCTGCCACTGAACGGGTATATACCCCCGTCGCAGCGGACCTGCGTACTCAGCGAATTTCCATAGGATTTATTTTGTATATGTGAGCATTCAACTTGTTTGAAGGAAAGTATCATTTGAATACGTTAAGTAAATAATATACTAAAAATGCATATTTAATCATTCATGAGCTTTAAACATGAGGAAAATTAACAAAAAGACCATATTGGTTTTCATTAGTAATACATACACTTTTGTATTTTATATAATTTTTAGTCTTTTAATTTTTAATAACTGTAATCTTGTTATAGAATATAAATATCAACAAACATCTAACCAATGAACACAAAACACTCAAAACAAACAAATAATTCAATCTCATGAAAAAATTAAATTCAATCATATGGTCAGTTTTATAGTAATTAAAACATCCCTGTTGCAACAGACCTACATCTCCAGCCAATTTCAATAAAACATATTTTCAATCCTCATAATTTTAAACATACCATATATAATGCTACATTTTCAGGCAGTTTAGACCAAGACATCCCCCCCTCCAAATGCTGTTACTTTCTTTATTAAATTTAAAAATAATTTGTATTTTTTGATATAGTATATATTTTCTGCAAAATCTTGATCAATGAACTCTATTCAAAATAAACACAAATAAAATATTCAACACCTGCAAATTTAATCATATGTTCAGAATTGTATTTTTTAAACATCTGAAATCAGGGTGACAATACTTACTTTTTGGAGGGAAAAATTAAAAACAATATTGGACAACATACTGTGTTTAGCACATCCAATATTATCCAATATCTAAGCAACGGATTGACGAAGAATAATAATTCAAAATGCTAAATTGTTTGTTTTTTTAAGCTGAATCCAATTTTGACAATTAAGTTAAAAAATAATTAGTAAAAAGGTGCTAAATATTGAAAATAAATTTTATTTTGTGAAAAAACCTTCTTAGAGTAAATCAATCTTGCTGGTTTTCGAACTCGAAGTCATGAATGACGCTTTACACGTTTGCTCCAAATTTCATCAAGATCGGACCTTTTTTACAAAAGTGATCGCGCCTAGAGACAGGTATATATATATATATATATATATATATATATACACATGGTCCCGAGCTTAAGGCTCACCTTGCCGCCTACGGTAATAGCTACTTCCCTATAGGGGAAATTCGCTAAAAGCCTTATTCAAGTGATTTAAAGCCGTGCTTAGTTAGAGTTTGGTATTTATTTATAACTAGCAGTTGCCCGTGGCCTCGCTCACAGGTAACTACTGATCTGCTCTTGGAACTGTCCGCAGCTGTTTACATTAGACTGGGACGGTGGCGTGTCCTATAATCCAGCTACATGTAGGTTACGAATTGAGGATCTGCTTGATTGAGGAAATGAACGATGGTTTGTGGACGCGGTATTCCCTAGTGGGGATTAATGCCCGCACTATTGAATACTACGTTCATAAGACCGTTTTCATAATTAGATCAGATCGTAAATTAATTGTAAACCAGGCAATAATCGTGGTTCGGATCCCACGTTAAAATGTTGGTCCCTTAGGTGTCATTTGGCTATTAATAACAGTCCTGCGTAAGGAATATGTAGGCCTTAGTCAGTAACAAGACCACAAGATCGTTCCACAATCATTTTTCCCTCATCTGTCATTCATACTTGGCTTAAAATACCTACCTGGGTAGGTCGCCATTTCCAAGGAATGTATACTGTATTTCAGTATTTTAATGCATATACTCCTCTAAAATGTAAACATTCACGAGGCATAGCCAGAGTAGATTTTGAGGAAGTATATAAGTATATATAAGTATTCATGTAATAGGAAACCTAGTCGGTTCAGTAATTTTTGCGTAATCGAGTCACAAACATTCATCCATACTTCCAAATTTTCTCATTTGTTATATTAGTTAAATTTAACGCTGAGTTAGAGATTCTAACTAATACTGATTGAAGGAAACTTAGTATTGTAAACAAAGCCATAACGTATTGAAACTCCAGCCATTGATTACGCCCTTTAAAGCTGCAAGGCAGCGAACGTTTAGTAGTATATATGTAATATTTTCACACGATAACTATTGTCAAATGGTGTTGTCCAACTCCAATGAATCTTAGGAAAGAGCTCTTAAACCGCCCCCCCCTTCTTCCAAAAAGTTTTATGGTTTTCTTATAAAAAATATGAAATAATGAAAATATTAGTTTATATAATTGAGTTCAGCTTAAAACAAACTATTTTGCAGTTTAAGTCATTGCTTTGTGTCCATTGATTACAAATACCCTGTATTTTGTACCAATAAAAATATACGTTGTCACCATGTTAATTATATGTATCCTGCTTATTCCTCAAAACGCTATAATGATACTTGGGGTATTGCTCCATCTACTTGAGATCTACAATACGTTAGCCAAGAACACCTGATTTTTGCTTTTCCGTGGCAGCAAACCTCCTCCTCACTTCCCATGTTATTTCCATAGACATTATATTTGCAAAGCCTAAACAATCTTGCCCACCACATCACAGAGCATATTCTCCGACTTTCTACTGAATTCTCCGCTAGATTCTCTCCAACATTGCCTTTCTCCATTCATTAATTTTAATGGAAACTATTAACCTCACCGATGATCGATAAAACAATCAATGTTTTTCAATATACTGTACAGTATTATTGAAAGTTATTTCGACTAAGAGACTTGCGAACGGGTAAATACACGTACGGTAGAGACGTCACAAAGGGTAGTTCAGCAATCCAACATTGATATAGAGCAGATTGCTATAGATTTGCATATTTAATGCGATGCAGCTAAATAGTTATGTGATCTATATGTAATCTGAGTAATCAATATTAATTCATTATGATCAAGATGAAAATCGTTGAAAAGATTTGAGAGATTCAAAACACTGATACACACAAAGATGCGCGATGCACAATACATTAAGGTTGTGCTGGTGTCGCGTCGTTAGGGACAAAATACTGCCAGACTGCAGGCAGTCGCATGTTTTTCCTTTATTTTTCTCAATTTTTTATCAGTGCATGTGACTGGGATATGGGTATGACCGCTCCGGCTGCGTTATTTTGGTGGATGTGGGTTGCATAGTAAAACTATGCAGGTGCGAAATCCAGTATGTTCTTGCATCATTCCAGGGAAACGTTTAAAATATTAAAATCTAATTCTTGAAGATATTGTATGGTATTCTTAGGTCATCAAAATAACACATATGTTAAAGATTTCACACTTATTGATGGGAATAAAGAGATTTCCAACAACAACAAAAATTGTTTAATTTATTTTTAAATTTCTTTGATGTTAGGTTTAAGACATTTATTAAACATAAATAATTTCTATACCTAGGCTCCGTGAATTGAACTGCGTCCCCTGAATGATGCAAGAAAAATTGGAATTTGATTGCCTATTTTTCACTTTTGAGGTCTGCAGCTCGCAAAGTTTTCATCCAAAATATTTTTTTAATTCCTCGGCACTATCTTATCCTAATTATGAAAACTATTTTTTTTTTAATCAGAATAATTATTGACTGCGCTGACTTAAAATGTTATGTTTGTATTTTTCTATTGCTTCAAGCCAAATAATTTTCTTGTCTATTTCATCAATTAATTGCTGTTGTACCTCAGTGTCCCCAGTATTGTTGGAAGCCACAAGCGATGCTCGGCGGGATCGCTGGATCGCTGTTGAACCTCAATGTCCCCAGTATTGTTAGGAGCCACAAGCGATGCTCGGCGGGGATCGCTGGATCGCTGTTACACCTCAGTGTCCCCAGTATTGTTTGGAGCCACAAGCGATGCTCGGCGGGGATCGCTGGATCGCTGTTGCACCTCAGTGTCCCCAGTATTGTTAGGAGCCACAAGCGATGCTCGGCGGGGATCGCTGGATCGCTGTTGCACCTCAGTGTCCCCAGTATTGTTGGGAGCCACAAGCGATGCTCGGCGGGGATCGCTGGATCGCTGATGCACCTCAGTGTCCCCAGTATTGTTGGGAGCCACAAGCGATGCTCGGCGGGGATCGCTGGATCGCTGATGCACCTCAGTGTCCCCAGTATTGTTGGGAGCCACAAGCGATGCTCGGCGGGGATCGCTGGATCGCTGTTGTACCTCAGTGTCCCCAGTATTGTTGGGAGCCACAAGCGATGCTCGGCGGGGATCGCTGGATCGCTGTTGTACCTCAGTGTCCCCAGTATTGTTGGGAGCCACAAGCGATGCTCGGCGGGGATCGCTGGATCGCTGATGCACCTCAGTGTCCCCAGTATTGTTGGGAGCCACAAGCGATGCTCGGCGGGGATCGCTGGATCGCTGTTGTACCTCAGTGTCCCCAGTATTGTTGGGAGCCACAAGCGATGCTCGGCGGGGATCGCTGGATCGCTGATGCACCTCAGTGTCCCCAGTATTGTTGGGAGCCACAAGCGATGCTCGGCGGGGATCGCTGGATCGCTGTTGTACCTCAGTGTCCCCAGTATTGTTGGGAGCCACAAGCGATGCTCGGCGGGGATCGCTGGATCGCTGTTGCACCTCAGTGTCCCCAGTATTGTTGGGAGCCACAAGCGATGCTCGGCGGGGATCGCTGGATCGCTGATGCACCTCAGTGTCCCCAGTATTGTTAGGAGCCACAAGCGATGCTCGGCGGGGATCGCTGGATCGCTGATGCACCTCAGTGTCCCCAGTATTGTTGGGAGCCACAAGCGATGCTCGGCGGGGATCGCTGGATCGCTGTTGTACCTCAGTGTCCCCAGTATTGTTGGGAGCCACAAGCGATGCTCGGCGGGGATCACTGGAGCGCTGTTGCACCTCAGTGTCCCCAGTATTGTTGGGAGACACAAGCGATGCTCGGCGGGGATCACTGGATCGCTGTTGCACCTTAGTGTCCCCAGTATTGTTGGGAGCCACAAGCGATGCTCGGCGGGGATCACTGGATCGCTGTCGCACCTCAGTGTCCCCAGTATTGTTGGGAGCCACAAGCGATGCTCGGCGGGAATCGCTGGATCGCTGCGGTCACCGCCGGTCCCACACTGCTCGAGCTTCAGCTCAAGTTACCGCAGAACACGATACACGCACTCGGCCATTCACTTGTTGAGATTATACTCCAGTTCAAGTACTGACACGAGGTATAAGATGAAAATGTTGGTGAAATAGGGATATTGAATTCGTACAAATATTTTTACACCAGAGTATATTTCAATTAGGGGATTGCTATTGTAATTGAGTGCACAAGAGTCAATAGTCTAAGGTAATTCTTAGTAAAGTGTAGTTGAACACGGTTCAAATAAAAATTTATATGATTCGTCTATTTCTTATAAATGGACGCATTTCTTAAAAAAAAATCGTTGGACATGACAAGGCCCTCGATTAAATTGTGCAAGAGAGTGTCTTCTGAAGAAAAAGAAAAATCAGAATTTATTTCTAAGTATTTGCTCTAATCTATTAATACTATAATCGTAATCAATGTGAAACAATTGTATATAACCTATTAAGATTACAAGTCTACAGAAGAAAATGTTTCAAGTAACTAAACAATTATGCCTACTTTTGTTCAATTTCACTCGCCCTCTAAAGGGGTTTATTTTTCGTTCTTACTTACAGAAAAGTTTTCCCTCTCAAAAACACTTAAAATTGCGAGCAACCTACAGGCCTTTGAGCACACCGCACTTTGCATACCCTCCCACACTCGCCAGGCGGCAGGCGGAAGTAGCCTCGGTTTCCGGCCTCGGTCTGAGGCTCGCTGAGGCTTGTGACAGGTGCGGCGGCGCCGGTGCGTGTCCTGGACATCGCTGCCAATCATGGCAGCTGCTGTCTGTTGTCTGTGCTCTACCACAAACTCTTTGTGTCTGCAAAGCTTGCTGCGAGGACGTTTCAAGAGCCAGTACATCTGAATGTCGCTGCCAATCTGCAGCTGTTGTCTGTGTTCATGCTAAGACATTCTCCTCTTACGTCAATTTTTGTGGTACCACTTAGTGCTTTGTGACTGTGAATTATCCAGCAGGGTCTCTTTTTTAAGGTCTATACAAATGTTTGTGGTACTACTTGTTCCTTTTTGTCTGTGAATTCTCCAGCAAGGTCTCTTTTTTAGGCTCTAAAGCTAGAGCATCTCCTAGACATAATTGCCAATCATGGAAAATGTTGTCTTGTGATGGGATATTCCCCTCTACCACAAACTGTTTGGGTCTGTTGTAAGTCTTCCAGCAAGGACTTTTCTTTCTTCATTTTCTTAAAGCACTAGAGCCAGTGTATGTTCTAGCCAATCATGCCGGGAGGTGACGGCGTTGTGACATTCTCCTCTTTGCCTCTTGTGCACTTTGTGTCTAATCATTGTAGTGAGCGAATTTCTTCAAGCACTAGATACAGAACATGTCTTCGCTGTCGCTTTTCTAGCAGATTATGTTAATGTGATTTTGTTTTCGTGGTCCTTAATAATAGCATTTGTATTTCTGTAAGCAACGCCCAGGCATGTATCTATTAACGTCCATGCATTACTATCATTATTATTATTTTATTTACTATATAAAGCTTTACTTTAACCAGTTACTGTATGTATAAACTTATTTTGTTTACACATAGAAAAATCCAAAAGCTAATCAACATTGATAGACTGTGCATTCACATTAATATGGAAACGAAATATAAATAGTAGCTTAGAACGAAACATTCACAGGGTCTTTGAGTTGTTTGACATCCTGATGTTAAGTTGTTAGCTCATGTCAATTTCTACATCTCAGTGATTTCAACATCATCATTCTTGTCATTATAATTGATTTTTTCATTGATAGGGAACTAAAGGGTTAAACGTGGTACAAACTCGAAAAGTTATAAAAAAACGTATAAATTAAACCTATTTATCGTCAATCAGGAGCTCTATACATCCCAAGTGTAGCAGGTGCAAGTGATTAGCATTAACTTATCGTTTTTGTTACTTGTACGAATGCAACTTTTCCACCTACTGAGCACTCGACCGATAACATCGCTATATAGCCTATCATAAAAGTTTAACGTGCTTACGCCTCTTTGTTCTAGTAGTCAATCGGTAACCGGATACTTGGATAGTGACGGGTGATATTCATCGGATGATATCGCATTACAGGATCAATAATCGATACGTACATCGTCTCGCGTGTGGAACAATGTGTACCGTCTCGACAGACCGGCTTGTGCGTCTGTGTGCGCGTGTAAGTGTGTTATCGCGTGCTCGTAGTTGTGGCCAGTCTCTCCGCATCTGTGTCAACTCTCGCAAATGGTGTTTGACTCTTCTCGCAGCGGTTGGCCATCGTGCGTCAAAGCAGTACACGATGTTTTTACCGACTCAAGAGACCCGTTTGGGTTATCTTAAAAATTTCTTTTTTGAAGATTCAAGGTCCTTTTCATTTTTACTGACGTGTTCAGAGTAACACATTAAACTATTATAACATTAAACGTGAGTGATGTAGAGAATGGAAACGATACAAATTATATGGAGATTAAAACTACACGACTGGAACGGTTTCGATTACGAACGGCGATCACATTGCTCTCCAAATTTACGTCTTCTATGGGGCAAAGGCCAACCAATACACATAAACCTGTAGGATTGAAACGTGCCAAGTGGTGAAGGCATTAAATCAGTAATGAACTGCGGTGTAGAAGAGTGAAAGTTTGTAAAAAGAAATTAAATATCCGTTATTTAGTGCACGGATGAAAGACTCCAAGTTATTTAATAATTTGCCGACCATCACTCTGCAAAAACTGTGAAGCACTTACCTGGTATCACAATTAGTTAGAATTACACGGGATTCAATTAGCGATGAATTATAACAGATTGATGTATCCTAACGGTGTTTTCTAACGAGGTGTTCACCAGGGCAGAATATGGGTCGTTCCGGCGCGCGCTGCCGCTAATCAGCTTCTTCTGTTCACAATTAGTCCGCAGTTCTGGTCCGAGTGACCGGACGGTAGAGATCGTGACCGTAGTGACCTCCCGTCACGTCCAACATCCACCGTAGGATACGAGCCGCCGTTGCCTCACGGGGAGTGGCCGCCGACCCAAGCCAAACATGACGAAACCGACGTAACACTAGATTGGTTCACGAAAATCGCCCGAAATTCTTTCACTTTTTTATTTCTCCATCCGTCCGTGGTCCGTCTGTGCCTACAATCACTCCGGCCGGAGAAGGAAATCGCAGATTGGAATAGAAGTGGTGCCAAATGGGAGCCTTGTTGCATGCCGTATGAGACGAGATGCGCGATTATGCGGTAGACCGCAACCACAGAGGCAAATTGACTATTGCTTGTCGGATTGTATGCGACGGTGGTGCTTATGGGGGATTACTTATTGGATGGATAGCAAGTGCTGAATCTTTTTAAAAGAATAGAATACTTAGGATTTGAAAAGTTTTTCTTTAACGCACAAGATGTCGCACAATGCAGAGCTCATTTGGATATTCGAACATTTTGTGGGTGCCCAGGGGTGTGAGCCCTGATAAAAATTTCACATAATTACTTTGTTGATATTTCGAATGGAATAAAGCATCTTTCAAAGACTTTTCTTCAAAGGCAGACAGATTCCTAGTATTAGCGAGCAGAAGATGCCAGATATCCCAAAAATCAGCCTTGTTTTAAGGCCTTGCAAAAAAGCAAATGATCAATTAGCAGTACAATTTTTTAAGATGTTGGCGGTCTCTTTTTAACCTTGCATCTGCTCCATACATATTAACTGTTAATTGTTATCGTATGAGTCTGTTCGTGAAATGATATTAAGCGAGCCACTATCAGTACTTCTCTTAATTTCCCTCAGTATTTTTTTCTCTTTCTCTTACTTTTACCCAAGAAACATCCCTATCTCGAGTACCACTGAGACACATAATGTTTCTGGTATACACTTTATAAAAGAAATCCAGCACCATTTAACCATCCATTTCACAATCGGTTAGAACTGCGATCCACTAGAATCTCTAATGAAAGACCACACTTACCATCCAGCAATTTGATGCTAGAACAGAACCATAACCTACCACACAGTTCAAAAAGAAACGGGTCCCGCAGCAACAACAAACATCGACCCCGATACCGTATACTTTACATAAAACGCTGCTTCGCGGGAGAGAAAGAAAAGACAAGAGGTAATTGGCGTGAAAGAGGGAACATGGGGCGGGTGGCCGATGCCCGTTGGCGCGGTTGCCCAAGCGATTGTTACTGGACCAGATTCAGATGAGGGGACAAAGGGGGGGCGATGGCAGCTGCTGTCAATACGGCACTTCCCTGATGACGCAACATCGGCAACGAGCCACGAGCCGAGTGCATTAATTACTGCTGGACCACGGGACAATAGAGAAAGGAGTGTCAAGGAGCGCTCCTGGTGAGAAGTGCTTTCCTGGTGAATTCTATGGTTTGTGGGTTGTTCCTGTTTTAGCTTGTGGAATTTCTTTCGGTTGGTCATTACGTGTTTCGTGAAGTTGTACAGAAAACTTAACTCGATACTGGAAGTGGAACTTAAAATAATGCATAGATTGCTATTAAATATGAAAAAGAGTGTTGAAAGTAGACTCCACACTTTTCTGAATTTTTAAAAGACTTTTTTTAAGCAATCATTTTCAGGTACCTGTTGGCAAGTGAATTGACTTTTATTTTCAGCCTCCATAGCCTTGACATATGTTTTATGGAATCTCTTTGTTTATCTACTTAATATGAGATTTAATGTATGATTGTCTTTGAATGGTTCTGTCGACAATTGGTAAAAGCTTATTTCCAAGAATCAAATTATAATTTGGAATACAGGCTTAAAGAAAGCATTAAAATATTATCCTCATCTTCAATCCAAATCCTACATAAAGTCTTCCCCTTGATTTTAGAAGTGAAACTTCTAAAACCCAATAATCTAAAACACTCAAACAACCTTTGCTCACTGCAGCACCGAAAGTTCTTCCAAGACTAATACCAGCTCAAAATACGACCCGCCCCCTAAATACAGAGAGCGAGTTGTATTTACGCAATAATATAGTCGTAATGATATAATGGCTCTATTAACTTTTGCATGATTGGGGTTAATGGTCAAATTAACCGCCGCCGCTCCGGTCAGACCCCGGGCGGCCACGGCGCAGCTGGGAGTTTGAAATCAATTTTTGTTTGATTTACATGACCCCCAGAGGCTATGTTCTGTGTTTCCCTCCCCGGACCTTTTGTAGCCAGTCGTTGCCGTTGTTGGGTGATAACCGCCTGATTTATCGGGTCTTCTGGTTCCATAACGTTACGACTGTTGTGCAACACGTGGGCGGATCTCGGCATGACTCAGGGCGCGAGTCTCGGTCCACTTCTCTTTATTAGCGATCGGCTGTCGCTTGCACGCGGCTAGACTGTTCTTGTTGATTGGATTATCACTTGTGGTGAATGTTTTTCTGGTTGTGTGATTTGTTGTGATGCGGTTCTGTGGGTTTTGATATGCGTTTCGGGTGAAGGTGGTATACGGGTGTTAACTGAATGGGAAGTCTGAAGAAGAGAAGAACATTCCCATGGATTTTTTTAAAATCAACGTTATCAGTGGTTTAAAATAGAAATTTTTTAGATAGATCAAGGTTCGAAAACAAAGTTCAATTGTTTTGGTTATGTTTACGTTCTGAAATTTTAATAAGCTGACAAACTTTTAAAATATTAAAATTTTACCTTTCTATTTAGTCTCATACCCAAGAGAAAACCATAAGTCTGACACCCATTAATCCCATACTTAATGAGTAAATTGGAGAAAACATATTAGTTTCTTCATTAAGTTTTCTCCAAGGGCGCAAATATAAAGAAAAGGGCTGAGTTTGTAAAATTTGCAATTCACATGGAAAATTGAAATTTCAAGGAACAGTTGATGGACAAAATCAGCTGAGCAGCGCGTGTCCACCAGTATAATTATGTTTAAGTTAAGTTTTAGACTCTTTCAATTCTTACATTCGGTAACGTAAGTTAGATTTAAAGAATCCGTTACCCTTTAACAGAATGGTGACAGCTCACTGCACTATGATATGTCGATATAAGTGAAATAAATGTTTTACCAAAATATTTAGTCTGTAAAATTTGTATTTTACAAGATTACGTCAATACACCGTACATAACCGTGAAGTTTCATCTTTCCAGAGCAGTTACACAGCGTACAGTGTCCATAATGAGTGGTGAACTTCCATTGTTATTCGACCATCTACGTCCAATTGACATTCGATGCCCTAAGCAGAGTGTATGGCCGTAACCCCTTACCTTTGACCTGTGACCTACCACGGCTGGTGACCGAGATATCTGAACCACACCCAGCCATGTACTATCACTGCAGATAGCATTGTGTCCAGACCTGATCGTAAATATTGTGTCTGCTTGGTTTTGCAAGGTTGCAGCCTTAAATAGCCAAGTGTTATTTCAAAACAGTGGAGACAGTAGAATTAATTTTAATTTTTTAAATGTTTATAGTAAGAACATAAAAATATTATGAAAGGTCATCTAAGCAATCAACAAGAAGTATTCCGTTCTATATATAACGATAAGTATAACATCAGATTCTTTCATATTAGAAAGGACAGTAAAGGCCTTGTAAGTTTCCCTCGTGAAGTTATCTTGTACTACATTAACATCTTCTAGCGTCCGTCCGGTGTCGAGGTAATAGTTAGTGCCGTTCCGTTCTGTATGGGCTTTCACACTTCTGTACGTGTCTCATAAACTTGAAACGCCATCAATAACTTTCTCTACATGTATATTTATTGCTATACCTTTTACATTGTATCATTCTTGGCATATATTACACTTATAGTGGCATTAATGTTTTAACGGTTATAGTTTCTTTGGTGTACATAGTTTACATAGACGTACATGGTGATATGGAGCCTTTAAGGTTTCCCGTGAGTTGAGGAAACCCATATATCGATGACGTAATCTGATTTCACTTTAAGCAATCGTAACGATTTTCATAGATTGTTACATGATTATATACAACTAAAAAACCGGTCGACACTTATAAAGCCAATGTAACATTTCTTAGGACTTCCACCAAAATCACTGTAATGAAAGATTTTGCAAGACACTTTACTCGGTTTCAAATATTTGAAAGTGGCAAATATTCCTTTCACTGTAAA
Source organism: Flexamia atlantica (assembly GCA_035578135.1). Classification (NCBI taxonomy): domain Eukaryota; kingdom Metazoa; phylum Arthropoda; class Insecta; order Hemiptera; family Cicadellidae; genus Flexamia; species Flexamia atlantica. The sequence goes on along the minus strand of JAQJVK010000012.1, from coordinate 897,149 downwards.
CATCACTTCGAAACTTGCAAATGTCTCCGAATAAACGGTGGGGTTCCTCACATCACAGATTGTTTGTCGTAATCGACAGAAGATTGCAGTCGGGAGATGTGTAGGAAGAATGGTTTGATGCGTGAAACAGCTGATTGTCAATGGAGAAAGTAAAACAACTGTCAACACAATCGATTGTTGAATGTAGATGACATCTGCTTTCATATTTCACGCCTTCAATCTTCAGCGCTGGTGTTGTCGGAAAGAATTTCTCGATCAGAGATAATCGCCCTCAGTTGTTTTCTACATTACAGAGAAGCTAAAAATGGACAATTTAGAGTTTGTTTGGAAAAGTTTAGTTCATCAGATTTAATATATTTTAGCTCTTCAACATAACTGAAAGAAAATTGGAATTGTTATTTACTAATGTTGATGGAGTTCATTACGCGTTGCTTAAGCCATTGAGGAGAGTTAACTGATGGTTAACAGAAATACTGATTTCCTATTGCACCAGCTCATTGTTGAATTATTGCATAAAACACTCATATAAATTAGGTTTAAATTTAGATTAAAGACTTAGAGTTTTATTTTCTTTATTTAACCATTCACACTACATTTCACACCATTTAATGTAACCAATTTGAATAATACTGGATGTAAAAACCAGAAATTACTAATTAGGAAACTATACAAGAACAATAAGAGGCATTAACTTTTATATAAACGAGAAAAGGAACACCAGGTTCACCAGGTTCCATTTGTTACGTTTCAGTTACAATTACTATGTACGTATGGATTTTTGTTAGTGCAATTTTTCATTTATTACTTTAAAATTCAAGTTTAAGAAATCGACTGTGTACTATTCGTGTGGTTTCTTCAGTAGTGTGATTGCCATATAGTTATACTTGTGTAATATAAATACCATCAAGCCTTTTCCACAATATAACCGTAACCTCTTCAGACTCAAAGATCGACCGTCTTCGGCGATTCGTCATAACGTCTTTAACGGACTGTCCGGACCGTGACATCGACGGCCGACTAGCGGATCGCTTTCATTCGATCCAGCCAAGACCAGGACCACACCCGGCGCGCAATTGTACAAGAGCGGTCCGATCATCGAACTTGCAGTCTGGCTTCGATTGCACAAGAACCATCCTCCCATTGTCCCCGGATGTGACGAATGTTCGATCCGTATCGCTAACTGTCGAATGTCGAATACCGAATCGAATCGATCCTTCGCGTAACCGATAGTCTGCCTCTCGTCAACGCTAGGAATGCAATGAGACAATCGATCTTGCATAATATCGACTACTTTCACTTTTGCCATCGATACGCGATGTCCATTGAGTGGCCAGTAATGAATGACAGGTACTTCCTGCTTGTCCTCTATGAAGCGTCAAAAGCAAAAGGCAGCTATTGTTGCTTCGGTTATTACAAAATGTATTGCTGGGACATAACTTAATTGTAACTGCCCAGACTGCACAGTACCTTTTCACTTCTATCAGCCTCCTTATGGTAATAGCCTAATGTATATTTTTCTTAAATAAACATTTTTTGAACTGATTCGAAGTAAAATCTTTCAGATTTATATTGGTTTAATGAAATAATGCGAGACACTTTTTAAAGTTTTTAAGGTTCAACAAATTAATTATATCATTGACGAAAAATAACACCATAATTATGTTCTAATGGAACTATTTACATGTCTTAAACGACCTACTTTTACTCATCAATGATTAATTAGTATCTGGTAGACCAATCTTTACTCAGTACTACTTCATGTTTACCAGTTCATCTAGTTAGTATAAAATATTTCAGTTTCGTAAAATTTATAGATGATTTTGTTACTCCAGGTAATCTTTATCCCACACGCTATATTTTTCCTTGATGGCTGTAATTTGCATACAGGTGATACGATTGCTTTATTATTTTGTATTTTCGTTGTTTATTTCGTTGCTAGCAAGGCAACTCATAAAGCCCAATCTAAAATTTATTTCTGTTAAAAATTCATTGTATTAAGTTCTTAGATTTTCTAAAGCCAAGTGCATAGAACATGTTTTTAATAAGATATTAGTTATTCTAGAAATTAGTTATTCTAGCTAATAAAGAAATTATTTATTCTAGACTTTAAAGGAAATCTTCGGAGCCGTTTTCGAGATTCATGTGCAAACAAGATAGCAAGCAAACATTGCTTATTTAAGAGTAAAGGATTTACAACCCACCCCTGTTGATTCTGCAGTAAAACTCAATCCACAGAGAAACCCCAAGGTAAAAGTCTCTCCAATTCCGTACGTAACAAAAGCCACTCGATTTCTACTAAACTTATAAACCGCAGAGGCTCATCTTCCCGACCATCTCCCTTTCCCGACATCTCCATCCATCGCGGGTCAGCAAGGAGGAGATTTCCAAAACGCTCCAGTTACCGGCGACGGTCACGAAGTGGAAGCGTCTCGCGGTTTGCCCACGGAGGCGAGAGGCGAGGGCCGATTGTGGCGATTGTTTCACTGAATCATCTGATAATCGGACCTCCGCTCTCCCGACTCCCGCGGGAGGGGCGACATTTGACCGGGGCGGGAGAAGGATCGGGGATCCTCTGCAGCGAGGTCTCGGTGGTAATCTGATTGGATTGGCAGGGGAGGAGGTTTGACGATTAAGTTGTAGGGAGGAGGGTCGGATGTCTATATTTTTGTCCATCCATAGTCGATATTTCTTCTATCTTTTTAATCTTTTTACTGTGATACCACTAGATCTAAGGGATTTTAAACCACGAAGTGAGTTGATAACAAGAAGGGCTATGAAAATTTAGAATTAAAGTGAATTCTAAGGAGCTTAAAATTGTAAATTCGTGTAAGTTTTGGGCAGTTTCAACCAATTTACTGAGTGACAACTCATTCAGTTTCAGTGTAGATTATAGAACAGCGATTACATGACTCGGTATAAAAAGTGAGATATTTCCGTGTTCCGAGCACTCTCTAACAACACTCGTTAGACGCTCGTTTGGGGACTCGGCCTCAACACACAGGACTGCCACAGAAAAATTAGAAGGGAGCTGGGAGAGGTCACTTAATTTCTCTACTAATAGGATAAGAAGAGTTTGTATCATACGTTCTGCATATGACTGGTTGCAGTAAATCTTTACGTGAAGACAAACACCTCTTCTACGAGTACGTTTCCCCGGACTGCAGTTGCGCCACGCCCAGTTTCCCGGACGCTCCGCAGTGGCGTGCTCCCTTTGTCGGGTTCCGCCGTAACCTTTACCGCGCCTCGGCCCGCGGCGGTGAAAGGGCTGTCCGGCCTTGTTGTGGGTTCTGTGAGTCACGACACTGGCGTAGTACACTGTGCACGCACACTTCTGCAGTCCGCAGACATTCACACGCACACTTCTGCAGTCCGCAGACTCACACACGCACAATTCTGCAGTCCGCAGACATGGATGCGTACACCTCTCCAGCACATAAACATCCACACACATACATATGCAGTCCACAGGCACACACACGCACACTTCTGTACTCCGCAGACTCACGCACGCACACTTCTGCAGTCCACAGACACACACACGCACACTTCTGCAGTCCGCAGACTCACACACGCACACTTCTGCAGTCCGCAGACTCACACACGCACACTTCTGCAGTCCGCAGACTCACACACGCACACTTCTGCAGTCCGCAGACTCACACACGCACACTTCTGCAGTCCACAGACACACACACGCACACTTCTGCAGTCCGCAGACTCACACACGCACACTTCTGCAGTCCACAGACACACACACGCACACTTCTGCAGTCCGCAGACTCACACACGCACACTTCTGCAGTCCGCAGACTCACACACGCACACTTCTGCAGTCCACAGACACACACACGCACACTTCTGCAGTCCGCAGACTCACACACGCACACTTCTGCAGTCCACAGACACACACGCGCACACTTCTGCAGTCCGCAGACTCACACACGCACACTTCTGCAGTCCGCAGACTCACACACGCACACTTCTGCAGTCCGCAGACTCACACACGCACACTTCTGCAGTCCGCAGACTCACACACGCACACTTCTGCAGTCCGCAGACTCACACACGCACACTTCTGCAGTCCACAGACTCACACACGCACACTTCTGCAGTCCGCAGACTCACACACGCACACTTCTGCAGTCCGCAGACTCACACACGCACACTTCTGCAGTCCACAGACACACACACGCACACTTCTGCAGTCCGCAGACTCACACACGCACACTTCTGCAGTCCACAGACACACACACGCACACTTCTGCAGTCCGCAGACTCACACACGCACACTTCTGCAGTCCACAGACTCACACACGCACACTTCTGCAGTCCACAGACTCACACACGCACACTTCTGCAGTCCGCAGACTCACACACGCACACTTCTGCAGTCCACAGACACACACACGCACACTTCTGCAGTCCGCAGACTCACACACGCACACTTCTGCAGTCCACAGACACACACACGCACACTTCTGCAGTCCACAGACACACACACGCACACTTCTGCAGTCCACAGACTCACACACGCACACTTCTGCAGTCCGCAGACTCACACACGCACACTTCTGCAGTCCACAGACTCACACACGCACACTTCTGCAGTCCACAGACTCACACACGCACACTTCTGCAGTCCACAGACTCACACACGCACACTTCTGCAGTCCGCAGACTCACACACGCACACTTCTGCAGTCCGCAGACTCACACACGCACACTTCTGCAGTCCACAGACTCACACACGCACACTTCTGCAGTCCACAGACTCACACACGCACACTTCTGCAGTCCGCAGACTCACACACGCACACTTCTGCAGTCCGCAGACTCACACACGCACACTTCTGCAGTCCACAGACTCACACACGCACACTTCTGCAGTCCGCAGACTCACACACGCACACTTCTGCAGTCCACAGACTCACACACGCACACTTCTGCAGTCCGCAGACTCACACACGCACACTTCTGCAGTCCACAGACTCACACACGCACACTTCTGCAGTCCACAGACTCACACACGCACACTTCTGCAGTCCGCAGACTCACACACGCACACTTCTGCAGTCCGCAGACTCACACACGCACACTTCTGCAGTCCACAGACACACACACGCACACTTCTGCAGTCCGCAGACTCACACACGCACAATTATGCAGTCCGCAGACATGGATGCGTACACCTCTGCAGCACATAAACATCCACACACATACATATGCAGTCCACAGACATGCATACGCACACCTCTGCAGAATAGGGATTTACACAGGCACACGTTTGTAGATCGCAGACAAACACACGCTCTCTTCTGCAATCCACATACACACGCACACTTTTGCAGCCCGCAGGCATGTACAGTTCGCGCATTACATCTCCGGCTATGACAGAGTCAGCTGGTAGAACAATGTTTTCAGAAAAGTACCCCCTCTCCCCCCCCCGCGCCTTGCAATCAGCTGACTCTGTCATAGCCGGAGATATGATGCGCGAACTACACGCAAACTTCTCAAGCCTGTATACATAAACAAAGACACTTCTGCATCTTATACACACAAACATACACCTTCCTGCTGCCTGCAGACACAAAAACGCTTCTGCAGTCTGCAGGCATACACACACCCACTTTGCAGCGTGCAGGCTCTCGCACACGCACACACTCGTACAGACGGACACTCCGGGTGAAGGGGTGGATTAATCGGTGTTATCTGCGCTCAAGGCCGGGGGCCGAGCCTGAGTAACGAAGGCATTAGGGATTGACCAGTCACGCTCGTGGATAACGGAGCAAGCGATACCCGTGGACCGTGGAACGCGCATGCTCCGTAACCACATCCTGACCTGCACTGAGACATATCCTCCGCGACAATCTGATTAAGGATAATTCCTTTGATCTTCTAACAAGAGCTCTGTCTTACTTCAAAAAGTCTATAAGACTGTCATCTATATCTCGTGAATGCACATTTTCTATTAAGCGACGTATTGTTTTCTGATGATATTAAACATATACACATTTTTTGTAGGGAGTATTTTTCCAAAATGATATCCAGAATATCGTATACATGGGCGCATAAACATGTTTGAATTAAGTGACTTAAGTTCCGGCCGCAGCATTAGGCAGGTGAGTGAGAACGCTGCTGGCGTTTAAAATATGTTATTTGGTTATCACTCACCCATCTGACGTTATAGATGGTTATGCTCTTTGTTTTGTTCTCCAAATCCAGCTGATCGTATAGACATGTGATTACTATTTTTTTCTATTTAGTATTTTATCTGTTGACATTTCATCCATCGAACTTAACCTTGGTAGTTTTAAACGTATAGAAGTCATATTTACTCGTTTTTTTCGTCTTAGTTTCGTTTTACAGTTGTTTTCTTGTTAAGTAGCTCATTCTCGTTGATCCCCTTAATTGCACTCGGTTATGCTCCCATCTGATGGAAATATGTTAAAATGTGTAGAGAAGCAGAGGTGTCTCTAACATAAACTCATTTACTCGGCTTGAGTTTCCATTTTTCGCCACCCGCCTAATGCTGTAGCCGGAACTGTAAGAATAAGAATAAGAATTAAGAATAGTAAGAATAAGGACGTATTTAATTTCTAATTACAGTATTATGCTTAAGCGTATGATTCCATTTTGGTTCTCATAATAGTTTACCAACCATTTTTTACGTTAATGTATTTTAGTCCCCCACTTTTAAGTTAACGTTTAAATCAAACATGAAGGCTGGAGACCTTCAATGAACTCAACCATGTAAGAGATTATTAGATGGTAATTACATTATAACTTCCATTAGAAAATATGTGGGAACTTCAATCTACAGACATAATATATTTCACTTTTCATTAACTATTATAGATATGACCGACCCCTCGGATCAGAGGTGATTGCCATAACATCTACGACGTACACGCAAAGCATGTTTAGATCAATCAGAATCAATGGCAACAGCAATAACAGGAACAATTGCGTTGCACAAGGAATGCAGTCCATTATCTCTTCTGTAGTAGACCGAGGTCAGAGGTTAGGGACTTGGGACTTTCCCCTGTCAATGTGTAACAGTCACAACGCCTCGCGTGCCGGCGGTCATGCAACGTAACGTCCGAGCGGACGGTCTGCAAATATTGGTCCTTCCGTCACCGGATCGAAGTTATTTGCTGATGAAACTGAAGATAATTCACTTGAAATTCTAGCTATAGTATATTTTATGACTCCTTAAGGTTGACATCTGTGCAAAACATGCATGTAAGTATTAGAACAGTGACACCTCATCAAATCAAAGGTAACACCATTGTCGGAACATAATTGTTTACTAAGATAATTTATGGTTGTTCAGAGAGACAATGCAGTTCACTGAACGGTTGGATGTGGTGTCCCAGTTCTTACACATCTTGTTTCCCACAGGTCTTTAATAGAAGTCAATCCTAATACTATGATCTTAGTAAATGAACGGGTGATAAGCGTTTTTTTTTTGTATTCTGCATCCAACATGTCATTCTTTGTTCAAACTGTAATTATTTTCGGAAAATGTTAACCCCTGCAAGGAACTTTGTTCTGGAGAAGGGTTTGATAAATATTCGCCGAGATATTTAGACCCTTCAATTGTCCGAAGGTTTAGTTTGGTAGTTTTTTGGCAAACTCAAAAACGTTTATGTATAGCTACCAGGTATAATGTTAGTAAACTTCCCGATTATCTTTTACTGACAACCATAGAAATGTCAATTGAGCTTATCAACAAAGATTAAAAACGCTTTCACTAAGAGTTTATGGATTCAAAATCAAAACTTGCCACGAATTATCACTAATTTCTACTATTACAACGAGTATTTCAGTTTTGTAACTTTTGTAATTTACGTTTGAAAGTTACAAACCACAAATATGTTTAATGATGTGATGCCAAGACTCAGCATTGGCATCACATCATTGGTAACATATGATGTAGACGAAAGAAACCTCCCCAAGCGTCCACCCTTCCAAAGCGTCTCCAAGCGCGCGGTACTTGGAAGCGTGTTTCCAAGCGTCTCTTCCTTCTTCCTCCTTGATTAAGACGTTACAAAGCTCGTTACCCGTACAATATCCAGTTTCCCCGCAGCAGGGGACAATTCCCCCAACAAAGCCGCGCTGGCGTGATGTTATCTGCAGCACGTGGTGTTCCCGCGGCTTTGTCTCCGCGGCTGCGATTGCGCGGGAAAGTAAAGATCAAGGCTCTCTAATCTGTAGGCGTGAGCTAGGGATGTGCCGTATTAGATATTTTGTGATATTAGTTACTTCCATATTAGTTACAAAGAAATATTAGTTGAAAAAACCTATTATCTGTATTAGGTTTTATAAGTTTTCACTTTACTGTTTTGAAAAGCTTTGGCTAAAAATTGATCCTTAAACTGATAAAAAACCTGTAAAAATATATTTAAAACGATAAAAAATATTCAAATAAAAAATCACCAAGGTTTAATAAGTTTTACGAAATTATTTGTTTATTTATTTCTGTTACAGCTATTATATTACAAAAATAAATTGTATGGAAAAGTATTATTAGCCTACTACTGTTTTAAAACAATCAAAATGCTATTAAAATACCTATTATAAAATTACTTAAAACAATTATTTTTATTTTGTATCATATAATAATATTGTTAGAATAATAAGTATTCGTTATACATATATAGTTTTTCGGAAAATGATATCTCCTGCCCGGCGACCGCCCTGAATTAACTAGAAATTGTATTACATGAGATAACTCTCACATTAGTTTATGAAAATTAATTTACCTCATTTATTTTGTTAACACAAGCGGTGAAAGAAAGAAATTCGAATTATATTGATGTAGAGTATAGAATTATTCAGACCAAGATGTATTAGTATTAGTCAGAATCTCATATCAGTTACTTTAGAAATCAGTTACTTTTACATATCGAATACGAAAAACAGAATACTAATATATTCGGCCATTCCTAGAGCACGTGGTGTTTCCCGCGTCTTGTCACCGCGGCTGCGATTGCGCGGGAAAGTAAAGATCAAGGCTCCCTAATGTATCTAATCTGTGGGCGTGAGCGCGGTGCAGGTCCGCTGACGAACGACCCGTCACTGCGATCGTTAACCAGATCACAGCATATCCTTGCCTTGCCTAGTGAATGTGCAGGCTGACCAGATGGGAAGAATGGTTAAATGTCAATATGGAAATCAATTTTGGTTTAGTGCTGCGCTGACGTTGATTGTCTATTAGGTTTTGCCTTCTTTGAAAGTATCGTTAGTTCGCATTGTCTCGTTTGATTTGATTGCACTTTTGGTTTTTACATAACAGTTTGCAAGCAGCTGCATTTTAGAAGAGAATGTTATAGCTATGAAGAAAAATAAACAAACTATAAAATATTGGAGTTGATGTAGAAATATTTTGTGATTCTCCCCAGCATTAAAGTGTAATAAAAAACTAGAAATCATCTTGAAAGCAATGACGAGTTTAGTGTCAGGTGAATTAAATTATTACATCCTCGTATGGAATCGTGGTTTTGTCACTTCGAATGCAAACTTTCGAGTGTAGAGTTTAACTCTCTCACTGCAATCTGCTACGAATACATATAAATTAAACTTATACTTCATTCAATGAGTGTATAAATTAAAGCCCCCCTTCTGCGCCAGCTCTAATTTTGACAGCGTGTTTCACATGAGTTACTGTTGTTATTGCTACAGAACTCCGAAGAGTTTAAATATAATCTGGATATTGAACTCTGATTGACTGTTGACAAAGCCAATCACGTTTATTTTTGTTTGAAGTAAACTTAAAATGTACGCGAGCTTTATAAAAAATAAATAAATAGTTCATAAGACAAATAAATGCATCGATTAAAAGCTTTAATTATTGTTAATACCGTATGATTTGTTTTTTTTCATTTCAAATCGCTAAGTGGAATGAATGGCTATGAACCATCCCTGGGAACATATGGACTGCCTCTTCTCTGATTGGTTCTTTCCTACACACATATTATTTAAGGGGATGGGCTTTACTTTACACACTCATTGAATAAAGTGTAACAATTGACAATTCTACGACATGACTTACAATTACAAACGACATTACGAGAGAATTCCTTTTTTATGCGATTTGTTTGAGAAATATAATGGTCTGCAACCTTTCTTTTGATTACACCTTTCATTTATCTGTTATGTCAACCGGCCCAAAGTTCAGCGGTGATCTAACCGCACCAATCACGGCTTCTGAGGCCTGCAGCTAACAAAGCCGAGTCATGTCATGTTGTGTTACGTTACTCGCGTTACGTCAGTATCAGTACGCTTCGTACAGCTGATTGGCCGCGTGCTCCCTGTTAGGTTGCGCGGCGTGCGAGCGCTTCTGTGCGACCGCTCGTTAAAGTCTCCAGACTTCACTGTTGCCGGCCACCGCAGCGCCGCTGTCGCAACACGTCTGGTTGATAATTTATATTCTAAAGCTTGTTACATAGTCTGGCATCATAAAAAGTGTGAGAGGTAAATTCTTTCTTGTAGCTTGTGGGAAGGCTCAATAAATATAAGGTTTATAGAATAATTTTTGATTGTGAGTCTTTAGACTTGATCAGACAATTGTTTAAAGTAAGTCCCATGAGTAACGTCCATTTGTCTGCTGATTTTCGCTTATCTGTTTCCATTTTTCCCCCTTTTTCGCTTAGTTTTTTTTATTTTTATTACTGAGTGCCAATACAAAAATCTCAAAGAAATAATCTTTTTTTATTTTTGAGATATTCCTACTAATAAAAAGCTGGAATCGGCTACTAGTAATGAAGTCTTAGCAGACACACCCTTGTACCTTAAAGGTTTACGTCGTACCATTTAACTTTGACCACATTTTTTCTAAGTCATCATTATACCTTGATATATGATTTGTGCCAGTACATGTCTTAGGAAATAATATATTATTAATTGTAATTAGGGCTCTGATGCCTAAGCTATTCTCGTTAACGTTATTGAATTCCACATTAATTCCCCAAATGAATTTGTTTTTCAGATAAAAGCTATAGTTAAAATTATATGTCCAAATTTTACACTAAAACCATTAAGGTTTGAATGGCGAAAACACGAATGTAAAATCAAACCTTAACAAAAATACCACTAAAATGTAATCCGAAAAAATAGGTAGGATATTTTTATGACTTAATTTAAGTACTAAGGTTGTTCGAGAGCAACGAAATACAATGCCAGAAGGCCCTAGACCACCGGCAGCGGCGGCGGCGACGCGGTGTTTTCCATTATCTGCCCCAGTGGCGGCCCCCAGCGATCCTGGCTCAGATCCTTATCCTGCTAGAGCGGATTTCTGGGAGGCAAGGAACTCAACCGGATCAACAGTCATAGATCGGGAGCGAGGATAAACTTTACGGTTGCATTTTGAAAAATTATTATGTGATGAATCTGAAAAAGCTTAGATGTATTATCAGAAAAATGTTTATTTTATCCTGACATTTAATGGATTTGTTGTGGATCACTATTACAGACAGTCAATGATTGTCAGTGGAGAAAAATATATCAAACAATGAGAAAAAACGTCATAATAATATATTTAAATAAAAATATCATATTTTTATATTTTGTATACAACTTTAAATCCATGATACACATCTAAAAAGAGATTTTAAAAACTGTTTTGGTTGCCTAAACAAAATATTGTGCTTACATTTTGAGGTCGTCTAGTGTGAAGGTTCATTTAGCATACGTAGCAGAATTAGATGATATATAAATATGTACAATCTATTTGGTTGAGAGATATAATATAATCTTAAATGTATATCCACTATCTTTCCTTTATTAATCTCATTTATAAAATACCTGTTAAACTGTATTCTTGAAAACTGTATAATATCAACTATAATAGCTAGCGATACCAGATGTATACGGGAAATAATAATTACTGCAATCTGTTGGTAATCTTTTTTAGGATTTCAAACCATATTCATGTGTTTGGTTCTAAATCAAAACGGATTTATTTGATCGTAACCATAACGTTATTAGGAGGTTGGATAGACGGGTGCTGCTAATAGAATGATGCGGCGAAGCTTGAAAGTATATTGCTCCGCCGTATATAATGCACGAAATAGTGCCGTTTGCCGTGTGTTGAATGGCTAATTTTCATCACAAGCCAGCTGATCGCTAGCAATTCCTTCAAATCAGCGAGAGCAGAAGCTCAAATTTACCTTGAATTTTCGCTTGACATGCTTTTTGGTATGCGAGAATTTGTCGTTGTTATTAATTAGATAATTTCGAAAGCCGAATATTAGAAATCTTAATTAAATTATCCATCGGACGGAGGAAGCCGATTTTCGATAAATTTGATAAATGGCGTAAAAAAAGGCAATCAAAAGTTATTTTTTCAATTTTACAAAAAATGGCTAGTTTATGTGAAAATGTAATTCCTACATCCGGTAGAGTTTAAAAAGAGCTTTAATTTGACGTATAAACTTTAGTTTTCCGACCAAAAATAAACGAGAAATCTCGCATACCAATAAACATTGGTTCTTATGGAGTATAAATCCAATATGGCCGCCAACTCCAACCTCCTCTTAAGGTGGCTGAGGTTTGATCTAATGTCCAAGGTATAAGTCAAAATACCTTTAATTTGACACCCCAAGCGTTAACATCCGTGCGATCGTTATCGGTTTCAGACTATGAAAAAACAATTCTAGCATACTGAGATGAGAAAAGAAATCCTAGCGAACACACTGGAAAAATGAGTGGATGTAGTAAATTCCATTAGTATCGGAATCGCATGTACTTTATCGTGGCAAGAAACGTATTAACACGCAAATTAACGGCTTCATAAATAAAGATTAAGGCTCCTATTATATGAGATAACTGATGAATGTACATTAATGTCGTTGCAAAACTAATTATACGACTTGAATTTAATTTTCAGGCCGATTCATTAGAACACGTCACATTAGTTCGGTCGACCTAAATGGCGATTTCAAAACAACTCACGAATGGACCGGGTGTTCGGACGTAGTTATCCATCTCGGTTATTCCTCACTTTCTAATCCAATCGGAGTGAATTGGAGTCATTTGGATACCGTAACGCCAGCCACAATAATTACGATGGGCAAACTTCGATGATTGATAACTGATAACGAATGATGCAACACTTCGTGGTAAGTGAGATTTAGAAGACGATTTAAAAAGATTGCCTTTCATTGCAAATTCATATCGATGTTTTATACCTTGGAAATCAGTTTAATGTGGTTGAGTAATTATAAGGATGTCCAAAAACTGTAAAATAACAATAATGTTTAATGGGCGTTTAATGAGGAAGGCTATGGAATTTCATTAATGGGATCGTTTTCAAAGATTATGGGGCTCTAAAAGCGCAATGAAAGAAATACTTTCTACTGACATTTTAAGTTTTACTAATGCAATTAAGAGATTTAAAGAAAGTCAATTTAATATTTTTTTGTGATTACTATCGGATAGTAAAATTCGTTTCATAATCAACATTTTATCATTAAAAAAGTTTTGCAAATTATCCTTTAGAGTCTGTAAATTGAATGTGCCATGTCGTTTTTACCTAACTTTGTTTGGAATAGGTGTTTTGCTAATCACTACACTTAGGAGATATGTTAAAATTATATAATGGAAATCGCCCAAAAACCAATCCGAATCATCATTACTCAAAATAGAATTTTATTATATAACTAGCTGATATCTCCGGCTTTGCCCGGGAGATTATTTTATTCTTGTTGTTTCTTAGCGCTTCATTCTGTTGGTAAAAATAGTAGCTATTTCAAATGGTAACTATAGTAACTATTCAAAGCACTTCCAAAACCCTTGACATGGTTCCCTTTCAGACGATCGTGAACCTAAGCCCTAAAAGATATAGTAACCCAACCACCCTAGTTCACATCATTAGATTCCAAGCTTAAATTTGACACCAAGATCAAGTATCTACGACATGTAGTTTTAGCTGTTGCCCGAAATATACAACCACACAACTCTATATATATATACTGGGTATCTCACCTAAAGTGAACCAATAGCTAACTTTTTTATTATAAATCTGACAAAGAACTTCTTATGGGGCACTTCCCTTAATTTTTAACAATGCTTTTTGAGGCACTTCGAAATTTAAAAATATGGCCTTCATTTTCCAATATGGCGGACAACTTTGATTTTTCTTATGGAACACCCTATATTTTAGGGCGTTTTAGATTTTACGCTTAATTTTAGGAACTTTTTATCCTTTATAATTTTTTTCTAAACCCAATGGTTAAGGAGGTATTAACAGTTAAAGTTAGATTTTTTCCCATTTAAAATGCATTGGGACATTTTTGGTAGTCTGTATATCGAAATACCAAAGAATAAAAGTGCCTAAAATGTTAGTTTAGTTTAGGTTTAATCATATAATAATTTTAGTCGAGATTTAATCGTGGAAATGTGTTAGTTTAAATATGATTTCACTCCGTAAGGAATACATGGAATGGCACAGTTAAACGGACACAATGCATTTCAAATGGGGAAAAATACAACTTTAACTTCTCATATCTCCTGAACTATTGAGTTTAGAAAAAAATTAGAGAGGATAAAAAGTTCCTAAAATTAAACGCAAAATCCAAAAACGCCTTAAAATATAGGATGTTCCATTAGAAAAATCAAAGTTGTCCGCCATATTGGAAAATGGTGGCCTTATTTTTAAATTTCAAAGCGACTACAAAAAGCAGCGTTAAAAGTTAAAGGAAGTGCCCCATAAGAAGTTCTTTGTCAGATTTATAATAAAAAAGTTAGCTCTTGGTTAAATTTAGTTGAGACACCCGGGTATATGTATTTATTTACTCTATTACTCTATTTGGTCTTAACTATATATAGCTCCAAAAGCAGATTTAACCTCAGAAATGAACACGAAACGAGCAAGGTCGATTTCATATCATGACGAAAAGAAAAAAATAGTGAAAAACATTTCGGTATTCAAAGCCAACGAGAATTTTGACATTATTAAAACAAATTATATGTTACTTCAATTTCCCCACACGAGACTACTAGGATTAGGTGAAATGTTTCCGTTAATTGGTACCTTTCACACATCCTCGTGCTCCAGTAATTAACACAGACGGACACCTCCGGCTCCAGTTCCAGCTCCAGCTCCAGTTGGAGCTCCAGATCCATAATGATGCCAATTACCACGCTGGAGCTGGAGACCCGTGCCCTCGCCGACCCCTGACCCTTGACCCCTGACCTCGACCCACTGCGCGTGATCTGGAGTAGCCGTGGCGTCTCCTCGTGACAGCTCGAGAACGGTAGGGAAATTTGGAAGCGATTAGAGAGAAAATTGGAAAGTCAGGGGAGAGGTGTAGACCGACTTTTAAATTGTTGTTTGTGAAGTGTTAGACAAATTTGTAAATGATTTTGGAAGTTTGTTTTTGATATTCCTTAGGTCAAACAGAGGTTTTTGTTATTTCTTATCCCACTGAAACTTAGTCATAAATGAGAAAAAAATAAAGACAAGGAAATTATTTCATTATACCTATGCTTTTTTCAGAGGTATTTTGGGCAATGATAGTTTCTAGTTCAGTCCCCCTTTCTAAATCATAATAACACTTAAAACACTGTCAAGTATTGAATTTCTAACCCTGTCAAGTATTTAAGTTCGACTTCTGTCAAGTATGAAAGTTTCAAATCTGTCATCTATTGAAGTTACATCCCTGTCTAGTATTGACGTTCTAGCTCTGTCAAGTATTGGATTAAACAAAAGCTTATCTTACTTTCTTACATAATATATATTTATGGAACAGGCTATAAAATAAACAATACCTCACTACCCACCCAGTAGTTGCCAAGAAATATACCAACATAACCGACCTTACGAGGAACTAATTTCAAACATTGTTAAAATCTCGTTCCGTTAACAATGGACTATAAAAGCCACTGGGGACGTGCGTCTATCAAGCCATTGTTGAATGTGCGATATCGGCGAGACCGGCCGATGATGGCCGATTGTTGCCGATCGTCGTGCACGCATTGTTGGTCCACACTGCAGGAGCCGGAGTCTAGAAGTGACAAAGGATGTGGGGAAAGCCCCACACCCGCTGCGACCGTCCGTCCTATGGCAAATTGTTTACTCAGCTTTCTACTCGAATTAACTTCTCACTTTCCGTTTCCCGTAAGAGATTCTCCCATTACCATGGAAGCGATAGCATCTGGATTGTCCGTGTCGAGGATATTCAATAGTGTGAAATCATACCAATGGTGATTTTGTTTGTTTTAAATACCGATGTAGAGGTGAGTGGTGGTTAGTAACTGATGTTTCAGTGTTTGGGTGTTGAATATGTATTTCCTGATCATTTCCCTTGAGAGACAATATATGATTTGAAATCGAAGAGCATTTACCCACTCACTGTGACTTGTTCTGTAACATTTCCAATCGCTGTTCTAGGAGGGGTGGGGGGTACGTACTCAACTAATTTCAAGCGTAATAGAATTTTCAAGGTGGAAAGAGATTTAGTAAAATTATTTTCGTTTTAATACCAACTATAGTGATGAAACAAAAATCTAAACTTTTTTGTTTTAAGGTCCTTTGAAGGGTCTATACATGCTTGAATATGCTGATGGTGAGCACGTTAGATCGAGCGGGTTGGCTAGCCTTACCTTTTAACACTAAATCTCCAAAAGCAAGCAATGCTCGCCAAAATATTGGGAAAGAGCCCATACTTGATCGAACAATTGTTGAGCTTCCATCAGTACAGCCACTTGATTGTTCGAACGCTAAAGGCCTCATGCTCAAATAAACTTAAATAAATAAACTCATGCTCAGGGGGGGGAGATCAGTCCCCCGTGACTGTACTTAAAATAAGAATGCAGTTCAAATCTTGCTTCTAGTAATTCGATTGAATACATTACATGACTTCAGCAAAGTTGAAAAATCGATTTACCCATTATATATACCACAGCAGTGAGTTACCCATAACCTAAGATATTCCAAGGGCACTGTGCACTCCGTGTTCCCTCCCTCCACAGGCACGCCCAAGGATCGCGAAAGTATCCAACTGTGACTCCATGACCCTTGACCTCAGACAGTGATAATGGCGATATCAGAACACGCCGAGGCAGCGCGGGGGAGTCTACAGCCACCTCTCTCCAGACAAGTTGTCAAGGTCACCGACTCATTCTGATACTGCTGGTTGTAGTCCTGGCTCTATATTTTACAATCTGCACAGTGGGGCAAAGGTTAGAAAGGTTGGTGTAGGTGTAAATATTAGAGAGACAGGTGCAGTGTTGTAACCGTCGGAATGACAGTTATTATAGTTGTTGTGTGGTTGTTAAGTTGTTGTCTTGGAATGTTATGTTGAAAAAGTCCAGTTTAAATCGTGTTTTGTCTGCTAGATTGCTCAATAGTGCGGTGTTGCATATGCATTTGAAAGATTCGAATGGAATTATGAATTTATCTTTCAACGTTAAAATTCGTATACACTATTTAACTTATAACAATGTGCTTTTTGTTTTGTTTAATGAGGTTTCATACGGTTATTTGTTTGAAGTTTTGTAATATAGACGTTCAAATTAATGTTTGTACAGTTTCTTTGTATTCTGTTTATTTTAAAAAATCCAGAAAAACCATTATATTCAATGATCAGGAGAGCTAGAGCTAATGGAAAAAAGAGATGTTAGGAGACATAAAGTATTTCAATAAAAGCAAATTTATTCGAGCTTGAACCTTTTAAGTTGAACAGAAGGTTATTTATCGCCCAATTTAATAAATGCATTCTAGAACACAAACAAGTATTTTAATTCATTGAAACTAAATCCAGACTTTTTTAACAACTTATCCCATCAGCTAATTTTTAACTCACGCACTCATTCATTTCTTCTAGCAAGAAAGGATCATATTATAACAAGTTCATAATGACAAAACACTTGTGTTAAAGCATGTTAACATATTTAACGACTTCTCTGAAAACCACCTCCTTTGACACCAGCCACAACCCGTAAACAGATTTTCGTTTATGATTCTACGAACGTGCACCGTGCGTTCTACACGGTGTTTTAAGTGCTGTGAATGTTCTCTCATGAAGTTCCCAGACACCAATGGGCACTTCAGGAAGTGTACAGCTTTATGAAGCAACTACAGCAAGTGGCTACGACGTATACCGTTGTGCGTGTGAGACGGTGCGGGGTGGCTGAGTATGCCGGTCAGCTCATGTAGACCGCAAAGTTCCCTCAACCCTTGCTTGCTCTGATACCATCTCCATTGTTGTGGTACTGCTCTTCGCGGCGTGCTCAGGCTTTGTGTAAACAGCTGTGAAGAAATAAATACAAGCCAGTAATGTTGATATGGTGTGGTAAGAAAAGGGAAAATATAGATATTTTATTTAGGTTTCTTGTTAATTTTTCAATTCCATTCTGATAATATAGAGTGTCCCCTTAAAGTTAAATTAAATTGAGGTAATGGCTAAATAGTAGTGCAGAACAACCATGAGGGACGTTTTGATCTGGAGAAGTGAATTTGCATTGTAGGACACTACCTAAATTTTTACTTTGATAAAAGAAGCTTCTGCAGACGAAACATCCTTAATGGATGTTATTCTTACTGATTAATTATAACTTTACTCACTAATCCTCTTCAATTAACTGCCATCTTTTCTACGACTCTCTTATAAAACAAGCTTGTATTTGTAGCATTGATCTAAAAATATAAGTACATAAAAGTAAATAATACACATGTATTCTGTACTTTAATTCAATGGTTAGTACATTATCAGAAGCAAGTGTATATTTTTTTTAAGAAGTGATTTTGAAGCACTAAAGACAAAAAGTTTTAAGACTTTAAACCAGGTAAAAATTAACATGGTTGCACTATCGTACTCTCTGAAAACGTGTTTAATCCAATAATACATATTTAATGCGTTATCCACTGTTGCTGGTTCAGTCACTGATTCATTCAATATGCGGTTGTATTGAGCAAGCTAAAGTTTTCGAAATATTGAGAAATCTGAGACAGATTTAGGACAAAGGCTTATCATCAGATATGTAAATGTAGTTCTGACAGATTGTGAGATATGGACAATCGAGAGCCCGTGGTTAGCGCGGAGAACGGAAGACCCGAACCGAGATTTATTGTTGGAAAGGTGGTCTAAATGCTGGCATTGCCCTCCTTCCTTTGTGCAGCCTACTTCTGGCTGGGTGGTCTCTTTGTTTCCTATCTTTAAATTTGATTTTGTTTTCATTCCTTTTCAACCGGATCAAAGACAAGTATGAAAGTCTATGGGGTTTTAAGGCAGAAAGTAATTAGTTATCATTAGTGTATGAAGCAAAAGCGTCTTAAATAAAAATAGATAAGAAAACTGGTGCAGCCTCCTTTGAAATAAAATTTACAATTTACAAATTCAGGAATAACACATGTCTTTGCTGGAAATCTTTTTAGCACACACTCCTAAGTGGCCTTAAGGTTTTATTTGATTAATTTTGTTTTATATTGATTCAAAATTGTCTACTTTAATCGGCCGTTCATTGAGATTTCTGTTCCAAAGTTTAATCTAGTAGAGATATACCAAAATTAAAGGGCGTCTAGGTCTCTTATTTAAAGTATGAGTTTCATAAAATCGGTACTGTAAGTGAAGTCTTGATTGCAAAAAATACTTACTGTAATTAATGAGAAATAATCAGAATTCTTACCTGATTGTGTTATGAGCTAGTTCTTTAATTACTACAAATCAAGTACTATAAATCAATTAGATCTTCTTGTATAAACTGAGAAGCGTTAGCTGACTCTTTTACAGCTTTCTATAATTCAACCCAATTTTACCATAACTAAACCCTTAGAAGCCAACAAAAGCGACTGGAGAACAGACAATCCATGGGGCTCCAACCAACCTCACTTCCACAACACTGCCAGAGTGACTAGGCTTTCCCAAAGACTCGAAGCCTCAGACCCTTTCTTCAACCGTCCGTTATGACCCGTGGACCAGATGATTCCCCGAAGACCAGACCTGACCATCCGTCAACCCATCAACCCATCATCGCCGCCGACCCTCAGCCAGTCGGAAAATCACTTCCTGCCTCGGCGGAAACCGCGGATCCAAACATTTACCTTGAAATATCGGCTAATTGATGGCCCGTTATGGAAGAGAATAGAACGTTTCATCGGACTCCGCCATGCGTGCGAACGCCGTGACCGCCGCCGGGCCTCGCGTCTGGAGGCAGCAGACGAACTGGTGGTAAACTTTAGAAAAGGGGAAATTTCAAATTAAATTTTTCATTTTGTTTAAAATTGTAGCAACGGGGTGAAAGGTACGAGGTATTGCGAGTTTGACGGATTTTGTTACGTAGAGAAGGTGATGATATCTGTAGAGGGGTGTTAGGGACTGCAAAGACCGAATGAAAATTAGTTGCTTTAAAGCCCTTGCACTATTTAAGCCTTGTGGATATGATTTTTCTTTAGCCAACTGAAATTCCTGCTTAAACAGTTGTCATAAACGTTCTCCAAATCGTCATTTAAAATTTATTCATTGTGAAAGAGCCTCCAGAACTGACGTTTACAACAAAAAAGAACAAAAAAAAGAACAGAAACAAAAGAAAGAAACAAAAAAAGAACTGTGACGGATACAGGTTAGTGAACCATTTTTGATTTAAAATTTAATAGATAAACATAACTTCCTCAAAGGAAGATGTACATGTTTGTGTAGATTCCCAATAATTAAATTTACAAATAACATTTTACTTTACCCTATTGTTCTCAGTGATCCAACCCCTTCAAGATGTATTTTGGATCTGAAGAAGGAGTTTTACCAATCAATACACTCAGTGGTTTTACTACCAAAACAATCGTAATACTCACTTAAACTGGATCAATGGCAGTAAAAGGTAATCTTACCTAATGAAGAAACTAAATGAAGAACAGTCCTTCAAGGAACAAAGTGTCCCGAAGAGTTACCTTTTACACCTTTCCAACTACCTCAACAGTTCAAGCGGTATAAATCAGTACATAAAGCACAACCTTCGTAGTAAAACATCCGCAAGAAAGGAAAGTCCGTGTCCGTGAGTCCGCGAGCTTTACACGGGTAAATGCCAACCAGTGGCGGGTAAGCACCGACCACAACCACGCCCAAGGAGAATGTGCGCGGGGGCTTCAATGGACACTTCAGTCGTAACAACCCGGCGTCAACAGCCTACCATTAACCATCATATCTGTCTCAGAACGTTTATCGCCGAGTTGCATCACGCTTGTCGTAACGTTGCTTTGTAACGCGTAACATCGACCATTCTCGTGGTAACAGTAACAGGTGCAGTGTCTGTAGTTTGCATGTCAAAGAGTAAAGCGGGGTTTGACATTTAGTGTTGGGTGGTTATAGGGTTATTAGTGGTTGTGAAACGTGGAAATTGTGTTGTAAAGGAAGTTTCTAGAGCAACAGCATGATATTGATGGCCCTTAAAAAGGGAACTATTTGAAGGGTTGAAAGTTAAACGATTCAAATGATGTATTATGCCTTTCAGTGTGATCAACAATGGACTAGATCAATATTTAGAAAAAAAATACAAATGCATCATGTAAAGCAGCTCTTTTTGACTAACAAACCAAAGAGTACGCACTGTTCTAAATTAATAAGTCAAATTAAATCATGCTTCAAACCGTGCACATAAAAAAGAGACCAAAATAAATAAATAAAACTCTAAAGCCACGCGCATGCCTCTACATAAGCTTAATCATCATTCAACATTTTCGGTCCGTGCTCATCCCTTTTTTCATAGTCTATACAATGTAGTAAATTCTTTGTTTGAAATCCTAATCAAAATAATGTAGTAAAGTCAGCAATAATAAAGTTTTATATACTATTATGGGGTTAAATCCATGGTTTTTGTATCCTTGCAATATTTAGTTGGTAGTTGCCTTACAGTTGAAATATATGACGTTGAATAACCTGACTAATAAGAAAGGGAAGCAGACTTATGCATTTTCTATTTTAACGCTAATCCTGAAAATTATTGTGTTCAGACAAGAATTCAGAGAGAAAATTTTAAACCTTTTGAAATCACGCGTAATTTTCCAAATTATTAATCATCTTATATCAACTTGCAAGCAATTTAGTAATACTCAAACCATCATTGCCATCTCAAGACCACTTTCAATTCTATCCTCGACGAACAAAACAACAAAGCAAACATCAAAGAAGAGTGGGTCGTTTGCAGTTTGATTGATCACTGATGTAGTTTCCAGGTTAATACACCTCGCCGAATCTCCCCAATCCTAATCTGTTACGTTCTCCCTACAATCTCCGAGGTCGGGTCAATCTGGTCGTGCCTTTTACCAGCTGTTCCACGTGATTCCCGCCAATTTCCCCGCGGCCCCGCCGGAAGACGCGCCTCTGGCAGCTTCGTGCGGCGCGGTGCCGGGAGGTTGATTTACGGACGTTCTGCTGGTGAAGGTCTTGGCTAACGTTTGATCCCCTGAAAGAAAGTTTGTGAATTGATCACCAATAAATTTAAGCTGTTGATATACTCGTATTGGCAATGGTCAATGAATGTTCAATTGGTAAAGTTTATGGGTAAATTAGCTGTACGTTGCTTGTACCCTCCTGAGAAGGGTATTAGTGGCTTGGGAAAAAACTAATGTGAAACGAACTAGGCAAATAGCGCGGCGATATCCAAGTTATTAGTCAGAGTGAAATGTATTTTTCCCAAAAAACTTAATGCTTTAATTAGTGGGCTTCTGAAACTACACACATATCACGTTTCTCTACAACTTTGTGGAAGATACTCTATTTTGAGAGACGAGGATGAGTACGTGCATGCTATACACTTTAATATTAAAGTAATTTCGTAGAGTTGCGAGATGACGAATACGGTTTTAACAGAATATTTCCTCCTTCAAGCTAAGTACTTCAACTTTGTGTTTTGTTAATGGATTTCAGAAGTAAAAATTCAGTTGTGATGGTAAAATTGTTTTAAAAGAATCAAGATAGTATAAATATTATATCAAGAATCGTGAAAGCAAGAATCGTAAGTAATACGCATTTTAAATTACCTTTACTTCGTCCCAAAAGGTAAATACTCTGCATAGTTGATGTAAAATGAATGATAAAATAATAACAAAAACATCGTTTTCTTTAAACTAACGTAGATTATTAGACCATGGTGTACGCAATCAACGTAATTATACCTACGGGGTCTATGTAGTCATTAAATCCGTAGCATGCAACGTAGTCAAGTTTATTGCAGGGTGTGCAATCCAAGATGGCGGAAATGAGTGGCGGGTACACTCGCGAGTCAGCTGTGGAGCGGGCCGTCACCGTGTGATTTGGCGGGAAAAGGATCAATCAGCTGATTATAACCATTTAACTACTTACAATATCTGGATCGTTCAGGGATTAACTTGCAGTTTAGTTTAAAGAATGGTTGTATCAAGAAGATTCAACGGAGGAAATAAAACCCAAAATATTTATTTCATACCATTCGAGAAGTTTTTCGATTTTAATTCGAAGAAAGTGGGTTTAGGTGGGTAAGGTATTTGTATTCGTGCATGATGATTGACTTTGCGTTTAACTAGGTAGTGGGCACGTGCTGTTCAGCAGCTTTTGTTTATTATTTTGTACTTCCATTACCATGTAAAATTGTATGATCTTAGCCCTTTTCTTTATGTTTGTGACCTTAGGGAAAACTTTTCATGTAATATTTTCCCTCCAGTTTGTTCGACCAAAGTTTTTCCTTCAAGTACGGAGTTGATTGATCTCAAAGTAATGTTTTTCTAAAAAATTCCTGGGTAAATGAGAATTTATGTCGAGATATTCTGTCATTAAGTACATCAGGTGCATATCCTATTTTGAGAGAAAAGAGGTGACTTTCTGTAGCATAACTGTGCCTTTTTGATTCCTTTGAATATAAAGAAAATATTGTTATATATAGTTCAACGATAATGAGTCGATTCTGAAGTCACAGTTACTACTGAAGTCATGTTGATATTTGTAGTGTACTATCTACTTTTAAAAGTCTTGCTTAGTCATCCTCATTTTCTGCACTTTAAAATAATATTTAATGAGTAGAAAAGGAGAAAGGCCGTTGGTACTGATTAGAGGCTAAAATTTTAAGAAAATATAAAAAATAAAGTGTAACATAATAGCATATCTTATATGTTAATTCTTAGAACTGCATAGTGCAACATAGGTCTTAGTTCGTTACCACTTAGTATTAGGAGAAAAACTATTCACTGCAAGCAAGTTTAAGATTGTTGAGCAAGTTTAAGAGTTTCACAAACAGAGGACTATCACACTAAATAACAGTCGACAACGCACACGAACATCTTCTCATTTATAAATGGAACATCCAAATGTAAAGGAACAACGAATGTATAAGCTTTACTCTCTACAATATGAAATCTGTTGTCTCTTTACAACACT
Organism: Flexamia atlantica; assembly: GCA_035578135.1. Lineage (NCBI taxonomy): Eukaryota > Metazoa > Arthropoda > Insecta > Hemiptera > Cicadellidae > Flexamia > Flexamia atlantica. The sequence continues at coordinate 872,805 of JAQJVK010000012.1, read as the reverse complement.
AGTAATTAATCGTTTAATCTGTTGTATCATCTGGGCCCATGTTCTCCTTAGTAGCCGCTTACTCAGCTAATCATTTATAATCTGTGCGCCACCAAGGCAAAATCGCGCTATTCATTGTGCCGCCTTTTTGTCTCTAATAACCAAGGACCTTTGACCTTTGTGCTTAATGGTCATAGGAGCCCGCTACACTGCAGGCTGCTATTAGGCGAATAATACCGATGATTAGGCGTATAAAACAGTTATGATGGACAGTGGACGCGGGTTTTTGCTTCCCGTCTCTTTCACGCATCTACATCTCAATGAAAAGGAACACACTTGATTTAAATATGAAGTGGATGGACGTTTCTCTTGCAGCTGTGTAAGAAGAAGGAAGTGAAGGAGTGGTGATGATCTTTCTTCAAATCAAAATTTAGAAATGTGTTTCATAATTATCTTGTTATGAAAGGATGTGGCTTAATTGGTAGTATTTTTGATAAAAATATGATCCTATGGTCAAACGTTTTTTTATTTTCATTCTTTGGATAGAGAATCTGTTATTGTTTTGAATGTATTCAAGTAGGTATCTGCTTTTCAAATTCTGGTTTGTAATTAAATTAATTTCTTTAGGTTGGTGTTGCTCTTTCAGTATCTCACAGACGGTTTGGAAGTTTGTTAAGATGAAATCATGATCCTAGGTTCTTTGCATAGAAAATCCTAACAAATATTTGGATATATAACAATTAATTGGGGTTAGCTAAAGTAAATTTATTTTAATTTAGTTTATTCTTATTAAAACTGCTCTCTACAGGGTTTTATTATTAAAGTCAAAGGCAAAATAAATTCAATATGTAGAAGCTTCAAGGAAAAATAAATATAAGTTAATCCAAACAATAGAAGTGACAGAAGTCAAAAATAAGAATAAAAATAATAAAAGAAATGTAAGTAATAAAAGTAATGGAAGTAATAGAAGTAATATTTGGCAATAGACGTTTATCCAAACATGGTTTTTGCTGATTGCTCTTTTTTACAAACTATGACTTCAAAACAAGTGACTGAAGCTTCTATTGATTTTAACTTATCTAGAAATTACCTAAAGAATCTCTGAACAACAGATCTGATGGAACAATCATTGTCTTTTGAACTTGTAACCTCAACAACGAGGCTCTTGGCTCTTGGCTCCGGAGCGCCACCTGTTGTCAGTTCCGGTGAGTGAAACCGGAAGCACGGCCGATGGTTCCGTTTCCTCCCCTCGCCTCGAGAGCTCCTCCGTCGCCACAGAGTATGTTAATATCAGCCATAAACATCCCGGTGTGTGGCGAGGTTTGTGGGTTATGGTGGCAACCAATTATCGGCTGTTCTCATGACAATGAAGGGGAGAACGTTCCGGGCTGATGTACCAGCATCATATACAACCAAATCTTATGTGACGATCTACCTTCCTCAGTCTGGTTTAGGTTAAGGAGTTAGTAAAATTGTTTGTAAAAAACAATAAGAGGTAGTAAAAGAAACGAATGTTCACTTTTGGCCTAAAAGTCGCAAAAACAGTGAAACATAACATAAATCGTTGGTGATTTATTGTTCGCCCTTTACTATTATTACTCATGCAGTTTCATACTTATTGCTATTCAAATTGATGTATGTCCCCTTCCACCTGAAGAAGAGATTATCACCGGCGATAGGCAGTCTCTCGTAAAAACAAACGAAAACCAGAGAGTATAGTTCGTAAGATCTCACTAAGTAAATTATTGGTTGGCGCATTATGGTTTTTGCCACGATCTCGTTCTCTGGGTGAGTAATTCGATTTGTTGTGATTTTATGTTATAAAATTTCGTCGATTGTGTACTAAATAATGATATAGTTTTAAAGATTTTCGGAGGTTTTGGGATTCGTCATGAGTTTACTTGTGCCTTTATTGGATTGGGGAACAATTTGTAAGTACCCCCCCCCGCTCCCACTCCATGGGTTTGAATTTTAATGTAGAGCCCAGATTCACCTGAAGACGGGATAAAATTCTAGATCCTGAAACGTTGTAAAGCTTGTTTTTACCAATCAGTGATGGCAAATGTCCGCAAAGTTGAAAACCAAAGCATAAACTCACCTTTAATAACAATTAAATTAAAGCAAACAATTAATAACTAGTGATACCATCATGGTTATATGTGGGAAAATTATTCTTAATTAAAAATTAAAATGTGATTCTTTAACGTAGCGTAATACAGTCTATAGTGAAATTCCCCTATCCTCAAGTGATAGAGAGAAATATCTCAGTAGAAAGGGACCTAATATATAAAAAAAAAACTCAGGAAGTTGTGGTTTAGGATGTGGTCGTCTAAAGATTTACAGAATGTGTGGTTAAGGAAGGATTAATAGCCGTGGACACGAAATGGGGGAAGTATGCGGTTTTCTTTGATAGAGCTTAGTGATAAGTATCTCGTTTCAAGCTGAAACATTGAGATTCGTGTTATATCGGACCCAAGACCATTTATTTAGAATCGCTTCAACATGACAGCTTCAACATTCTACAGCTTTTAAGTTGCTTCTAAGGACGAAAACAAATTATCAAACTACTCTATACCTGTGAACGATGGAACGATTTAAATTCCAAAAAGGTCTCGAGTATTTTAATGGATCATATTAAGTAAATTGGTGGCGCTGTCAGAAGTGATTTCTTCGGATGTACAAAGAACAATCACTACAGATTGTAACCGTATAGTGACATATTGGCATAGTAGTTTGTAGCGACATACTGAGTCCAAGCGCTATCTGTATTTTTCAGCAGTACGTACTAATTCAGCACATTCCTTAATTTTCATGATAAAGAGTAACGAACATATACCGTATCATATTATATGTTTAAAAGAGACAAATGCAATGTCAAACAACGCCGCTAAACTCTAAAAAAATCACATAAAACATCCGATCCCAGCACATGTTCCTATGCCGTTCTCATTCTGCGAACTCCTTGCTGCATGCCCCCAAACCTAGATTGCATCGCCTAGGAAATAGACTTTCCAAAGACTTCAACTTCTTCAATGACATCGTCACATCTTTGAAGAGTATGTTTTACACTTCAGTTCTGTGATATCCGAATTTGGTCCCTTATTAAAATTTCTCGGTAGTGTAACCAGCAAAATATTATTGTCATTATTGTTATTATCATATTATTATTACCACTTGCAACTGAATGTTTGTTGATTTTCTTGCAATTATTTTCTTGGCATTTCCCAAATGCATATATAGTATTAGCTGTTCAAATTGTACTAGTTTGCATGTTTCTGTTCGCTTATTTGTATTTGTTCCTGTATTCTTTATCTTTATGTTTACAATGAATGTAATTACTGTATCATATACTCATTGTAAAAATGACGTTTGCCGTGTATAAATAAATAAATCACGTCTCCCCAAGCACTTCTCTCTAACCACCAAACTTTCCCCCTTAAAAACATTCTCCACAAAGAAACCAATGGAGAGTAGACCAATTAAAAAGTCGTGTCCATTCCCATTACACTACAGTGCTCAGCCAAGTAGCGGTATCTCGCGTGATAATGCAGGAGTCTTGTCGCCTCAGGCGGTGACGCGGTGACTCCAGCGTTCCCAGCCAGGCTTCCCATGGTCCGACCGGCCGTGACGTCACGTGCCGCCCCGCTCCATCGCCCGCGCTTGACATCTGTGTCCCGCGTCACGTGACTGCTTGCTGCTTGACTACGTGACGACTACGTGACTCAGCCAATCTGTGTTTTTGTTCGGGATAAACGGTTCTAAATACCGTTGTTGTGGCGTTTGTTCCTGACGATTGGATTGTTAGGAGTTAGATTACCAAATTTTTATGTATAGTCATGATTTAAGTCGGTTATAATTACTGACCAAATAATTAGTTACGATTGTTCTAATCATCGACTAGTGATAATAATTTAATTTGTCCTCGTATTAAAAAACAAGAACTAGGTCTGCTTGTCTGCTAAACAATCTGTAGAGTTAGATAACTTGTTTATAATGTATTTAATTTTCAAGTTGGAGTTCTTTTAAAAGGTCAGATATTTCAATTGGATAGTGAAATCCATTCTTCTTATGGAGATGTTTTATTTTATAATAATATTTATTTGAAAAAAGCTGAATGTTGAAACAACATACCCAGATTCCAGGCCCCAAAACGTCGTAAAACTTGTTTTTCCTAATCAGTGATATCTGAAACACGTCTTCAAAAATCTAAATAAAAACTGATATCAAGTTGCAGACTGATGAGTTATGAGTGTGTTGTTGTGTTGCAGTGGCCGACAACCGGTGCTTCCTGGAGACCGGCGGCTCGGCCGAGAGCTTCTTCGTCAGCGAGGACCTGCCCGTCGGCTCCGTCGTCGGTACGTCCTTATTATATCTATACTACACTACACTACACTGCACTACACTACACTACACTACACTACACTACACTACACTACACTACACTACACTGCACTGCACTGCACTGCACTACACTACACTACACTACATTACACTACACTACACTGCACTGCACTACACTACACCACACTACATTATACTACACTACACTGCACTGCACTGCACTGCACTACACTACACTACACTACACTACACTACACTACACTACACTACATTACATTATATTATATTATATCCATATTATATCCTCGGCAAACTTATATTTACAGAAAAACTATATTTTTAAAATATTCATATTGTGAGGCAGTCCCAAGGACAAGGACCATTGTACCATGCCTTTGTATGGTCCTTTTGTACTAATTTATATATATATATTTTTGTCGTCAAAATAATTTTTCATTAATATTTTGTAGTCCAGTTGTTTTAAAAATTTCACTTTCAAGTCCATTTCGGTGAGACTTTTTCCAAAAGAGAATAATCTTCACCTCTAAAATGCCTTCTTAATTCTGGCAAATACTAGGATTCTCCTTCACTAAAATGGTTCTTTAGAAAAATTGGAAACTTTCAGTCTTAAATTGATTTAGTTGCTCTAAAATTGTTTTCCTTCTAGGTATATCATTTCAAATAATTTTTAATCCACCCAAGTTATGATTATATTTCAAGGACAGAATCGAGATAACACTTCCTGTAGATCCTGATTTAGAGGATGAATACAAATTACTCTTGATACATATTTATGTAGGGCAGACCGTGGAAATACTGACACCTTGGGCAATTCCAACACCCAAAGTTGCGGTTGTAATATGAGAATAAAACGCTATAGATTAGTCATACCAAGCTGTTCATTATTTTGGAAATATATTGGGCAGCGGTTACATCTTAATTTAATTTATTCTGTTCATTCCGTTCTAATAAATAATAAATCATCGAAGTTAAAATATATAAAAAAATTAAATGACGGATACTTGGGTCAATATGACTTTTTTAAGATATACACATGTTAAATTTTGTCCTATTTTCGATGCAACGTTTTCAACGGACGTAAAGATGTGCCCGCACCCTGTTGATACAGTGATAACGTTTGTTGGATTTATTTATTTCGTCAGTTATTCAAATATATTTAGAAACTTAATTATAAGTACACTCAAATCAAAGATGATAAATCAAATCAAATCAGATTTGCACATTCAGCGAATTTCAAGAAATAAGAATAACATGGGGGGAGTATGCGGGTTTGCTACTGCAGGTGTGTTGAAAATTGGGTGGTTTTAATTCAATATTTAGTAGATCTGAACTAGAAGAAGCCTTATACCAAGTTTTATCAAGATATGTCAGATACCATACAGAATGTATTGTTATCTATACTTATTTAATACGCTATTATTTTTGTGATAATTACTTCTCCTTAAATACTTGGGCCGATTTTAATAATTTACGTGTCGTCAGAAAGTGCTTGGCGTGTAGTTTTGCAGGAAGTAAAATTTTCACCACACTACGACGAAATCACCTGTTTTACAAACGTCAAACGCGGACCGAAACACACTGTTTGCCGCCTCAGGACCGAAAACGTTTGGGGCCCGAGGGCCGAAAGTCAGCTGATCGTTCATTTGCTTGAAACAACGTCAGAACAACACATAATTATACGGCATACAATAGGTTCCAAAGACAGGATAGTTGCGATCATATTATTTTCATAGCTGTCTTTGTTTGAGTCATGATAAAGAAGTTGTATCGTCGCTCATAACCTTAATGTTCTGTTTTCAAGTGAGTCAAATAATAATCAGTTTTTTAAATTATTTAGCGTATATTTCAATGTGTAGTGTGGTGAAAAATAGCGTTCGCACTTCGGCCGAAAGGGTTTTGCAGCTCTCAGTCGTTTCAAATTCTCGACTTCGTCTCGAACTTGAAACACGATCTCGAGCCTGCAAAACCTCATTTTCGGCCCTTTATGCGAAATATACTATTATGAAGATTATACTAAAGGGAACGGCCCTAGACGCCCTTAAAGTTTTGTATTTGTCCATAAGATTTAACATGGGCAAAGAATAAAAAAACAGCTGAATGGAGTAAACAAAGTTTTTCAGCAAGGCCAGTGTTATTTTTTACTGAATAATATACCCCCGTTGCAGCAGACCTGCATACTCAGCGAATTTCAAATTCAAAACAACATATTTCAATCCAACAAAGTGAGATTTGACATGTTTTTGTAAGCTCCATAAGAATAAAATGGGGAATGAGTATGTAGGTTTGCTGCTACGGGTATATTGTAACTGGGTAGTTTTAATTCAATATTTAGTAGATCTGAACTAGAAGAAGCCATTTACCAAGGTTTATCAAGATATGTTGAGAAATAAGCGAGATATCGAATTTTACTTATTTCCCGTAAGGTTAACACTGGGACAACGTACTGTGTTTACCACCTTCAATATCTCGGCAACCAATGGACATAGAGCAGTGATTTAACATAAAAGCGTTGAATTCAGCTCATAAAGCGTTCGTTTTCATGAGCTGAATTCAAAGGTACTAACAACAATTTGATAATTTTTGTAATTTTACAGCTTAATTAATTTACTTCACACACAGATAAGCCACAGGCATTAATTATATGTTTTTTTGTGTAAACTAGCAAGTCACAGCCTAAAAGTTATCCGTGTGCGCCTGCAATAGGAACGCCGCAACATAAACTCCTAAGGTCACCAGGTTTGGCCTACTCGTGCAGAGCATTGAAGCTGTGCACTGGCGTCGATGTGTCATTAAATTAATCAACCACCTCTTGTATTTTTATTTTATATTTCGTTAAAAAGCAAAGGAAACTATTTTTCTTGGCCATATTAATATTGATTGGTGATAGATTTTCATAACACTCTAACATTTTTTTCTAATTAATCATCATTACAAATTACAAACTATATAATACATCAGTAAAAGAGAAATAACTGTTTTTTTTGTTTTTATTAAACCATTAGTAGATTTCCGAAACAATCCTAATGGTGAAATTAGTTTAAAATAATTATCATCATAAGTGGAAATATAATAATTAAAGAATTCTGAGTGCCTAATCCTCACACTTAAGTGACGGGAAGAGCAGGCTCTGTATTTTTACACATCTTAATATCTTCTAAATTTCTAGACTTATATAAACTACAATTTAGTACTGAATAATCCATTGCTCTAGAAATAAAGTCCCTCTATGATTTGTTTGTGTGCAGGCACCCTGCGCATCCTGGGTGATCCCGGCCCCGCCGGCAACATAGACCTGCGGCTGAAGGAGCTGGACAGTCCCGTCAGGATCGCGCCGGGCTCCAAGAATCTGACGCTCACCAGGAAACTGGACAAGGAGGTACAGCTGCAATACAACTATTACATTGGTTTTGTTGAATAAAACGAAAACTTATTACCTTACATGCACTTGTAGTTTATAAAATAATCAAATTAAAAAAAGTAAGCCACCAGTATAAAATATATATGTATAAAAGTGTACATTATAATTTTTTTCTTTGCATTACAACTCAAAGGGAAAATTTAAAAGCGAGTGGCCACCATAAAATTCTAGACATTCCCATATTTTGTTTTTTGATAGCCGTTAAGGGAACAACACAAGTAGTATAGTGCTTTAATCAGTGTACGTGTTTAATGTCCTTGATATTTCGCCCAGTCACGTTGTTTAACTTTTAATAATTATTAATTATTTTATTACAATTGTACTCAACACTCAAATTTATATGTAAATGTACAATACAAATAGTATTTTCGTACATAAAAAATCAGTTCCTAACAAACTTTGAAAGTAAAACGCAAATCATTACAGCACCCTATGCCAATTTATTTTGATATGGCGTACCCATGTAAAGCAAAATACTAACCTTTAATTTATAGAAGATATCATGAAACATGGTAAGGTGAATTTTCTGTTACAGAAATTATAGATTTTATAATGTTGAAAAAATAGAGCTAAATAGAGCATGCAATAATTCAGACAGTTCCTCATTAAGATAACATATTTTAATAATGGAAATTGTTATGTGTTTTGCTTATTCCATTTCGTTTACAGGGAATTGATGGACCCTCTTCAGTCTACATCAACATTATCTGTGATAGGAGAAGAACAACTGTTCCGGTAAGATATAGCCATAAATATACCAGTAGAGTACAGTGAATACAACACAACGTAACATGCTAATCAAGAAATTGTTCAAAAATACACTCAAAACTTTTAGTACTGCAACTCTAACGATAACAACAAAATATTTACATTGATATATATGAGCGACGTTACAACTTCTATCTTAGGTATACTATGAAAATCATATGATTGCAACTATCCTGCCTTTGGAACCTACTGAATACCGTAAATATGTAGACACGGTTTTTTATATGTGTGTTTTATGGAGTACATATGTAAATATGTATATAAGTAGGCCTACAGGTTCAAATTATTGTCGGTATAGTAGGGTATGGTATGGCTTATGAGAATACCTAATATCCAAACAATTATCTTAATTATTTAGGTACATCTATTTACATATAATTATTAAAATATCCAGGCTATATGAATGAATAATGCAACATTAAAAAAAAGGGCTAGTACCATTGACATAGTCAATGGCTATTACTCTAGACGGTATAAAAAACTGATAACTTGCCATCCAAAGTGAATGTGTTTCGATATTATTATTTTATCAGTAACTTAAATTAGATTTATTTTATTTCATTCGCTCTGTTCACCATTTCCACTGGATAAGTATTAGAAGCTTATAACCCTTTGCATGTAGGAAGAATATACAATATTGTGTAATTTGTACAAAGTAAATTCTTTCATTACAAATAATTGTTATGTTACTGTAATACTGTAATTGATTTTTGAAATAATTTCCTTCCAACGAGACGTTTCAATTAGCACTATAGTTTCATAAAACCTTCTTCAATTTATATATTTGTCGTTGTTTGTTGTTTGTGTATTTGTTTGTTTTTGTTTGTTTGTTGTTTCTATTTTCACAATTTGACAATATGATTTCAGGGGTTCGTCATCCCAGTCAGTATAAGAGTGACCGATGTCAACGACAATGCACCAAAGTTCATCAATGCCCCTTACATTCTCAATATTTCAGAGGTAATCAGATGTTCTATTAAATTAAACATTTTCACTCTTAAAAAATTTATTCATTTAATAGATTCTCTGGTGGGATGACTAGATACCCAACTTTTAACAAGACAGAATCTAGGAAACATGTCTGAATGTCTTTGTATGGCCCTTTTTTACTAGTTTATGTTTTTCGTTTTAAAACAAATGGCTTGATAAATATTTTGTAATTCAATTTTTTCATTATTTTGAACTCTTTATTTGATTATACTTATACATAATATAGTAATTTTCAGTTCTAAAATATCTTTTTAATTTTTGGAAATACCATGAACCCCTATTTTCAAACGGTTTTTGTAAAACATTGGTAAATTCCAGTCTTAAATTAATTAAACTGCTCCAAAAGCATTCTTTTTCTTCTAGATATTTCTTTTCAAATAATTCATTTGTAATTTTCCCAAGTTAAGATTATATTTCAAGGACATATAAACATAGAGACATCACTTCCCATTGTTCTAATTTAGGAGATAAATGAATTTAACAATTGATACATATTTATGTAGATTCAACTACATAAAAATGACTTAGTTATTATTAGAAAAACTTAGTTTTTTTATGAATCTGTAAAGTAAGTAATTTGAATAATTAATTGTTGCAGGTGACGGTGGTTGGGACGCGGGTCCTACAGGCGGTGAAGACCGTGGACCTGGACCAACAAGGGCCTTTCTCCACGGTCCAGTACTCCGTCCTGCCGGGCCCTAACTCTGTAAGTAATTTAGTTTTTTGTTAGAAAACTGTAAGGTAACAAAATGAAAAAGAGATAGGTATTTTTTCCTATGTTTTTTACCTCAGTGTTTGCAGTGATTGGTCTCACTAGGATAAGACCTCTGCTAAGAATTAATTTTTTGCTTTATGCATGAATATAATATTAATTTTGTTTTATAAACATGAATTTATTTTTTCAATACGTTTCTATAAAATACACAGTATATATTTTTTTCAAGAATGTAATCAGTAGAATGAAAATTTTAGTAGTAAGAGAGTCACGTAAAGTTACTAATTACACAGTAACTAAAAAGTCAGAACTAAATATTGCACTTTATTCACAGATTCTGGCTTATAGTATTAATATTTTCTTAACGTTTCATGTTTTTTAAAGGGTATAAATCTTTCTAATACTTATTTTTTGTAATTAATTACCAAGCTATTTAAAAACACATCGTATTTAATAGACAATGAAGCAAAATTAAACATCATAAATCTGTACAGTTTGGCTCAAAACACCTAATAACCAAATTATTTAAGCTCAAATTCATAATATGAATTTGAGCTTAAATAATTTGGCGGAATTTTGACGGTAATGATCAACCGTCAAAATTCCTTTATTGTCTTCGGTATTTTTTGCAACTAAAAATGAAGCTATCCTATTTATTACTTTACAGTAATCTTGGATAATTTTCTAGGACTACTTTGTATTCATCAACGAACTGGAGGGAACGATCGTCCTTCGGAAGCCTCTCGACTACGAGGCTCTCTCCAACTTCACCATCGGAATACGAGCACAGGTAACATACTTTTTATCTAAGACCGATGCAATAAGCACTAATAATTACATTACATCAGATGTGCAAGAACAAAAAAATCTGTTGTGTAAAGTTAACTTTATGATACAGGAGTCACTTTAAGACACAGGTACTAGACCTATGATAGCTCAGAATAAGACATAAAAGTGTCATGATAGAAACCACGCAATTCACACTTCAGCTCATTGTTCTACTAGTGTTAATGATTTATCTGTTTATGCACTGAGCAACAAATGTGAATTGACTTCATGAATGTATTCCACCATGAATATATAATGAGTTATATTTAACTCTAGGGGATTTTTTTAAAAATATTTTTGATCGTTAATAAATTAGTTTCTTTTATCAATATTAGTTTTTTTTATAAGGTATGTGACCATAGCCTTCTCTAGCAATAAGGCCGCGACCTTCGATCTGGCAGCCGCTCTTCAAGGGTTCTTTGCATGATAAAAACCCTTACAGAGCCAGCTAGTTACATGTAAACAAAAGAAAGTGCCATACAAGAGTATGGATAAACAAATCAGCTGAACCCTTAGGCGCGCTGTTGCCATTTTCTAGCACCACAGCCCTGTTACTAGAGATAGCTATGATGTGACGCAATTCATCCCACCATGTCGGTCAGCGATTAAATAGACAAGTATGAAGTATGAAGTATGAAGTATGAAGTAAGTAGTGTCTCAATTTTGTATGGACCCTGTAAGCCAGCCGTTAAATATTTAGAACACTGGATTAAAGGGTGGATTAAAGGTACCCATTTGGTGAACTACTTCTATTCAACCTTAAAAGAGTTCTTACAAATTGCATTAATTGAAACTTTTAGCCTGAGTACAAAATTGAAGGTCATAAATTATAAGTTAGCGCTAGGTAGCTTTATTTATAGTAATAGTTTTTTAAGAGCTAAAATAAAGCAGTTTCAAAAATTTATCCCCTAAATTTATTTTTGAAGAAGGGCCACAAAATGTTTTTTTTTTTTAATTTTACATATTTTTTCACAGGATCAAGGTATCCCACCGCAGTATTCCGACACGCAGGTTCATGTCAACGTTATCGACGCTGATGACCAGAACCCTAAATTTCTGGATGAGCGGTATTCAGCCATTGTACCTGACCAAGCCACTCAGGTGTGTGAGAAAATATTGTAAATTTCCTAACGTCTAGCAAACTTATCAAAATACCCTGTTGATTAAATGAAACTACTTCTGTGTGTTGATAAAGGTGTATTATGAGTACAAACTTTGAGTTTATTGCTCATACAAACATACAGAAAAATTCCTATGAACCTAGAACCTGATATGCTTTGCTTCCCTCCGTCAATCAAGATTTGCATTACAATTTATAGGTTTTGATATATTTATTTAGTTATGAGTCATGAGAAATAAAAACAACCCCCATTTTGAAAGGATAAAATTAGAATTTTGATTTTTAATCTGCACCAAAGTAGGTTATAATAACCTACTTTAGTAGAGTTTTATACCTCAAGGGATCTAAAATGTATCAAAAATTTAGTAGCTGTTCATTGGAGACGGGAAACCGAGCATTTTAGGACTGACATTTACGAATACGTTTTTCTTTATTTTTATCAGAAGAATCAATTCCTTAAGTTTATGACGAACCTTTATGAACATCCTGTACATTTATCTAAAATAAAATTGTCTTATGTCTGAAAATGAGTTTAGTCTATCATACAATATAACCCATTTTTTGCCTATTTTTTTCCACTCTAATAATATTAACATTTCAAAAATAATATTTTCTCTTCTGTTCAGGGCATGAGGCTGAGGATACAGCCCAGAGAGATAATGGCGTACGACCAAGACGTTGCCATCAACGCTGCAATCTTCTACTCTTTCAACACTGGTATGTCAAACATAGTTCAACATGTAGTGGAAGTAAAAATACCTCGCATGTGTTTCAAATTTCTTTCTAAACTAACAGCCTCCTAGGAACCCTTGCAAAGCCTAAATAAAATATTAATTTTATTCTTGAGGAAATACTGTCATAGTTTCATTCAGGGAACATTTAAAGGAGATATTCTTTTTCAGCTTTGACGCTTTGACATTAAAATATTTAACATTCAGTAATTTTTTGTAATTTTTTGTACCACATTAAATATCTACACAGTTTGCTAGTACACTAGTACACTCAAAGTAAGCCATATCAAGATAAACCACTCTATTAAGAAGGTAAAAATTCATCTTGTTTTATATTTGAAATAATTTGTTACAGAGAACTCAGACACGAGATTTTTTGAAATCGACAGATCGACAGGTCACGTCATCGTCAAGAGGACAATTCCTGACGATGAGATTCTGCAGCCTGCCACACTGGTGGTTAAGGTAAAATTAATCGTATAGACTCTTTAACCATAAAAATAATTTCACATTTTGATTTCTTATTTCGCTTTTTGCGAACATTTTTCTATCATTTGCGTGAACAAGTGTCACGACATTTCAGGATCTGGAATCGCATCCCCTCTTTAGGTGGAAAGGAACCTAGAACATATCCCCCAGGTTCCGTGTTTCTTCTAAAGATCGGACCAGATTCAAGATCCCGAAATGTTTGGAACTTATTATATATATAAATTCTAATCATTGATGGAAAACGTCCACAAAGCTAAAACATAAAAACTCACATCACAAAAAATTAATTTTAAACAATTTACACTCTAAATCAATGATTTTGGTTGAGCGTCCGAGGCTGTACCAAGTTTGAAATTAAATGTTGGGAGGAGCAGTTTAAATCCCTGGAGCCCCCTCTAAGGCGGAATTTTGAATTAAAGTCGACTCTCGATAACTTGAACCTCAATAGGTTGAAATCATTGCTAACTCAAATTATTTTCATCCCTCTTGGAAAAGCCTATCTGAGTTGAATTAAAAACAATGGGTAACTCAAAATATACTTTACCTTTGTAATATGAAAAAACGCATAATTACCTCTATTACCCAAAATTTAGGCGATAAGTTGAATTAAATTTGCACCTTACCTCCATAAGTTGAAGTACCTCCATATCTTAAAATTTACTCAACAGAAGTCACGCAAAATTGACAAAGAGCAGGGGGGGGAGCAAGGAGGGCAGTTTTTGTTTTCTGTAAGTCGAAATCCCGGTGTACAGGTCACAACATGGTAATGAGACATATCCAGTCTATCAAAACTTTTCTTTCCCTTTTTTAGATGCATTTTCATTTGGTTTACCTCTATATCTCGAGTACAGCTCAAATTACCTCTTTAAGTGAAAATTAACTAAGAATTACCTCTGTAATTCTAACAATGTAATTCAAAACTAAACGTAGCTCAAAGATACATTTTTTTCTGTGTTGTTTAGAGTTAACAAGAATCAATTCTACCAAAGTTTGGACTATTCTGACTCCTCTGACTCCACTAAAAACGATATCACACAATTAAATGAACTCTAGTGATTTTTCTAGGTTTTAGTTTAACAAACAAACACATGTGAATTCAACGATGGTGTTGACACACCACAAGGGTAGGGCTGGTGCAACTCCGGTCAAGTGATAGGAACTCTGGCCCCTGGGGGGCCCAGGCCTTCATATTTATTGCAGAATATTTTACAGAAGAACATGATCAAAAATTGAAACATATACATTTTTACAAAGTTTATTAGAATAATTATAATTCTAGATTTGTGGTTAGTTACTATTTTAATTAGGTACATACTATATGCCAGTAGGTAGGTATTAGGAATACTATGCCAGTCGCTGTTGTTCGCATATTAGTATAAAGTTTACACATTATATCTCCGGCTATGACTACTACTAGTAACCGTATCATTTGATATTTTTAACATATGATTTTGGTAAACACAGAGTTTGACAATTAGCGTGACTGCAGAACAATGTTTCCAGAAAAGTACCCCCTCTCTCCCCCCACACTTTGCAACCAGCTGACTCTGCCATAGCCGGAGACACCTATAATGCGCAAACTGTACTAGTTTGTTTTCTTTTTACTGAGGGACATGCCTGGCGCTGGCGAACGATGAGTGAAATCTCTCTCCCTCTCGCGCTTCATAGCTGTATTAATTCTAATTCTACTGTAGTTTTCAATTTATGAAACACACCTGTATGTCGGCAGGCCACCCAGTACGACAACCCGGACAGGTACGCGCTGTCCACGCTGACGGTGTCGCGGCCCGGCACCAGTCTGAAGGAGCTGCAGTTCCTGCAGAGCCACTACTTCGCCGGCGTCCTCGAGTCCGTGCCACTCAACAGTGTCCTGCTCACCGTCATCACCAACCGGCACCGCGACAAGGTCAGCAGTTTGTTTATTTTTGTTAATCTGCTGCGAAAATTGCAGTTTTATTTATAGACGTGGGAAAACATAAATTCCTTTCTACATTAGGGAGGAAAGTTCTTTTCTGCCCTAGGGAAAAGGCCTTTACCGCACTAAGGCAGAAAAGAGTGTTTACTGCTCTAGGGCAGAAAAGAGTTGATATTGAGGTCGTCACATATTAGTTTTTGTAATAAAACTGGAAACAAAGTTAATGAGAGCATCGATTGTAAGTTATCAAATGTATAACAGTTAGAGTACCTCCTCTACAAAGCAAAAATTATCTTATATCTTATAGGGTTGAACAACCCTTTTAGAGAAACATTAGAAGTATTTTTTTTACCATATGAACATTTTGACTTTTGCGGACATTCGCCATCACCGATTATCAAAAAAAAGTTTCACACTATTGAAACGTATTGATACTTGTGTTTTTACTAATCAGTGATGGCAAATGTCTGCAAAAATCAAAATCAAAATATAAAATCACCATCACCAACAATGAACTTTAAACAAAACTACTTATGAAAATATATAAAAATGAGAAAAAAGGTTACTTACCTTAAACACTATCATAAATTCAAATCTTGATTATTGATTTACTTGAGTTACAACAAACGAGATATATTGACTGAGTCTGAAAATTTTTTTGCATTCGTACTGCCCGGTTATGCTGTACTGTTATGTTTGTCTTTAAGTGTATGTGTTTTAACTCAGGACGACTTGAAGAAGATAAATACATGTTAAGATAATTTTGAAAACGATATCTCTTTTGTCGAAAATTGAGTAATCAACTACCAAGATTCGAAGTGATGAAAGTTTTCAAGGTGTGTAACCTTTTTTCTCCATTGATTGCAATCATTCAAGAGGCATCAAATGAACGAATTTGTAAAATACTTAATTGAACATTAAAAACTTGTAAGAATAATTCACAGACAAACAAAAAATAAAAGAGAAATATGTAAATGACTTTGAATACTGCGGAATTATATGATTGACAACATCTAAAGTCATTGGTTTTTTTCTTTCAGAAACTAAGGTTCTGGCTGGACAACTACGAGGATATGTTCCGAGTGACACCCAGCGGCGACATTGTGCTACAGAAACCGCTGGACTTTGAGACCCAAGACTCCTACGTCTTCCAGGTCCACTGCACCGATGGATACATGGTACTCATAGATTTTTATCTTTAAGAAATGTTTAAATCATCCATAATATTTATAAAGTGATAATTATTTCCATTAAATTGATGCTTTCAATGAAAATTCAATCAATGTATATAGCTGATTATGATTAAATTATGCTGTAAGGACTTTACATGGCCCAATGATCTTGCACACACAGCAATAATAGCTGCAAATGAAGCCACCAGAATCCGAATCCAAACCCAGTTAGTTAAAAAGTTTGGCCATGTATCTGCATAACTGAAAATTCAACTGTTTAAGAAGTGCTTTGCTATCACAGTTAGACAAAAGATTAATATGAAAAATGCTCCCAGACTGTTGGGTGCATTAGACATGTACAGTTGGCGCATTGTATATCCAGCTATGGCAGGGTCAGATGGTTGCGAGGCACGGGGGGGGGGGGAGAAGGGAGAAGGGATAGTTTTCTGGAAATATTGTGCTACAGTCCCACTGTTTGTCTAACGCTGTTTTTACCAAAATCATATGTTTAAAATATCATGTGATACGGTTAGTAGCACATAGCCGGAGATGTAATGCGCAAACTGTAAGACTAAGTTTACCTGCATAGACAATATAGGCAAACAGAAATTAAAATGATCGAGGGTCATACAGAAATAAAATGTAGATCAAGAATAAAAAATTATGGCCCAGGGCCAGTCCACATTAAGAATAATGTAAATGCATTAGGTTATCGAGAGGCCTTGGCCATATTATTTGACCCATACTATATTCTCTTCTCATTTATTTTCACAGAACGCCACCGCGCAGATCAACATCTCGGTGCTGAACGTGAATGACTGGGACCCGCGGTTCCGCTATCTGCAGTACGAGTTCTTCGTCCCCGACCTGCCAGAGGAGGAGCTGGCGGGGGTGGGGGCGGGGGGGCTGGTGGTGGGGCGGGTAGAGGTAGCCGACGGGGACCGAGGGGACCATGTCACGCTGAGTCTGCGGGGACCTGCGGCCAGGTGAGAAAAATAACGTAGTTTAGTGGAGGGAGACTAAGTATTTTTTGTAATACGGCTGCTGTGAAAACAGCGGTTTTCTTTAGGGAGAAATTATTTTCTGCCCTAGGGCAGAAAAAAATTGATGTTGAGGTCGTTAGCTGTTTTTTTTACAATATAGTAAATCTGTAAAATGTGTAGTGTGTATGTTAACGTCGATGGTGTGACTTACTCTCCTAGAGAGATCCTTCTTAGTTCTTGCCAGTTTTAATCAAGATTAATTTAGGAATGGCCCCGTATTGGAGAATGTCACCCAAAAATAAAACCTTTTTAGTGTAAATAAAAATACAGGTTACAGCAGCAGTGATTGTTATTTTGGAGGAGGTACAAGGGGATTTAGTAGATTTCTGAAGTTTTCCAGTAGAGGAGGTTAGTTTAGAGAGGGGGGGAGGGCGGATTGATTTGAAGCAAAGCAACAGGCCCACAGACAAGTTGGAATCCCTGGCCAT
The DNA here is from genome assembly GCA_035578135.1 of Flexamia atlantica. Taxonomy (NCBI): domain Eukaryota; kingdom Metazoa; phylum Arthropoda; class Insecta; order Hemiptera; family Cicadellidae; genus Flexamia; species Flexamia atlantica. Next base: position 854,847 of record JAQJVK010000012.1, on the reverse strand, counting down.
CCACTTCAAGCTCAGCTTTATCCAAACAAACTGCTGACTAATATTCATTTTGCAGTATCTTCCTTTGGTTTAATCCATTCAATGGCTGCTTAAACCGGGTAGATGGTACAGGGAAAGCCCCCTCCAAAAGTAAACAAAAAGTTACAGAGTATATAACCCATCTAAACATTGATTACGAGGTAGAGGTGGCTATATGGTGATAGAAAGGTTGATGAGAGGGTTTCATTAAGGCCCTTTTGCTACGCAAATAACAAGATTTGAATGGACTTCTGTGGTAAGGAAAGGTGGTTTTATGCAGTTTTTTATAACTTTAATTCGTAAAATCTTGGATATCGTTTACAAGTTAACAATGAGATGAAGATCTAGCAGCATGACTTTACAATATAAAAGCTATTACTCTAAAGCCAATCATTAAACCAGGTTCTTGCACATTCTAGGGTTTCATAGTTCTCAGGCACTCTTTGAGCAACAGCCTCTTTTTCACCTTGCCTTGCGCCGCCCACATAGACTATTGATCTGTGCGTGGACGTTATCAAGCACAGGCAAGGAGTGAGCCGGTACAGTAGAAGGATGAGCAGTCCTGCTAAAAGTATGCGACAAGCCCAAGTCTCAAACCTGCGACACGTTCCGAGGCCAGTGCGCTACCAACTGCGCCACCGACTCACTAAGCACTAATGAAATATTCAGGATATATTCTCTGATTCTTGATATACACTTTGACCCTCAAGATACTAATGTTCCATAATTTCTTTTAAAATTTTAATAATCATCATTCATCAAAAGAAAGTAGAATGTTTGACTTAACAACTGAGCAATATTGTAAATTTTTAACTCGGTATCGCTTGTTGCAGAATGTTCTCGATAGACGACTCCGGGGAGATCCGTCTGCGAGACATGTCTCTGCTCAACAGCAGCACGGCGCACCTGGTGGCAGTGGCTACCGACAACGGCTTGCCTCCCAGACAGGTAGAGAGAACTTGTGCAAATTCATTCTGAAATGTTTATCACAATTCAAGGAAATTTTATTTTTTTTATTCTGTTAGTGGCAATACAAGGTGTGTATTTGATTTAAGGCAATAAATAATCTCAAAACATGCAATGAAAATGGTTTTCACTTATCAAATATGTCTAGTCAGTTTCAAGACATAATTTTGTTGTGCATTTGTTCTTCGTCCGGTTACAATAGCAAAATGCCAATATTATCTGTTCTATTTTAATGATCCTAACTAGTATGAGAGGCAATGATTGCTATAATCTGATGTCAACTGTTGCTATAACACACTATATAGAACCACATCTTTATGTTTAATTAAAAATAAAGTGAGTCAAGTTGATTTCCGTCACGACTAATCTGGAGATTTGGCCTCTTAGTGTACCTAAGCGATGCCATTTATTCAAATTCTTAGAAGTATTGGCATATGTAATTAATAAAAAAATTTGAAATTTACACTTCAAACATTAAGATCTGTCAAACCATTAACAAGCTATGACTTTGAAAAAAATCCCTTAGCTTCATCTTAAAATCCATCCATTGGCTAAAGATTAATTCAAAGTGTTGTTGTGTTCCAGACCAGTGTGCCAGTGATGGTACACCTGCCAGAAGCTGTTGTGATGAGAGCAGGTCTGGCCTGGCCTGGCACCAGTCACACACTGGTCGTAGTTTTCGCCTCTATACTGGGCCTGCTGGGACTAATCATCGTCATCCTCATATTGTACATACACAAGAAGTAAGTATCCTACAGGTGTGTTTTATCATAGTCAAGCGGTGAGTGCCTCAGACTTAGGATAGTATACTGCAGAGTTATTCCCATTTTCTACTTTACTTTGTGTTAAAGCAACTATTTTCCTCTATAGGGAAAAATTCTTTGGTATAAAATATATTCTCCTACAGCATACGAGTAAATAAATCAATACCAAAATGTAATGAATCAAAACATTTCTTGGTGGTTTATGATAAGTTATGAGTGTTCATTACTATTGTTACTCCAAAGTTAAAAGTATGCACCCTAAATGTAGATGGGTAAGTAAGGTATACAAGTAGAGTAAAGAAAGTTTTTCAGAATTAATTGATATTCACCGTGTATAATCAATCCATCTTGTTTAAGATACCTTAAATAAATTTTTCATATTTTAAATATATTGATTACTAAAAGTTTTGCTCTTTTGCCATCAAGTACAAGCCAATAATTCCATTACAGACAAACATCACTTCCATTTTAAGCTTATCCCAAAATCCAGATAAAATGCTTAATCCTAAAGTGTAACAAAAATGTTTTCCAGCAAGCAACCCAAGCACAGCAAGGACGGCAAGACGACAGGCCCCATTGAGCCAGAGAAGCTGCCTCCGAACAACAACACCACCCAGCCAACCGAGAATGGCACCCTGCTGAACGCCAACAACAAGATGGACAACCCGGTGTTCAATGGGACTGCGAACATCGTGGAGAACAACCTGCCACCAATCACCTCCCAGTATACCGCTACTGTCAAGAGTAGGTGCAGTAGGGAAATAACCTGCACTTTACCTTCACAAGTTGGAATTTTCGTCAAAAAGATTTCTTTAATTAGAAATTTCTGCATACAGACTGAAAAGTTTCCATGATTTATTTCCTGTACAGCATCGCTATTATTTGCCTCTTTAACTAAAATTTTCATTCAGTTTACCTCTTTATCTCAAACTGGTCTCTCTTTATTTCAAGTTGGTTTAGTTTTAAATCTTGAATTTTCCATGTAGAGGAAATGATTTATAGCCAGGTTCCATAATTGGGAGGAACCTAGCCAGTTTTGGTCAGAAAAACCTGCCTCTAATTACCTCCCAATATACAGTCACTGTCAAAAGAGTATGTGTAGCAGGGAAATATACATGATCATCATTCAGTTTGATAAACTGCAGTATAGTATTCTAACGCGAACCTCAATAACTCGTAATTATGGATATCGCAAATTGCTTTCAAACCCCTTGAAAAAACCAGTTAAAGTTGATAAAATAACCATACATAACTTGAAATAGGTACTTTCATGTTTTTTTTAGCTCTTTGAATTGAAGTTACACAAAAATTATCCCTATGATTTGAATGAAGTTCAGTAGGTTCAATAAAATTCATCTTACACCTTACCTCCGCAAGTCGAGGGTTACTTGTATATCTCAAAATTTTCCCTACAGACCTCCTTAAGTTGATATTCTAGGGTACAGGCTGCAAAATGTCTATAATTTATTTTCAAAGTAAAGTTACCTACATTGCCTACACTCACTTTCAAAGTTACCTCCACTTACATTTTACCAAGTATATAAGTAAAGCCTACAATTTACATGTTACTATATACTGTAAACATAAATCATTTACTTCCAGGTATAATGTCCCGTAACTCCAATACGAGAGTGAGTCAGGCCCCCAAGCGGACGGGGCCCCCCAGCCAGACGGGGCCCCACAAGCGAGGGCAGGCCCCGGCGCCCCCCACGGTGCCTGGGGGGGCGTCGACCCCCTCGCCCTCCCCCCCCAACACCAGGTGGCCCCCGGGCTCCATCCCCCGCCGGGTCAAGAAGCTCAGCTGGGACGACGAGAGCGACGGTGGGGGCAGCGGCCCCAGGAATAACAAGGTGGGCAGATCATCCTGACGACAAAGCGTGTGACAAGACCTGTACAATTCAAAAATATTATGAGAATATAAAATACTTATGACAAACGTTAATGTAGTATTTAATCTTAATATATAGACATTGGCAAAAGCTGCTATAAAATTACTTTCATAATGTATAGAATTTTATATTTTTTAGGATATTGTTTTTTAAGTCAAATTAAAAAAAACATCAAATTAGTTTTTTATGCATGTTAAGTCTACATCCATCTCAGATAAAAAAATTCTTAACTGCGTAGAAACTACAGCCGACTACAATCAGAAACTACAGTTGACTCTCACTAACTCGACCCTTGATTACTCAAAATCTTCGAAAAAAGCTGTTTAAGACTAAAAATATAAGAAACATAACTCAAAATAACCTCTCAGTTCTATTTTACGTCTGTAAACTGAGACCAAAAATGCCCGCCATTAAGTTGAAATTCTGTAGATATGACAACATCTTATGCATTCTAGTTTACTTCCACAGGTTTATCTCTATATCTCAAAGTTTTCTCAACAGGCCTAAGGGTTATATTTCAGTTTATAAACCGCGACATGTCAATGAGTCATATATACTAAACCAGCTTCACCCTTCTTTACATCAGTATATCAAGTATTAATTTTGTATACCTGTACTTCTCAAGATTAGCTTGAATCACTTCTATAAGTCGACTTTAATTATGAATTATTACTCATAATATCCTCAAGAGTCTGCAGTACCTGCTGCCTTTCAGGGGTTGCTCTATAAGAACAAAGCTAATTACAAATAGTTGCTATACACCTTTATTTTCAGCTCAAATATTCAAAAAACCGGGGTTAATTTAAAGATAAATTAATTGAGGAATTATAAATTTGAAATGTTTAACAGTTTTTTAAATCAATCGTTAATGTACTTGTTTAATATTAACCATATTATGTGCACAGTTTTAGCTATAAATTGAACTTATTTCCAAATATTTTCTAAATTGTTTTCTGCTAAATATTAATAAGAAAAGCATATTCATGAACAGGGCCGCCGAGAGGCCATGTCAGCCAAGTCTGAAACTTGGGGCCCGGGCTCCAAAGGGGCCCGGGATGAGCGGATTTTTTTAGATTGAGGAAATATTGGTATTGACTTCTTGGAAATAAAATTTGGCCTACATGTTAAAAAATAAAATGTCTAACTTTACCAGACAAATTACTTTGGTAATACAGTATTTAGTTAAGGTAAAAGCCATTGTTTTGTCTGTATGTACTATTGTATTTGCGGATGACTGTACTGTACACTAGCTACAGTGGTGGCGGCCAATGGAAAAAACAATTGTGCGCATTGATTGTGAAAAAACGGAAGAGTAACTTTGTGAGTGGAACGAACGTAGAAGTTATGGGAAAGAGACGAATGAATGGAAAATCCAACACTGCGGGATTGCTGATAATTTGTAAGGTTTTGATTTTTAATCAGAGTAGACTATTTTCTAAGTCCGACCGGCCATTAAACCTCATTTGGTTCGGATTTTTGGGTTTTTTTGGAGTTCAGATATGTATGATGTTCCACCTCTAGACTGCCTAAAAACGCGAGTTTAGAGACCTAATTTAAAAAAATTTTCCGGGGAGGGCCCCCGGCCCCCCTTTCGCTGGGGGGTATGGAATACCCCCCCACCCGATCCCCTGGAGGGCCCGCACGGTGTGCAGACTTGGGGCCAGACTTGGCTCTCGGCGGCCCTGTTCATGAATCACAATCATACAATTTAAGGTAATCGAGTAATTTGTGTTCAAATTCATGCATGTTTCAAGAAAATCAGCATTGTGTTGTTGTGCGACTAAAACCTAAGATGGCGGGAGGTTCTGTAAACTCCTTTAATCAATTATACAGTACTTAAATATAAGTATAATCAAGGGTCTGTGAAGTGTAATAGTCGGTTTAAAGTTCTTTTATTACAGAGATTTTTGTGGACGTTTTATCAAATGATTATCACTGACTAGTAAAAACAATAGTTATTTTTATTTTGTGGTTTGGACTCACCCACCACGTTTATTTGATTCCTTAGCCGGTGTAAATCCTGGTCACAGTAAGGTCTCCACTCTCATCGAGCCCCGTCTGTGACGGTCGAAGCACATCGCTGCCCAAACATCCGGCAAGTCTGAGGAAGCGTAATGTTTTTTTATTACTTTTAATGTGAAACGTCATGGGTTAATTAGTTGCTTGTGAATCCGGATTTTTAGTGTACAAGACCTTACTGTGACCAGATTTACAACGGCTAAGGAGTCAAATAAACAAGGTGGGTGAGTTTGAATAACAAAACAAAAATAACTATTGAGAATTCCCCATCTAATAAACAATGTCATTCAGAAAAAATAGTAAAAACAAGTTTGATAATATTTTTTACAGACGGAGCTAGACCCGGACGTGAGCGTGACGCCACTGACAGCCGACGTCAGGAATGACCAGCTCAACCTCACCGTCTACTTCTAGCGATCTCACCACCATCATGACGTTGTACAGATGTATCCATATAAATAGTTATAATAAACGTATTTTCTACTTGTACATGTCTCAATCTTACTTGTCGATCCTTGCTTTTCTTGTAGAAGGGATTTTGTAGTCTGGGTTTCCCCACCCCACAGGAAAATCATGTGAGGTTACTTCAGCCATTATTTAGTCTTTCAATACAGGTACCGGAAAGGCAAGGAAGCTTCCCTTCGATTATCCCTTAGGCTCACAGCCTTTAGTAGATTAATACAAGGGGAGCAAAGTGAAAAAGGAATACGCAGATCGATAGCTCGGCCAAGCTTAGATTGGGTGGGCAAAGGTATACCTTTATCAAATGGATGCTGGAACAGGACCTCAAGGGATCAGGTGGCCCTCATATTGGCCCTCATGTTGGTTGCCATTACACCCCAGCCCACCCTGCTGTCAAGCCCAGGCCCTGGGAACTGAAGTTGTTCACTGGAAGACAGCTACAGCACCCCCATGAAAATTTTCCTTCAGATCTGATGAAAAAAAAACATCAGACCTGATCAGAAATACCATCAGAACTGATCATTCCTGGTCAGGAATTGGTGCATTTTCTGACCAGACCTGATCAGGAATGTTGTGATTCCTGATCAGGTCTGGTCAGAAAATGCACCATTTCCTGATCAGTTTTGATTTGTATTTCTGATCAGTTCTGATGTGTATTTCTGATCAGATCTGATCAGAAAATGCACCAATTCCTGATCAGTTCTGATGTATAATTCTGATCAGATCTGATCAGAAAATGCACCAATTCCTGATCATTTCTGATGTATATTTCTGATCAGAACTGATCACAAAACCACCATTTCCTGATCAGTCCTGATGTGTATTTCTGATCAGATCTGATCAGAAAATGCACCAATTCCTGATTTGTAATTCTGATCAGATCTGACAGCATTCCTAATCAGGACTGTTCAGAAAATGTATAATTTTTTAATGTATTAAATAGTTTACAGTTTTTTACAAAACTGCTGATTCTATTTGGATAGGTAATAAAAAATTAACACTTTTCAAAACTGAGAAAAATATTTTGTAATTATATTAGCAAAAGAACAGCAGTTGAATTACATTTTACAATAAACGACAATATATATCAAATACATTCTGTTAATAGTGCATTATAATTTAAACTATACCATCATAAAGTAAATTATAATGTTTATTGTAAATTACTGTCTTACTTTTAAACATAATGTAAAAAAAAACTAAGTTGTAAAAGTATAACCTCAACTCAGTTGTAAGTAAAGTTATTAACAGTAGCTCAGTTACGGTAACATTTCTGGAACATCCTTATAACAATGAATACACACAAAATGATGAAAGGCAACAAAAAAAACTTTAAAATGGGCAAAACTATTTTTTAAATTATATTAAAATATGATATGAACAACACCAAAGGACCTGAAAATGCACCACTTCTAAAAAACCATCAACCAAGCGGTGTACATCGTTATTTGGTATTTATAGCAAAATATATCAAAAATACCCCCGTTGCAGCAGACCTGCATACTCAGCGAATTTCAAATGCAAAACAACTTATTTCAATCCAACATAGCGAGATTTGACATGTTTTTGAAAGCTCCATAAGAATAACATGGGAAATGAGTATGCAGGTTTGCTGCTACGGGTATATTAAAACTAGGTGGTTTTAGTTCAATATTTAGTAGATCTGAACTAGAAGAAGCCATTTACCAAGTTTCATCAAGATATGTTGAGAAATAAGCGAGATATAGAATTTTATTTATTCCCCATAAGGTTAACATTGGGACAACGTACTGTGTTTACCACTTTCAATATCTCGGTAACCAATGGACATAGAACAGTGATTCAAAATACTAAATTGTTTGTTTTTTTGAGCTGAATTCAATGGTGGTAACAAAAATTGGATTATTTTTATTTTTCTATACAAAAAATTCAAAAAACCCATTTTTGGGGGGGTTTACCCCCCTTTACCCCCCCTTCCGGTAGTCCGATCGGGCTGGTTTTCGAACTCCTCCGAATAATTACTACTTTACATGGCTGTGCCAAATTTCATTCAGATTGGACCATTTTTACGGCCGCTATTGTGCTTAAAGACACATATATATATATATATATAGATATATGTATATATAGATATATATATATGTATGAAAATGAACGAATAGTGTTTTTTGCTTCTGGGGGCCCCAAAACGAAAAGTTATCATGGTCTCGGGCTTAGGTCTTACCATGAGTACTACGGTAACAGCTTCTTCCCTATAGGGGAAATTCGCTAATTCCCTATAGGGGAAATTCGCTAACATTGTAATAAAAATTAAAACATTATATAATAAATTAAAATGTTTCTATAATACATTACTGTATTAAAAATCTCTTTAATCGTGTGCGGTCGATTGCAAGGGCACATGGCACTGGCGAACTATTTTGATCGCGAGGAAGAGCGAGAGAGAGGAACATACACTGTATTCATGCCCTCTCTCTTCCTTGAAAACTTACTAGTACTGTGTTAACATAAAAATTTGATATTAAATTAGTTATTATAAAATGTGTTACAGGAGTGCTGATGATGTGTGTGTACGGTTGTAACTTGGAAGAACAGTAGTAATTCTGAAGATCACTTTTTGATTTGTTTTCAATAATAAAATAGTACCATTCAATTATGTAAAAAAAGGCCTGGTTTGCACACATGACTAGTACAGTTGTGAGTAGCCAGTAAAAACAAAGGAGTGCACTGCCTCAATCGTGACAACTATCGTTACTGTACCTACTATTGGTACCTAAACTGGCAAAAACCAGTTAGAATCCTGAACTGGGTCAATCCTTACTTGTTCTTAACTGCCTACCTCCCCCTTATGAATATATTTTTCAAACTGTTTGGAAATTAAAAAAATATATATTATCAAGCCTCATTAAATCTTGTCAAGTCTGATTTACTTTATTAAGACCTGATTTAAGTTTTCAAATTTGATTGGGAGTTAATTAAAATTGATTTGAATTGATCATGATTAAGTTTGATGTGGAGAGGTTCTGGAATGCATCCCACTTTTGGATCAAGTTTTTTTCATGTGGGCTCTTTGATGGTGTTTTTTTTTTACAAACCCCCTTAGATTTAACCTGCTTCATTGGGCTAAATGTAAAATAGATAGCCCAAGCAAATTTAAGTTTTTAAGCAACAAAATGTGATCACAGTTTACCAAAATAAGCACATTGTGGTTGATATTTTTAGTGTTGAAGGAATTAATTGAAACTAAATTTTTATCCTCTCTTCTGCACTACTAGTTTTCAGGTTTTAAAATAAAAACCCTTTTTTAACCCATACCATTTCAGCCCGGTAAAAGCAAAAAAAAATTCTCGGATAAAAATCAAAATCCTTAATCTTTAGCGTGAAATCACACTACTGGCGCAATCTCTGTTGATGAATGCTGAACAAATTTTGCGAGTGCTCAGTTTCTAGCTTCAAAACATCCATAAGCGTGAGTGAGCAGTCCTCTTTCAGGTTCGTCTGTGTCAGGTATAAATCATTAAATAAAATGTTTATGTATGCATGGAGGTTACATTAAATAGCAGACTATCAAAACAAAAACTCAAAACAAAGTTTCCTCCATGAAAATAAACCCACTATTTATTTGACCTTCCATGGTAGGCAGGAACTGTATGAATTTTTCAAATATCCCTTCTTAATGGGTGCCTATACTGCAAGAAAATGTTTGTCACACTGGGCACCCCTCTCTCTTTCTCCAAACTTCCCCAATGGGCTCTGAATCATTGACTCACTTTTAGCCTATATATTTTAAAAACTTTTTTCCCACTAGAATTTCACATATTTTATTTGAATTAAGTCAACTCATATTTTTTGCCAGTTTTAAAATCAAGAGTACTTTTAAATTCATCTGGAAATGAAAGGGAAATTTTGGAAAGGAAAGAATTTTCTGTAAATATTACTACACCTAAATATAGCAAAATTATAATTGGGTGAAAATACAAAGAAAATGTATAGTACTTGATGAACTTGGCAAAGAAGACCTAAGCGTATGGATCTTGGAGTCAAAGATCAGACAACCATATTTTTCCTAGATCATTGATGATGATGTACTAATGTTTGCAAGGAATGTTTGGTGTTGTTCTAAACATTTCAAGCACAATGGTTTGTAAGGGAAAGACCATACTGTAGTCAGCAGAAAAATACCTTGGGAGTGTAAATTAAATCGAAAACATACCCCAAAAGGATAATATTATAATCATCTTTTTAGATCAGTACATAAAAATATGAAGGGCACCCCTACATGTCTGGTTGAGAAAGAAATACGTTTATCATCGGATCCAGTGAAAGGGGGGGGGCAGGGGGGCAAACGCATAGGGGCCCGGAACAATACAAGATAAGTAAAAAAAGTCGCCACAGCAGGGGCCCAGGGTTCAAAATTCCACAGGGGCCCGGAAATCCTGTTACTGGGCCTGGATCCTGTATTAAATAGTATTCTGTAGATTAAATTAGTGCCTACCAATATTACTATAGATTACTAAAATTTTTTAACAGTACTTGATTACTTTTCATGCAACCTGTACATAAAATTCCTTCTCCCCTACCACGAAAACATTTTTAATAATTTATACTGTCCATCCATCGTACAAAATAACAAAGACATCACCAATTACTCAAATCCTGGACATAACATATACCAAACTAATATCAGAGGTTCATAGTTTTTAAAATTTGTTATTAATTAGTAGTAAACCATATACTGGGAGAAACTGGGAGTACTGGGAGAAACTTTTAAGCAAATAATTGTTTTAATCATTGAATAATTTTCATGGCACATATGAATGTGCTGATGTGTGATGCGCAGTTAATATAATAAGCACATATAACCTATTTTTCAATTTTAGCGAATAAGAAGCTGTTACCGTAGGTCTCATGGTAAGACTTAAGCCCGAGACCATCATAACTTTTTGTTTTGAGGTCCCCCAGATGCCAAAAACACCATTTGTTAATTTTCAGAAAATTATAAAAATATATAATCTATAAGTATAAAAGAGGATGTTGGTATATATCTATAAGTATAAAAGAGGATGTTGGTATCTATAAGTATAAAAGAGGATGTTGGTATATATATATATATATTTAGTTGGCAGGGATAAACACAAAAACCGCTGGACCGATGGCCACGAAACTTGGTACATACATGTAGAATTTCATGGAGTAGGTTTATACACCTTCAATTTCGTGATAACTTTCAGGGCTTAGCCCTGGGGCCGTCTTAAAGGTACCCATGTCAGGGATTTTGAAATAATTTGAGTTAGATTTGTTTACTAACAAAACATATGAAAGTAAAATTTAAAACAGGTGATGTAAATTAATGGTATTTCTTTCTGCTATTTAACTGTATTTTTGTTAAAATGAATATTTGTTACTTGGTGCCAGGTGGTCAATGAATTAGACTTTTGCATTTTTTCAAAGTGCAATACACTATATAAAATGCTGATAATATGTAGTATAGCATAAAATAAATAACTGATTACTGAAGGACTCCGGTGATCACTGATCACTTATACTTGAAGGACTTTTTTTATGACAACTAACTGCTATTTAAAGAGGAAGAGTGTGCTACTGTAAAGAATTAATTTTACCTACAACACTTTAAAAAAATTGCCGGGACGGCTCATTCAAACGTTTTGCTCAATATAGAGTCTAAAAACGTAAGACAGCACTTTTTAATAATTGCTGGAGTGGCATTGTAATTTTTTGTTCAAGGTAGACCCTAAAACCTTAAGAAAATGATCTTTTACAGTGAATAAAATTTCAAGCTAACTTCTTTGATTCCTCTAACACGTATGCCTTCATGAAGGAAATAAATAGGATTTCTAATACGCAGGTCTGCTGCGACGGGGGTGCATAATAAAGTTTTAATTAAGGATAACATATGCGAGCAGATTCAAAGTGCCGTCGAAAAAGCCAAGGGTGCCGTTCCTTATATTGTGCCCCATGATCATCATCAGGGCAAGCTCAGGTACCGTGGAAACGACCATTAAATGCTTCTCGGCGTTCGTCTCTGTAAATTGGCCTCTTGAGTGTGTGAGCGCAATCCTCTTCACCTGATAGCACGATCGACTGGACAGCCGACACAAGCAAAACGCACTTGCAAGAGGAAGGACCACCGATATTGGGCATGAGCCTACCCAGGGCAGCAACACCATTTGGGGCTTTGTCGGTGGGGCGTTGGATATGGTCACATTTTTTTATGTACAGGCAGTTTATGCAGGAATATAATTCCCCCGTCGTAGCAGACCTTCATACTAAGAGCGAATTTCTAAAAACTTTTGCTTTATGGAAGTACATTTGATATGTTCAAAGAAGTAGATACATTACATACATTAGATTTTACAATAAGAAAAATAAATGGGAAAGCAAAACTATATAATTCATGGGTGATAGTGTATGTATAATTTTAATCGTGAGCGAAGCCACGGGTTCTTCTAGTATATATATATATATATTTATTTATTTATTTGGCAGGGATAAACACAAAAACCGCTGGACCGATGGCCACGAAACTTGGTACATACATGTAGAATTTCATGGAGTAGGTTTATACACCTTCAATTTCGCGATAACTTTCAGGGCTTAGCCCTGGGACCGTCTTAAAGGTACCCATGTCAGGGATTTTGAAATAATTTGAGTTAGATTTGTTTACTAACAAAACATATGAAAGTAAAATTTAAAACAGGTGATGTAAATTAATGGTATTTCTTTCTGCTATTTAACTGTATTTTTGTTAAAATGAAGATTTGTTACTTGGTGCCAGGTGGTCAATGAATTAGACTTTTGCATTTTTTCAAAGTGCAATACACTATATAAAATGCTGATAATATGTAGTATAACATAAAATAAATAACTGATTACTGAAGGACTCCAGTGATCACTGATCACTTTTACTTGAAGGACTTTTTTTATGACAACTAACTGCTATTTAAAGAGGAAGAGTGTGCTACTGTAAAGAATTAATTTTACCTACAACACTTTAAAAAAATTGCCGGGACGGCTCATTCAAACGTTTTGCTCAATATAGAGTCTAAAAACGTAAGACAGCACTTTTTAATAATTGCTGGAGTGGCATTGTAATTGTTTGTTCAAGGTAGACCCTAAAACCTTAAGAAAATGATCTTTTACAGTGAATAAAATTTCAAGCTAACTTCTTTGATTCCTCTAACACGTATGCCTTCATGAAGGAAATAAATAGGATTTCTAATAAGCAGGTCTGCTGCGACGGGGGTGCATAATAAAGTTTTAATTAAGGGTAACATATGCGAGCAGATTCAAAGTGCCGTCGAAAAAGCCAAGGGTGCCGTTCCTTATATTGTGCCCCATGATCATCATCAGGGCAAGCTCAGGTACCGTGGAAACGACCATTAAATGCTTCTTGGCGTTCGTCTCTGTAAATTGGCCTCTTGAGTGTGTGAGCGCAATCCTCTTCACCTGATAGCACGATCGACTGGACAGCCGACACAAGCAAAACGCACTTGCAAGAGGAAGGACCACCGATATTGGGCATGAGCCTACCCAGGGCAGCAACACCATTTGGGGCTTTGTCGGTGGGGCGTTGGATATGGTCACATTTTTTTATGTACAGGCAGTTCATGCAGGAATATAATACCCCCGTCGTAGCAGACCTTCGTACTAAGAGCGAATTTCTAAAAACTTTTGCTTTATGGAAGTACATTTGATATGTTCAAAGAAGTAGATACATTACATACATTAGATTTTACAATAAGAAAAATAAATGGGAAAGCAAAACTATATAATTCATGGGTGATAGTGTATGTATAATTTTAATCGTGAGCGAAGCCACGGGTTCTTCTAGTATATATATATATATATATATATATATATATATTTATATATTTGGCACTGATAAACTCAGACACCGCTGGACCGATGACCACGAAACTTGGTAGATACATGTAGAATTTCATGGAGTACGTTTATACACCATCATTTTCGTGATAACTTTCAGGGCTTAGCCCTGGGACCGTCTTAAAAGTACTCATGTCAGGGATTTTGAAGGAAGTTGAGTTGGATTTGTTTACTAACAAAACATATGAAAGTAAAATTTATAACAAGTGATGTAAATTAATGGTTTTTCTTTCTGCTATTTAATTGTATTTATTTACATGAAGATTTGTTACTTGGTGCCAGGTGGTTAATGAATTATGCATTTTTTTCAAAGTGCAATACACTATATAAAATGTTGGTATGTAGTATAGCATAAAATAAATAACTGATTACTGAAGGACGTCAGTGATCACTGATCACACAACTAACTGCTATTTAAAGAGGAAGAGTGTGCTACTGTAAAGAATCGGTTTTATCTACAGCACTTTAAAAAAATTGCTGGGACGGCTCATTCAATCTTTTTGTTCAATATAGAGTCTAAAAACGTGTCAGCCCTTTTTAATAATTGCTAGATTGGCATTGTAATTTTTGTTCAAGGTAGACCCTAAAACCTTGAGAAAATGATCTTTTACAGTGAATAAAATTTCAAGCGATGTTCTATGGTTCCTCTAACACGTGTATGCCTTCATGAAGGAAAGAAATAGTAGAAATCCTATATCTTTCCTTCATGAAGGCATACACGTGAAGACATGCACATACGCAGGTCTGTTGCGACGGGGGTGCATAATAAAGTTCTAATTAAGGGTAACATATGCGAGCAGATTCAAAGTGCTGTCGAAAAAGCCAAAGGTGCCGTTTTGTATAGACAGGCACTTTATACAGGAATAGAATACCCCCGCCGTAGCAGACCTGCTTACTAAGAGCGGATTTCTAAAAATTATTTTTGCTTTATGGATGTACATTTGATATGATCAAAGAAGTAGATTTTACAACAAGAAAAATAAATGGGAAAGCAAAACTATATAACTGATGGGTGATATTATATGTTTAATTTTAATAGTGAGCGAAGCCACGGGTTCTTCTAGTACATCTATATATACATACAGTACCTGTATCTTTTGTGTGTCTTTAAGCACGATAACTCACGTAAAAATGGTCCAGTCTGAATGAAATTTGGCACAGACAAGTAAAGTAGTAATTATTCGGACTAGTTCGAAAACCAGCTTGATTGGGCTATTTGAAGGGATTATGGGGGGAGGGGTAAATCCCTCCACAATGTTTTTATTTTTTCCATAGAAAAATTTAAATAATGTAATTTTGGTTTACACTATTATGAATTCAACTTAAAAACAAATAATGTTGTATTTTGAAATTTTTCTCTATGACCATTGGCAATATTGCCACTGGTTATCGAGATTTCGTTAGTGGTAAACACAGTACGTTGTCCCAATGTTTTCCTTATGGGAAATAATTAAATTTCTATGTATCGCTTATTTTACAACAAATCTAAATAAAACTCGGTATATGGCTTCTTCTAGCTCAGATCTACTAAATATTGAATTAAAACCACCCAGTTTTAATGTACCTGTTGCAGCAAACCTATATACTCATTCCCCTGTTATTCTTATGGAGCTTACAAAAACATGTCACATCTCGCTATGTTGGATTGAAATATGCTATTTTGCATTTGAAATTCGCTGAGTATGCAAGTCTGCTGCAGTGGGAGTATTTTGTATGTATCGATACTAGAAAACGGGTCAATACTTAACAAAAGTGTTTTGTTGCAAACACGATTGTTACACTGGCGAGCGCTGTGTGAGAGGGCGCCATCTCAGCAGCCCCCGCTCCATGTAATGATATCAAGGTCCTCTCCGGGTCTAGGCAGGTCAGGTCAGCAGTAAAACAAGATAATTTCAATGGTACTTAACATTTAACACACTTCCTAATACTACAGGCAGTGAAATTAATGTTCTCTTTTGACCTTTGATTTCACAGCTGAATCGGTCCCCGGAGTTTTTTACTGTCTGTAACTGTTAAGCAGTTGCGGTATCTAAATTTTAAAATAGTGGTACCGTAAATAAAATAACAATCCTACTGCTGGTAAGAACTGTTTAAGATTTCATGCATAATCTTAGATAGAGGCTAATCTGATATTTAGGGTGACTGGGTCACTATTTACTGTGAATTGAAATCATTTCCCGCCCACCAAAGGCTGTTACCCGATATGATTGTGATTGTAACATATGAACTGAAATCCTTATTTTTTAGGATAATTTAATAGTTATTTCATTTTTAAATGACAGCATATTGCTGGATAAAACTCATACTTAAAGTAGGCCAATCGCTTAGTCACAATGTCAAAATCTTTTATTTTTTATTTCATAAACTTTAAACATGACTTTAATCAGTTTATGTTTAAAAATAGTGTTGTAGATAGAAGTTCATACAACGCTTCTATTATAGAAGTTGCAAAAAAGTTTTTAAATTATATTTCATCGTTTGTGAAACGCCCTTTGAGTTCAAAAAACTGCGAAGTAAACACCGATGTACAGCTTCTCGCGTCTCCTGAAATGCAGGCGTCGGAATTATTCCATTCCAGCGACAAAACTGGTAGAGTTCAAGATTTAACGATTCTAACATTCAAAACAATCATTTGAAGGGTTTCCATTAAAAGTTAGCCAAGTTTTGGGACTAGTTAAATATTCAAACTAAGGAAAAAGTTAGTACGAAGGTGAAAATAAGGACGAAAATACCAAAGTCCTCGTAAATATGTGGCCGGCTATTGACAGTGGCAATTGACGGAAACCAGGCATTTTTTGGGTTTTTGTAAAAAAAATCGAGAACCGTTGGTCTGAGGTAAAAACGTTAAATGTAGGTACAAAATAAAGGTTATAAAACTTGCTACAAAAATGACACTGTATAAAAATCTATAAATTTAAACGATTAACCTACTTAATAGTTATATTTTAAAATTATCTAAAATAAAAAAGAAGCTATTTGATTAGGCCTATTGCATCACTTTTACAAAAAAAGTCTATAGAACCTTTCTCAAGAAAATTTAAAACGACGGCACCCGACAACTCGACGGCTGTTGACTCCTCGACATTGACTATAGTCGACCCTTTGATCCTTACACCTGAGGATCAGTGAAGGCAAGCAAGACAGTGGCGTGTGGATATCGGCTTAGAAATGAGATAGTCATCAACTACAGTAGTTGGTCATTTGGTCGATCATACAATTTTTTAGACTCGACGATATTTTCTGTAGATAATTCTGAATGATATGTTATCGTTTTACCGACTAGTCAGCAACTTAACCGTTTAGAATTTGGGGTGTTTACTGGATTCTGCTGATTGAACGACTGTCTATCGATGTTTGATGCGGTGCTTAATCAACTCGGAACGACTACAGTTCGCGCACGCTCATCCCGACCAGCGCGCGAATTTAAACGCATCGGGGTGTGGGGGAGGAGGCGAGGTCACTCCCCTACTCAAGCCCCGCCCTTTTACTACTGACTGCTACGAGATGTAAATAAGTGAACTAATATTTAAAACGAAAGTAAAATTCTTGGTTGTCAAAATATATTTAAGGTTATGGTTTGAAGTTTTGTTTACGTAAGTTTTATCTTTGTCATTTCACCTGAAAATCTACTATATATTTGTCAAATACCACTCACCTATCATGCACAGCCCAAACTACTTGACCTAGAACCTTGAAACTTTGCATGAACGTTCCTCTCAGGGCATAGACATCCACTAGGAAAGGATTTTACAAAATCTCTCAGGGATACGCCCTATGGTACATCAAATTTTCAATATTAAACTATAGGGAAGCTCATATAGTTGTCATGGCAACCTAAACATCAACTCATGAATTCAAGACAGTTTTTCTGTTTTTCCACGGGTAAATCCGTGTTGATCAGCTAGTTGGAAATATGCGTTGTATTCTCCGAATTTGTATGTACTTGTTATTAAGAGTTTAAACATGAAATAGTTGTGTTTCCATAAGTTTTAATTAAAAAATCATTTCCCCAAAAGTAAACAAACATTGTTTATTTTCTTTGATTTATGACAGCTGTCAACTCGGTCCAGGTTTAAGAGTCGCTATCTAACGGATAATAAAACACTTCAAGAACAAGAAAAAAATATTTTGATTAGGATTTTTGCGGACATTTGCCATCACTGATTAGTAAAAAACAAGTTTCAAGACGTTTCGGGATCTGAAATCTGATCCCGTCTTCAGGTGGAAGAAAACCTAGAACATAACAAGATTAGTAACACATGTCCAGGAATCTTGTTACTAATCTTGTTATGTTCTAGGTTTTCTTCCACCTGAAGACGGGATCAGATTTCAGATCCCGAAACGTCGTGAAACTTGTTTTTTACTAATCAGTGATGGCAAATGTCCGCAAAAATCCTAATCAAAATATAAAATCACCATCACCAACAATGAGTTTCAAACAAAGAAGAAAAAAATGATCGTCCAATAGGAAACCATATAGGTACGAAACCCCAATTTTCTGCAGCCAATGACATACGCTTATTTAGGAATCGTCTATCTCTCTCTAAATATTCATTGTCCATCTCTCTCGCACAAGTTCTTAAAACGGTCGGGATGAGCGTGCGCGAACTGTAGACTAATCAAAATTGGAGACTAATCGACTGGTCACTCAAAATCGACTAATCGATAGTCAAAAGTAGTCTCCCATCACTCTCCTGAGGAAGGCGATGGCATGGCGGATGGCGTGCGTCTCGATACTCCGATATCGACCGGGTGTTCGATTTCAACACCGTCCTTGGATTGGTTTATCGCTGCACGCCGGATCCAAGGCATTAATTGTTTTATATTCGCCCAATCGCCGCGCCAGGAAACAAATTCGGTTCTGACAGCGAGAACGATAAAAATCAAGGACGCCGCCGCCGGATGCGAGCCCTCGACTGCCTCTGGACGCGACGGCTTTGTGTAGAGGAGGTGTGAGTTTATTGAGTAAAGTATACCTCGGATTATCCGGATTAATGTGGCGGAACACCGATCCGGATAACAAAAATCCTGATAATCCGAGGTCATTTAAGTATCGCCTAAATAGCGATCACGTACCTTAGCCCCTGCTAAATTGATGCTAGAAACGGTGTATCAAGACTATTCAACATATTAGTCTTCTTTAAAGCTTGTTCTGCATACCATTTTTCTAACTGCACTTGATATTCTTTCAGTCATTTCCCGTGATCTCAACACCCAATCCATAGCTATTTTTTCCCTGATCGACCCACGTCTAGTCTTTTGACAGCTGTCAGTTTCTGTTCTAAAGTCAAAATCACTTTTTTCATTTTACACTAATTTTGAAACCCAATATCAGTTCACACAGAGTTCACAACTATAAACACATCAAGTGACAGCAATAAATTAACTCGCATAATTTCCGTAGGCTACACCTTTGTTGATTACTGCTAGCGCCCCAAGAAGCAAACTAAAAAACTACGTTCACGAAAATGCTGTGGCAATGCGACTTCTTCAATAATTATTGTGATTCCAAATGCGTACAGAAATTCTTGATTAGCACGATTCGTGTTGTTGTATTGCATTTTATTTTTAGAAGGAGCATTTCACTCGTGAACTCGCTAAAATCACGTTTTTGCTGTGATTTTAACTTTTTAATTTCTCGGATGGACCGGTCCGGATAATCCGGGATCCGGATAATGTGGGGTCCGGATAATCCGAGGTGTACTGTACTATTAAAAAAAATTATGAAATCATTAAACTTTACTTTATAAATCTAAACTCAAAGAAGTGGCAACTTACAACAATATAAGCCACATAATATGTAGTTACAGCATGTTAGTATACAGACAGACTCACAGGTTTCATTATATTTTCAACAAGTAATATTGAGTTTTACGTTCATTGGACCGTCCTCATAATTAGACTAGTTCGTAAATTTTGTAAACCAGGGTAAATTTTGGTTCGGATCCCTCGTTAAAATGTAGGTCCCTTAGTTGCCATTTGCTGTTGGGTTATTAATTAACAGTTCTGTCTAAGGAACGTGTTGGCCTTAGTCAGTAACAAGACTACAAGATCGCGCCACAATCATCCTACACTCATATTTCACTCATACTCACCTTAAAATACCCCTTACTCACCAGTAAGGTTAAGGAGGACCACCGTCGGCGTCTAATATGGTAATAATAAATGGTAATATTGATGGCTGCTGTTGCGAAATACGTAAATTTTCTATTCGTACTGATTCTTCTTACTGTTACATTTGCTTTTAACTACCAATAGTAGTTGAGCACCTCAAAATACAGGGTGAGTCTTCTAAGCCGGCCAAAACAGATGCAGACGAACAGCTTGATGTACAAGAACGAAACAAACCCTTTCCCCACTAATTCAAACCCAAGGAACAACTTGAAAGTAGTTGTAACCTATTTAAAATAAAGGGTATCCAAAAACCGGAGGTCATGGGTAAGAATCTCAGAATTTTTAAATGTAAACATGTATTATGTTATGCATTATTTTAAAACTCTAAACAAGACGAACAATTCAGTGAAAACAGAGTTCACTTATCTTAATTCATTTCAAAATGGCGGCCATTTTCGTGAAATATATTGGTATTTACGGAGCACGCTGTATCTCAAGAACCACAAAGCATATTTTTGTTCTGTTTAAAAATTATTAATAATCCTTGAAAACCCAGCTTTAATTTGATATACGTCATGCCATCATTTAGAATATTAAGTGTTTGACAGTACATTTAATTTTTTTATGTTGGTAACCCTGAAAATCAAAAATTTTAAATAGCAGCATATGTGAAAAAGCACTTTGACTTCGTATGACCAGTTGCTTACTAAGACCAGAAACTTCTCAAATTACAAATACCTCCTATCTTTGGTGGTTTCATAATTATAGGCATAAAACTCCGATTTCCAATGCTGTATGCTTGCATATGTAGCATTTGCATTACCCTTATGGAAAAGTTCAGATCTGGCCAGATAAAAAAAATCCAGATCTGGCCAGTTCTGGTTTTGGCCACTTAAAAACCAGATCTGGCCATATCTACCCAGATCTGGCTCCCCAGATCTGGTTTTATCTGGTTAGATCTGGCTCCCCAGATCTGGTTTTTAAGTGTCCAAAACCAGATCTGGATTTTTTTTATCTGGCCAGATCTGGCTTCCCAGATCTGGTTTGATCTGGCCAGATCTGGATTTAAGTAATACAAAAAATCAAAATTTTAACAATTCAAAGGGTTAATTATAATTTATTTAGTTTTAAGATTGAATGAAATACCATTTGATCTGTTGTTCAGGCCAAGTTGATATAATTTACTGTTTTAAGCTAGTTTATATGTGAACTAGTTTCTTTCATTCTAGAGAACTAACTAATGATAACATCAATAAAGTTATTAATACATCGTAGCCTATCATATGGTATATTTATGTTTGCATACGAACAAATAGTAATGAACGTAGACTGTATTATACATGAGGTATAACAATCAAATACTTTTTGAGAAAAAATAAAGTACTAATACTGAGATTAACTCAAGGATCTCCAAGACAAGATAAGGTTGCAGTTTCATACCTGTCCCACAAAACAATCGAACGGATGTATCTAACTATCGAAACTTATATTTCAAACTTTTCACTACAATCAATAACTTAAGATTGAGCTTTCAAATGGAGACAGAAACTCTTTCACACGGTGTCCAAGAGCGCGAGTCTTAGCCAACACATCTCGTGACGCATCCTTGACTGCAGAATTTTCTCGTGCGACATAACAGTAACGGTACCTTGAGTTTATTCTTGATGATGATCAAGTATCGGCGACCAGAGAAGGACGGATCGAATGGACCACAAACATTGCATCGTGACAGCATCGATGGGGCATCTTCGGTTTCATCCCATTGCATACTGAAGAAATCAAGACACTGATGAAACAACTGGTCTTCCGCTTTGTTGTCATACTGTTCAACCAAAACATCCCATGCTTACTTAGCTGATAATCTTCCATAAATTCGTTTGTGTAGATCATCACTTACGCATTGGGAAATCATGATTTTTGCTTGTGCTGCTGACGTCTAACTTTGCTTTCTCAGGAGGGGGTGGCGTTTCAGAGAGTTCAAGTTTCATCCTCTTTCCCTCCACGATGTCGACCGCATCAAAACAGCTCCAACACGTCCATTACTTGATCCTTCCACGTCGCCCGTCTTCTGCTTCTTTCAGTGGTTTTATTCCTTTTGCGTATTCCATTTTAAAGTTTGTCGAACTTCTATGCAAGAGGAAACGTAACACACTCGGGATTCAGTTTACTGTTATTACCTCTAGAATTTTACTATGTAAAAACTCAAAAAACATTAATTAAATAAGCAGAGTAAAGGTTGAACAGGGCAACTCGTTTATTATACTAAAAGCGGACTTTTCTTAAACGTTTTACAAAAGCCAGACGTAAACAAAAACAAACTTCAGCATTATTATTAATTTACAGCTGACTTATAACTGACTTTAAATATAGACTGAGGAGACTGCACAAATAACTTCAGAAGTCCATTATTCAAGCTGTATATAAGTTAGTTTTAGGTTTTTTGAAAAAATATACATTATATTATTATTTTATTTTAAATATTATTTTATTTTATTAAATTTCATACACACACAGTAATTCTCGTTGTTATGTTTTAGTGTGTCCTATGATTTTTAAAATTATGTTCTGTAATATTTTTATATACTTTGCATCGTGTACAAAAATTCTATTTTGACACACAACAAATATATAGCATTTGATTTTCTTGATGTGTAATCATGTCCTGTTTTTATCATTGTAAAATATTTATTTATCATTGTAAGCATATTATGTAGTTTAAATCGTTATACTAAAACCTATTTCAAAAAAATCAGATTGTAAATACTTCTAGTATAAAAAGTATTTAATTAAAAATGTCTTGAAAATGAAATATTAATGAAATAAAATAACTAACGAAACGGATTGGCTCAGATCTGGACAGATCTGGGTGTTGATCTAGATCTGGTAGATCTAGCTCCCCAGATCTGGCTCCCCAGATATGGCTCCCAGATCTGGTTCCCCAGATCTGGCCAGATCAAACCAGATCTGGCCCCCCAGATCTGGCTCCCCAGATCTAGCCAGATCAAACCAGATCTGGCACTCAGATCTGCAGCCCAGATCTGGCTCCCCAGATCTGACTCCCCAGATCTGGCCAGATCAAACCAGATCTGGCATCCAGATCTAGCCAGATAATCCTAATCCAGAAACCTTATATAATCAGATCTGGCTAGATCTGGGCTCCAGATCTGGAATCATCAGACTTTTCCATAAGGGTATGTAAATCAACAACACTATCTTTGCTTATCTAGAAGTGTCCAGTTACAAATGACGGTATTCATTCGAATTGCTATTGACTATTATCCCTTCAACATAAACTCCTCAGCTTCAACGAACCTGAAAATTGTCATTTGAGCCGAGACACAAATACAAAATGTCTGTGACATTTTTGCGAAAATAATAATAGACAAATTGCGCATTATGTCAGTGCCGTTATTACTGGAATGTTAGTGTCTTCAGCTTTTCGTACTGGGAATAACTTTTATGTCATCAACTGTCTCAAATATCTCTATCGCTCTCTTGTACCCCTTCTTTTTTTTGCTTCTTATGATACAACAAAATTTCAATGTTAAAGTATAGGGAGGCTGATGTAGTTGTCATGGCAACCTTAACATTAAATCATGAATCCAAGGAAGTTTTTGTTTTTCAACGGGTAAAACCGTGTTGATCAGCTAGTAGGCTACTGTATAAGTGTAAATATGTTTTAAGACCTTTTTAGCGAATTTCCTTAGAAATAAGCTATTACCGTCGTTTTAACAGAACAGAATGGACAAAAAATATCCGTTCAGGGTAACCTCAGCAATCATATTAATATTTATATTAATTGACAGCTTTTTATGTGTACTGTCTGGATATGAAGTGAGTTTATTGTTAGAACGCGTTTTTACCTGCAAAAATCACGATTTGTTTCAAAATTTAACATGGGCTTATATGGGAAATATAATTTTCATTTTTTGAGTGTCTGTAAGCACGATAACTCTCGTAAATATCCTCCGATTGCAACAAAATCTGGTACAGACATGTAAAACTAGATTCTCTTGGACGAGTTCGTAAACCAGCCAGATCTACGTATCCTAAGTGGGTTAAAGGCTCCATTTTACCCCCCCAAAAATGGGTTTTCTGAGTTTTTCAAATTGAAAAATTATATTTATCCAATTAGGCCTATTGTTTGCACCATTGGATTTAGCACGAAAAAACAAACAATTTGGTATTTTAAATCATTCCTCTAAGTCCATTAGTCTCCGGGTTCTCATTTTTCCCTGTTTTTATAGTATCAGGGCAGCTGAATGTTGGCTCAGTCAATTTCCTATTTACGCTCTGCTGTGGTTTTCAAGGAATCGCTTTGAGTAATTTCTCAGTTTATCAATGTATTTAATAGAATTTTGGTTTTTAAACAATTTTGTATTAATATAATTGAAAAAATAAACATTCTCGCCTACTTCATTATATGAAATCTTTGTGTTTTTTCATCTAAGTCATTTACCAACATTCTTTTACAAATGTTTTGTAAAATAAGCTATAATAGCTATAATTTTAATATATAAATATATCAATTGTTTATTTTACTTTTTTCGTAATAATGGATTAATTACTGGATATTTTGTAGTTGGAAATTCGCTGAGTATGCAGGTTGCTGCGACGGGGTATTTTTTATTTTCATCCGAGGTAATTATCTACAATTGGCAATCTGACGATGGTGGTTGTAGTAGTGGCATCCCTAAGTGCTCCAGCATTGTTGAATTATCTACAGTTGGCAACATTGACGATGGTGGATGTTGTAGTGCCATCCCTGAGTGCTTAAGCATTGTTGAATTTAGAGGAAACTCTGACGGTGATGGTTGTGGTATTGGCATCACTGAGTGCTTAAGCATTTTTATATTAGATACCATTGACACTCTGGCGGTGGTGGTTGTGGTAATAGCATCTCCAAGTGCTCCATTACATTACCCACAGGTGGCAACATTGACGCTGGTGGTTGTGGTAGTGGCATCCCTGAGTGCTCTAGCATTGTTGCATTCCACAGGTGGCAACATTGACGATGGTGGTTGTGGTAGTGGCATCCCTAAGTGCTCCAGCATTGTTGCATTACACACAGGTGGCAACATTGACGACGGTGGTTGTGGTAGTGGCATCCCTAAGTGCTCCAGCATTCTCTCATTACCCACAGGTGGCAACACTAACGCTGGTGGTTGTGGTAGTGGCATCCCTAAGTGCTCCAGCATTGTTGCATTACACACAGGTGGCAACATTGACGACGGTGGTTGTGGTAGTGGCATCCCTAAGTGCTCCAGCATTCTCTCATTACCCACAGGTGGCAACACTGACGATGGTGGTTGTGGTAGTGGCATCCCTAAGTGCTCCAGCATTGTTGCATTACCCACAGGTGGCAACATTGACGATGGTGGTTGTGGTAGTGGCATCCCTAAGTTCTCCAGCATTGTTGCATTACCCACAGGTGGCAACACTGACGATGGTGGTTGTGGTAGTGGCATCCCTAAGTTCTCCAGCATTGTTGCATTACCCACAGGTGGCAACACTGACGATGGTGGTTGTGGTGGTGGCATCCCTAAGTTCTCCAGCATTGTTGCATTACACACAGGTGGCAACATTGACGACGGTGGTTGTGGTAGTGGCATCCCTGCCTTCAGTCGTGACTCTCACCTCTGTTGGCGTGAGCATGGGCAGCTTGCATGGGCAGATGATGCAACACTATACCTTATATACGTGCGTGGTTGCCCTTATATACGTGCGTGGTTGTCCTTATATACCGTGCGTTGGGTATAGGCATAGGCACTCGTTATGTCTATCTCTACTTGTATCCAGATTCCTACGTGTTACTTAATCTTCAATGTTAACCTTAAAGGTCAATCAAAATAACACGTAATTGGGTATTATTGCTTAACACACAAGTACCTGGTGGACCGATCCATGCTTAGTAGTTTCTTATTTTCCCCCTTTACTCGAGTCCTACAATTTTTATTGCAATAAAACATAATTCGATAGCTCTCGCATTAGCTTCACCTTGTTTAAAATTTTCGTTGTTCCTTAGTTTCCAATTTAGCTGCAATATGGGCCTATGTAATTTTTACTAATCTTCAATTCTTATTTGTAATTGACTAGTTCTTTGAGCCCCTTAACTAGGAGTACGCTTATTCTGCGCGTAATGGGATGAGTGAACTCAGATATTACCAAAGCATTATTTTGTCAATTTACGAGCAACGTGTGTTTGTATTGTTTCAAAAGTTCTAAAATAAATGACAATTAGGCCGGCCACACACTGAGGCGACAAAATGTTTTTTGTGTTTTGTTGTTGAACAGCTGACGAAATGTTCAACAAGCCATGATGGTTTAAATGTTTTTTTCCTATTAGAATTGAGCAAACCTAGCTCTACAAAACTGTAAGCGACGAATAAATTATGTTTGCCGAAGGACACGAGAACGCCCCCCCCCCGGCCAGACACCATCCTTTTTACTCCGCCCGTGATTAAAAAGCTATGACGGTTTGAATGCTTTTTTTTACTGTGTAAACCTAGCTCTACAAAACTATAAACCACTAATAAATTATGTTTGCCAAAGGAAATGGGGGGCCTGGCCCCATTTCCTTTATTATTTATTTATTTATTTATTTATGGAAGTTTTCTCCCTAAGCCTTCTATAAATTTGTTCGTTGGTGTTTAACGATCCTGGCAACTAAAACCGCTGGTATCCGGTATGGAAAAGTTATCTTATCTGATTCACATATTCTCATCCGCATTCATATTATCCATCTTCATATTATCATAATATTCTGGGAGCGGTGGCGTTCTCTAGAAAGAAATAACAAAGAAAGGACAATTAAGTGCAAAATTCATTTGTTGATGCTGGAATTTAAAAAATCGTACAGTGAGAACATTCTTTTTGATTTTTTCCAGTAATTTTTCACAGACTTTGTGACATAATAAGTAATTAAATCCTCCTAAAATAAAGTTGATCCTTTTCAAAGTAAACATTCCAGCCTTTTCTGATTAAATGACTTGATTTCTCTTTTTTGGGCATGACTTAATACGATCCAAAAATATGTTGTAAACGGACATGATTTCACGGTTAAGTTTGTCTATACGGGAGGCAACAATAACCCGTATATTTACAACTCTTTGGCTCAGTAGTCTATTAATTCATACCTTCAATGTCATTGGAGTCCAATAGCTTTACATGTCTTTAAATTTATATAAAAACCAATATACGCTCACGATTTACAGAGAGCTAGGTCTCCCAACAGTTGTAATTGACTGGATGTTGTCACCTGCGGTCAAAACGCTATATATCTTACCATTAATAAGGTGGACTCGCCGCCGTGTACCCAGCAGCGAAGAAGATATAACGTGGTCAGCTGACTAACAATGGAATCAGCTGATATACAGGGGCACCAACCTGACAGCAGTAAATAATGATACAGATCGCAGCCGCTACTGGTAGATGATTTACCATCGTGGTGGCCCGCGCATCGCAGTTGTGTTGCTTCCGCATACACTTGTAAAGTGGTGTTGATTTTTGTGAACATCGCAATTTAATATCGCATAAAAGCTGGTTATAGAAAATAGTAAAAAACCTCATTCCATATCTGTGCATGAAATACACACGTTCCCTAACGAAGAATTAAATAATTTAGCGTTACAAGGACTTCAATTATTAAAAATTCTAATCATTATTCCTCGAGCTTATTTAAACGAGACAAAAAGTAATACAGGCATCGGACTACATTTTTACACTTCTCTATTTTCTTTTAATTTTTCAAAGGACTTCCAAGCCAGAAAATTCATATAAAAACTTTTTATTAAAGAAGGTCTGCTTCACAATTAATTTTAGCAATTAATTTTGCTACTTCACATTTTTAATATGTCTTTTTTAACATAGACTTAAGATTAACCATGAAAGTTAAATTAAAGTTTTGATTTTTAAGCCCAGACATATTGTAGAAAGAATGATATAGCCACCTGAGTTTGAAGCAAAAATATAATGCACGATGCACCCGACTGCGTTGATTGAAATCAAGTAAATAGTGAAGCCTAAATCAACAGTTTCCAACTCCTTTTATAAAACCTTATGGCTTTGGTGTTCAAATTTTTTCCAGCGTGATTTCTCTACAACTACTTTATTTTCTTTTTCAACAAAAACCTCAAACTGCTCGCAACTGGTCGTTAACGTCGTTGACGTGACCAATAAACGCCAACCTTGTGATAGTTTATAGGTTCAGGCGTGAACTTTCGTATTAAACATTGCGGCACGAACACACGGGACACGACATGGGGTGTTTATGGGGAGACCCTCGAAGGTTCGGCTCACAGCGTAGCACGCTTCCGCAAACGATTGAGTACGCGTGTATGGTTTTTAAGTGTGAACACATAAAACACAAGCATTAAATGTAATTAGCAAGTCGGACTGACCATCGCGTGTACCCAGCAGCAATAAAGAAGATATAACGTGGTCAGCTGACGGGAGCTGACTGACAATGGAATCAGCTGATATACAGGGGCACCAACCTGACAGCAGTAAATGATGATACAGGTCGCAGCCGCTAGGTGGTAGATGATTTACCCATTATATGATACCAATTATATTCTTAAACATTTTAGCCCAACGACTGATCTGCAAAATGTTTAAGTTTTTGTACCCGCTCTGGGGAACGATTCCACCGAATTTCATACAAAACCTACAAAACCAAGCCAAGCTGAAAGACACAGCTCATAACAAACTGTCCGAAGTCTTTTCACGACTGATCTGGACGCTATTGTTTGATAAATTTAATTTTTCAATATACACGTTTGAGCAATTCCAACGACTTAATTACCACCTATTAAACATATTTTTTTATCAATCAGTAAGCCAAAGCCAAACTACATAAGCTGCAAGCCTTATAACTATTCCCACCGCAGACAACCCGATATACCAGAGACTAGCTTCAGAAGTGCATCTTCATATCTTTCCTGAACAATTTTAACGAGTTATGTGGTGAGAGGAGATAGCTGGAGCTGCAAGTTCACAACTAGTTTCGGCGGGAGCCTCGAAGAGCTATCAAAGTTTGGTTGCCCTCACCGCTGGATTGCAGCGATCTGCGCACACCGCACATAACCCATTAAGGATCAGTTTACAACATCTTTTTAAGATCAGTTTGCAAGCTATAAGCTCTGAGCTGGTTTCAACATTAAATTTGCGAGCTGAATTGAGGCTATCTTCATTAAGTCCAAGTTTTAGTATCCACTCTATATAGTAGGAATTTCATCAAATTACCAACCAGCCATTAAACAACATCCTTTTAATACCTAGTTTCACCTAGTTTAATACCTCTTAATTTCCTTAAGTGCAAATCTCAAAGAGCTATTAAGATAATATTCCAAGTATCCAACAGTTCAAGTGACATTACAATTTTGATGTTTACTCTGGAATAAATTTAACTACTTAATTATCCTACCACACATTAAAACGTCACATTCTTTTATCCGCTAGCTTACAACTAATTTTCTTCAGCTACGTCTATATCTTCATTTAGTTAGAGCTATTTCGAGACTAACTTAAGTAGGTCCAAGTTTTCGTATCTTCTCTGGAACAATGTCAACGCAACGAATTACGGCCTTCCATTAACCACCACATCCATTTAAGACCCAACCACACTGAGAACTGTGAGCTCAGAAATATCCAAATTCACTCCAATTCTCTTATAGAAACAATTGCTTGATAAAGTCCAAGTTTTGGAATGTACCCTGAAGCAATATTTTCAAAGAACTATGTACCACATATTTGCACCATATCCATTTAAGACCCAAGCGCTGCAAGCTGCGGGGTTACAAATAACCAAAGTGTTTTCTTAACTGATCTAGAAACTACTGCTTGATAAAGACAAGGTTTTGGTATCCACCCTGGAGAATATCAACGAACTTTGAACCACCTACTTAACACTACATCCATTTAAGAGACAAGCACTGCCAGCTGCGGGCTCACAAATAACCAAAGTGTTTCCATAACTGGTCTAGAAACTACTGCTTGATAAAGTCAAAGTTTTACATTGGCTTGTATTACATTACAATGGCTTGTAAGACTTCTAATAAATTTAAGCAGAAATTAAAATCCCCCAGTCTCAGTCAGGAGTCTTGTCACCAAACTGGTGTATACAAATTAACGTGCTCTGATTGCCCTAAGCACTATATTGGACAAACTGGGCGGTCTTTTAAAAAGAGATTTAAGGAGCACATCCCCAAACCTAGCTCCGCCCCCCAGAAGTCTAAATTTAGTGAACATCTTGTGACAAATAATCACAGTGTCAACAACAATGATACAAATATGACAATATTACACAAATGCCATAAATCTACTCTTTTAAATACCCTTGAAGAGCTTGAAATTTACAATGGTTTTAAAAATAGTCCAGAAGATGTTTTAAATGAAAAGTTAAAATACGTGTGTAATGTCCTGTTTAATAGAATAAATTTGATAAAGGCAAGGAGTAGAGACAGGGACAAAGAGGTACAAAGTCCAACTGGCCACTGATAACGTCATCTTCCTGTTCACCTGATTTCTTCAGTCAGTGCTCACCTACCGGCCGGTACACATCAGATTAAATTAAAGTGCACTATTTAAAAGTTTTTTTGTTGTTATTCGTGTTTTAAATGTTTTATGTGTCTTTTTAACCAGTGACAATGGACTCATGTTCAAGTTTGGTTTTTTGTTGAATTCGACCTGAAAATGGAATTATAATGTTCCGAAACCGGTAGTCCATGTGGATTTTCTAAAAGCTGTTAGACTGAGGTAATATAAACCTGTTTTTATTGTCATATCAGCTTTGGAGGCTATTTAATATGAATAAATCAAAGTTTTGGTATCCACCCTGGAGAATTTCAATGAACTGTGAACCCACTAATTAACACCACATCTATTTAAAGACCCAAATGCTGCAAGCTGCGAGCGCACAAATAACCAAAGTTTTCCTTAACTGATCTTAAAACTACTGCTTGATAAAGTCAAAGTTTTGCTATATACCCTGTAAAATTTCAACGAACTGTGAACCACCTACGTGCTTACGTGCTGCTCCTCTTCCCGATGACTCTTCTGAGAACATGGGATGCGACATCTTGTTCTAAACAGTATATTATTCTGCATAGTGACATTGTTCTAGTTATTTAGGCCTAATCTAAAAGGAAAAATCTTCCACCTTATCCAGAGCCTTATCTATCAAGTATTCCTGTAATTTTGTTTTGAATCTATTGCTTTGATCGCTTTGAGCGATGTTTTGGAGTAGGGTTTGCAGGATTTTGAGTCCTACATATTCAGGTTGGCATTCAAAGATTCTCATGTTGTGAGCCATTGCAAACCTGGACCTACCCCTTGTGTTGTACCCATGTACTCTTGGAACATGTGCTCTTTCTCCACAGTGACTGTTTCTTCCGAGACCTGCTATCAATCTGATAGCTTTTTTTGTAAGATGAACCGTTTATTTACTGCCATCTTGCTGGTATTACCTTAGAGTATTACCGAATATCTGAGGTGAATCTATGAGACTATGGTATACCAATTTAAAAGATTTTGATTTTTAAATTTTGCAATTTTGCAATTTATATTTTTTTATTTTTTTATTTTGAGAACGAACAGATTTGATGAAATTTTGGAGTGCAATTTTTCGATCTGAGAATTCCAAGAGAGATTGCAGTCAACCCTTATTCCAAGACTACTTACCTACTTTACACCACATCCATTTAAGACCCAAGCGCTGCAGGCTGGTTCCATTGGTCCCCGACTGTCCCAGTCCCCGCTCGGTCTGGTCCCGGTCACGACCGATCTACTTGTCCCATTGTTGCCGCCCCCGCTTCCTGGTCGTGAGAGAGAGTGGAATTTGGTCAAAACTGCGCGCGGCGCGCGGCTCGCGGCGCTGGCGTAACTCTCTTATCACTTATCACGAGATTAACCCGGGGTGACCCGATGAAAAATCAGCTGCTTTACACGCCTTTGGTGATTATCTCGTCCGGAGTCTAGTCCACTCCCTCACGGACCGATCTGCTTATCTGCGACTTCGTGGGGTGTTTTGGGAGTTTGAGAGATCTCTATGTCAATGATGTCAATTTTGATCGGTTTATGGCAACATTAATTATACGCACCAGGTGTCCATTAATTACTTTTGCAATCAAAGGTACACGTTCTGCACATTCACTAATTAAAATTTAATTTACTACTCTGAAGAGCTATTTTTTCAGAGTTTGCCGGATACGATAAAATATCAACCTACCCAATGCCAATTAACCCTTATTACCCTTTTAGGCTGGTAAGATAGAAGTGACCTTTAATTAACTACATGCCATTAAATTGTGTATGCATTCCATTCGATTGCCACAAGTACAGTTTGCTCGCATTACATGTACTGTACTCTTGCCTATTCTGTACTGAAGTTTTTATTTGCTTTGCGGCTGATTAAAGCTTGAAATGCTTCGGCGCTCCTTTGATTTCTTGGAGACTCCAGAATAAGTTATTTTCAATCTGTTGTTCCCATCAATACTTCCAGTCCATGCCTCACCAGACACGTGTCCTCTACATGAACTAGGTTTGGCGTAGATTACTCGCTTTATCCACCTGAACCACCTGGATACATGCAAACTACGGTCAATCTTCTGTTAACACTGATCCAAGAGGTTCCGTAACAGTATTGTTGACTTCAAGGCCTTTTTCTTGCACGCCGCGCCATTTAGCAACGGTTTGCATCATAATTATTATGAAATGGTATAATTGGTAAACCGATATTTCTTTAATAGATAAGGTGTGGCTATTTGTTCAGCGGAAAACTTTGTAATTGTAGTGTGAGATGTAGAGGTGTTTTGGATAGTGTTGTTTGTTTGTTGAATGACTTTATTGTAGTTCGGCAGAATAATGAATGACACTAAGCTTAAACGAAATTACTAACAATATTTTTGATTAATGAACTAAATAATCTGATAAATGAACTAAATAATCAGTATCACTATTAAATAAATAATGTTGTGCACCTCAAGTTAGTTTATACATAAATGGTTAATCTCGTGTTATATTTTGGACAAATTTTTGAAAGGTATGCTTTACGATTTTTACTTTTTACAGTATAACTTTTAAAAAACTCAGACCTCAAATGTACATCTTAATGCAAATACTTAAAATTGTCCTTTGAACTTATTATTTGGAATAAATGCCTTATCATTTCATCACTATCAAGATTATTGAACTTCATTTTACATTATGTTAATTTAAACTAATTCAAAACAACAAAGACAATTTTTCATTCACAAGGAAAATAGTCATTATACAGATTGCCGTTCTAGGTACTGGTCCTAAACTAATCAGCGTTTCGGCAACGATTGCGTCACAAAACCAATAAAACACTGGCAATAAAAGACAAATCCCGCAGGCGTGTCCGGAAAGCCGAAACCGCAAGTAATCAAGCAAAGCCGGTGACTAAACCCGACGACCTTGCATAATGGCGATCGGTCGATCACCAGACAGACAGATTTGTGTCCGTCTTGCACAACGTTTCCCCGAGTTTCGGAAGAGATCTCGGACCATAAATCATCTAATTACAATCGCAATGTCGCTCGGTGGGTTCGGCGGGGGCGGGGCGCGGGGCCGCCGGCGGGCGCGGGCGGGGGCGGCGGGGGCGGGGGACGATTCGTGCCCAAAATTGATGCCGAGAGCCACGCTATCGGGGTCACCGGGAATTATTATCATTAGAGGTTGGCCAACGGTGACGTAATCGCCATTGTCTATCTGTGGCTTATCAGCCGTCGGGTTATCGACTGCGATTGACTCTGGGTTCTGGAGGGACCAGGGGGGCTGAGGGGTGAATTCCCTAGGTCCTGGCAGGGACCAGGGTGCTGCGGGGATGGAGTCCCTGGCAGGGATCATTCAGTGAGGGTGGAGTCCCACCGTGTTTACAAGAGGATCGGGACTGAGTGGAGATCGAGGTTTGGAGCGTGATGTTTGACCCTTGGACACGATTAAGAGTACCAGTACAAAGGCGATGAGATACAGATGTGTGGGTGGTTATAAATGGGGATGTAGATTGTTTGACAATACTGGTTTGAAAAATGAACTGTTTGACTTTGCAAACTGACAATTGTTGTTAGATCGTAGTTTTCTTTCTTGGTGTTCCACTTTGGTAATCTTTTGATCTTACAATCCATGTTGATGTATTTTACCTCTTCTTTATCCTTTTTCATCCATTTTAAAACCTTGTCAACTGATTGGAAAGTTGCAGCTACACCAACTTCTATACCAACGAGGTCTGTCAACTCATGATGAGTTGATTAAGACAACTCATTTAAAGCGAATACAATAAAATCTCAGTCACCTTGGCCCATGTTTTTCCGACAACTCCCTTGCAAAAAAATCTATGTAGCAAGACTTGATGTGGAGACTAGATGATCAAGAAAGAAATGGAGAAAAACATGATTCTTTTTTCAAGTTGAGAAACATTTACAGGAATAGAAAGTTTTGGAATGATTGAAGGAACAAGAATTCCAATTGTAAGCCACCAATATGAGTTGCCCTGTTCATCAACATCAAAGACTTTATTGTTGATACTCCAAGTTTCAAAACCCCCAAATATTCAATAATGAAACCAAACCCAACCGACCTCAACCAAATCACAAACCCCAGTAAATCCTCGACCATTGTAAAGAAGAGAGTGCGAACTGCACGTATCTCTGATCGCAACATACCTTACACAAACACACGCTGTAAAGCAGCGGCGGCGGTCGAAGCAGTAAAGCAGCGGAAGGCGGTGGGGCCAAAGCGGCCCGCTCAGCCGCTCAGGTGTATACTCGATTAGCCACAGCCCCATAAACTGAACAGAGTAAGACGTCGGACTGTTTATTGTTCGGTGGAAAGTGGATTCGGCTTTGTTGTTTATACAATCGCCGCTGCCAAACCGGCTCGCGGCTCGCGGCTTGCCCCTGCTTGTCGGCAATAATATAATTGACTGGTTAGCGAGACGTCACTTTTCATCTTCCGCGGACCTTCGGCTGTGGGTGTTGACGGTTGGGATTCTGATGTTTGAATATCGGATCATTTCCGTTATACGTATACCACCATTTCAAATAGGTTAAGTTACCTAACCTATCCTAACCTAACCTATCTTATCCTAACCTAACTTACGAAAAATCAAGCTTGAAAAATAAACTCGAAACAGTGGTATACGTATAGCGGAAAAGATCCTGAATATCTTCTAACTTATTAATGGGTGATTTTTTGATATCAAAACCCCCTACAGCTCTGATCCGAATTAATTATTCGGAAAGAGATCGGGGAAAAGCTTCGCAAGAAACGAAATTTATGAGCAAGGCCGTAGCCAGGGGGGTTAGGAGGATAAAATCCCTTACGAAGTGTTGGAATAGCATTAAAACATGAGGTTAGAAAGAAATGTAGTATCCGCAGACAGCACTGGATTTGGGTCTGCGCGCCGACAGGGGCCGCGTAGGGGAAAATCAGGTACTGGTCGGGAGCTCATCCCCCCCCCCCAAAAAAAATCTCGGCTATGGCCTTGTTTATGAGGGTCTAACTAATGAAGAGAAAAACTTTAAGCGCCCTTAAAAATTGGTATTTTTTTATTAAAATCTTAAATTTGAATGGAAAGATTGGATTGAACACAGATTTTTAGCAAAGCCGTGTATCAATACTTAAGTTAAGAGTCCAGTTGCCCGTGGCTGTATCTTACCAGTGACGTTTGACTTACTGGGCCAGCGCTTCCCTCTGAACTACCGCTTCTGTTTTATTTTCTCTGACCAGCGTTCTTCCCGTTTGGAACCAATTTAATTTCTTTGAAGTTGAACAATGTCATACAATGCAAAAGTCCATTTTATTTTGTGTATACTGAGTTTTGTTTTTCTAATCACTGTCTGACCCAGTGGGGATGTCAAGCGACCGTAATGACATAACGACTTCCTTCCGGAAAAGTATCGTTTATGTATGAATTAAATATCAATTTGTTTAAAAAATGTAATAAATTATTAATACTATGATAAAGGAATAACGAATTGAATAGAATAACTATAAAATTAATAATCAATTCAAATGTTTAACCACCGGAAAAACATTTTTTTCATTTTGTGTATTTCAACGCCAGTGGTATTTTTTAAGTTTTGATCGGGAACGGTCAACACCCGGGTCTTGTTACTATCTAACGTCGACCTTCTGTTAGATAGCATCATTAATTAATAGCCCAATGACAAATGGCAACTGGACCCAGTTTCAATCCAGTCAGGAATTTAGTCAGGAATTAAACCGCACAATTCAAAATGACACCATATTTTTCAACCACAGTAATTTTAGCCAATTCGCAAGCTCTCTTACTTTCCTAAAATCAGCACCCACAGAATGACCACCTCCATTCAGATTTCCACGATAAGGCTCCACAGGTCACAGGTCGCTCCCCCTGTCCACCTGTATCCGAATTTTGGATGCCCATAGATTAAATTGGTTCTGGTCCCCGTGGGAAGCCGGACGCCCGTGCGGTTATGGGGTCCAACCGCGAGCATTACCATGATTTGACAGTAAAGTCGGACCTTAAAACCCCATAAAACCCCATAAAGGGCAGCTGGCCGCTGTAAACCGGCCGGTTGACGACAACGCCTCTGTCGCTGGACAAATCACGGACTATTATGGAAATCCGATGGACATTAAACTCCGGTTATCAGATGGGAGATCTATCGGATGTTCGGAATCGCCGTAAAATTTGGATGTTTACAGACTCTTTTTCCGCCAGGTAAATGATTGGAGGAGTCTTAACAGATTTTTTGCATAATGATGGCATTCCATTCCGATGTTTTTTCCTAGCCTAACATTAAGGTAAAGCCTAACATCCTAGCCTAACATTAGGATAAAGTGATAAACAGGTCATTAACTAAAGTGTCGTAGAATTTTATCATTGTTCATCCCGTTTTTCTATTCGTCATGAAATTAAGTTATGAATAATTTACGATATTGTGGAATAGAATTTTT
Source organism: Flexamia atlantica (assembly GCA_035578135.1). NCBI lineage: Eukaryota > Metazoa > Arthropoda > Insecta > Hemiptera > Cicadellidae > Flexamia > Flexamia atlantica. Next base: position 817,772 of record JAQJVK010000012.1, on the reverse strand, counting down.
GGTTGCTCAGGTTAAACGTGGAAACAAATGTTACATTCTTGATAACTAACGTAATTTAAAGAACTTCAATATTTACCTCATTTAAGAAGTTCATTGTGGTTTTGCTTTGCCATAAAATCTATGATAGGAGGAAAAACGTCGAGCAATTTGTAATTGACACAGTGAAAAACAAGTCTGAAATTATAAACTTTGTAATAAACTTCTCGAGTACTCGCAATAATAATATAAACTGCAATAAAGCCTCTTTTATTTTATTTACTGTTGTGAATAAAATAATATGTGTGTCTCCTGTCCTACTATCTGTATCCGTATGACCGTATTGATATGTATTCAGTGGTTCAAGAAAATAATCTATACTATTATAAAGAAGAGGTGGTTTCTGTATGTATGTATGTATGTATGTATGTATGAATGTGGCAAGTAAACTCGAAAAATACTGAACCGACTGGGTTGAAATTTCACACAGAGGTAAATTTTGATCCTGGGAAACATATAAAGGCCTATTCACTTCCTTCAAATCCCCTCGGGCTACGGCCCGTGAACGTCCTCAGTTCCAATGTTTACATTTTAAAGGAATATAAATATTCTACTACTGAAATGTAAACAGCTGTGGATACTAAAATTTGACAGTACAAAGAGCAGAGGTAAGATCAGCTGTAATTTTTATCGTGAGCTAAGCCACGGGCAACTGCTAGTTCCGTATATAGAGAGCAGGTTTACCGTAATGTATTACCATTGTATTACCCACAAAACTGTAGAAAGCAGTAGAATAGGCTAGTAAAATATAGAAGGCAATAATTTTTTAGGCACACGCTATACTCACACTGTCTACTATGAGTTTGAGGAAAATTTTAAACGTATAGTAAGCATGGGTAAACAATGTATGAATAAATACGCGTATAAATAGGCCCCTAAACGCCCTCAATTCGTCGTGTACGGGCTTATGAATCTTTAAAAGGATATGTTAAACATTAGGCCTACACAATCTCGCAAAATCTCATCTCATAATGACGAGTCTTTACGAAAGGTAATCTAACATTTTGATCAAATGCCTTTTCAAACAACCTATTATTTTTATTTTGAATTTGAGCATCGTTTTCTGCTTAAAAAAATCCTTAGTTTCATGAGCACAACAATCTTTGCTTTAAGAGTTTATTCTGTCTCATAGTGGGCCGCGCCATAAAAGAGGCAAGAAGTCACAGTAATAAATTCTAAGTTTGGTTGGTGTATCGTATCTCAATGTTTAACTTTTTTTTATAGTTTTGTTTGTTTGATTTGTAATAGTTGTAATATATTACTATTACTACTGCAATATTCTACTTCTACTAAAATTAATTGTAATTCATGTTTAGGATGTTTCAAAATTTTGTTAGTTTAAGTATTTTGATCAAATTCATAAGTAACACAAAAGTATACCTACATAAGGGCCACTCCTTATACAAATAAAACCAAATTAAATCTCCAAACCTTTAAACCATTTGGTGAGAACAGCAGACCAACAGCCAACTCGCGTTGAGCAAAGCTCGGTCCCCGGTCCGCGATCACGCACACGCCAAATTGGGGGATTAAAATTCAATTTCGTCGTCCTGATGAAACAGTCGGCCAAAACGCCGCTTGATCCAATCAAAACATCTGGTCGGGTCATCGAGTGCCGGTATAATGTCGGACAATAGGGACCCCCATGACCTTTGCCCGGCCTTCTGCAGTTTTCACTTTCTACCGATCTCGAATTTCCGGCGGCCCCTGGGGCTGTGGCCGTCGTGACACCCCCCCCCTTATCATGACCCCCCCTTTATCATGAGACTCTCCGTGCCCCTTATCATGATATCGTCAAATTTAAGTGCCTCGTAACTATAATGTTCTACCTCCACTGTTAAGGAACCTTAAAGTAGCTGTTATTTAGATATTTGGGAATTTATCGAGTAAAAAATAAATTCCCTGGTCGGGTTTCTTTAATTTGTAAGCATACCCTTTTAATGTGGTTGTTTTTTTTTAGATTTTACGTATTTTTGGTTTTTCTATTTCATAACATTGTTATTTTGACATTTAACAATCATTGAAATTGTTGTATGTTTAGCTTATTCGGTTGTGACAAAGAATATTCGTGGGAAGCATTTCAAGTATTTAATGCAAAAACATATTGGTAAGAAAAATGGCGACCATGATATCATATAGCGGAACCCTCTCAATACAACACAAAACCTACCGATGATCCCGTGTTAAATATTATTCTTAATAGTTGTTACTTTTATTAGGCACGCTCATGATTTCTCAATCAATCCCTAAAATATACCCGGACTAAAAAAACAGATCCCTTAACGATCAAAGCATATATTGCACCAGTATAATTTACCGTGCAGCCCAAGTGGTCTTCCCTTTTACGGATATAATCAGTAAACAGTCGCTCTTGGGAAGATGAACGAGGCTAGTAGCGATGCGATATTAGTATTCAACTAATCGATGATTCGATCCTTGCTAGATTCGATTAATCGATTATTTTTCCCAAATATATTTACTTGAAATCGTCTGCTTTCCTAATACCGCTCCTTCAGATTATTTAGCGATTGATAAGAATTGCTCGATTAAACGAATAATTGACAAACATCAAGTAATAAGTACTAGACTGGAAATAATCGCGGGGATCAATGAAGAAAACGATTACAAGAAACAATCAATCTAAACAATAATTTAATCGCGGGCGCCGGCATTGCTCCGAAAGTCATAGATCCGAATGACACTGGTCCGACACTTTTTCCAGAATAGTGCGTTTCGGAGATTTGCCTGTCGGAGCAGTGCCATACGAAGTTATAACTTTCGGAACAGTGCCTTTCAAAGTTATATCTTTATTTCGTCTTGTAAATTTGTGATCATTCTAAAAATTTTCAAAGTCAGAACCTTGAATGGCATTGCTCCGAAAGTCATAACTCCGAAATGCACTGTTCTGAAATTAATTAGGCCAAACGGCACTGCTCCGCAAGGTATTACTTCGAAATACACTGATCAGTACTCAGAATGGCACTACTCCGAAATTCACTGTTCCGAAATTCATAACTCCGAAAGACACTGTTCCAACAGGCATATCACCTACACTTTCGGACCAGAGCATTTCGGAGTTATGCTTGTCGGAGCAGTGCCATTCGAAGTAATAACTTTCGGAACAGTTCATTTCGGAGTCATAACTTTCGGAACAGTGCCTTTCAGAGTAGTGCAAATCGGAGTAATGACTTTCGGAACAGTGCATTTCGGAATTATGCCTTTACAAAAACGTATTTTTGTCAGACCAGTGCTTTTCGTAGCTTTGACTTTTGGAGGAATGCACGGATCGCATGTAATCGATTCTTAAAGCGATCGAATGGGAAATATTCGATTATTTTTAAACTCGATTATTGCGCCACTACGACTAGCCTCGCCCCGCGGCGCGCGCTCCCTGCGCAGAACAGTGCGCATGTCCTGCGTCCTGCACTGCGCTCGCGCTGATTGACAGGACGAGTCACGAAGGAAGTTTTTGCCCGGTCGATCTCTTTATAGTAATTACGTGTGTGGTGGGAAGTGGGGCTGCCGGTGCTTCCACGGTCCCGTCCTGTCGGCGCATCTCCCGTCTGATAAGGGAGACGGGCGTCGGTCGGGAGCTGGAGTGCAGGAGTCTGGAGTCGGTATTCGGGACTGGGTCTTGCTAAAAGGCTAGAGTAGAAGGTTTATTTTAAATCTGCTGAAGGTCAACATGGCTCATTAGGAAATGATAGCTGTATTTCAAAATTAACTATTCTGGAATAAAAAAGTTCCTTTTTGACGGGTATGTTCTCGTCTCAGACGTCAATCAATGAAGCTAAATCAGGCTTTGATAAAATTAATGAGCCTGTAAACTGAATCAGCTGGTCTCAGCAGGCAACTATACTAAAGTTTTGGACAGCATTACTGGCGGGTGGCGAAAATTGTAATCCCCCAGAATGTCTGCTAAATAAACACATGTTTTGGTAGTACTGTCAAAACTCTGTTTACGTTTCACCTCATTTACAATGTCCTGTAATATTTCACCGAGAGATTTCTTACGCAATTAAAATTTCTGGAAAATATTTGCGCAATGCGTCGGCTGTTCTATTTGTTTTGGCAACCTTTCAACTTAAATGATTTGTTTACATTTAAGAATGTGTTTCCACACTTTTGTCGTCGTACTCCATGAATTGTTGAGCTTGCAAGCATTTCACATTAGTTGCACTTCCAGTTGCAGCAAAATATTTTCTTGTGTAAAGTACCTTTACATAAACAAATGAACATGTGATAAATTACCAAAACATTGCAGATGTTAACGACAACAGCGCACTCACTCACCCGCCAGTAAGGCTGTCCAGAGCTATAGAATTAATGTAAGTAGGAAGCGCGAGAGGGAGGGAAATTTATATACTTATCGTTTGCCAGCAACAGGTCGACCCCTCGAAGGCAGTCGAACGCACGAGGAATTCCGAAATACCCGGAAATTCTAGACCCTTCTATCGGAAAATCAATAAACTATCAGGGGAAGATATAAACAATGATGTATTCATTGATATAAACAACAACAAACCAAATGATTCATCCAATCGAAAACGATGACGTGACAAAAACCCAAAATGCTCCAGCCGATGATATACCATAGAGTAATAATGAATTTCGTAAAGAGTTGTCACTTCCATGTTAACTTGGTGGTAAGGGTTCAGTAGCGCTGTCTGATTAAAGTGCTACGAACTAAAAATATCGATGCGATATATCGATCGTCGTCGTCGTCTGCTTTGTTTATATTTTCGTTTTCTTGTTTTGTTTGCTGGACTTTCAATTTTAATGGCTTTACCGATTTGTTTAGATTAAATTGATTAAGTACGTTTGTCACTAGTGCAAGTTGTTTCGCGAAATATTGTACGAGTGATTCATATTGTGCTTAAAGCGATTGATAGAAAATAAATACGTAGATGTTTACATAAAAGCACTTAATTAAAATTAATTTAGTTAATTTTTACTAAGTGTTTTTATGTAAACATCTACGTATTTATCTTCTATCAATCGCTTTAAGCACAATATGAATCACGCAGAACAGTATTTCGCGAAAAAAACTTGCACTAGTGGCAAAGGTACTTTAGGTATTTTCCCACACTCAAATTAATTCCAACTCGTTTTGGTTGTGTACACGTCGTGACAGAAAATCAGGGGGAACGGAATAGGAAGTTAGCAGATCGTTATCGTGGTTTGATTGGCTGATCCAGTTAAGAAGAAGAAAACCATGTTTTTACAACGACATCTAACGAAAGTGCTTCGAACTAACCCGCTCCAATAAGCTTACCACTTGGCTCCATTTAACTGTCAGACCGGTGGATATACCTAGCGGGATTTTGCGAATTATACTCCATGGTTTTTGTTTGGTAACTTAGGGACATGCCTGGAGCTGGCGAACGATAAGTGAAATTTTCCTCCCTCATCTCGCGCTTCATTGTTGAATCAATTCTACTATAAACTCTCGTTAATTTCTTTCATCCTTGACTGGCCGCACATTGTAAGAGACACGACCCCACAATACGACCAAACAGTGCGGTCCAGCTGATAAGACCTCATCATGCTGAAAAAAACTGACGAAGACTAACTGAGCACGAACAAGTACAGTATACGTACATTCTCTTTTTGTAAATAATAATTAACTAATGCTATTAATATTTTAAGTGTGAAATTTTGTGTGTTTGTTTGTTTGCCATATTATTTAAGTCAACTGTAACAACGTATCTAATTGTTAAGCTAACTACCAGCCGCTTAGTTTAACAAATCTACATTATTTCTTTATCAAAAATATGAAAAGATACATGGAGGGCCGTAACGTTAAACTTGGAGGCCCCGGGGCAAGACTTGCTGGTGGGGTCCCCCCATATCTTACTCAAGCGTAAGCGTACGAGTGTAAAAAAATCATAAAACAAAATTTAGTTTAATTGAAATAAATGTTACTTACGGAAACACCTGAAGATATCAAAAATAGATTTGTATAAATTGCCGGACTAGTTTCAAGAGTTTAACCTCTCGTCCTCAGCGGCATTTCACACCTCATAAACTAAGCCCACATTTCTGCAGTTGTCGATAAACAATAAAAAGAAATACACAGTCCACAAAGTACATTACACGGCACGAATAAACATTAAAACACCGACGTCGGTACACAATTAAAACAGTCATCACACCCGGCCGGTTGTCGTAGGCCTACTAACTGCAGTGAGAGCTGGTAGGTCAAAGGACATGTCAGAGCCTGTGTTGCAGTATCAGCTGATCAGAACAGAGGAATTATTGTAGATTGAACTGCTTCAGAAGTTTGAAAGTTATTTTGTCAGAAAAGTCCTCTTTTCGTTTATGAGGTGTGAAATGCCGCTGAGGATGAGAGGTTAAACTCTTGAAACTAGTCCGGCAATTTATACAAATATATTTTTGATATCTACAGGTGTTTACGTAAGTAACATTTATTTCAATTAAATTAAAAGATATCAAGGCTGTTAGACAAGTAAAAATTTAGTTACCTTTACCATTTTTATAAGCCAAGAGTATCAAATTTCTCGACCAAAGGTTTAAATTCATTACGTTTTTCCGACCTTTCCCTAATTTCCGACTGGTAGACACCCTGCAAAGAATTTGGCGGCCACGATACAACGAGGAGACTCGGTTACGAACTGCCCACGATTAAAAAAAAGACGACAGACAAGCTTTGGCAGCCAAGAAATGGCCGGGAAATGATCGCGACGAATCAATCGAGGAAATCTCAAACCCCGGCAATGTTGTCGACAGATTTTCCGGCCACAAATGAAATAAATAATTCCTCCAAATCCCTTACACCACAGTTTCCGTAGCTTTTGTTTCTAAAACATTTTTATTACATTACATTATTACAATCGATGGAATATGGCCAAAAAAAAGCACTCGTTGAGGGGCATTCCAGTCTCAAAGTTGCTTGAACATCTTCTCATCTTTACTGGTTTTAACTTAAGAAAAATAAAGTTTTTTCGGAAATGATACGGTCGCGACGAGGTCGGCGAGTCCGGGGCCTCCCCTCCTTGGGGGCCACGGGGCGGTGCCCGGTTGCCCCGGTGGTTGTTACGGCCCTGGATACATGTACGAATAACCAGTGTAAATGGAATGTTGTTATGAAAATATCATACTATTGATTTGAACGCGGGCGAAGCCTCGGGTGACATCTATTTTTCACTATCTTTCATGAAATCTCTAGTATTAGACTGATAATTTGATTTTTTATAAACTCATTAAAGCGAATTGATAATTGACTTCAGTGCATTCTGTTGGTGATTCAGCATGACTACGTCCACCTCATACCTGACCCTAAATGAAAACTTAGTGTCGTTGTTGTCTTTGGCAACGTGCGACCGCCCTACACCCATCCGTAATTTGGGAACCGGACGACTGCTACTAATTTTTGGTCTCTCTGTCCATGGCACTACTGCTCCGATCATTAGAGCGGATTAATTAGGGTCAACTCGCTTGGTTCGAAATGGCACTACTGCTCCAACCACCCGGACAGGTAGTCGCGGTACATCGAGGGAAATCGGGAATTTAAATTCCCCGTCACTTCTGCTTGACTGTTATGCCTCCTATAAATTAATAATTGCTTTATGACTTGTCAAGTTGGTTACGGAATAACAACAAAATGTAAACAAATTCAGTCACGAGTTTTATTGGAGCAATGAGCAAAAACTAAACCCAGATATTTTCCGATTGAATTTACACCAATACGCGGTCTCTAGTATAGCATATCAGACAATTTAAGGTAAAAAAGTAATTTAAGTTCAAAGCCCAGCATAGTTCAAGGAAAATAACATTTTTCGTAAGGGACTTAAACATTATATGGCGGGTAGTACAGCAGGCTCTTCATGGCTTATTAAGTTAAGAATGAAAGCAATACCCTTAAATTTTATTATTGATTCAGGGATAAATTATCAATATTTCCTGACTTATTTCTTCCTGAAAATTAGCTCATAAGACTCATGAGAATTTTGCGTCTAAATTTGAACTACTATAGATCACTTAAAAGCATGAAATACTTTTCCGCAAGCAAAGGATTTCCAACTCCATTGTACTTAGGAACACATTGTGGTACAGTTATTCATTAATACGAAGAACATGTGTCATCAAAGAAAGTAAACTGTTTCTAGTAAAAACGTCCAAAACCCATCAATTGCACTTACAGAGGGAGGAACGGTGCATTCCACCAGGTCCACTTATGAATGCCTAGGCATGCCGAGGGCATTTGAAAATGTTTGTTGACCTCCCGGGAAACCCTCACACGGCAAGAAAACTGTCATGTACTTCCGCCCTTCTACGTAGAGTTCAATTACATTCTGGATTGATCATTAACACCTGAGGTTGAACTTCTTTATCAATTCATCTGTTAAAGGTGCTGCTATACATACACGTCACGTCGCGTCCATTTTCAAATTGAATGAAACCTGTGTAATCAAATTGAACCGGCTATACATACACGTCACGCCACGGCACGGCCTGACTCGAATGCTCTGATGAGCATACACGGCCGAATCGGCCGAATTGGGACGCGACGCAACGTGACGTGACGTGTATGTATAGCTTACACCAACGTCCACTCGGCCATTTGGCTCTTAGAAACTAGAAAATGCGAATCGATGCGAATCGGTGCGAATCGATGCGAATATGTATAGCACCCCCTTAAACATTTTAGTTTTATTTACAATACTCTAAAAGCGATACCAAAAAGCGACTTTTTCACTTGGCTTGCGTAAAATGTTTAATTAATTTGAAAAATAATAAAAGTCTTATGTCACCCGTGCAACGAACGATTTTCGTAGAATAAGACATATTCGTAGAATAATATTAGGTAATAATTTAACGAACAGCCGGCGTTATTGATTTACTAGAACTAATTTAAAAAGTCAACGGCATCAATGAACATTGACCCTGTATATTTCAATGGTCGGTCAAAATGGATTTGAGCACAGGGGGTACGATTCCAGGGGGTTCAAATCCGGGGTAGGTACATAAATATATAGGTAAATAAATACCGGGGGCCAAGAGTCAGTAAATACTTCATAAAGTAGTTTTTTTTAAATTGGAGTGAATGTGCAAATATTTAGCCGTTCCGGGACTTTTTTACACACTGTATACAGGGTGTTCAAAAAATGTGGGGCAATAATTTACGTAGTGATTCCTTGGGTCAAAATAAGCAAAAAGGTTTATATAAACATAGGTCCTAAAGTGCTTCGATTTCTGTCTGTGTGTCAGTTTATGATTATATCTAATCATATCTCACGAAGCACTTAATGTATAAACTCCAAACTTGGTATATGGGTAACCACTATTAAGAAATATTTTTGTAAGAAGTATCAAATTTCTACTTTGCACCATTTAAAAATGGCGACCATTTTTTGTTTTCAAAGCTAAATAACTTAAAAACCGTAAGTTTTAGAAAAACTATACAAACGACAAAAAAGTTGCGAAATTTAATTAATTAACGATGATATTCAGATTATAAGACTCGGACCAGTAATAATGGAGAAATTTTAAATTTTCCGAATAAAACATGCAAATATGAGACATAATGTTCTAAGGAACCATGTTTTTATGCAGAAAAGTTAAAATTTCTCCGTTATTCGTGGTCCGATTATCATAATCTTAATATCAGCATTAATTATATTAAATTCTGCAACTTTTTTGTCACTTGTATAATTTTTCTAAAATTTATGGTTTTTAAGATATTTAGCTATGAAAAAAAACAGTCGCCATTTTGAAATGGTAAAAAGTAGAAATTTGATACTTTTTACAGAAATAGTTCTTAATAGTGGTTACCCATATACAAAGTTTGAAATTTATACGTTAAGCGCTTCGTGAGATATGATTAAATATGTAGAAATCATAAACAGACACACAGACGGAAAACGAAGCACTTAAGGACCTATGTTTATATAAACTTTTTTGCTTATTTTGACCCAAGGAATCACTACGTAAATTATTGCCCCACATTTTTTGAACACCCTGTATACAGGGTGTCCCGTAACTACCTGATCAGATGTATATAGCGTTATAGCTTAGGTCAAGACTAACACATTTCACCATAGGAACATGGGTCTCTGGTGCATAGTTTTCCGTGTGTCTGTCTGTATGTGTTTTTTACAAACAAATTCATAACTACCAAACTGTTTGAGCTACAGTGTTGCGATTTTGCACATCTACGTTTAAAAGTATACCAAAATATCATGAACCGTTTCAAAATGGCGGCCATTTAAATTTTTTGATGCCAAATTTCACGAAAAAAGATAATTTAAACAGATAATTGCAAGATTCATAAAAGTAAGTCCATTTTATCTATTTTTCCATGATACCTTGTTTGAAGAATCACTGAGAAATTAGTTTTTTCGTAATCGATGACCACTTTTCCCCATATAAACAATGTTAAAACACGGGGTGTTAAAAATCAAACTTTAACGGCTTATATCCACTTTACTAGGTTTTAATTATCGTAACTTAATTTGAAAATAGGCTTGCTTTTAACTCAGGAACATTTTATTAATAATGAACTCAGGAACACTTTTACAGTATCGAATGTGTTTCAAATATAATTGTCTTATTTTTTAATAATTATCATATTTGATACATTATTATGATTATGCAAAAGAATAACTATTAATTTATGCTCTTCAAAATACTCGATTCGAAAAAAACTCGGGAACCCACGAGTATTTTCAAAAACTTGACGACTTCACTACTCGCACACCCCTATTACAAACAAAAGGATATTCAATCCGAAATTTTAGGTTTGGGGATCGAAAAAAGACATTAATTCGAAAAAAATGCAAACTCATTTAATTATTCTATTTGCTGTCCTTCAAAACAAAACCGTCCAGTTTAAACACCTTTTTATTGTAAACAGCCAAGCGCCAACATGCTCCTCAAGAGGTATAATAACTTTCCTAATTTTGTTAGATCTCCTAAGATCAAGTTCAATAAGCAGCATAGCAGAGGGTCCGCGGGGACAATATAATTCCCGTTTTCCCGTTGTCTGGCTACCTTGCGTCGACTACCTGTCCGGGCGGTAGGAGCAGTAGTGCCTTTTCGAACCAAGTAAGTTGACCCTCGTTAATCCCCTCTAATGATAGGAGCAGTCGTGCCATGGCCAGAGAGGCCAAAAATTAGTAGCAGTAGTGCCACAGCCCCGTAATTTATATTCTGGTCGAATACATAGCTGATGTGTCACATCTTAGGCCCTATCTGCTAAGGAAATATACAGTTTTGGGGCGAGTAAAATAAATTAACAAATATCGACGCCCATAAAAAATCTAGTTAGAAAGGTTTTTATCAGCTACAAAATGTAGTATGAAGGTTTAGATTTTCTACAATATGTAAAAAAAAATCATTTCACACGTATTTGACGTATTTATGGACGTATTTTTATCCATAGCTCATTAAGAAGTCCGTAATATGGACACGAGATTTCAGATAACGTGATAATTTGCGTCGACCTATTATGTACTGACACGTTTTTGCAGCGGTTATAAACTATGCTAATTACGTTAAAACTGGTCCCTAGTTTTTTACTCATAACATAAATTTCCATCTAATCCGCCATAATAATAAACTTACCGTTATTCCTACTCGCACGACTATCCGCGGTCCCACCAATAAATATTAATGACCTGTCAACGCGGGGAGACGAGTAAAAAGTGCAAACGAGCAAAAACGTGAACATCTTGCGCATCTGTCAATTAGGCGCTGACCGCTGGGGTTCCGAGGATGCAAATATCGATTAAGTAATAAACGTAAACGGGTAGAAATCCACTTTCACCGGCCGAGGATCCTGCTCCATAAACCGACGTATCCTTGCAGCGTATATCCGCCAGCGTATATTGTCGCCGAGCTCCAAGGGCGCCCTTCCTCGCTCCTGCTGGAGATCCAATCAGACGAAAATTTAAATACGCCACCGATGACTATCACCGTCAGAACTATAAAGCGAATGGCTCGTTTGCGCAGATACGCCGGTTATGGATTTGAATAGCAAATGAACCCTGATAATAATTATACAATTACTGTCCGTGGCCGCCGTTATGATACGGCGGGGCGGATTTACCGAGCTTATCGTCCCGGCTATTGTTTATTTCAGACGGGTCGTTGCGAAACAAGGGTATCCTACTGGATCGGGCTGGAGTTCCTCAAGGCTCCGTCCTGGGGCCGTTGTTGTTTTTTAAAACAATGGTTTAGTTGTTATTTACCCAATTATTATGGACTTGTGGCTTTTAGGGACAGATAACTAAAAATTAAATACAAATGTTGAATATTTCTTGTAAAAATAAGGTATTAAATAATAAGTGACATAACTTACTAAACTTGTTTTTAACATCCGTCGTTAAATAAAATAACTTCAATCAACTATTGTTGTATTAAAACGTCTTCACTCTCAGTGACTCTAACTCTCAAGGCACTACTTGCAGCGGACGTCTTAAATTTCAAATCATATTAGACCTTATGTGCGAAGCAGTCCGAGCTCTTTCCAACGACATCAGCATTACTGAAATTCAGAACTGTATAGTTTTGACCCTAAAAAAACTTCTAGTTTATTGAATTAAGTATATTACGAGAAATGATGCAAAAGATATTTATGAAAACACATGGAAATGCCATAAGCTTTTTTCAAACTTAAAATACTCACAGCAAAGGTAAACAGCTATTTTGTTGCTATAATTACTTGTTTACTATTGATTTTGAAATTTTTTATTGGTATAAAATAAGTAAGTAATAAGTAATATAAACCCTTAATTGTAAGTTAAAACCTTGCAAGATAAACATTCATGACCACAGCAAAAAAGTACCACATTTCAAGAAACAAGACTGCCTTCAGTCCACTCACTTGTAAATCAGAAAATCTATTAAAAACAACAGTTCAGTCTTGAAGATCGCCCCCTCCCCCCCACCTCACGTGTCCCACACAACGCTTTAATCTCAAATTGTTCCCCGGTTTCTAGAGGAGTGGTTGAAGTTTCTAACCACAAATAGACTTATCAAGATGGGAGGTAATGTTCCGACCGATTACAGACTACGGACACGGCCTGACAATGTCTCATAAACCAAATTTGGGCGGCTGGGCGGCTGGGCGCCCAGGGTCGCCGTAGGGGCGGGAAGGTTTGATTGTTTATGTCCAGAGGCCCTGAACCCGACCCCCAGGCTCCAGCGAGGGTCCCGGAACCCAGCGGAGGTGTGAACCAATTACTTCTGAGCAACAACCTCTAAACCTGTAGTTACCTTCGTAACAAGAGAAATTATAGTGGTCAAATATCGGTGGTTTTGGTACGTTATAATTTGTCTCTGACAACTCAATAGAGCTCTTGGTGTTGTCAAGGTTTAGTGGTTGTTTCAAAATGAGTTTATCTTTATTGGAAAATATATTTTACGATAGATTTCTCTACGTGTTCGGTACAGGAATATTAACTATAAGAGAATGATAATGAATTTAAAATATTACTTTGATCAATTCGATCATCTGTATTACATTTTCCACATAAACTCACCCGACTCTCTTATACTTCCAAAAACAATAATTAATTATCTTAATTATTAAGTGATTTTGGAGGGCTTCAGCATACACTGATTTTGACCGTCTCCATGATCCAATGCTTTTGAAACATCGAAACTACCTGTTGACGGCGATCAGCAGTAAAATATGCCTCGTGTGAACGCAGCTTTAACAATTACTTTGCCTTTTTATGATTTCATTGACAGTTACTATCACAATAAATATATCGGGTGTTATATATGTCTTCTGTAAAAGGAAAAGTATAAATATCCCAGGGGAAGCTATACGCCTTTAAATGTTTTTTGCGCTAGAATTCCCTCTCTCTTCACCTATTTCAACCAATTTCATAAACCACCTACACATTTGGTTGAGTTCATCAAATACAGCTAAATCTACAGAATTATAAATACTAATTATAACTGAATATCTCACTATCTAAGTGAACCTTAGCCTTAGCTTAGGATCTGTTTGGAAGTTTTATAAAATGTTCTTACATTATGGTTCATTGTACATCATAAGTGACCTCTGAGTTAAGAAAGCTAAGGGACACACCTTCCTTTAAGGGCCTGTCTAGTGTAGCCACTAGAGGATTTGAATAAGTGGATAGGAATAAGAGAGGAATATAGTTTGATTACAGACTTTTCCCCGAGAAAAAAGAACCGTAATGAAACAATTCTCCTATGTAGGGTTTAAAGGATGGGCGATTTCCCCTCAGGTAAAGTATTTCCTTTCTTGGCCTACCAGTCTAAAACATTTACCAACGAGACCAATGTGCGACCTATGAGGGAATTCCAAGAGGAGCCTAAAAAGGTCCCTCATCGATGATCGGCAAAGGATCGGCAATGGTTGACGTTGCTGCTAGGCGGTGGATGGAAATCTAACTTAAATTATTTTTCTGGTTTTCACAGTTCATTGACTTCTTTTTTGCAGTGTTTTTTTTCCTGTAGTGGACTTAAAAAGATATAACATACAGCATAGACTTTTATTTGATTTTATATTTGTTACTGTTTTATACCTTTTTAATGAATATTTTACTGATTACTTACAACAATAATGATTATTATTTGTATACCTCCATTTCCAGAAATTCCCACCAAATGGATATAAATACCTTTCTAACACATTTTGAAAAAAATCTTCTTTCAAACCCTTAAATCTCATTACTAGCCTACAACGGGAGGCGATTTCAAAAACATCACACAGAAGGGATATGCAGTAAGTAGGGTATCCAGCCATCAGTCCAGCATTCCATTACACAACATGATATACCGTCTGCGTCGCGCGGTGGAACGGCACTGCAGCGTCTATCCTGCTATCCTGTCTAGTTATGAATGATGGAGCACCGCCAGCATTCAGGCTCAGCGTTCGACTATTGTCCATTCAGCCTTCAGCCGCGCTATCGTCGATCGTCAGCGAGTGAGGCTGTAAGTCAGCGGGCTTATCACCAGTCAGCATAGCTATCTGTGATAATGCACGCTCGATATGCGACCTCAACACCTCGCCACTCCGCGAGCAATTCTAATTGGATAGTTGGAAATTATGACGGTTTTGAAAAACCACGAATGGTATCTTTTGACGTAGACGATATTTACACTGTGACTAAAGGTAAAGTAGCGCTACCATAATGTTATTGAGTGCAAGAAAATTTATGCTCAGTAATGAAAGCCCATACAATCCTACTTTAAAACTTCATAACCTTATTTTAACGTTTAAGAAATTGATTTCTTATGTACGAGAGATCTCTTTGACTGGTCAAGAGGCATGTGGTTAGAAAAGTTAACATTTGCTGCACGAGTCAACATAATTTGGTTGGTGACTGAACCTGTGGCTCAAATTGTAAAATTAATAGCTATAGAGGTTTTTACTTCTGTACATCTATTCAGTAAAAGTAATATAATACCCCCTATATAGACTATGCCTTTAAAGTGATCTTGAATCAAAAACTCATTCGTTACCGATTAACCTTCCATTGTGGATCCGTTAATATATTTTTCAATATTTTTGTTTGAATTCTTACCGTTTGCGAGAACTCTTTTGAAAATAATAATAATAACAATTTATTTTGCCATTAACAAATTTTTGCATAGGCTAACAACCAACCACCAAGGAACCATCGATGTAAATAAGTATGGTACTTAGTCTATTTTGGTATTATATATTAAATAATGAATAAATATATTAAGTTGTATATCTTCTTTGTTTCAATATCTTGATGTTTCTTCAATATTTTCTTTTAAAAATCTTCAACTTTATAAATAATTTGATTCCTTTGTATTGAATACTTCCCTTGAAGAGAGAGGTTCGATGAGCGGGTATTTCAAGGTTTTGATTTGAACGAAGATTTAATAATTTTGGAGTTTCGAAATATGATAGATTATTTTTGACAAATACGATTGTTTCGTAAATATATATTGAAGGTAATGTCATGATTTCAGATTACAGATAAAAAAGTTAAAGTTTACAGATTCTGAAGGTTCAACAAGTTCATCACCTAAAATGAAATTTATATTTTGATCTGGTGTTTTGAAAATTCTATGTATTTAGTTTTCTCGATATTAATTGAAAATAATATAGTCTGGTAGGGGTTGACGTCCGTTAAAGTCCTTAGTTTTCATACGATACAATATTGTTACGATCTGATTGCACCGACATCGTCGTCGATATCAAAGCATCCGTTAGATTATTCAGATTTACACGCAACGATATTTCACTCCAAATTTTCGCAATAAATCTTGCAAACTAATAAAATCTTCCAACCCCAAAACTCTTTAACAATCTATTGTTTCACGTTACGATATTTTGAAAGGAAATCGTAAACGTCGTACGCTTGGGTAAAACATGACTGAGACAAATTTTGACCATAAATACCCATAAGCAGATTCATCGATTCATCCTGTGTACACTCGTATACTCGTGTCTGTACACACATGATGGAACAACATTATTTTGCAACTAAATCGTTGTAAAATATCGTAATATCTAAACAGGCCACTGGATCAGTAACACCAACACCTCCAACTCCAAGCTATTAAAACTAGAGAAAACCTATAAAATTACAACGAAGATTAGTGTGGAGCGCGGCACGAATCGGCGTGTTTTGGTCCTCGGGGCCGGATAATCTCGGCCAGTTTCCGGTCGGGCGGCGCGGCGTCCGCGGGCGGTTCCGGCGGGGTGGCCGCCATTAACTTGCTCTTATCACTCCACTACACCGCTAACGACCACTATCACTTTGTTTAACTTGTAACGTGCCATGTGAAGGAAAGTGACATGATTTAATGGCGTGGGTTGCCAGAGTGTAGAGTAAATTTTCGTTTGGGGAGTATTCATAGCTTAGTATTATCAAAGTGTTAGGTTAAATTTTTTCCACATTAAATGATTGAAGGTTATAATTATACTCTCATTATATTTATACTAGATTATAATTTTGCAGCTTCGCAGCGATTTTCTTCGTTAAAATGCTTCAATCTGGAATTAAACTTTAGATATATTTCAAAACATATCCAAACATTAAGTTGTTAAAAAATAAAAAGTGAACTCAGTTTACTCCAATGTCGATGGATAGCACCACTGCTCCGAAACTTCAGCCCTTTACTGTTTTTATGCATTTTCTTATTTTCTTAATTCTGAGACGAAGTGGAAAATCTGTGTAGACATATCTGTAAATAGACTATTCAAACGTTACAATGCGCGAAGCTGTTATTGAATTGTGACGCCGAGAAGAAAACGCCTCGCGTAACTTACTAATACACATATTCCTTCAAGAAAGTAAAAAACTGAGTTTATAAAAAAATAATAAAAAACATTATGCACATATTCAATATACCTCATTATGAAAATACCAATAGGTTTATAAATGCAGTTCAAAAAAATATAGCAGTTGCGTCAAAGGCTAATATAATCAGAAGTATCCAATCTAATGGCCATCAAATAAAACCACTAATGAATTTTTTACACATAGCATCAAACAATGTTTAATTTTAAAACAATATCAACAATGTTACTATTGTTTCAAAATTAATATATTTGTTTGATTGATATATTTTTTAATATTTGTTTTTATTCAATAAAAACAAATGGTAAACTAATTATTGTAATATTAAATAACAACTTAAGTGATTGCTCACTGTGTAAAAACAAAAAAAAAGTGTTCAACGATTTCGCAATAGTTTTAGAAATCCAGATCAAGTAATCTACCCATGAGAACAAGTCCGAACGTATTGCGGAGTTAACTAGTTCGTTACGATTGCAATAATTTGAAAATTGCTTTGTAGCGAGTGTTGCATATTCAATTAGACTCGCCAATTACTGGAGGTTGTTTATGGGTGATCGGTAGAGCAACGTGGGCTTCACTTGAATCGATTTGATTGGTTAGAAAGGTGATTTCCAGTTGATGACCAGGACTAATGTCATAGAAATCTCAAGAAATAAAGCCACGACTTTCGAACTGGCAACGTTGCTTAGCAAGGGTTTTAAACACAGAAACTCCTATCCTCAGAGTCAGCTGATTAAAGAAAACAACAGATGGAGCCAGAAGAGAACATGTTATATTCCAACCCTAAGGTGCGATGTTGCCATTTACATGGTACTTGCGCTGGGGCCTCCTAATACCTATGATCGCGTTTGGTAGTTTCAAGCCACTTAAAATACCATAAAAATAACCTGTTAGATACTCGATTTTAGTAAATCTCCATAAATCAAGCAATAGTAATATATTTAACTCTAACCTTATCTCAGTAAAATTAGTTTTTCGGGTTAAGCTATCAAAGCCTCACTTGAAGAAGTCTAAGTTTCTCAGCTGCAGTATATCTATCGCTCTTTCCTGTATAACTATATTATGTCGTGAATGTTAGATTGCAATGCTATTTCTTGCCACTACGACTGACCCCTTAACTTGATTGTTACGCTCCACGACAATATATATGATCCTGTGTAAAAAGTGTGAGTCATAAATAAGGACATTCGACACTTCTATAAAAGCCAATGTAGTCTATAGGCAAGTCATGGGATTCGGTTTTTCAGGTAACATAAAATTATATATATATATATATATATATATATAATGTGCCTGGCCGTCTTCTGTTTTTGTTTCTTATGCATTAACAACCCGTCAATCCAATTGCCATGATACTTTGGAAGTTATATAGATCTGCAAGGTTTCTGTGCTACTGTCGTTTCTTAATTCCCACCGGTCACTATCCTTTGGGCTTCCAGAGTTTCAATGTTTAATCTTATAGTAAAATGTAAATAATTTAAATGTAAATGTGATAAATGTAAATATTTTGGAAGACGGACGCGGCTGATGTAAGTACACTCTATACTCCATACAAAGGAGAAGGGGTTTTCTAACGGCAAGCAAATCTCCAAGACTCTAAGACCTACAGAGCTTACACTTGGCATGTGCTCCCCTTAGGTCCTAGGTGCATACTAAGAAACAGTTTTACAAAATTCCCTTGGGATTATGGCTTGCAGTACTTCAAATATTCAATTTTAAACTATAGGGAAGCTAATGAATTTGTCACGGCAACCTTAAGAAGTATGACGAATTAAATCCCAAATACAAGGAACCTTTTTGCTTTTCTTCGGGTGAAACCGGTTTGATCACCTAGTAACTTATATTTGAGCGGAGTAATTATCAGCGGATCATATACTACAGATAAAAATCAAAAAAACACATGGGTTTTGTATTTTCTTTACTTCTTCAGAGAAGAGAGTTGTATTGCATTTTTTAATAAGGGCCTTTTTTACTACGGAGTGAATTTGTGTTTCAGTGAGAGAATTAAGAGAAGAGACAAAGACTGGTCATAAGCAGTATTGCCAACCTAAATGGTCATAAGACCATTGTTTTAAATTGCGTTTAATTTATGACTTTGTACTGTACTTTCTTCGTCTTCTTCTTCTTCTTCTTCTTCTTCTTCTCCTTCTTCTTCTTCTTCTTCTTCTTCTTCTTCTTCTTCTTCTTCTTCTTCTTCTTCTCCTCCTCCTCCTCCTCCTCCTCCTCCTCCTCCTCCTCCTCCTCCTCCTCCTCCTCCTCCTCCTCCTTCTCCTCCTCCTCCTCCTCCTTCTCCTTCTTCTCCTTCTTCTACAGATAAAAATCCATAATCCATTGACTAATGCTGATGTCTTCTGACCCGTACGAAGGACAGTTGCAACCGCTGTTAATATAACTATCATTACTCTAACAATTCAGAAAACACGCCTCTCCACAAGTGTTACACCAGTTCGGACTCGCTTTTTCCCACACCCTCGCTTGGGTTACGAAACTAACCGTATCCCCGACGACTGACGGCCGTTTCCGGAGTTACTCAGCACTCAGCACTCAGCGCCGGGTAACAAGGGCGACGTCAGCGCTCGCTCTGCGGTGGACGATTAATGAACTAATCCGGATCACGACATCGTGTGTGTCGGGGCGCCGTAATGACTACCAGTTCCCAGCGGGTCCGCATCCGCCGCCGCAGCGCTGCCAGCCTGTCAACCGAGGTAATGAACGGAGTCGCTGCTATTGTCACTCCTTCGGTCTTGGGAGACTTGGACCTAAGGTGTCAGAAAACTTCTGACCTCTGAGATATTACCTTGACCCCTGGAGTTTGCGCGGAATGCAACTTTGGGTGGGACGAAAACACGACACCGTTGATTTTTTCAGGTTGGCAGCGCTAAGGGGAATAAATTCCGTTCTTTGAACGACTCTGTAAGAGAAGGAGAATTACAATCTTTAGGGAACAGGAACGACAAATTGTTTGAAACAGGTAGTCGGTTCTTTTGTTCTTAAAAGTCCCCTCACAAATCCACAAATAGAGGAGGGTCTGGGGGTCCCCCCGGAAATTTTTGAAAAATTTGGAGAATTTTAGTGCGTTTTTAGACTCTTTCAGATTGGAAATATGTGCTAAACTCTAGTTCATCTTTACCATTAATTTTAAGTTACTAGAAAACTACGAAAAAACCGAAAAAATGTATTTAAGAGTTTTTACATTAAAACGTATTTCCATACCTTCCACAAAGAGAGATAGCTCGGAGATCCTCCCTCGTAAAATTTTTAAAAATTAGGAGCATTTTAGTGGGTTTTTAGACACTTTCAGATTTTAAATATTTACAGTACTCTAGTTCATCTTTACAATTGATTTTAAGTTACTAGAATACTACAAAAAAAACTTATTTAGTAGTTTTTTACATTTAAACGTTTTTTTAAAAGTATTTTTCTTACCAACATCGTCAAAAGGGACGAATGGGCGTCCCAAGAGAGTCCGTCGGGACAACGGGACACGTCACTAAAAAACGGGACTGTCCCGTTCAAAACGGGACGTCTGGTCACCTATAAGGTCCCTGATGAAGTGCAACGGATTGGGTATTAATGCTAAAGTGAGGCGAAACCCGTGTCGGCCTTTTCACCGTTGACTCTGGCGGGACCCCGACACCAGGCGTGGGAACAGTGTGTCAATCAAACTGTCATCAAACAAACAATAAACTAATATAATTTTATATAAAGTTTTACAGATTGGAACAGCTATCAGATTTCACTTAACTGAAACGCCACTTCAACTAATAGTTGGTGACACAGTTTTTGAAATTGTCTGTAAACATTACAAAAGTTAATTTTATCACTAACGGTAACATTATAGAAGTAAGTTCATTGTATTTTACCCCAAGAAACTCAGCAAGTAAGCGTCCTTGACGCACAGCCTTATCACACCTTGTTTCAGAATGGATAAAACCAAATTGATGCATTTACCCGATCTGAAGACATACAGCGGCCCAGTTGCGCGAAATAAACGCCCACATTCCGAGACCCTTCAGTAAAAATCTCCCAACTGACATTCGGTTGAACAGTATAATGTTCTTTAGTATTATTATCTTCAGTTAATGGAGGGTAAAAAAATCTAGATTTGCCCGAGAAACCTGAATAATAAAATCTTAAGTGCGTTTTAAATCTACATATATCTTAAACTTTCACTTGCAATGCCCTGAATTGCATGAAGCCTTATCTCATCGATAAAAGTAACATAAATCAAACAAGCTGTGTTACAGTTCGTGCAGTACATATTTCCGGCTATGGCTACTACGCTTCTAACCATATGAAATGATAAGGTATTTTCAACATGAAGAATTGGTAAGCAAAACCGCAGAACAATTGAGAGTTTTCAAAATAAAATAAAAATGTTTCCAAAAAGTACCCCTTCCAGTCGCGACTTTTTCAATGCAAATTTTACTAATTATTTACAACAACAAGAGGAAATAAGGACAAAAAAGATTTTGTAGGAAACAACTGATTTTGTTAAGGAAAAAAGTGCTAGCTTTTTCTCTGTCTAGCTGGAGATACCAGTCCAACAGTCCTAAATCACGAATCACGAATCCAGCCTATGAATTTTACTGTACTCTGAAAAGGATGAAGCTCTCTTTTTCTTCCAATTTCCGTTCTAGTTTTCTAGTAAAATCATAAATTGTTTCTCTTCAGTAGGCGTAGGCTATACGCGAGTTTAGTCGTAAACAAAAGTATTTTGCCCCACCTGATATGAATAGAGGTTTTTTACTCCTTGTAATGGGTGAGTATGTTTGCACCAGAGCTTGCGTGGGCGACAATTCTCACTTAACACACAAATAAATATTAAATGTAAAAAATAACAACGTATCTTTTTAAATCTGCATGGTCTAAAAAAAATTCAGATTCGATTTAGTGGATTTACATAGGAATGGTGGAGTTACTTTCCCAATTGCCCAACGAGCCGAATGTGCAGTTAAGTTTTGGTAGGTGTAAAGAGCTGAGACAGGTTAATTACAACAATGTCGTCACTGAGACTTGACAGCCAGTAGGTGTGTTGAGGTGCCAGCGCCGCTCCCCCCCCCCCCCCCCCCCCAATAACCAACCGACCCTCTCCACCACTAACAAGCTAAACGTACCAGAAATTAATATGAAACTTCTCAGAAAAGTGAGTACAATTTCCACCATTTGGTAGACTTGCAAAAGTCTCTAAATGGTGAAGGCTGTAACTATAAATACCCCCGTTGCAGCATACCTGCATACTCAGCGAATTTCAAATGCAAAACAACATATTTCAATCCAACATAGCGAGATTTGACATGTTTTTGTAAGCTCCATAAGAATAACATGGGGAATGAGTATGCAGGTGTGCTGCTACAGATATATTAAAACTGGGTGGTTTTAATTCAATATTTAGTAGATCTGAACTAGAAGAAGCCATTTACCAAGTTTTATTGATATATGTTGAGAAATAAGCGAGATATAGAATTTTACTTATTTCCCATCAGGTTAACATTGGGACAACGTACTGTGTTTACCACTTTCAATATCTCGGTAACCAATGGACATAGAGCAGTGTTTCAAAATACTAAATTGTTTTTTTTTTTGAGCTGAATTCAATGGTGCCCACAAAAATTCGATAAATTTTATTTTTCTATGTAAAAAAATCAAAAAACCCATTTTTAGGGGGGTTTATCCCCCTTTACCCCCCTTCCGGTGGGCCGATCGGGCTGGTTCACGAACTCGTCCAACTGATTACCACTTTAAATGTCCGTACCAAATTTCATAAAGATCGGATCATTTTTGCGGCCGTTATCGTGCTTACAGACACACATATATATATATATATATATATATATATATATATATATATATATATATATAAGGCAATCTATGAGCTATTTTAAAGTTTAAGTGCAATTTAAACGTTCATTAATGATATAAAGCTGGTCTGATTTTCAGTCTATTCATTAAGTAAATCGTTTCTAAGTTCGATCAGTTATAAAATATAATAAGGTAGGCCCTATTTTAAAATTGTATTTGTAAGGCAAATAAAAGAGTGAGTAGTTAAAATTTATATATCTTAAATATCTGTGGAAGAGTGAATAGTTTTCAGATCTAATTTCCTTAGTTGAGAACGAATTGAATCATTATTTTAAACACATTACCTCAATTTGCGAGCCTACACAGTACACACAATTTTTTTTTAATTTCACCTTTAATGCCATATTATTTATGCAAAATTCTTTCTTTTTGCAGATGACACAGCAGTTATGTTCAAAGCTTCAACCTGGCAAAGTTTATTTCAAACGGCATCTGCTGAAATGTCTGTTGATAAGAGATGGTTTGATGAAAATAGTTTAACGATGAATGTTTCGAAAACAAAATGTATGCCCGTGGCGCTGCGCCCTGCAAGCGAGCCGCCCGCTGACCTCAGGCTGGTGTTGCATACGTGCAGTGCCATGCCCGCCACCGCCTGTCAATGTTCAGAAGTAGAAAGGGTCGACCATTATAAATATCTTGGGGTTATATTGGATTCAAAATTAAAATGGGAATATCAAATTAATAATTTAAAATCAAAACTTAGAAAAATGATTTTTTTTGTCTTTCATCAATTAAGTGTAATACTGAGTGATCAGGAAATTCGTACAACTTATTATGCTTACGTTCTTTTGCAATATGGTATAGTAGTTTGGGGTGGAGCTGGAATAACGCTTATAAATTCACTATCCGTTGTTCAAAAGTCAATAATTAAATCTGCTTTTAATAAACATAGACGCTTTCCAACAACCCAGCTGTTTTCAGAGACGAAACTACTTTCAGTTAGACAATTATACATTAAAACATTGTTGATTTACACTTACACTCATAAAGAAATGGTCATTACTCCTGTGGTACACAGTTATAGAACACGAAACTCTGTGGATGTTGGTTCACAGGTGCCTAGGGCAGTGAGATCTATTTGTCATTCTAACTCATACTTTATAGAGAATTTTATCTATAGAAACATTCCAACGGTATTAGAAATCTCCAGGCTCCTCTTAAAGTTTTTAAAAAAGTCGTTGACGACTGGCTGTTCGAGGTCGGCTCTGAGCATGCTGAGGTCCTCATCCGTTCAGAGTACTACAATGACTAAAATAATAGTAGGCCTACTGCACTGACTAAATGACTAAACTTGACCGTCACTCACTGGCATCAATTCAGTACCACTTGTTGCATCAAAATTATTATTATTTTTCTTTTTTCTTCCTCGTTTTTGTTGTTTTTAGAGAGTAAAGCGTGCCTTTACCAATGCAAATCTTTGAGTATTTTGTTTGTAGCTGTTTCAGTTTTTTAGGTTTATTCAGGCTTATTAGGTTTTTTTCAGGTTTATGTTATATTTTCATATCAGTCATTAATGTACATACTTTCACTTTTAGTTAAGAACTCGTTCTCACGCACAGACCTTCAGGCCCATGTGAGAACTTTTTTTCCGTACCAAATTTTTGTTATTTATGTGAAAAATATTTTGGAAATAAATATGATTCTATTCTATTCTATTCTATTCTATTCTATTCTATTCTATTCTATTCTATTCTATTCTATTCTATTCTATTCTATTCATCCTTTCTCGATTCCAACTACCACACAGGTAACAAACATGTCAGAACTCTTTCTCAACGTATTCTACATCTACAGCCGAGCACGTCAGTTTGTCCAACACAATATCCAATAAATATATTTCGTGTCCGGTTTGATGATTTAATTAAGCCGCGTGGTGGCAGCAGTGTGCCGCTCCCCACGATACTAGTAGATACTATCGTGTCTGAGATATGGGGCCGCGGTGTTTCGGCTAGTCACCTACTGCAGTAGTGTCTCAGCTGAGGCGGGCCAAAGTGTTACCTTACAGTACCAGTTACAACTGTTACTGGTACTCTACAGTACCAGGGTACTAGTACCTGTTACTGGTAATCTACAGTACCAGGGTACTAGTACCTGTTTCTGGTACTCTACAGTACCAGGGTACTAGTACCTGTTACTGGTACTCTACAGTACCAGGGTACTAGTACCTGTTACTGGTACTCTACAGTACCAGGGTACTCTACAGTACCAGGGCACTAGTACCTGTTACTGGTACTCTACAGTACCAGGGTACTAGTGTGATGGTTGGGTGGTTTGACCTTTGTAAAGGGGAAGTATTTGAGCGTGTTGTGTGAGTAGACTGGAATTATTATTAAACAGACTCTTGTTTTGCTGACTGACTGACAGCTCAGGCTTTAAGTAGGTCAGGTAACAAGAGGATGGGGTCATTTGCTTAGGAGGGGTTTTGGGTGTGTGTTGGAGGACTGAGGGGCCTCAGAGCTCGTGGCCCATCAGGCCAGGGGCCACGTAAGTAATCTTAGTGTTTTTTCCAAATTTAAATGATAGGTCTTTTTAATCATACGAGTTCCAGGCTGCTCACCCTTTGTTTTCTTTAATTCATTTCAAACCTTTGATATAACAATAAAAGTAATGAGTAATGTTAGTTTGGTTTTGAGTTTTAATTGTACTAGAATCTTAGTTTTTATAGAGTATTTCAGTTGTTTGAGCACTTTGTCGTTAGCCTGTGAATAAACGTATTTTCATTGCCAAGCATGTCTCTTTATTAAGTAGAGCTACGTTCCCAATGTGGTCGTGTACGGGACTCCTTAGTTAACTGCCAACAGAGGGGTTACCTGTTACTGGTACTATACAGTACCAGGGTACTAGTACCTGTTACTGGTACTCTTCAGTACCAGGGTACAAGTACCTGTTATAAATATACCTGCCAGGTACTCCTTTCGTTTCGTGTATCCATGTACCCTCCACCCAGGCATGGGAACAGTTCCAGTACTAGTTATGATACTGTTACAGGTACTACCCCATAGTGTACCTACCTTCTTACTTCTGACAGGGACTGGATATAACAATCAGAGTAATAAAAAGATACCAGATATACCTATCAGTGCTGAAACATTTTCAACTACAAAAATAAATTACAAAATAATTTTTAATTAAAATATTTATGAATGAGAGGAATAGTCCAAGACATTCAGAACAATTTGTATTACTTATAGACCACTTGATCAAATTAAAACACTGAATGAATGTAAACATGAATTTTACGGGAAATAACAAATTAAAAATGGTACTGGACCCAATGAACTTAAATAAACTGGTTTAGGAGTAGTAGAGAAATACAAATTTTTTTCAATAAAAAGTCTGTAAGTAACTTTTGAGATTCTGGTAACTACCTTTCTTATCCTCTCTCCTCTATATAGCACCATACCCAATAACAACATCATTCCCTGCATACCTGTCTCAGCTAAACCACCTGTAACAGGTACTTTCGATGTTGAATAACAGTTACTTTTGCAGGAGGCAGTACCGGCTACAAAGTACCTGTTACTGTCACTGGACCCACCTCCGGCTGAGCTACGACCGCGTGGGTGTACCTCAAGGTAGTGTGCCCGGTCCTCCACTCTTTGCCCGCCATACTTCACGCTGATTTGTTCGGCCCGGCCGACGTATCTCAGTAGTCGATTACCGCGCCCGATTTACACGATATTTAGCGCCGTTAATCGCCGCTAGATTGTTTTGTTAGATTTCTGTCCCGGAGGGGGCGTGGGGGGACCGGTTTCTGAACAATATGGTTTCGTTGTTACTACACGGTTTCATTCTGGTTTCGCCGGGCTTGGGTTAGATTGGTCCGATATGGTCACAAGGTGTGATGTATTGGTGGCAATTTGTGAGGTAGGATTTGAATATTCTGGATCCATATGGTGGCGTTGTTTTATTGTTTTGAGGGTAAATAAAGCTCTTAAACACAAATTGTTATGTTAATGAGTTTTGAAAGCTTTTGAACTTAAATTAACTTATCCGTAATTATTTTTACGAATACTTTTTTTTAGGAAATTCATTTTTACAAAGCTTCTATCTACAGGAAATTAAGTATAGCCTAATTAAGTGATTTCTTGGCTAACTCAGATATGGAGTACGATCGGATTTTGATGCATATCAATCACAAATATATAACAAGAGTTTTTTAAACATATACCCCTTTCTCCTATCCAACTTATGTACCTTTCCTCATACGATACAATATCATATAACCCTTTAAGTACTTTAGTTATTTAATACTATTTTCACAATATTTGGTTACATTAGAGATTCTATAACGCAAATAGAGATATTAACGCACATTTCAATATTACAATACCCTATAACCTTCCTTTCTTTATACCTTCATAAAATATTTCATCGAATTCCTCAAGAGTCACGTGGGACACGGTGACGCCTCCGGTAAAATACCAACTCCGTGCGGTGGCGGCGATACCATCTGTCGCGGCGCTGGTAAGAGATAACAGAACAACGTCGCGGCCAGCTGCAATGGCCACGTCATTGATACCAGATCGTAGAGTATGAAAAAATCTGTCAGGACGGATTCACACGGGCCAAGGTAAACGGGCGAGTGAAATTAGGCGAGTTTTTAGCGGTAGAGATGGTTTGTAGTTTCACTCGCCCATATTTTAACCGAGCTGATGACACATTAGACGTACGAATAACAATTTTTGAGACAGTTGCAAACGAGTTTCTGTCTCTGAATCTGTAGAAATCACGCGTACATGTCATGGTTACCAGCTTTATTCTTCTAAATTTTACCAATAACAACCTTTTTCTATGCTATTACGCTACTAGACTCGCATGGACAGCTAAATCAGGCGAGTAGTAACTCGCCCGTTTAATTCGCCCGCTAACTCACTCCGAGTAGATCCGCAAAATTAATTGCACGCTGGACATACGAACAATCCTTTCAATTTGCCGGCTGAGTCGTCGAAACCTGTCAAAGAATCAGGCGTATCGCTGCTTTGTGAAATAACTGTTCTAGAAGCCACGTATTTTTTCATCGCCATCACTTTGTCTCTTGGAACCAAATAATCAAAACGAGGAAAACCGTTAACTTAT
Source organism: Flexamia atlantica (assembly GCA_035578135.1). Taxonomy (NCBI): domain Eukaryota; kingdom Metazoa; phylum Arthropoda; class Insecta; order Hemiptera; family Cicadellidae; genus Flexamia; species Flexamia atlantica. The sequence goes on along the minus strand of JAQJVK010000012.1, from coordinate 789,513 downwards.
TACAACCTCAAGACTGACTATAAAGTGTCATGAAAGCTGTGAGAAACAAGCCGAAGTATAAGGCGTCCCAAGTAGCTAAATATACTTTAGAGTAACGAGTATACAGACATTAACTAGGTATATTGAATATAATTCATCGTTTAGCTCCTCGCCCGACCAATGAATAAGCAGCAGTAGAGAGCTGGCAGAATGGGAAAAACATAAACATGTTTTGTCGTTGTTAAAGGTACTTATGTTCAGTTAATTCTGATTAACTACCCAATAGTTGCATGAGGTATCGCAGGTCTTAACTGATTTTATAGACGTCGCTGATGTTTTAGTACTAAACAATGAAAATCGTTATTTACTACTTAACCCTACTATGGAAATCAGTCACCCATGTACTAATAGGTATTCTCTACCGCTTCGAAATCACAAATTTCAAAATCCGCGATCGCCCCCCCGGGGTTTCCGTGGCCCCCAGCCCCCCGTCCCCATCTCGATTTTCTTCAGCTTCCTCAACTAATTCGTATTCCCGTCCTGCGCCTGCGCGCAGCCCAATTATAACCCATTCAATTTAACCTACCTCATAGTGATTACGCGCCCTTTCGATTACAGGTAATTAGGGTTGATTTAATTCACTCTGCCCGTGTACTGGGTGTGGTTTATGATCAAATAATGGCCTGTACTCCGCGTGGGGTCGACAGTAACACTCCCTGGCGGGGATGAGTCTTGCTACAACAACCATGGCGCTGAATGATGCCTAATATGACGTTAATATGAACATTAGACGTAATTATGATTATTCCGAGAGTGTTAGTTGATGTTAATTATGTGGTGTTCTTGCTCGGAGGGGTTGTAGCCACGGTATGCTTCTATTTCGCGGGTTTTAGGTTGGTGGTGGTGTCTCCGTGGTGAATCGGGGTGTTATTTGCAGTGGTTTTGGGATATGTAATTATAAAATGTTAACAGACTCGTTGATAGTAATTAAATCTAGTTCCGTTCGTTGGATTGGTGTTTCCATCACAAAAAAATGCAAATACATTGCAGAAATATCATTCAACTTTGCATCTAAATACAGTAATTACTTTAAGTTGTAAGCCTTCATCAAATGAACTGAAATATTTCATTAATGAACATAAAATACCGCAGGTAACATGAAGTTTTAAACTGCGACATCCTTATGTCAATGGTTAGTGAGAGATTACGAATATTACGAATGGGGTTCCAGTCAGCAATAAACATTTACATCAAATTAAGGGCATTTTCACTCCTTTATCATCCAAAAAGTTGAATGTAAATTTTCTATTAGTAAAGAAAGGGAACAAAATCTTCCCCGATGTTTTTGTATTTTATTGATCCAAGGGTTCAGTGAAGTATGTGTTTACCTAACTAATCTTAGTAAAAAAGATAAAAGTAGGCCTATATACAAGTAAAATTTGTGAGCTAAGAAAGTATCCACGGGAGTTTCTTCCATTCCTAAGTATAAACTCTTATTTAATATTTCCTATGATTGGTTAAAGTGAAATACAGCAAGAATGAATACGTCTAAGTGTTCAGAGCTCTTATTACGAGGTGGGCGTACGCGCTGCATTGTACGGTTGATGGCCCAATAACGTGTACATTTAAGGCCCAGACGTTAATAAGCTCCGTTTACAGCTGCTCGGCCGGTGGACAGCCTGTAATCATTAGTTGGCCTAGATAACACAGACGGTGTAGACAACTGAATTAGTCTACCATGTAATAAACCTTTCTATATAGATCTAATGGGTTGAAGCTTGACCAGATAATTTTCAAACCGATCTGTGACTATACAACTTACAAAATCTCCGGTTTAGAAGTTAGATTGTTAGATCTTGAAGGAATAAAAGCGCTTGCATTGCCGGCTAGGCATGACTCCTTTTAGGATATTGCGCAGCTTACGGAAGGAAGGTATTTGCAGGGATAGGAAAGTTGTGACGTGATCAGTTGGCAGCACTCCTAATGGGATGTTAAGCGGGGTTCACACTAGTATATAGCGCTTGCATCCAACTTGCAGAAACACTTGCAAAAGTACACTAAAACGCACGAAAGTTTAACTTGCAACGCGGACTTGCATGGATTTGTTGCTTTTACTATTTGTTTTGACAAATATTATCTGCACAACTAACAACTTGCGCGCTAGTTCTACTTGCCTGTGTAAATCTGTTGCTTGCAGACAACTTAACTATTACTTTAAACAATTTATGAGAGTGTTTCATCGTGCGCTGTGCGCATTTTAGATACCACTTTTTTTAAACGGAGGACGTTCCTATATCTATCTTTGCCTTCTCTCGCCAATTAATTCATCCAATAGTCTCGAGTCTCGATCCTCCTAATTGTAACCTTCTTCATCCCCGATTCTTTCCTTTCCTAACTTTACCCTCGCTTTCTTCTCTTTATTTTAATATTAACTCGTTAGCTTCTTAAAAAAGCTCATCACTCATAGCACTGACTGTAACCTTCACTACAGCCCGAACGTTGTCTAAAATCCTACATTCCGCATCAGATGAAGAACTGCACTGACAGGATTTTAAGCAAGTTTTCCTTGCAAGGTAGTAAATCTTAACTTGAATGGAAGTACAGTTGGGATCAACTTACATGACCTACTTAAGCAAGCGCTACATGCTAGTGTAAACGCCGCTTAACATCCGGACTCCTCTATGAACGACTCATCCTCTGACCTGTCGACCTCCCACGGCCCCAGACCAGTACCGCCAGGAGTCCTCCATGATGCAGTGCAGAGTCTCACCCAGGACGTTCGCCCAGCAGACCGCTAGAGGAGCCCAACAGGTAAGGGTCCGTTATCCATAGGCGTACTATAGACGTCAGGAATTTCCCCGGACTGTCCAGGTTTCAGGTTTGCATCCGGGGAAACTTCTGGGGTTGAATTTTGTCCAGGTTTAGTCAGCCACGTGAAAAAGAGAGGAAAATGCCCGAAATAAATGAATTGGAAATTGGTTTTGAGCAATTTTGAAGAAAGTTTAAACAAAACAAAAGAAATTACAAACGAAACGAAGGGGTACTATATTGTTTCACCAGGTATCACACTAAAAGAGTCCCGGCCGGCGCGGTGACGGGCTGATTCGTTGTGCGACAACTGCTCAACTGCGTCTTCTGTTTGGTCCTGTTTGTGACATTTTAAGTCACAAGGCCTACACATTGTTAATTAGCCAATCAGTATTCCAGAAACGATAATGCCGCGCAAAAACGGTAGCTAAGTAGCCCGTCTGCCGACACCCCAAGAATTACATCGGACCAAGCTTTACCACACCATTTCATTTTACTTGTCCTCCTCTTCTCCTCCCTTCCCCTTTCTTTTGGTGTCCGGGGTTGTCTCTGAAAATTTATGGTAAGCCTACTCACCCAGAGCTCGGACCTGATTCTCCATTGCAAATCAAATTTCCCAAAGAGGCAAGGAGAAACCATAGTAATCAGGGAGCAAATAAATCATTCCGAATAGCCTCTCAGACTCACAAAAACAGTGTCAGCTTCTTACTGTGCCCATCGTTGGTCTCTGTGCTAGTATAGACCAGTCAAAACCCCACATGTCGGTTTAGAGGTCAAAGTTGAAAGTTGAAGGTAAATACATGTAAAGAAGATTAAAAATATGTAATTCCAAACCTTTCAAATAACCTTAGAGTATATTCCTTAAAAGGAATATTCTTAAAACGTAGATGTGATTTTACAAGGGTTTAACATATTCCTTAAAATTGCGGTAGTATTTCCGGTGTTTTAAGGATTACTTACATATATAAACGTTTTATTACTATAGTATGCCGCAGAAACCAGGGAAACATATCAAAACTACAACTTTCTCTTTACGACGTATGGTCCTATAAAAACCCCAGTCCTTGTTTTATTTCATGTAGTGAGGAGTGTGATATTCAAATAAATTTGCCTGCCCCGGGTTTCCTGCTCTATAGGCGAGTTTCTGCTGAAATCTTTTCAGTGTTTTGTACGAACGTAATAAATATTACTGAGGACATTTGTGCCTCTCTGTATGAAAAATTCTTGGAAGATCCATGAACATCTTGAACATCTTGGCGTTAAAGTTCTCATCTCTCTAATTGAGCAACTGCTATCAAAACGGGTGTTGTGAAAATATTCTTTAAAATATTTTACCACAAGCTATATAGATATTGACTAGCAGAAATTTAATTAAAAAATTTTAGATCCCAAGTAACAAACCATTGTTAACTAAATTCTAAGAGAAATAAAAAAAATACCGTCTCATTAATAGATAACCGGAGTTTTATTTTTGTTAAAAACCCAATATATATTTTTATCATCTGACAAAGAAGGGTGGCGTTTAAAAAGTTCGGATTTTTTACAGTATAGATTAGAGCTAGACAATTTTAAATTTTTGGAATATTAGGTCTGTTTTGTATCTGTCCTCATGGTTGTATATTAGCTGTTTTCACACTCCACTGTTCTATGTACGTTTTTAGTTCAGATTAGCCTAGTTGTTTGATACGTCTTAATGTTGTCTAGTTTTCCTTTCCACCTGGAACCTGGAAAAGTCCCCACTATTGAATACTACGTTCATAGGACCGTTCTCATAATTAGACCAGTTCGTAAAACTGTTAACCGAGGAAATTGTGGTTCAGATTCCATGTTAAAATGTGGGTCCCTTAGTTGCCATTGGCTGTTGGGCAATTAATTAACAGTCCTGTCTCAGGAATATGTCGGCTTTAGTCAGTAACAAGACTACAAGATCGCGCCACAATCATCCTTCACTCATCTGTCATTCATACTTGGCTTAAAATACCTACTTGGGTAGGTCGCCATTTCAAGTAATGAATGTATGTGAAATTTCTTTTCCCTCGTCACTGTCTAAAATCTAAACAACATTTACTCTTTTTTGCTTCAGTTTTCTTACATGAAATCATTCCGTGTCCTACCTCTGAACCATAGATTTCCCTCCTCCACCACATCCACCTCCACCTCCTCCACCATAGTTAAGGTTTCCAAATCCTAACCACATCGATGCCGCGGGGCCGGGGGGGGGGGGGCTCGGGCAGAGTTCACCGCGCCTTATCACCTTATCACCTTATCACCTTATCAGCCACCGCGGCCACTGCGCCGCCGACAGTGGCCCGGGGCTCCCACAGAAGCCGGTCACCGACACCGCTGAGTTACGGGCTCGACCACGAAACCGCATTTGCATTTTGAACGCCTCCCGTGATGTGGGGGCTGGGGGGCTGAGGTACGACGGCGTTTGTCAAAAACTTCACCCGGGGAAAGGTCGCGGGGCGCGGGCAGGTCGCAGCCGGTGATTGTAATTTCTCATAGCGCCACAATGATAATGTTTAGTCGCCGGTTGAGTCAGTGCGGACCTTCGACCGCTCTACTTTACCTCTAGATTTTTCGATAATGCATGCATATTTTTTTAGATGAAGCGTTTGAATAATGCAACGCTTTATGTATATCCTATTTTAATAAATAAGTTTGTATTTGAGGTTTTCATAAACATAGGAGTCCAAGGGGTTTACATTACATTAAATTACATTGCTTGAAATGGCGACCTACCCAGGTAGGTATTTTTAAGCCACGTATGAATGACAGATGAGTGAAAGATGATTGTGGCGCGATCTTGTAGTCTTACTGACTAAGGCCGACTTGTTCCTTAGACAGGACTGCTAATTAATAGCCCAACAGCCAATGGCAACCAAACGATCTACATTTTAACGTGGGGTCCAAACCACAATTTCCTCGGTTAACAATTTACAGAAGGTGTCAAATGAGAGAAAAAATAGGCTTATAGTGCAATAATTCACTACCAAAATTCTATAATATACAGCTCTCTAGTGCAACAATTCATTAACACAATTCTATAATATATATAGCTCTCTAAAAAACCATAGGTTATCACAAGTCTTAATCAATTTATTACCATTATACCCAGTATCAAGTATGTTTGGAGGAATAAATATTTTTGAAAGCATTGCAATGTTTCACTTGGTGGTGGTCGTTTTATCAAAGTACAGTGCATGTATCCGAGGCTGAAGAGGGAAAAGACGCAATGTGCGTTCAGCCACTGGAAACTCAGCATCACGTCAGCATATTCACAAACACTGGTATTATTACAAGATGGAGGAAAAAAGTTTTCCTCCATCTTGTATTTATTTTTTCCTCCATATTTTTTTCCTCCAATAATTTTTCCTCCATCATTATTGTATTTAATACAATAATCATACTAAGCTACCATTCTCAATAGTGGTTTTAAGCCAGGGATATTTCGGTTCTTGTGCAAATATAATTTAATAAAAGCTAAGTCGGTACATTTTTTTTCTCCCAGTCAACTTGTTCCGATATTTCCATATAGTAGAGTATTCCCGTAGGATACTAATTTCTTAACTAATTTGTTATTCAAATGAAAACAATTATTCTACCGACAATCAGCCTTGTTGGTTGGACCATCTTGTTTGATACCAATTACCACTGCAGCTTGGTTAAACCCATTACCGACGGTGCTCTACTTAACTTTACTTCTCTTGAAATGGCGGCCCGTACGTACATACAGGAAGGTAATGTAAGTCAAGTTTGAATGAGAGATGGGTGTAGAGCAACTGTAGAGCCATCTTGAAGTCTTATTACTGATAAAGGCAGATTTACCTTTGACAAGACTATCAATTGGTAGCTTCACGGCCAATGGCGACCGTGGTACATACAGTTGAACGTGGGATCCGAATAAAAATGTCGCCAATCAAAGACGAACTGGGCTAAAATATTTGCGTTGTATTCACTAGAGTGGATGTTACTCTACACAAGGGAACATCCACAAGCCATCATTACATTACATCGCTTGAAATGGCGACCTACCCAGGAAGGTATTTAAAGCCAAGTATGAACTGGGGTGAGTGAAGGATGTTTGTGGCGCGATCTTGTAGTCTTGTTACTGACTAAGGCCGACATGTTCCTTAGAAAACAGCCCATGGCTGATGTTAATTAATAGCCCAACTATATAACAGCCAATGGCAACTAAGGGACCTACATTTTAACGTGGGATCCGAACCACTGTTTTGCCTGGTTTACAATTTACGGTCTAATTATGAGGACGGTCAGATGGATGCAGTATTCAATAGTGCAGCCGTTAATCCCAACTATGGAACACCGTCCACAAGCTATAGCTTGTAACTATCCACAATACGTGACCTCCAAGTAGCCGGATTACATTACTCCCAGCCGGACATGTCCGGGCCGGACAAAGCTCGGCCGGACAGTCGGACAGCCGGACGCCGTCAGAGGGTGATTACTGATTACCTTTCTGCTTACTCACCGCCCGGTGTCCGATCTTTCCGAGCCGGAGAAAGCACGGTAATCATAATCACCGTCGGGGTCTTTAGTGGATACGTACTTCGGCGCGGCGCGGCGGGGCGATCGTTTCATCATTTTATGGACATAAATCGACGAGACGAATCGTATTTGTTACCATACTTTATTACCGTTATTGTCATAATTTGTTACCGTAATTACTGTCATACTTTCTTACCGTACTCGGTGACTTCGGTGGCTCGGTGACTTTAGTGAGTCGGTGGCCTAGTTGGTAGCGTATTCGGCCTCGGAACATGGCTTCGAGACTCGAGTTTGTCGCAAACTTTTGGCAGTACTGTTCATCCTTGTACTTTACCGGCTCACTCCTTGCCTTTGCTTGATAACGTCCACGCACAGATCAATAGTCTATGTGGTTGGGGCATAGGCTACGTAAAAAGGACTCTTAAAAAAACTTCCAGGTTTTTTGGGACAGTCATCAGTTTTCGCGGCTGTGTCCTGAAAAGGGATCTTGGACACGAAACCGTCCCGATTGGGAAACGGAAAATATGCGCACACCCAGGTATGCAAAGGATTTATTTGCTGCTATTATATGGTCCCCGATCTCTATATAAATGTTGAATATGCTGCGGTGACAACCCTTACAGAGTAGAGGGTAGATTACCTTCTTTCCTATTATAGGTATACTAGGTACTGTGTATAGGGTACAGCCACACAGGCTGTATAGGGGATACTTTGCGGGTCCTAGGTATTTTAGGGCTGGTGATCCGACGACGTCCGTCCGATGACGTCACAACTTCATCTGATGTAAACTGTACTTCTCAAAATGCAAGATGTCACTTCGGTAAAAATTGCAATGTAATCGTGCCAGGTATTTTTAAGGTTTTTTTTTATCACGGAAACATTAAACACAATAACGAAGATTTAAAGGAAAATATTTTTAAATTTTTCTCGTATCGCAAAGTTAGATTTGCAAATGAATCATCAGAGTCTTCGAATCTGTTCTTCGATCATAATTAATGGTTGGGCATGATAAGTTTGAACTTGCCGTCACTCAATAGTAAAATCAGCAGGTCTGACGTCTGAAATCACGAGGTTTCTTTTTTCTAACGATGAGAAGGGCTAGGACCCTATACACTCCTGTTGCATGGAATTTTTTTTACAATGGTAGGAAGCTGCACAAATATCTTCCCTTTCGGTAGCGATGATTTGCAAATGGGTGATTGTTATGTCCGTCTTGACTGGGTTCCTGCCACTCGGGGAACTGCTTTCTCATCCTAAGCATAAATCTCCGTCACCCTTCTATGGCCCACTCTCGCCACAGCAACTCGCCCGCGGGCATATTTGCCGTCTGCAAGGAACCCATAAAACTAGGCCGCTAATTAATTATCGGTACTAACAGGGGATTATACTCCATGGCATAAATCCCTACACCAAAAATTCCATATCACGGAAAGAACACCAAACTCACGAAGGAAAGTAGTTTTACCAGTTCCCTAAGGCCCCAGCCCCTATTAGCCAGAGTCAATAGGAAGATGAGTGATAGGCAAATGTACGCGATAAGAGAAACTGTGGGAATGTTAACAGTCGAATCTTACAAACACTTACACGTGACGACGCTCCAGTTCCCGCCGGCCGGAAGCGGCGTTCGGCGGCGGAAACGGAAGTTAACTGTTTTAAACACCTTTTTGCTGTAACTGTTTTCGTAGGAAATCAATCGCCGTTTGAACAATCGGCCGATAGGATCGGTTCACACGAGGCGCGTGGAGCGAGGGTCAGGGACGCGTGTGAATCTGCCGCCGCCGCTGCTGCCGCCGCTGTTGCTGCTGCCGCTGTTGCTGCTGCCGCTGTTGCTGCTGCCGCTGTTGCTGCTGTTGCTGCTGCCGCTGTTGCTGCCGCCTCTGTTGCTGCTGTTGCTGCTGCCGCTGTTGCTGCTGCCGCTGTTGCTGCTGTTGCTGCTGCCGCTGTTGCTGCCGCCGCTGTTGCTGCCGCCGCTGTTACTGCTGCCGCTGTTGCTGCTGTTGCTGCTGCCGCTGTTGCTGCTGTTGCTGCTGCCGCTGTTGCTGCTGCCGCTGTTGCTGTTGCTGTTGCTGCTGCTGCTGCTGCCGCTGTTGCTGCCGCCGCTGCTGCTGCCACCGTTGCTTCTTCTTCTGCTGCTGCTGCTGATGCTGCTGCTTCTTCTTCTGCTGCTGCTGCTGTTGCTGCTGCTACTTCTTCTGCTGCTGCTTCTTCTGCTGCTGCTAATACTTCTTCTGCTGAATGCTGCTGCTACTTCTTCTACAGCTGCTGCTGATTGCTGCTGCTGCTGCTGATTGCTGCTGCTGCTGCTGCCGTCGCACTTCTCTTTTGCAGCTGCTGACAGCTAAATATTTTAGGTTTTGATTACAATTGGTAATCTAAATAAAATTCACTATTTATTTTAAAAAGGTTTTCATTCTATCCGTGATGATAAAAGGGAGTTTTTGCAATCCACGGCAAAACAATACTATAAACCGTTAAATCAGCTGATTGTCTACATTTAGGCATTTAGGCCTAGCAAAAAATCAAAAAAATACCTAACTAATAAATAAACTTTTCAAATTGAGGTGTAGGGGTCTGTGTGCCGATGGCTCATGACGTGGCGAGCCGTGGTCCGTCGGGCTGCACTGATTTTGTTACTCGTTTGAGTGTTTTCGGCTTCTCGCCATTATCAACTGCAGAGCAATAGCAGATGATAATGTCGAGACGCCGGCGCCGAAAGCGCTCCTGCAAATTACAAAATCAGTGCAGCCCGACGGACCACGGCTCATAGTTTATGGCATTTTTTTACAATAGATGTAAAAAAAAAACTCCCTATTTATATGACTAAACATGGATATCGGAATTGCAACTAACAAGTATACCACAATTTGTTTCCTTCCGCAATATTATTTTGACCAGTTATATGCTTGCTCCAACAGATCTGTATAGCTGCCGTACGATTTTTTGTTTTAATTTGTTGTTCAGTGTTATTAGGGAGTTGTTTCCATCAACGGCAAAACAATGTGGCAAACGTTAATATTGATGTATAAATCAGCTGATTTAACAGTTTAACGTTTATTGGGCTGTTTTACCATATATTGCTAAAAACCCCCTATTTAAATGAGGCAAAACCGTGTTTCAAGGGATTTCCAATACTTGATACGTTCACGCATCACGTTGAGACCCTTAAAAGGCAAATTTACAAGTTAAGGGCTTTCAAAAAGCACACAAATAACCGATATTAATTAGTCCAGAAGTTCAGTCAGAATCCTAAGCCCAAAAATAGCAATCCGGAATAAAAATATATATTTCATTTTATGAGATATAAAAGGTAATTATAGACTTTATGAGCTGTACGAAAGAAATATATCTTTAATATAATGACAAAAATGTAGATTCAACTTCATGTGAGACATCATGACCACTTCCTCTTCAACCGTTTTTTTTTTCAATAGAAAAAATCAAGACTTAATTAACAGGGCTGCTGTCAATTAGAGACCTACACCTTATAGAATACAGCTATCACAGAGGGGTTTCAGCCAATCTTATGAACAGTCCAGTCCGCAATCCACAGATAAATAAAAAGACAGCAATCGATAAACACTTTCGTTTCTCGGGAACGTTTCCGAATTTCCTCTCGAACATGATTGTCTGAATTGTTCAGATTGTCAGGAAAAGGTACTGCACATTTTAAGGTTAAATTATGAACTCGTCACATGCTAATATACCCCCGTTGCAGCAGACCTGCATACTCAGCAAATTTCAAATGCAAAATAACATATTTCAATCCAAAATGGCGGTAACTTAAACCGAATACAAACAAAGCAACAAAACTGAGCAGAGAAAATTAAAACCTCACACTACATCCTACATCACCTTGTTTGATCCGAGCGCCGCGGCGCGGCGGCCGACACAACACAGTTATAAACCAGACGCTCCACACGCCGTGAAATTGCCACAATATATCCACTTGTTGCCGATCCGATTTCTCGCGGGAATCGGTAATCGGCCTCGAAATACGAAGGACTTCACGATTCGGGAAACGGGACGGCGGCGCCGCGGCACGACGTTAATAAAGAAGTCGAAGAACAATGGGGGCCCGGGGCGGGGGGTAGGGTCCCGAGGGGGCTGCATAAATAATTAAACAATCCGAGGATAGAATCGAGAGGTGGCCGATAGGATTGGAGGAGAGGTGATTATTGTCAAAATCTTAATATTAATACAAGAGGTAAAAATAAAAATAAAATCTTAAGAGTCCTCCCTACCGAGCCAAAAATGTTCAAAAACACCTCTCACGCGGACCCATATAGACGCCCCACGAGGTAAGGGAAACTTTTAAATTCAATATAGTTGTAACGGGAAACGTCCAGACTAAAAGAATTGCTTTTTGGAATTTCAATAACTTAAACAGTTTTTTTTTCTATAATCAATCAATCAATTTAAAATAGTCAACTTTGAACATTAATATAATAAGAGCACGGAACAAACAACATAATACCTAGAAATCTTTCACTTCCTGAAACCAGCACAATACTTTGGGAATTGACTAAATACATATAAAAGAGTGAAAATCAGCCGGGAGGCAAGCTTAAAAATATTTACGTCACGGGTCGTGACGTCATCAATATGGCCGCTCAGCCAACTTAATAATGTCACATATCTCGGAAACCACTCAACCGATTTTGACGTGAGACATCTTATTTGAAAGGTCTAATTATTGTCTATAATAAAGGTTTTTGCACTTTCAGCGGTAAAATCAGCGGTTTTTGAGTAATTTGCAAAATATTAATTTTTTTTCAACATTTGTATTATGATGTATTTAAATTAAAATGAATAATAAAATATCCCCGTTGCAGCAGACCTGCATACTCAGCGAATTTCAAATGCTTAAATAAATCATTCAGATGGGGCCACGAATAAGCAAAATTTACGTAAATCCCAAAATGAGAATACAACAATTTTCTCCATAAGAATAACATGGGAAATGAGTATGCAGGTTTGCTGCCAGGGGAATGTAAAATTGAGAGATTTTTGCCATAATCCAGTAGATATCAACTAGATGAAGCCATTTACAAGGTTTCATGCAGATATGTCGAGAAATAAGCAAGATATAGAATTTTTTTAATTTCCTGTAAGTCAACATTGGGACAACATACTGTGATAACCTTATAGGAACTAAATACAATTCTATATCTCGCTTATTTTTTAACATATATGGATGAAACTTTGTAAATGGCTTCATCTAGTTGATGTCTATTTGATTATGGCAAAAAAATCTCTCAATTTTACATTCCCCTGGCAGCAAACCTGCATACTCATTTCCCATGTTATTCTTATGGAGAAAATTGTTGTATTCTCATTTTGGGATTTAAGTAAATTTTACTTATTCGTGGCCCCATCTGAATGATTTATTTAAGCATTTGAAATTCGCTGAGTATGCAGGTCTGCTGCAACGGGGATATTTTATTATTCATTTTAATTTAAATACATCATAATACAAATGTTGTTAAAAAATTAATATTTTGCAAATTACTCAAAAACCGCTGATTTTAACGCTGAAAGTGTAATAACCTTTATTATAGATAATGATTAGACCTTTCAAATAAGATGTCTCATGTCAAAATTGGTTGAGTGGTTTCCGAGATATGTGTCATTATTAAGTTGGCTGAGCGGCCATATTGATGACATCACGACCCGTGACGTAAATATTTTTAAGCTTGCCTCCCGGCTGATTTTCACTCTTTTATATGTATTTAGTCCATTCCCAAAGTATGTTGCTGGTTTCAGGAAGTGAAAGAATTTTACACTTGTTCCACGCACTATAACGTGTTTCATGACCTTTTTCAAAAAATAAATCAATTCTAGTAGTTTATATTATTTATTTAAATAATATGCATAGTATAAATATGTTAAAAAATATGGGCGCTAAATGGGTCCGCGCGAAACCTTACATCGCAAAATGTGCACTGATTTAGCATGGGCTCTTATAGAGCCGAAGTTCCAAAATTCACCGCTATTGTCGCAGAAAAACGAAAACTGCCGTGGGTAGGGAGGACTCTGAGAGAACCCTGAAACTTCCACAGCTGAGATTGACGGCGTAAAAGCACAACCAGGATAAAATCGGCTAACAGATGTTTCCATTACGTTTTTCCAAGCTTTATCCAGTAAAATCTTGATAAAAAGATTCTCGAGGAGTTTTAGATGACAACTGATTGAATAGCTGAGTGGATAAATTGCTCACCTCATAACCTGAGAATTGCCGGTAACCTGACCACGATCGAATCTGGGTCCAAGTCCATTTGTCATCGAACTGTGAATTAATGACGCTATCTGACAAAAAGTCGCTGTTACATAGCAGCAAGACCCGGGTTTTGCCGTTCCCGATCAGAACGTTAAAAAATGCCACTGGCGTTGAAACACGACCAATAGCCTTTTTAAATATCTGAAGGACTCTTCTTATTGAGGTTCGATCATGTTACCAAGAAATTTTGTTGATTGTGTTGAGGGCGATTTCAAGAGGGATCCCCTCTTATCCCTTGTTATCGAAGATTTTGTGCAATCGCCTCAGAGCCTTTATTACTGTCAAGGTTCTGCTACATTCGAACAACGCACCAAAAGCAGGCATGTCGCTGTTATGCGACAACTTATGAACTTTGAGTTTCACATATAGCCATATATTTCTAATAAATGCTACTTTATATTTGCTTGAAATTTGATTCGCAAGGAATTTTCAATTTACAAATTATTCGTTGTCTATAAAAACAAATATGTATTTGTGTAATAAATCCTAAAAAAATAAAACAACGCTTATCACACATTTAAAGAAAATATGGATCTTTTCCGTTATACCTATACCACTGTTTCGGGTTTTAGCCCAGTCACTTTAGTTGAAAAAGGGGTCGAACATAGACATGAAAGATGTAAGTCTGATTTTTTGCATGGTGATAGTATAGTATAAGAAGAGTGTATTCTGAAAGTTCCCCGGATTTCCCCCCCTTGCTTCCTCTTTTCCCCCCCTCATAACTAAAACAAAGCTCAAGAATACAGTGTTTTAGTAAATCGCCTACATCTTTTGATCCAAACAAGTTACCGGGATTTAAAGGGTTTTTATGGATTCCTCATTAAATTTACTTTAAAAAAATAACCTTACATGTATCATTATCTATATTGGTTGGGTTTGTATCAATGATAAATAAAAAAAAGTTTTAAAGTTTTATTATGAAAGATACATTACATCTACCCTTGTTTTTTAGGTAGGGTTTATGGCAAATCTGTAAATACAAAACTTTTTACTTATTTCATAAGCTTTAAAATGATGTATAACAAACGTTATTTTAATTACAAATGTTACCAGAAAACTCCATTTAAATGCAGGCTTTACATTAGTCACGGCACACATTTGGCGCATCATTCCACTTTGTCGTATAAATATTACTAAGAAATCAGGTTAAAAAAATTCAATATCTGGTTGCTTTATATTAATTTATTGTTGACGAATAGTAAAAAAGCCTTGCTTAGTGAATTTATTGAATTCTTCTTCAGATAGGACATTGTGAAGGTTTTCCATTTGTTGAATGTAGAGATGTGCATATCTGGCATATGACATATGACCAGCGGCATGAAAGAGAGGCAGCATTTGCTTTACACAATACAAGTGCAGGTTCCAGTTTCCAGTCCTCTCAGCTTTGATGAAGAGGCGTAACAAGGCAACTAAATGAAAATATTGAGTCCAAAGTTTAGAAGTTCTACTAGAATTCAGCTGGTTACATTTTTCATCCAGAAGGCTACACAATTTTACCACAGCATCAGATGTGGCAACTTGGTCTGGTTTAATGGTTTTGGACTGCACATCGTTTAACAAATCTGCAATTTCATCGGAAAGAGTGTCATCACCGTCACAGCTATCCCTAAGGAGAAGAATACCTATGACTGTTTGGGTTAGGAAGTGGGCTCTTACAGACCGAGCATATGCATGTCCAGATATCATATGCGTGACTGAAGCTTTTGCATACACTTCACTCCAAGCTTCTTCCAAACCGCTTCCCAACATTACATGTCCAATTGAACCTAAATACGACATGATAAGGTGGAAGCCACCTAATCTAACAACTACATTGGATAAGTCGCTGTTCGATCCGCATGAAGTGACGATTTCAACGGCTTTAGCATAGAGAGGTTGATCGAAAGTAACAAAGCAAGTAGCTTGGCCTTGTTTCCTACATTGATTTGCGGCAAATTTAAGTGCTGTATGGATAGTGGTTGGATTACTGGGATCCAAATTAATAAAAGGTAATGCATCTATTGCTGATTGGCTCACTGATTCACAGTCGTCATATAGTGAATGCATGAAACCATTCCAATGGGGCCTTGGAGACAAAGGTGCTGGGATAAAGACAGAGCTTAACCATAACAAATCCAAGGCATTATGCCTAGTGCACTCGGAATTACATAGATCATGGGAAAGAGTTCCCGTTACGTCTTTGATAATGATACTTTTCAAGCTCGGAATAAGTGGCTTCTTATACCACTGCAGAGGAAATTTTCCTTTTTTCAGCTATCTCAGCAGCAGAAGGCACTTTCGTCATTCTGGGGACGCTGACTGGTATAGGGGTTGGTGCAGGTGTTGTGCACTTAACTCCTCCCATGGCATGAAAAGTACCATGGCCATCAAGTGTTCTGACATTGAAATCAGCATTATCGAAAATGAACTGGATGAACCCCTCAGATCCATGACAGGGTTCATCTTGCTCCATGAGGGAATACTCATAACGTTGGATTTCGTTGTAGCTCGAGCTAAATCCTACATTGTTTAGCAAGTCAATCAGTTATTTCGAAGCATGCTTTCTGTGTATATACATGCCCAGACTATTCAGAATGGGAGAGAGAAAAGTCCGAGGTCTACAGGCTGAAATAAGTGCATGTGCAATAGAAATACGTTTCAGATCTATTTTATTTCTTTCGTCACTTTTAGACTGGATCAATATGTCAAGAAAACACCGGAGTGTTTCTGGAATAAGTTGTGCCGCAGATTCCATTGATAGGTTTTTTGAAGAGGGGTAAGCAGTTGTGTCATACACCATTTTCCTGACATCTTCCCTCACGATTCGTGCTGCAGTTTCAACTAGCCGTCGTCGCTCATCTAGCTCATTTTCATTCCGACTTTCGTACGAAGAATCAACCAAAATCTTTTTTGCAGTGCCTGAAAAACTTATTATGGAATTTTGACCTTGTAAACTACTAATACTAATCTGGCTAGAGTAGTGTTCATCAAGTTTTCTTAGCAAATGTTTTGTACTGTAGCCGTCCTGACCATCCAAATACTCGTTCATTTTGCTCGTTAACTCCCCGATGCTAAATTGGCACTCTACAGAATTTTCCATGTAGGAACAAAGTTTCAAAAAAGCTTCATTTTTCAATAAATTCTCATTCTGACATTTATCATTGTCCGTGTTCTTCGATGTAAAAAAGCGGAGATGGCAATCGTGGCAATATTTTGCCTCAGCAGCAACCAAGTCTCCAACTGCAGCTATTCGGGAAAGGACAAGCTGACCCCACTGGTCGTTCCTTGATAATGCCTGTTTTTCGATCGAGTCTTTCATAGCATGAGTGCGGACTTCATGCACAACCTTCCTATATTTCATAGGGCTCTTGATGACGGGTCATTTCCACAGAAGAGGCAGCGAATCTTTATCGCAAACCCATTATCTGTTTCTGATCTCATTAGCCGATTTGTACACTTTGGAAACACTTCCTGCTCCAAGATAGAAGAGGCTTTTAATGAAGTCGGCCGTGTATAGTTTTTTCTGCACTCTGTATGTACTCTCAAAGACCTTATGCCCTTTAGTTTTTCAAATACAGCATTATCACCACGAAGTTTACTTGCATTTCGCAATGCGTCAATACCGCGACAAACCTCATTTGTAGGTTTTTTTGCTTCATCAAATAATTCACCGCAAAGCAAACAACTGTCCATTTCAGACGACTTTTACTGCACAAAATTAATACACACGGTTCCACTCAACACATTAATATTTTACTTCCTCACTTATTGCTATTTCATTATATTTAACCGCACAAACAACTAATAATGGTAAAAAACAATTGCATCTAGAATAAGATAGGTTATTTCATTCACATTTTAGCAACTTTTTTGTACTAAAATAAAAAAAAAAACATGAGGAATTATTTTTACACATGATTGACGACAATAAACTGTCAACAAACAGTGGCGCATCAGTCGGCTAATTTGTAAATCACAAGTAACAAACATGTGTATTCATTGAAAACCGTGCCAGCTGACTTCACAGTCCATTTAAATATCATCGTGATCCTCTCGGACTCGTAACTTTTAGTCCTTCAGAATACTTTCTGTCCCTTTTGAACATTTCCACAGGATATAACAGTGAATTAATATATAAAGCAACTACAGTAGTTATTAGAGTTAAAAAAAACAGTCTATCTAAAATATTTATACGTCGGATGATGCGCCGAATGTGTGCCATAACTAATGTGAAGCCTGAATTTAAATGACTTTTTCTGGTAATATCTCAAATGGAAACAAAGGTTGTTATATATCGTTTTAAAGCTTATGAAATAAGAAAAAAGTTTTGTATTTACAGATTTGCCATAAACCCTACCTAAAAAACAAGGGTAGATGTAATGTACCTTGCATAATAAAACTTTAAAACAATTTTTTTATTTATCATTGTTATAAACCCAACCGATTTAGATAATGATACATGTTAGGTTATTTTTTTCAAGGAAATTTAATGAGGAATCCATAAAAACCCACCAAATCTCGGTAACTCGTTTGGGTCAAAAGATATAGGCGATTTAGTAGAACACTGCATTTTAAAGCGTAGTTTCGGTTGAAAAGGGGGGGAAATGGGGGAGCAAGGGGGGGAAATCCGGGGAACTTTCAGAAAACACTCTTCTTATACTATACTATCACCATGCAAAAAATCAGACTTACATCTTTCATGTCTATGTTCACTCCTAAAGTGACTGGGCTATTTGTTTTTGAAGCTTGATTTTGGTAAGTTAGGCTAGGATGGGTTAGGTTAGGTAACCTAACCTAACCTAACCTAACCAACTGCAACTGGGACCATTAGACGGCCAGACGCTGGCTTATCGCGTCTAAACAAAGATAACGGTAGATAAGATAACGAAACCGCAGGTACTTAAAATCAATTTCCACTTAAAAACGATTAATAACTATTATTTGACCTAGTTTATGGTGCTCGGTCAAAAATCAAGCTAGAAGGGTAAATTTGGAATGGTGGTATATAACTGTAGGTAAACCAGTTCCTGTATAGATAAATAGTTTCTTCAACAAAGTAAACTAAGGAATTTTAACTAAGACACTACAGCAATGAGGTGATGGCAGAAAATAACTGGTCATAAAATTTTAACGGGCTGTTGCTAAAGAAATTAAATGTCAACATTTAACAAACAAAAACTTGTAACGTAGGTCATAATCGGGAGATAACGTCGAAAGCTTCGGACGGATTGGCTAATGGCAAAAAATGATTGGATTCTCTCTTCTGTACAATCTTCCGCTTCTTGTCGCAAATTAGTTTGGTTTACTGCGTTCTGTTGACTTTTTATTATTATTAACACTTTATTTGCTGATTTGCCATTTTTGTAAGAGATTAATGAAACTGGAAATCAAAAAGTAGTACATTTCATTTAGAAATCAACGGTTTTTTCGGAGTTTAATATTGTAATGTTATTTTTCTCTTAAAACTCACTTTCCTTTACTTATCTGATCGGTATAATCAATTTAGAAAGACTCATGTCATAAAATACAAGCGTGCCAAAACGTTTTGCCAGTTTAATAAAATCCGATAAACCTACAACATCAAGCAATTTGTATTAAACTAGAAGAACCCGTGGCTTCGCTCACGATTAAAATTATACATACACTATCACCCATGAATTAAATAGTTTTGCTTTCCCATTTATTTTTCTTATTGTAAAATCTAATGTATGTAATGTATCTACTTCTTTGAACATATCAAATGTACTTCCATAAAGCAAAAGTTTTTAGAAATTCGCTCTTAGTACGAAGGTCTGCTACGACGGGGGTATTATATTCCTGCATAAACTGCCTGTACATAAAAAAATGTGACCATATCCAACGCCCCACCGACAAAGCCCCAAATGGTGTTGCTGCCCTGGGTAGGCTCATGCCCAATATCGGTGGTCCTTCCTCTTGCAAGTGCGTTTTGCTTGTGTCGGCTGTCCAGTCGATCGTGCTATCAGGTGAAGAGGATTGCGCTCACACACTCAAGAGGCCAATTTACAGAGACGAACGCCGAGAAGCATTTAATGGTCGTTTCCACGGTACCTGAGCTTGCCCTGATGATGATCATGGGGCACAATATAAGGAACGGCACCCTTGGCTTTTTCGACGGCACTTTGAATCTGCTCGCATATGTTACCCTTAATTAAAACTTTATTATGCGTCCCCGTCGCAGCAGACCTGCGTATTAGAAATCCTATTTATTTCCTTCATGAAAGCATACGTGTTAGAGGAATCAAAGAAGTTAGCTTGAAATTTTATTCACTGTAAAAGATCATTTCCTTAAGGTTTTAGGGTCTACCTTGAACAACAAATTACAATGCCACTCCAGCAATTATTAAAAAGTGCTGTCTTACGTTTTTAGACTCTATATTGAGCAAAACGTTTGAATGAGCCGTCCCGGCAATTTTTCTAAAGTGTTGTAGGTAAAATTAATTCTTTACATTTGCACACTCTTCCTCTTTAAATAGCAGTTAGTTGTCATAAAAAATGTCCTTCAAGTATAAGTGATCAGTGATCACTGATGTCCTTCAGTAATCAGTTATTTATTTTATGTTATACTACATATTATCAGTAATTTATATAGTGTATTGCACTTTGAAAAAATGCAAAAGTCTAATTCATTGACCACCTGGCACCAAGTAACAAATCTTCATTTTAACAAAAATGCAGTTAAATAGCAGAAAGAAATACCATTAATTTACATCACCTGTTTTAAATTTTACTTTCGTATGTTTTGTTAGTAAACAAATCTAACTCAAATTATTTCAAAATCCCTGACATGGGTACCTTTAAGACGGTCCCAGGGCTAAGCCCTGAAAGTTATCACGAAATTGAAGGTGTATAAACCTACTCCATGAAATTCTACATGTATGTACCAAGTTTCGTGGCCATCGGTCCAGCGGTTTTTGTGTTTATCCCTGCCAACTAAATATATATATATATATATATATATATATATATATATATATATATATATACCAACATCCTCTTTTATACTTATAGATCAACTAGAAGAACCCGTGGCTTCGCTCACGATTAAAATTAAACATACAATATCACCCATCAGTTATATAGTTTTGCTTTCCAATTTATTTTTCTTGTTGTAAAATCTACTTCTTTGAACATATCAAATGTACATCCATAAAGCAAAAAAAGTTTTTAGAAATCCGCTCTTAGTACGCAGGTCTGCTACGACGGGGGTATTTTATTCCTGTATAAAGTGCCTGTCTATACAAAACGGCACCCTTGGCTTTTTCGACAGCACTTTGAATCTGCTCGCTTATGTTACCCTTAATTAGAACTTTATTATGCACCCCCGTCGCAGCAGACCTGCGTATGTGCATGTCTTCACGTGTATGCCTTCATGAAGGAAATATGTAGGATTTCTACTATTTCTTTGCTTCATGAAGGCATACACGTGTTAGAGGAACCATAGAACATGGCTTGATATTTTATTCACTGTAAAAGATCATTTTCTTAAGGTTTTAGGGTATACCTTGAACAAAAATTACAATGCCAATCCAGCAATTATTAAAAAGGGCTGACACGTTTTTAGACTCTATATTGAACAAAAAGATTGAATGAGCCGTCCCGGCAATCTTTTTAAAGTGCTGTAGATAAAACTGATTCTTTATAGTGGCACACTCTTCCTCTTTAAATAGCAGTTAGTTGTCATAAAAAAGAAGTTCTTCAAGTATAAGTGATCAGTGATCACTGAAGTCCTTCAGGAATCAGTTATTTATTTTATGTTATACTACATACCAACATTTTATATAGTGTATTGCACTTTGAAAAAATGCAAAAGTCTAATTCATTAACCACCTGACACCAAGTAACAAATCTTCATGTAAAAAATACAATTAAATAGTAGAAAGAAATACCATTAATTTACATCACCTGTTTTAAATTTTACTTTCATATGTTTTGTTAGTAAACAAATCTAACTCAACTTCCTTCAAATCCCTCACATGGGTACCTTTAAGACGGTCCCAGGGCTAAGCCCTGAAAGTTATCACGAAAATGATGGTGTATAAACGTACTCCATGAAATTCTACATGTATCTACCAAGTTTCGTGGTCATCGGTCCAGCGGTGTCTGAGTTTATCACTGCCAAATATATAAATATATAAATATATATATACTAGAAGAACCCGTGGCTTCGCTCACGATTAAAATTATACATACACTATCACCCATGAATTAAATAGTTTTGCTTTCCCATTTATTTTTCTTATTGTAAAATCTAATGTATGTAATGTATCTACTTCTTTGAACATATCAAATGTACTTCCATAAAGCAAAAGTTTTTAGAAATTCGCTCTTAGTACGAAGGTCTGCTACGACGGGGGTATTATATTCCTGCATAAACTGCCTGTACATAAAAAAATGTGACCATATCCAACGCCCCACCGACAAAGCCCCAAATGGTGTTGCTGCCCTGGGTAGGCTCATGCCCAATATCGGTGGTCCTTCCTCTTGCAAGTGCGTTTTGCTTGTGTCGGCTGTCCAGTCGATCGTGCTATCAGGTGAAGAGGATTGCGCTCACACACTCAAGAGGCCAATTTACAGAGACGAACGCCGAGAAGCATTTAATGGTCGTTTCCACGGTACCTGAGCTTGCCCTGATGATGATCATGGGGCACAATATAAGGAACGGCACCCTTGGCTTTTTCGACGGCACTTTGAATCTGCTCGCATATGTTACCCTTAATTAAAACTTTATTATGCGTCCCCGTCGCAGCAGACCTGCGTATTAGAAATCCTATTTATTTCCTTCATGAAGGCATACGTGTTAGAGGAATCAAAGAAGTTAGCTTGAAATTTTATTCACTGTAAAAGATCATTTCCTTAAGGTTTTAGGGTCTACCTTGAACAACAAATTACAATGCCACTCCAGCAATTATTAAAAAGTGCTGTCTTACGTTTTTAGACTCTATATTGAGCAAAACGTTTGAATGAGCCGTCCCGGCAATTTTTCTAAGGTGTTGTAGGTAAAATTAATTCTTTACAGTAGCACACTCTTCCTCTTTAAATAGCAGTTAGTTGTCATAAAAAAAGTCCTTCAAGTATAAGTGATCAGTGATCACTGGAGTCCTTCAGTAATTAGTTATTTATTTTATGTTATGACCTTTATTTTATGTTATGGCCCTTAATGACCTTAATAACTGGTTTCATGATTCGGGATTGATTCTAAACATTGAAAAAACCAAAGTAATTCAGTTTCAGCCTTATAATTACACTAATAAACAATTAGATAATCTCAGTGTTGATTTAGTTAGTTCGCAAAAAATGTTAGGGATCCAGATTGACCAAAATTTGAATTGGAAAACTCACACTGAGCATCTGTCCAAAAAGTTGAACTCTTTCAGGTACGCTTTTTCCATTTTAGTCAAAACTAATTCTTTAGCTGTTTGCAAAATTGTTTATTTTGGTTACATTCAATCTGTCTTAAAATATGGAATACTTTTATGGGGTGATTCACAGGGATCCTCAATGGTACTTAAAGCCCAGAAAAAGATTATTAGAACTCTGTCCTTTGTTCGACAACAAACAAGTTGTAAGCCACTTTTTAGGAAGCTTCAGATATTGACTGTTCCTTGCTTATTAATTTTTGAATTAGTAAAATTTGTAATCAAAAATCCAGATACCTTTGAAAAATTTAAATTTAATCATTCTTATGGGACTAGGGGTGCTAACAGCTTCTTTAGATACCCACCTCACCGTTTGGAAATGTATTCTCATAGCCCAATCAATATGGCTTTAAAAATTTATAATCATTTATTTCCCCATATAAATCAACTGTCTAGCAATGAAATACTAAGAAAGCTTCACTTGCACCTTGTCAATGGAGCATACTACACTGTTAACGAATTCCTCACAGATAAAAAGATTAGTTTCAGTTAGATTTGTATTTTATTTTAGTTAGATATGTATTTTATTTTATTTTATTGTAATTAATATGTTGTGACCATGCACCAGTTTGTTGTAATTACTCATGTACAAATGTTATGTGCAGTAAAGAAATTTGAATTTGAATTTGAATTTATACTACATATTATCAGTATTTTATGTAGTGTATTGCACTTTGAAAAAATGCAAAAGTCTAATTCATTGACCACCTGGCACCAAGTAATAAATCTTCATTTTAACAAAAATACAGTTAAATAGCAGAAAGAAATACCATTAATTTACATCACCTGTTTTAAATTTTACTTTCATATGTTTTGTTAGTAAACAAATCTAACTCAAATTATTTCAAAATCCCTGACATGGGTACCTTTAAGACGGTCCCAGGGCTAAGCCCTGAAAGTTATCACGAAATTGAAGGTGTATAAACCTACTCCATGAAATTCTACATGTATGTACCAAGTTTCGTGGCCATCGGTCCAGCGGTTTTTGTGTTTATCCCTGCCAACTAAATATATATATATATATATATATATATATATATATACCAACATCCTCTTTTATACTTATAGATATATATACCAAAATCCTCTTTTATACTTATAGATGACCAGAACTGCTTTCTTTAACACACAAGCAAGAATTGGCTACTTTATTGAGACTGGTATTAATTTTTATTTCATTTCTTCTTTTGACACTTGATAGATTTATTGAACCCTTAAAAGCTAAAGTGGTTGATATAGCATTCACACAATAGAAACTTTTTTTTTTAATTTGAAACTATTTAATGTCATTTGACATTTAGAATAAATAATTTTAATAAACAGGACTGGATTCGAATTTATTACCATCCCGTTTAAAATTATCATCCCTCTGGATTCATAAAGACGCGACGAAAACTCTAACCATTATTTTGCTAATACCTGGCCTGCAGAAACAGGTTATGCAAAAATAAGACAGTAACCAGATTGCCTACTGTGCCCCTGCGTTGATTCGTTGTCCATGAAATTCCAGGATTTCAGTAGGCCTATAATAACTCATTTTCAGTATAAGACCAGTTGACATTCCTTTTTAAGCCTGACAATAATTCAAAGTGTGTTTGAGGGTGTTTATGGAGAGTTCACGAGAGCCTCTACCGCCAGAAGTTTCCAAACGTCATCACAGAGGCTTTCTCTAAAAGACCTGATCCAAAGTGCTAATCCAGAGCTTATGTCAGTTTGACGGTTTCAGTTAGCAATAAATTATTTTGTAATGATTGCATTTAATAAGAGTGCTGCTTAATGTGTAATGATTAATTGAAGAGTGCTGCTGAAGATGAGGGGTCAATCCTTCGAAACATGTCCAGCACAATAAATTAGTAATATAGGAATTAATGTGTGATATCTACAGGCTTTACGTAAGTAATAGTTTGAATATATTTAAAAGGTATCACGGCTGTTTGAATATTAATAATTTAAATTAAATGTGTGTTTTAGGATAATTTAAATGAAATGTTTGTAAAAAAGGATGGCATCTGAAATCCTTTTTTTAACATATTATTTTTTAACCATTTTTCATACATCAAAAATTAATGTTTTAACATTTTTATCTATGAACTTTAATTTTTATCAGTTTTCACATTTTCACAATGAAGTTGAAACTAAAAAGAAAATAATAAATGTATAGAAATAAATCGAACAATGTTAAAAAATTACTTTCGTTGGCCAAATAAATATTTTAAGCAATAGCATTAGGTAAAAATGTTTGAATAAGGTTGAGGTGTTGGTAGTGTAGGATTTAAAAAACGATTAAGCAAATAATAACTGCATTTCTTTGAAGATATTTTTCATTGTTCAAATTTGTATAAATACACCGTTTTGAACTTGTAGAATAAGAATAAGTTTTTTTTTAGTTTTTTATCAAAAGTCACAGCCCCCTGATCGGCTGTATTCATTGACTCTAATATGTAGTAAAGCTGTAAAGTGTACTGCTTTTAAACTTCATTAATGTCACAGAATTTGATATACAGGTTCTATTTAAGTTTAGAATGGTCTATAATTTTTTTATCAAGGTTGTAAAGTGATACTAGAACCTTGTTTATCTTCATGATACAATAAATCGTAACCTTTATAAGACCAATATAAGATGTTTATAATATATCCTAGTATAATTTAATTTCATGTAATACAAGGCAGCTCTTTGATGAAAATTAAATTTTTAACTATTTCTCTAGATCATATTGTTAGGTTTTGATAAATTATAATCTGAACCTACGAAAGAGGTTTTTAGAAACGTAGAAAGTGTTGAAAAATCCCTTTTCTCCCAGTAGTTTCCTCCCCCACCTAGTCAGGAGAGAGCCACTAGGTGAATGGTTCTATCGACTATTTGGTCATCGATTCTCTTGACTATTCGATATTTCTAGTCGATAATTCGGACTAGCAGATATCTTAAATTTTTAATCTAATTGTCGGCAATCAAACCGATTTAAAACCTGGGTTTTAATTCGTTTACGCTCGTTCGTCTTGTTTTGGTCGACTGGCATGGGCGGATTTCTAGGGGTGCAAGGGGATGCCCGGCACCCCTTGATTTATGGTAAGGTTCTGGCAGAAAAGAAAAAATGTTTTATAGCTTAACTTATTAATTTTGTTCCAAGCAATTTAAATAAAATTTTATTTGGTTTTTGGTTTGATTTATTTAGATTTCATCCCACTCCTTTGTTTCAACTTGTTTACTTATTTAAGTTTGTACTATAATCATACAAAATGGGTTAAGTCCATTTAAAGTTCCTTAGTTCTTTTCTAACTAACAACTAAAACAGTTTGTAAGTTCTAATAGGTTTTAAAACATTCAGCTTTAAAAGAAAAAATTACATATTAAAGATTCTCAAAATATAATTCTAGCAATTTTGATAATAGAAGGCCTACCCTATTTATTTTGTAATAATATCGTAAATGAAATATACTTTCCATTATTCTAATGAGTTATATATGATAAAAAGGTGTAAAATAGTTGTTGCTGTTAAATGACGGATTAAGCTTCTTAAATTAAGCTTAAAATGTGCGATTTTTTAATAGGGGTGTTAGTTAGGTCAGCTGGCACCCCCAAAGATTTTGGCCTAAATCCGCCTATGTCGACTGGACTAGTCAATTTTTGATGCGGTGACTATCGACTAGCAACCGACTAGATTAGTCGATGCTCGAGTCTAATCGACATCGATTAGACTAGTCGATAGTCGCTAGTCGATAGTGAGGAGCAGTCAGTGTACGGCCCCGCTCGTGACCTGTCGCCCTCGTCAGCGGTTATGGCTTCAGATTAATATTCCTCCCCTCGTCTCAATCTAATCGTCAAAATATTCCCGCAACGGCGTACTTGCAGCTGCCAATTACTTTGATTCATTGCCGGGTTACCGTTTAATTTACGACTTTATCGGCAGTTATAATCGCCAATTGTGCATTGCTGTTTCCTTGTTTCTACTTTTCTACCTACTTTTCTATGTAGCCAATGATGGCTGTACACGAAATGCAAAGATGGTGTAACGGTTGCAACATGACTACCTGACAGCTTAGCTATTTTTAGAATTTGTGGGAACCCGATCCCACATTTCTTAAGGCTCTATTTGTTATTAGATATTTAATTTTTGTTGCGTAGAAACTAAAATTGACTTATTTTTCTGGAAAATTACTGAACAGAGCAATACTTTTGTCCATCAAAGAAGGTGGCAATCCTTAGTTGGTTTAATCCCATAAATTCGGGAAAATAAAACACAAAAATGAGGTAGAAAGTTGAAGAGGCGTTGAGCGGGAAACAATGTAGGCTGGCCACAGCCCGGCAGCTGACCGCAGAGCGGCAGGGTGTCAAGTATCGATTACTAGGTCCAAACTTATTTCACCGAGAATCAAAATTTAATATCACCCGAAAAACTTTTTTTCTCTTCTAGTAAACCAATCATTTCCTCTTCTTCCCCATGTTTTATGGCCACATCGCGTATTTTAATTAGTTATATAACATATGTAGTAGTAAAACCAGGACTTTTTTAGAGTAGCAGATGGAAAACAAGCTTGTTACAGGGTTACTAGAAGATACTCTGTTTGCAATTCATTGTGGGCGGTTGTAAATGGTAAATCTATGTTGAGGTTTAAATTGTTGCGGACATTTCACATCATTGATTGTTAAACGAGTTTTATGACGTTTCAGGATCCAGCATCTTGTCATCTTCAGGTGGAAAGGACCTACAACAAAGATTAGAGGGTCATGGAGCAATTGTCACTCCTAACAAGAAATACATTACATCGAAAAAACCGTGTAACTCTTTCATTCGAATAACCGTGGTACATAATGCTTTCCCCCTTTTTTCCGAGAAGCACTTCCTGTACCGCGGGTCAAACACAACTTGCCATCCACAAGTACATCACCAACCGTGCAATTACAGAAGCGATACCTCTCGACAACATTGTAGGAATATTCAATTACACGACATCAAGCAGCAGTCGAAGGCGTAATGGTGGGTTTCAGAGATGCATTTAGCGAAAGAAGCCGGGGAACGTGGCAGGATGCGCATAAGTATAAGAAGCATGACCGTGTTACCCGGTTGTAGGGGGGGGAAGGGGTGATGGGAGGGGGGAGGGGGACATAAACCTGGCGATTGAAGACCTGTCCGGCGACCTCCAACCTCGGCGAAAGCCGACATAATAATTAAAGGCATGGGCGACCGTTTTTGCGATGGTTTTACCGCTTACCGCTTTACACCGGTCAGTCGCTGAACGGAGCGCTGAGGTGTTGAATTGGTACTTGCGTACTCACTCTTTTAGCGAATTTCCCCTATAGGGAAGAAGCTGTTACCGTAGGTCTCATGGTAAGACCTAAGCCTAAAACCATCATAACTTTTCTTTTTGAGGTCCTCAGATGCCAAAAACACCATTCCTTCACTTTCATAAATATATATATGTATATATATATATATATATATACATATATATGTGTGTGTATGTGTCTTTAAGCACGATAACTTGCGCAAAAATGGTCCAATCGGAATGAAATTTGGCATAGACGTGTAAAGTAGTAATTATTCGGACGAGTTCGTAAACCAGCCCGATCGGACCACCGGAAGGGGGGGTAAAGGGGGGTAAACCCCCCCAAAAATGGGTTTTTTGAGATTTTTACATAGAAAAATAAAATTTTTCAAATTTTTATTGCCACCATTGAATTCAGCCAAAAAAAAACAAACAATTTAGTATTTTGAATCATGGCTCTATGTCCATTGGTTGCCGAGATATTGAAGGTGGTAAACACAGTACGTTGTCCCAATGTTAACCTTATGGGAAATAAGTAAAATTCTATATATCGCCTATTTCTCAACATATCTCGATAAAACTTGGTAAATGGCTTCTTCTAGTTCAGATCTACTAAATATTGAATTAAAACCACCCAGTTTTAATATACCCGTAGCAGCAAACCTGCATACTCATTCCCCATGTTATTCTTATGGGGCTTACAAAAACATGTCAAATTTCGCTATGTCGGATCGAAATATGTTGTTTTGCACTTGAAATTCGCTGAGTATGCAGGTCTGCTGCAACGGGGGTATTTTAATAATTGGGCTTCTCCCACCAGTTGATCGATTGCTGTGCGAAGTCTCCGAAGTCTACAGATGACAAACACAAACACACAGTTCTGTGGACCTCGGAGCCTGCGCACAGCAATCGATCAACTAGTGGGAGAAGCCCAATTATTAAAAAATAGTGAGTATTAACTATACCCCACCCAAAAATTATGCCATTCAGGAATTGGTACGTTCGTGTCGGTTACTTTATTGTAGAAATAGTTTGTGTATTATGGGAGTAAAGTACAACATTAAAGCACCTTAGTAACAATTTCCTTCGTGATATGATGATTTTACTCCCGTTATACTCACAACAATTTCCGCCATCTACCAACTCCTACACAAAAAGCATCCTGATACACAAAAATTTCCTGATTCGTCCATCAGGAACTTTTGAGCAAACCATAATTCTGTCACCCATTTAACTCCATTATCAAATGAGTGAGCGAATTTAAGGGAAAATCAGTAAAATTTTCACATGAAAGTGATCTCACCAATTTTAATTTTATTGAGATTCTGTCTTTCAGCATGTACGATTTGCCTAAACCAAATATTTTAACAGTAATTTCGGTGTCACAATTCGTTATAAAATCTTCTAAGAATTTCTGGGATTTTGTACAGAGCAAATCGACCCCTAAAAATTAATTTCTCTACACATATTTGGTATCAAATTAAAGCTATTACTCTCTAATAGATGTTCCTTTTGTGGGTTTGGAAAACATCCCATGAAAAGCCTTTGCACAGGAGGCTTTGGAAATTCCAGCGAAAATGCTACTATCTGTGTGTTAGAACCTGTGAACTTTTTCCAATTCACATTTGTTTGTAACAAAACAGATGATCAAGATTTGAAATAGTTCTAGAAATATCCCCTAGAATGCTGTTCTAGCAAATGTCAGTCAACATTCATCCACATTATGATTTTGATTTCTTAAAATATCGATGTTTTTTAAGACTAAAGAAAATAAGGAAGAGTATTTGCCCTATTGAAACTAAGACCATCAGTCTGTAATCATCTAAATTTACTGTATTTATTTTCTTAAAGGGTACTTAAAAAGGAACACAAGTAACTCAGGAGGTGCTCTGGAGATGGGATTTTCTAACCATCTATTGACAGTGAATACACATTGACGTATGTACTGTTTCAACACATTGATGAATTTTCAACGTTTAGGGTTTTAAAATATTAATTTAGTTGAATATTAACCTAAAAAAATAAAGTTTTAAAACGCTAAAACCTGTAAAAATGCAACAACCTGTAATAATGTATTTTGTAAATGTCCATGGAATACGAAGGATATTGAAGTGTTAACCTGTCTATTTTGTTCGATTTTGATGTACCAATAACAACATGCGTATTTAATGAAGGTGTTTCATTAAAAGTTATGTTATTTGCTTAGGTCAAATTCGCCAAACATATAATTAAGATGTGAAACAAAGCAATAAAATAAAGACATGAAGATGCACCCAGGCAATGAAGATCCATGTAAACTAACCTCCTTTTTGTGCAAAATGAACGTTGTTGCACTATCGAAATTTTAAAGAATAGAACTTACACAGAGACACTTTTAAAGCAGATAAAATTGACGAACTTCTCAAATTCTGTAAGGAATTTCTTACCCATATAGAAGTTGAAAGTCTAAGGTAATAAGTATTTTTTAAAGTTTGCCCCAACGAGAAGTTCAATTACTGGCAACATTATTTCAGTTCTATGGCACAAGAAATCGGTCTAGAAAATAAAGAAATCATAAAAATTCACACACTTTCTCTTTGAAAGTTTTTTTGCGCTGAAAAACTCCATACATAATCAACATAAAACCAAAGCCTATTTTACCAACTTATTTTTAAGTCACGAAGTGACACAGGCTGCTAGTACATATTAACCGATTTTTCGTGTTTATAGATGGTTATTGAATCACTTTGAGAACAGATTGACCAGCCCAGGCCAAAAACAAAGTGTGAAAATTGTGAACAAGAACAAACGTTAAGTACAGTATCGCTTTGAAATTACATTACGGATTGAGCAAAGCCGTTGACTGTTAATCCATAAGAACTAAGATGTCAGAGCCATTGAGTTTGCCGTGGCAAAACTCACATCAGCGCAGGGTTCTCGGTAAACACAATCATAACCATCAATCAATAATGCCGTTTTGAAATACAAACAAAGGCATTATTGTTAAAGTATTAATTATTGTTTAGCGTTTTTTAAGCATAAACAGAGGTGTACCTGTCGGGGCAGCAGGACATTACCGGAACCGGCGACGCCGCGGAGACCGGCCGGCGCCGATAGCCGATACAGCCGATAGCGGGCCGATAGCCGATCACGTACGGCTTATCACGAGCTCCAATATTTCAGAAACCCTAACGATTTTATCTGTTTCGATTAAATGGATTAAGACATAAGGGCGGAGGCGGGGCGGGCTGTTTCGGCGTCGCTGTTGCTGTATTTACGGCTAAACCGCTGATTCCGTGAGTCTATCCGGCGAGATCTGCCGAGGATAATCAGCTTTGGTATTACTGGTTCGTGAGTGATTATGGACGTAGTAACACCTTATGGGACAGGTTTTACATATTGATTGGCAATTAGAAGGAAGGTTTTAACTGGGAAACTGATTAAATTTTGAGAAATCCTAAATTTTAAGATGGAATTGTAGTCACTTGTAAACTACCTTGTGGTCACATTATGCTGCGTTCAACTGTTCTAAGAACTAAGAACTAGTGGTTAGTTACTATCGCAAGAAGAATTACGGACGGGAGTTTATCGGAAAGATTTCTTCAAGAAACAAACCACAAAGTATCATAGGTTATTTAGTAAGACAAAATGCGAACAAGCCGGAATGTTTGTCTAGACCTTGATTTCCCGCAGTTTTAATTAATAAAAAGCGATTATTTTCAAATTTAATGTTGGTGAAGTGAGTTAATATTACGATTTTGATTTTATCTCAAATTTGCAATCACTGCTTAGTAAAAAAACAAGTTTCACGACATTTCGGGACGTGAAATCTATCCCTGCTGTCTTCAGGTGAAAAGGAGCCTGGAACATAGCAGAGCTGTTACTGACCTAATGTTCTAGGTTACTTCCAATCTGAATACGGGATCACATTCCAGATCCCGAACGTCGTAAAACTTTTTTTTACTAATCAATGATAGCAAATAAGCGTAAACACCAAACCCAGACAAAAAGAGCTATGCATAAATACATCGATTTAGCCCATAGATTAGCATTTTATATCAAACATCCAGACAACTATTCGACTTTGCTTACTGCGGGACAGACATAACTAGTGACAAAACGAGATTCAAACGAAATCAAAGCCTGCATCGGCAGTGATTAAAGATAACATAGGAGGAGATAGTGTAACACGCATTGTCCATTATAATTACCTTCAATTTAAAATGATATAAAAGACGTTTACCATAATTAAAGACGGCGAAACTGGCTGTTCTCACGAACGCTGTGAGACATTGCCTTAATGATGGCGGATGTAAATGAAACAAGGTGCATTGGCGATCGGCTGATGGTTATGAGGCCAGAAAAGTTATCGCCGCTCTGGATGGAAGCCAGACAATGAATAACTCAGACTGCGGCAAGGATACCCGACGACGCCTCTGTTGTTCTGCCGATTGTTTCAATACACATTATTGCCTTTTGGGCCTGATGCCTTTTGGTCTTGTCGCATTTTGGCTTGTTCGCGTCATATCGATTTCGAAAATTGCCGCCGACGTTTCGATGACATTACAGTGCTCTATCTTCAGGGCGTAAATACAGCAATGACATAATCGATTTGCTCATTCATTTCTCAATGAAATAATTTTATCAATCTTTATCAAAAATGATCAAGTGTGATGAAATGTGATTGAATTTGATCGATCAGACCAGAACAATTAGATCAGTCATTGACCTAAGAATTCATTGATCTCAGTCAATTCACTTGATAAGAATAGATTATGTTTTTCAAATTTCATCAGACTTGATCAACCTGGCACAGTTTTTCATTAGGGTCGGAACTGTCTACAATCGTCGGCAGCTTTCATCGCCATCGACACGACGCGTGGAAACTGGCAAGCCATCGTGTTAACGACTTCGGAAAAAGATCGTGGAAGCGTACGATATTCTTCAACACAGTTTCTTTTCAGAGCTAAGCGTTTTCCATACTGGCACAGAGAACTGTAAAACGTTAATACATGTGAGTGACAGCTCGACCGTCAAGAAAAGGTTGTGTCGAAATAAATAAATCAGTCTGCAAAGATATGGGGTATAATCCCAATGACAAAAAGGACTTTAGCGTAAGGTCAGTTTCAGCTTTTTTCTAGAGTATCATTCTATTATTATTTTAGTTTATTATGATTGTGAGACCATGAAAACATACCATGAAAGGCAATGCTGTAAGGAATTAAATTAAAACATAAAACAAGCTGTAAAACAAGGGTAGATGTGGGAACGGTATAGGGCAGCGGGAAAGAATTCAGAGATGAACAAATAATGATATGCAAGTGCAGTTCAGGATTGTGAAGGCTTTAAAAATTCCACCACTGTAATTAGGTTTCGGCTGTAACATGTCCTCTAAATTGGTCGTAAAAAGTAGAACCTTACACTGGATTTCGAAAATTGTTGCCGACGTCAGGGCAAAAATGAAGTAATTAAATATTTTTTCCAAACTTGGTAAAAAAATATCCGCTGCTATAAATAGATATCGGTTTTAACAGAACTTTTAAGTAGATGGTAAAACGCACAATCTTACGGACAAAATCAATTAGTCGTCGTGTTCAGCATCATTAACTTAAAAGGCAGTAGCCGTGCCTTTCAGGTGGAGAGGTCGAGAACTATCGACATAACATCGAAGATAAAAGAAATTACTACCTCCTAGACAACCAGTCTATTGGTGATCAAAGAAAACACCGGTTTCGCCAATCTCGGTGATTTTTATTACTTACGCAAGTAACGGATAATGGTATATTGGTTTGTTGAGGTAGTATTAGCATCAACATTGTCAAGTGGGTCACAGTATTACGTTACACAGTAAATGTTATCTTATCAACATTTCTACATTATGTCATTACAGTCACTATCTTATGATTACTTTTTAAATTATTTAAAGTAGAAAATCTACAATAACAAATCTTTGATTCGAAATTAACTTGGAAATTAAATTTATCAAAAACTGCAAAATACTGGAATTGGCAAAATACACTAATGTCATCCCTACCTCGACAAGACTTAAGCACTACAATTAATTAATATTTAATAGATTAAGTATTATAATTGAAACAAAATAATTTTGATTAATTACTCATAGATTAAGTCAAATTAAATTTTCATCATAAAAACTACAAATCGAAAACAAACCGATAACAGTAACAGTTGAATACTGACGAGTATTTTTTGTTGTGGACTTAAACATTGGAACGAAATAGAAAGCTTTATATTAGTCGTATTAAAATAGTTCAACAAAATTATAAAAACAACTCAGTTTACTTAAAAAAAGAAATGTTTCAAATTTAAATTTTCCTAACCGATTATGTAAAAACATGTTACATAATTTAAAGTACCTCTTTAAATTTCTCGTATTAAAGTTGTTATGTTTGTTTTGAGGTGCTGAATATCCTATGAGCTGTTTTCGTAGGCCTTATCTTTTCTGTATCCCCAAAGAAAATAATATAGTCAGTCAAATCCGGGGATCTTGAAAGGGAATAGTCCTTCATTGATAAAATAAAGTTTAAATTGGTTTAAAAAAATGCCCTGTATTTTTGGACCATTTTTGATTTTTCACCCCTTTAAGTTGCCTAATTTTCATATTTTTTAAAATTTTTCGGCATTAGCTTATGGAAATCGACAACAAAAACGGGAGGAGGGGATTTTCACAACAATTATTGACTCCACCACCTCTAGCCGAAGGCCTATGAAATAGCCTGGGGAACTGCTGAACTCGCTTAAATTTTAAGCAAATCCAGCAGTTGCTGATTGACCAATGACCAATCGGATGCAATACTTGACAGTTGCGTGCCGCGCGGGTCGCACCCCTCCATAGTTCACCGCGACCTTGTCCACGTTTCACCATGTTTATGGCTACACAGCTCCACTAATTGGGACAATATATGCGGGGGTGTGCGGTGTCAATTGCATTACTCCCCATAACACAACTCATTACGGCCTCCCCTCCAGTGCTATTGATACTGTATAGATCTACGGGCTTATTATAGTTTTGAAACTGGGTCAGTGTGGGACACAAATCATGGACAATTAAGCGGTTTAGGTTTCTGAGTCCGTTCCCTTGAGGGGTTTTATATGGTATTGTATGTCGAATACATACAAATTATAAAGGGTTCGAGGTTGTTCGTGTTATTTATTGTATCAAACGTCCAGCAAATTATTGGTATTCGATTAAATGTACGTTACTCCCACTACTGCAGAATTTGTTTTACTCAACAATTCAATTTAGCTCCAATTCAATGTACTGAAGTGATACCCTGGTATTGTTATGGTGGATTCGTTTGATTAAAGTTAAGGCGAAAACGTATGAACAATGACATTTAAATTTAATTTAACACGTTTTTACAGTACCAAATATTGTACCAATACAGCTGCAGGTGATACCACCCACTTTTAAAACCATGATGACAACGTGGA
Source organism: Flexamia atlantica (assembly GCA_035578135.1). Taxonomy (NCBI): domain Eukaryota; kingdom Metazoa; phylum Arthropoda; class Insecta; order Hemiptera; family Cicadellidae; genus Flexamia; species Flexamia atlantica. The sequence goes on along the minus strand of JAQJVK010000012.1, from coordinate 753,825 downwards.
AGGAAATGTTTGAGCGACGAGAGTCATGAATATCTGAAGACATTCACTTTATTTGGAATTTTATAAAAATTTTTGTTGAAAAGAACTTTAATTTTAATAATTTATCAACAGATAATTAGCGTTAAAATTGTACTTTATACTAAAGAAAAAACAACATTGGCAAAATAGGGGTTACAACCGAGATTACGGAGGATTAGTGCTCGGGAAAATAAATACAGTATATGAAAGAGAGTGCCTATGATTTCTAGGAATCAAAATCACAAATAAAATTGTTTTTCATTATATTTTTGGAATTATTTTAGATCATGATGGATTGTCTTTTGTTTTGTTTAAATTGTTATGATTTGGAATAATTTCCCCAAATACCTACACGTGTATTGGCTACAATATATAGGTATTACATTTCGATAGAGAATCAGTATAAATAGTAGTAAACATACATATGATTTTACAGATGATATTAAGACGCCAAACTATAAATACTCATTTAATACGCTAAGGGTTTTGTGTAAGACTCAATTTACAGTTCTAAACTGAATTTTACTTTAATATCCTAGGTGTCGTTGAAAAGTACTCGGCCCCAATTTTTGCAAAGCAAAAGTTGAAGGGTAAACATTTAGAGAAGCGCGGTAGAGCCCATGACTCCCTTGGTATTTCTCCATGATATTTAACATGTAATAGGACTTTCATTAAAACAGCTGATTGGAGTAAAGTTTTCAGCAAATCTAGTTAGTTAATACTAGAATTATGAAAGCAATTACAAGCAAAGCTGCACCAGTTAACTAGGCGTTTGTAAACCAGTTTATATAATTGACGTTAAATACTAATTGTTTTACCAAGAGGAAAACATAGCGAAAATGAGGACTTACATGGCAAACTAGCAATTAAATAAGTCACAAAAACAAGAGTTTGTGTGTATTAATGGTCATTTGAACTCTTTTTAAGTTCTTCTTTTCACATCCTCAAGTCTAGTGTTGCAACTGTCTTGTAGAGAGTTTGTAACTCAAGATTATAAATGAGGCTTAAAAGTATAGGAGGTTGTATAATTTTCCTAAAAAAGTACTCATTAACAATGAATGTAAAGTTTATTTTATTACGCTCCTCAAAGCTGATTTTAGTTGTTTAGTTTGTGGTTATTGGTTAATTATTAATTATTAATAATCATTAATTAGCTTATAGCACTGGCTTTGTCCGGGAGATTCTTTTCTTGTGAATGGGTCCAGGATTTGCTGCATTCTGTTGGTAATCATTGGAACTCTTAAAACGGCCTTTAAAGCCCAAACACCTGAATGTATAGTAGGCGCGTTTTGAAGATTCGCCCCCCCAGAACAGGTAGAAGGACAGTCCTAATCCCCTGTTGACAAACAATGCCTTAGTGCCTTTGTTACGGGCGGCCGGCCGGGACTCTCTGCATCCGCCTGAAATTCCGGTTATTGGCATAACAATATATATCGCAATATTTGAGGTGCAAGTTACGCGGCATTTTCTTGGAATGCAGGCGGGTGAACCACCAGCACAACGGTGGCCACCCCTAACAAAGGCTTTGTTTGATAACAGGGGATTAGGACAGTCCGTCTACCTGTTTTGGGGGGGCGAATCTTCAAAACGTGCCTACTATACATCATGAGGTTCCAAGCTTTAATTTGACACAAAGATCAAGTTTGGCTGCAGCTCGTGCTATACTAACACTCAACTTCTTTGTTTATGTATAAAGATATAAGATGATTTATGTGTAAGATGATTTATTCATAATTACATTTTCTCTTAGATCCACACTATTACTTTGTATTCAAAACTAATATTGATCATAAATCCTGAAATATATCTTCAATTATTATTGACATATAAATGTGCACCATCTTTGAGTGTTGGCCAGGACGTGAATGTGGACGTAGATACACTAATCTCCAACAGAGTATGCTGGTGTCAACTATTATTTACGCTTTCATCGTCAGGGTTAGTTTGACATTTCCTGTAACATCGAGCAAATAAAAGCTTAAGTACTCTTTTTTAAATTTTAAATTTTGAAATCTTGAATAAATACTGAATACCTGAAATAAATAATTTACATCAGCACTATCTGTTAATGAAAAAGTAAAACTAAGTATTGTTCAAATCCTGCATAATCCCAAAAGAGACATAGATAGTTAATTGAAGGACTAATGGATGACGAGGTCAATGCCGGCAATTTTCGAAACACCTCAACGATCTTTAAGCTGTACAAATATGAATAATGTCACAATAAATTGTGAATGTTGTTACAATTATTTTGGATTTGTGACTGAACATTTATCCATACTATATAAAGCCCTAACTAACCGTAACCTTTGAAAACCATGAGTCCTATGTCCTACACCCATTATTTGAATGAAAGGTTTCGGCGAGAGAATCCCAGGAAAATATTAATTTTTGTTAAATTTATCCCAAGGGGCACAAATTTAAAGAAAAGTGCTGAACTGCTGATCCATTTGTTTTTATCTACTTTTTATTTGTTTACTTTTTCCCTACGAAGCGGGTCACAGCCAGCTAGTAGACTTTAAATCCTTTTGTATTTATTGCAGACGATAAATCCTGCTCGGTAGTCAATGAACACGTCAGTCAAAGTCAGTGTTATAAAATAATAGTAAATTATAGTAAAAATAATGACAGAATAAATCATGCAGGCTACAATCACGATAGTTGTAAATTACCGCTAACCAATAAACCGAGGCATGGTAGTTCTTAAATAGATATTTAATTTTTTGACCTTAAACAAAGAAGACTAATCACTTACTGTTTCTGATTGAGCTACCTTTATTTTTATTACATTTTCAAATATTTTATTGCTTAATATTGTAATAAAAAATAAATTCCAGATTATTTCTATCAGCATGATTGGTTTCCTTTTTTTATTTCAAACACGCATGACGTTTTTCCGTTAGACCTAAATTTATTTTTTAACTAAAAGATAAGCCTAGTGGTTCAGCAATCACCTTCACCTTCTGAGCTGACGCACCCTCCGTCACGCTGAGGCAGTTGCAGCTATCGCTTATCAGATATCAAATCAGGTTGTCCTTCGACGGAGGGCTAATGCAGAAACATTTCATCCGAAACCGGTCGGTCGGTGCGAGGGGTGAACGGCGCCAATAAAATAGGCGAAATAAATAATTAAAAGGCGAAGTTACGGGCTAAAGCTGTCGTTAACATGTAAACACTCGGCACGCGGCAAACGGCAAACGGCTGTAAACAGAACCTAGAGCGGCAGACCGATCCGGCGTGCCGCAGGGGAGCAGCGCCGGGCCATTGTTGTTATCAGCCGACATCTGATCTCTTTCAAAACAAGGGGTAATGACGGGGCTAGCCGGTAATTCCGTTTGTTTCTGTCCCCGGTTGGGCAATTTGCGCTGTTTCCAACCGGTATTTTGGCGGGGAAAACAAATATTGACGGCGACCCGGCGCTCGGCGCACGGCAAAGTATAGAGGTGGTGGATTGCGAGACGGTGAGTTATGGCTAAACACTTCGCGATTACTTCCTCTTCCAGGACGCAGGATGGAAATCAGGATGTGAGACGTGTTCGAGCCTCTAGGGCCAAAAGGTAAGGACGGAGTCAAATAATTTGGCCCAGTTTGCCGGTTAGTGTTAATTTTAGCGGTTCTACAAACGGTCGGGGCTCCTATTTGATTAAACAAGTACTGGGGAAGAAGAAACCTTAAAATATGTGAAATATAGATGTACCACTGGTTGCGCTTTAAAAAGCTTTTTACGGATATAATGTAATAGTAGACAATTTAACTAACTATTATACACACCGTAATATATACATATAATGTAGGTAAAACATATCATATTGTAGAAAAATAATCATTTTTAAAGATAAATCTTCAAAGCGATACTGTATCCATTATTTTTACGAATATAATGTATTGGTAGTAGAATTTAACTAACTATAGCCTACACACCGTAATATATACATATAATGTAGCTAAAACATATCATGTTGTAGAAAAGTAATCACTTTTAAAGATAAATCTTCAAAGCAATACATTATCCCCTTTCATCCTATCCTATCCTATCCTACAATATTATAAATGTGAAAGTATGGATGTTTGAGTGAATATCTGTCTTTGAACCACGTAAAAAATACTGGACCAACTGAGCTGAAATTTTTCAGTAATAGAGCCACTATATCAGAAAAGGACATGGGTCTATTTTTATTTCAAACTCCAGTAGGGCTTCTCACCACTGGCTTCCAAAGTTGCTATTTTATTCTTATTGATATACACAGGTTGACAGGTTGATTAATTGAATAGCTGTGGGTACTATTTTACAGTTCTAAGAGCAATGGCAATATCAGCTTTTTCGTGCTATCTATCGTGAGCGAAGCCACGGGCAATTGCTAGTAAATAAATAACCAAAGGTGATAATCGTTTTATTCTCCAATTTCTTATTCAACTTCCAAACATTTACATTTTTGTATTGAGAATACACAAACCTGGAAAAATGTTTGCTGTGTTGGTTGAACGGGATCGTTAGAACAGATCAATGCAGTCGAACAATTAAATAGAATTTCGAAAAGAATGTACAAAACATTAATTGAGCCTACATATGCAATAGGGATCCAACCCACAAATATTGAAATGTTGTGTTTTGGTAACGTCCAAATAAAAGAAACATTGATTTATTTTATGCAAAAAATATATGACCAAAATTAGCTTATTTAAGCAGTAAAATCTTGCTTGGAACCAACCCACATATCTGTAAAGATACTTTCAGGTTTAGCAATAAGGATCCAATGGCTTGTTCTATGAGAGATTACCTAGTTATTACTTACAAATACAAGTACAAGAGTAAATTAAAAATAATTAGTGAATGACATAAGAAGATTATTGAGTTTGTTTGTAACTTATTTTTTGAATTTGTAGCTTGTTTCTTGTTTTTTGGTTTCAGTTGACTGGATCTTGTTTGCAAAATCACCTGAAAAATGACACAACACAACACCTGTGGCTTGGACCCTCTAAACAATGTATACATTGCCCTAAACGTCTTTATTCAAAAAGGATCCAAGCCACAAAACAATTAATAACAAAGGGAATATATGGACTATGACATTAAACCTATTTATAAACAGAGGAGAGTCACTTTTATACATACAATACAAATTTATAACGTTAAAATTAGACAGGAATTAATAATGAAGTAGAAAATTTAACCTTGTTTTTCTCAGTTTGACTATTCGGTGGTTTGGATCCCTATTGCATATGTAGGCTCAATTTCCTTAACTATTACAAAATATCATACATAAATTTTCTTCCCAATTCTGATAAAAAACAGTAATTATATAAAAATGTTTGTTCTAATTCTGATTTCGTTACTCTGTAAGGAGAAGTACGCCCTCATTTATCCCGTGTTTCACAACAATGAAGCTTGTCCACCTAAGTTTCCTCCCTACAGTTGTCTCTATTACCACATAATCCCTATACAAGTTCCAGGATACAATACAGCAAGGATCCGCAACTGACGGACTGGGCTCGGCGCCGCTCAAAGGAATAAATAAATATCGTATGCGCAAGTACATTAAGTGGTAGCGGACGTGCAGTAATGTATCTTGATTATGTTTTATTCACAGGTACGTGGTTTCCAGATACAAATGACCAGTTGCCTCACTCTGCGTGTCAGAATATGACAACTGGTTTACAACTGGTGTACGCCTGAGTGTGAGTGCGTGCGTGGGGTGAGAGTGCAGTGTATGATGACGTTCTTACCAAATCGATTAAAACTGTTTTAAGAAAACGTTCTTCAGATTTGTATTTTTTATATCAATGGGACTCTAATGTCGCAAACGTTTATTTTAAACAGAGAACCAAAGAAATCTGCATTTTACAAGTGTAGGTTTGTCGTAATACTTAATTAAACATGTTTATAAGGAATTACTTTTTATAATTCATGTAACTTAATTTTTCGGAAACTTAAACCAAAAGGCCAAAAGGTATATATAACTACATGAAGGTATAAGTAACTTACATGGACTTTTTTTAATTCATGTAACATAATATATAACTTTAATTTTTTTGTAATATCTTTCGGGTGTTGCTTCCCAAACAATCTTCCTCTGAAAACGACCATGCACACTACACTTGTACGCATACATTTATATGCATACAAGAAAAATCATGAAGGCTATCAGAAATAATTTTTGTCGAGTGATAGTATAAGCTGAAACGATTTAAGAAACCAAAGTCACTAAGACTATGTTTGGTTATTACTATTGGTTTTAACTATAAATAGGCCTAACCATAAAAACTATTAGTAAAAAATAGTTTGCCTGAATTGTCATGTAAGTTCTTCATCTACGAGAAACTAATTTTGAATAGACAAAGAAAACGTAGGTACACCCTTAGGACGGGAGAACTAAAACATAACCAACTCAAAATGTTGGCCACTTTAAATACTTCACTTGTCTTTTGTCAAATAAGATTTTATTTAGAATGTTAGAATGTTTATTTAGAATGTTATCATGTTTATGATCACTAGTAAACGTGCGCTGCCTTGTATCTAAAGTATTCATTCAGTGTTTCAGTATTAACATACAACTTGCTGATAAAATTATGTTCACTCTAATTGTAGTGTTTACTTGAAATCTCTATTCCCATTGGAAATCTGATGACCAAATAAATACAAAACGAGTGTTAGGGCTTACCCTTAAGTCTGCCCAGAAGTGTAGGAGGAGAATTTATCACAAAAAACATAGTTTTTGGTTATTCAGTGGTAAAGCGCTCTTAGTATGCGTTCAGTTGTTTATTGTTATTTTAGGTGGTTTTAAGATATAGAATTAGTTGCAATTATTTTTGTATTTTAAATTTAAACAAAAAATTAGCGATATTATATCATCAGTATTAGTTTAAATAACGCCACAACAACAAAAAATAAAAAAAATTGAGAAGAGTATTATGCTACACAACTGTGTAGCCGTGTACGTGTGCGCATGTATACAAGCCAATGTATATGTTTGTGTGTACCATGTCATAAATATTTGTGGGGCGATGAGTGTGCATTTAACCAGACTGTGGGGCTATTCGAAATTATGGAGTCTTACACACGGCCCCATAAGGATTTTGTTGTTTATTTTGTGCTTTAAGTCCTCTTTTAGGGTAGGAAAAGCCTAAAATGGAGTAGTTAAGTTATGTTAGGTTAGGTTAGGTTAAGTTAGGTTAGGTTAGGTAAGGTTAGTTTAGGTTATGTTTTCATCTCGCTCCACAATTTCGACAGGCCACACAGCATTGTTAAATGCACACATGGCCCCACTATCAGGTGTGTGAACACAAGGCCCCACAAATATACAAGACTGTGTGTGTTGGCCGCACACGGGTGGTGAAGGTGACAAGTTGTGCGGTCGCACGCGGCGCGTCCGCGATAAGATTCCGCGACCGTGTTTCGTTGTTGGCGAGAAATATCTATTTGTTCGCCCAGCGGGAGTAAAACAGACGATTGGGAAATGTGAATAAACTGGGGGAGAAATACGCCGCTGGACTAGACGATGTTGTAGAGCGGAAAGGGAAAGGGATTCGATGTTGACCGGGGAATCGACGTTTTAATCTCTTTGTAAAGTTTTTTCTTCAGTCATGGGCTATTTAATGACACGAACTCGAAGAAAGATCGAGGGATGGCACAGTAGGTTATTTTTATTATTACTTCTTTAATAGCTGTTCTGTTTTTTCAACTCTAGATCGTCTTACTATCCATTAATATATCTTGCAGACGTTTTTGATGTAACGGCAATATTTGTCATGGAAGCAGTTGCAGTTGATTGATTGAAAATACCTTCCCTAAGCTAATGGTGGGAAAGGTCTTGAATTTTTATATTGCTTTTGATATATGATTTATTATGACTAATTGGATAAATAAAGATCAAGAAATCATATTTTACAATCTCATCGATAGTTTTTAGTAACCTGTTCCACTTATATCCATGGTCCATGGTCGTTATGTTCTTTGTCAATTGATCTACCTACTAATACCATCTCAATTCTATTGATTTTTTTCTTCAGACCTCAGCTGTATTTTAATCCTAGGGCCATACAGGAAGTACGATAAATCTAAAGTCTTCGAGACGAAATCGTAATGATTCGAAATTGGTTTTGAGAAGATTAAGTTAAGCTTAAAAATGTATAAAATTAAGCTCCTCGATCGGTCTTAATTAATACATTGAACATATTCTTCCATGAAAAAAGTTCCTTATGCTTAAGAACCTTTTAAGTCACATTTTTCAGTCGGTTAGTACTTAACGAGTTTTCTGCTCAACATTATTAATTAGAGATCCACATCATGGTGTAAGGAAAAAATTAAGGTGTGAGCAGGGTCATAGCTGGTGTTGCGTAGTTTGGTCCACGCAACTAGCGCTTACGACGATTAAAATACAAATCAGTCAATACAACGCAATAAAAATTAATGTGAACGATCTTAGTTCTGCTGTCGTACCGCTAGGTCCGTTAGTTTCTTGAGCCCAACTACGTCATACCAGCTGACTGTGCACACACCTTTCTTTTTTCTTTACACCATGATCCACATGACATCACAAATGAGAATAATGACCCATTACAAGAATGGAAAAATACTCACCAACAACCTCTTTCACAAACTTTTCCGCCCTTGACATTACACTATCAATTGAACAAGCCCTTACGTTTTTAATCAACGTATAATTCCTAACACCTCAAGCATGATGGAATGTCTAGAAGCACTAGACACACACCCACACCTAATGTTTGTATTGTACAATGGTACATGTCACCTGGGAGCCAGTAAGTCACTGCCCCGCCCGGCCCGCCTTTCTACCCTATCCTTGATTTAATTTGTGCCCGACAAATCAACCCGAGTTCCGATCACGAGGGCGACCGATCATTCCGCGATCAAACTATCGCCGTAATTGCGCTTTATTGGGTATCGGTCTCAGAGTCCTGAGGTGGAGGCACGCGAGCCGAGCCGTCACCTGCGGAGTGGGTAGAGCCAGTGTCTCCACCACAACCAACCTATAGTGCCCGTAATGTCATCTAAATAATTGCCCTAAATAAACTATAAATTGAGTAAATGAATGAATGAATAGTTTAGTCCAAGAAAATGTGTAAAGATTTAAAAACATAAATTCAAAAAATGCTTAAAACTATAAGAAAATGCAAAAAATGTAAAAGATTTTGTTACAATTTTACTGGCTGCTAAAAGAAAAAAAGGATGGTCTTATGCAATCAGCAGACATAAGTAAATGCCTGTGCTACAGGTGTGTTGCAGTAAGTTTGACCTAATTAATGGAATTAAGTCTCGAAAATAATTAATAAAGTTATGATTACCCTAAACAAAAGATTAATTATTTAGCGTTTCATCCAAGTGAAACAGCATCTAAGGTGCTAAAACAAAATGTGGTCATGGGAACCTGGGCAAAGTATCCACCACAATCAGATTTATAACCCTAAAATATCTGAAAAAATACCTTGGATTACCCAAACAAACCCGTAAATTACCATAATATTACCGTAACACTACACATGACCATGGAACAAGAAATATGGATAAATTGAAGTTACAACGAACAAGATACTCTAAAACACAAAGGGCATTTACATACACAAATATAAAGCTATACAATAAGCTACCATCAAATATAAAAAATTACGTGATGACAAATTTAAAAAATACATGAAGACATTCTTAACAAATCATTGTATTTATGATACAAATGAATTTTTTAACCTAAAATTTTAATGATGTCATAATATATATATAATGAATATTTTGTAAAACTTTGTAATGCACCAAATGGTGCCATATACAATAAAGAATTATTATTATTATTATTAAAAAAAAGATGAGTATACAGTTTTATCATTATTTTGATTATACGAAAGTAAAAAATTTACGTGAAACATTAAATTGTTTACACAAAAAAATTACAGAGATGTCTTTTTTACGGCTATTTAATCTGTACGATCGATACATTCAGTGATTTAACCAAGTTTCGTAACGCAGTAGAATTATCATCCTGTATTTGATTGATGATTTAATTTACCAATAGATAATCGATTATTCTTCATTTGATCTTTATCTTAAAAAACTCCAAATAACTCAAGTAATACTCAAGCCCTAATTTTTACTACATCAAATAAAATCCTTCCAAGTCATTACTTTAAGTCGAGTAACGACCCACTTAAAACGGTTCTTAAGAAAAGGCCTTGTACCGAATTAATTACCTTTAAAACTCCATTACAGCCGCCATTTATTACAGCAGTAAGCTGTTTAAGATAAAAGGATATCGTCATTTACCGGACCGTTCGGAAAGGTCGCCGTCGACGGCGGTAGATAAATTGACCGTAATAAATTCCGGCGGTAGCGCGCGTTCGTCATTTTGTCTAAATATTACAGTGATAAAACGAGAACCGCCGGTCCTCAAGTCTTCAACCGGCGGCAATCTTCAGTCTTCAACCGGCGGCAATCTTCACCGTGGGTCTTGGGTTTACAATTCGGGAAACCTCCTAAAACCAGAACCGTGTCGGTGGTCCGGGGTCACCGGGGACAGGGTGTCAATTTGGGTGAAATTCGGACTATCGACTGCGGTATTCATTGCCGTGGGTTTCAATTCTGTCAGATTCGAAAAACCGGTCGCTCAAGCTTCTGCCAGTGGAGTTGGATTTTCGGGAACCCGATGTTCTGAGGTGTTCGGAATGAATATTTATATTTTTAGAAACTTTATGCACTGCAAGTAAGAATTATTAAGTTGTTTAGCTAATAACTATAAAAATTATTAATAATTATTAAATTATTAATAATTTACCCTCGCCAGCTCAATTTTTAATTATTGATATATAAATGATTAATAATTTAATCATAAAACAGCTCAGGGGCTAGGAACATGGATTTGTTTAGCAGGATTGCGAGTAAAAATGAACTTAATCTTAAAGTGAATTTTACTAATTCAATACAATCCAAGTTGTTGAATCAATAGCTCAAGTTGCTATTCGAATGTATGTCTATCTTTCTTATCTTTATTTAAGGCACAATTTAAACATTTTTTAAAACAAAATCTAAGACTAAAAGTTGTTTATGTGGGCGTTTCGTTACTACACGTGCTCAGTACAGTGTATAAAAATTCAACTAGAAAGACTCCGCTCTTTTTAAAGTGATTATGCTCACAACATTTATTTATGTTATTTGACAATCTAAAAATAGGCCAATAGGCATTGCGTGACTTTATTAACAACCAATTATTGTTAGTTGAAAGAACGATTTTATTGAAAAAAGAAAAGTGTTTCAGTAGGAGATCCTGTGGAATTAACACATAGAAAACCTGTAGTTAAGTTTTACAACGTTTTGTTGCACTACAAACCAAGCAGAAATGCAAATATCCCAGTCAAAACACTATAATTTAACAAACTAAACTTTAACATCTGATTAGAAGTTTCGACAAGTGGTCCCTACCTACCGTCTAGCCCACGCCACGCCGTCCTCCGCCTTATCATGTTGATTTAGACATTCGGCTTTTACTTTACTGTTCTTCTCAATAGGTATTCATGTGTCACCTATCTCACAAGCTATCTCGAGTGCTGTTTGTAGAGATACAGTGATAGAGACTTGTGAGTGGTTTCTTACTATGAATGGATAGTTCAACCCAAGGGTAATAACTTTAGTGTTTCCGTTTTAGAGGCGGTAATTCGCAATGTAATTATAATTTATGTTTGATTCAGTCAGAAATGTTGTTAGCAAAACCTCTTGTTTATTACAGCTTAAGTGTAGCTTGCAACATTGTAAAATTACAGATAAAACTTACGTCCATAATAAGATTTTTTCCCTTTACACCTTGTTGCTCAAGGAAAACCAGGGCTTTTCTTTAGACATGAGGAAAACGCTTTCAAGCTCAAGCAACCTGAAAGTTCAAAAACAGAATGTACTTTTCCTGTCCTCTACTCTTTTTAAGCTGCAGAAATTTTGATACTGTATGTTTCTTCAATAGAAATGAATAAAAATACGATGTACCAGGGATGAAAGAAAGCTTCATCTGTGGATGTACAATCAAAAATTACATCCACGTATATCCAGTCGTTTGTAAAAATTAAATTGTTAGACAACATAGTTTTATGGTTTTAATTAATAACTATATATCTGAAAAGTACGTCCTAATTGCTGATGCAGCTATTCGGCTCCAATTGTCTTTAGAATACATAAAGAATGTTTAGCTTTCCAACACACAGTTATTCCAAACAAACAACCATACAACCACACCGCTCTCACCCATTCCTGCAAAAATAAAATATTCGTCCCTCTGAAAATAAGAGGGAAGGCAAATTCAAACTGCAAACCTAAGCAATTACAGGGGGGCTCGAAACAGCTGTTTCCACTAGTAAAAAGTCAAGTTTCTTTTCCGATTTCTCTTTCCGCAATCCCGCTGCGGACGCAAGAACTCGGCAACGACGTGAAGACGGGTAGTAAACGCCGCAATTGGCTCAGCAAACACCGGCAATCGCGGCTTTTATTTAAGGCAATATTCATAAACCGAGCTATTCCATTGTTCCATTGTAGCGCAGTACGGCTCGCCAGCGTCGGGCTGCGTAAACTCACTTTCTTCTTCTTCTTCAGCTGATAAAACTATGATTGTAAAGTAAAAATAAGCCATTTTTTCAATAGTAGAGTCGCAGGAACTCGACACAATTTGGAATTTGGCTCTGTCAAGTTCAGGGAATGTCAAGTTCAAGGATACATTTTGGGGGATGAAAGATCCAAGAATAATTTTTAATTTAATACCAGATTACACGTAAACCCCTTTATGGTCTGTATTAAGGAATGTATGGATATACATAGTTTCAAAATATAATTAATGACTTTAAAAAGGTATTAAACTACAAACTATATTGACCTTAGTGCTAAAAATTACGAGCTTATAGTAAAAGCTAAGGTATCGAGATTCTACTCAGAAGAGATGCATGTACCCTAAGATATTTCCTTTTTTAATATTCAAATTTAAAAAAAAAAAACCTAATGACAATTATTGACAATTACTATCAAGTAGAACTTCACAAAATGTACTTTTTTGGTTTATCAATTGTACTTATTGCGTAATTATTGCTAACTAAATAGTCAATAGTGACCATGCACGAAAAGTAATAAATTTCCATTGTCTTCAGGTAAATTTGGAAATTAGAATAATTTTTGGCATCTTTATAAGTAAAGAAGAGTTCTTATCCGCTGGTGAATCGGCGCACGGCTAAATTACAAGGACTTAAGGCACATCACTTCCAGGGTATGTTCCGTATGGTCGCAGCTGTTGTTCCTGCCTCCCAGTTCATTTTAAATACGTTAGAGCCCAAAGACTACTCCCTTCGGGACATCTAATATTCCAATTGATCCAAGTGAGACAATGTGGGTAAATTTCTCAGCAATTTTTACTTAATATTATTAAAATAAACGGCTGATGCGATGTTATTTATATTACTTGATTCAGTACTGTTACAAATTCAATACAATTTGATAAGTTATTATCAGCCAGGCTTGAATAAATATTTGTTCAACGTCGTGCAATATTTTTTGTATAAACCTACTTTTATTTACAGGTCTGCGTATCTGCCTCGGCTTTTATGCTCACTCTCAAGTCTGAATCTACGGTACTAGTTTTAAGATAGTTAATGTTCTGGTTTAGCCAACTCTTCAAACACCAAGAACTAAATTTCTCGGTTTTTTAATAGTTCAAATTAAATCTTTGTTATGTCCTCCAAAGACATAACAGAACTCGGTTTTAGCTGGACCAACCAAACAGCGTGTCTAAATGTTCCAATAACCTTACCCAAAGACAAATGAGGGGCAGCTACTACATCCGGAGATTGAAAAGCTGTAATTGCTTTGTCCAAAAAAGTCGCATTGGCTATCAGAGCAGTGAGTTGCGAAATATGTTGAAAAATCGTTTCTCTCCCAAAGCAAGGGGCTGACACGCTTTAACGGCCACCTCCCACAGGAGCCGTGTACCGTAATTAAAACAAGAGATAAGTCAAATGTCGCCCTCGGCGATGAACACGTATTGAGTTGCGTTTGCAGTTGAGCTCTTTATTAACCCTTTAATAACATAGAAAATTAGAAATTTCACCCTGAAGAGTATATATATTGTAAATGTTGTAAAGTTTGAAATCTGTATTAGTAGGCCTATGACAATTGGTTTTTAGAGTGGGAATTTACATCCTTAACCAATATTTAGACGATATCTTAAGTAAGAAGTCGTGTATATTAATCAATTTTGGATTTTCATTCAGTACAAACGACTCTATAGACCTGGTTAATAGTGATATATCCATTAAATATTTTGTTACAGAATGAAGGTTCTACTATGAAGCAATCCAAGATGGGCAACAAACTATCAATTTTGACTGTCCGAATTCGAATCTCAACAACTTGAAAAATAACCTCCCCAAAAGGTTACTTCTACAATTTCTCTTTCTTTTTTACCTGGTGCTCTCTGTACTTCGATGGCAGCCAACTGATGTATTAAAAAAAACATTGGTCCAAAATATTATAACAAACTTCCCTCTATTATACAAAATAAAATAACACCTCCATCTTTTAAAAAGGCATTAAAAAAATTCCTAGTGGAAAGGGCATTTTACTCTGTTGATGAGTTTTTGACTAGCTAGTTTTCATTTTTATACAGATGTAATTTTTAGTTTTAAAACAAATGTATTGTGGTTATTGTTAAAACTAACTGACTTTTGTAATACAATTTTATAAATTGTCAACTACGAATAAAGAATTTGAATTTGAATTTGAATTTGAATTTTAAATTAAAATTTTCTACCGGGCTAAAGGCAAAAGCCACCGATAAAACCATCGACCGCCATCGCCATAGGCAATCAATGATAGAATACATAAAACTAAATTATAGATTTATAGTCAATGTTTCGAATTCTTAAATAACATCCATGGAACTTTTGAGAAATTTCTTCAACGAAATGTAAACTCGACCAATAAAAATCTTAAGGTTTTTGCAGTCTTGAATGAAACACTTCCATCAACTGGTTTAGTAAACTCCTTAAAAAAGTAAATCTTCTAGAGATCCTCTAAAAAGTCTTATGGTACCCAGGAAATTCCCTTCTTCAAAACATCTTAGGACCACTCTCTGCTGCATTTACCACTCCGCAGTGCGCGGTGTGGCTCCACGGTCGCGCGTGAAAGGAGGACGTGATCGCGCCGCGGAGTATCGGGGATCGTGTTCCACAACTATTATATTTTTACTCATTTGCTGAACGTATATTTATGTCTCCGTGTGGCGGTCTCAAGGCCTAAGCAATTACAGCATATGGCTCGGAAATACCGGGGTGCAACCGCTGGTGAACCGTTTCCGTAGTAAAAGCTTGTGTCGGAGTTGCGTTATGAAATTAATTAAAAATGTGAATAAAATCGGTCTTATTTTCTTTTTTAGAATATTGTCAAGATAACCTCCACATTTATTTTTGGTCGAATAGTGTATTGTAATAAGAAGTTGCATCCAATTTTAATATTGAGATAATTCAGAGATGCCGATCAAAAACGTTTTGGATGATTCTATACAAACTTCGTGGGTTTTCATCAATTTTCTGGTCATTAATAAGGTAAACCTCTAGAAGTCAGACATTGAATCTACTTTCTGCCTTCAAAGACGCCACCTTCTAGATCTCATTTTTCGGTTTCGGAAGAAATAGAAGATTTAATGGAGCTTTAATTACTTATCTTCTTTTGTTTATGTTAGTGCAAACGGTGTTTGTTTGCACTAACCCCATTTGACATGGTTGGCTTTGTAGTCATCTCTAGCTAACAACCGACAGCCCAAATGAATTGGAAAAGTCATAAGACCATAGGCGTCGCGCCGGGGGGGGCACGTGCCCCCCCCCCAACATGAAAAGTTTATTTTTGTAACCGCCGACCAACATTGAAAATCCAAATAAAAATTATTTTCTACTATTCTCTAAAGTCGTTTCTCTGCTCACAAGTAATTTAAATCAATTGTTTTTAGGTTAGATGTTTATTTTTACCACATTAATCGTTCACATTAATTTTAATTTTATATTTAATCATTATTACATTCATTTATTGTGAGATAAATAATTTGGTTAAAAAAAGTGGTTGGATGAAGAGATATACATTCGTTGAGTTCTTTGACTGGGCGAAGGTTGGTCACACTGTGCGCTGGGTAGTACCGGTCATTCTGACATCCTACCACAACACTCCACCCGTTTATACAGCCACCTACTTCAAAAAATAGAATGATTCAATACTTTTCCCGAACATTTACTTTGAAAATCGTAAACAAAATTAGCTTTTTAGTGCTGTATATTTTACAGTGTATAAAGCTTAAAAACCCACTTTTGAGTACGAAAAAAACCAAAATTTTCCGGGGGAGGACCCCCAGACTCCCCGGTCAGTTGTGCCCCCCCCCCCCCCCCAAAAACGTTTGGTTCACGCGACGCCTATGCATTAGACTGTTAGTTTATTGTATTACAGCGAAGTGGCAGTATGCAATAGAAATTTGTAAATTATTTGAATTTAGTTGCAAGGTTAATTTTAAAGTATAAAAACACAAGAGACTTTGTATTACTGTTGGATTGTATTAGCTACTTACTCAAAAGATTTTAAAATATTTCTTCATTGGTTATAGCATAGTCGAGCCTCAAGCAACTAAACTAAATTTTAGTTCTATAATACTAGTAGGGTTCATTCGAGTTTCAACAAAAACGGCATTCCACCTCAAAACTGGAAACTCACATTAAAGTTTAAAATCGATTTTCAAAACAAGTTGATTAGCATACCAGGTACATAAACGAAAGTCGATATCGTGCCGACAAGCCACGCCATTGGTCAAGGGTCGATTGTTATTCAGGGAAGGGCTCCTGTCGACCAATGAGATGCGGCGGATAATAAGATGCGAGCCGCGGAAAGTTATGGTGTGATGAGCGAGGAATATTGAGTTAGGAGTGTGGTTCGTGCTGTGTAGTGACATAGGTCAGGGAACACTCAGGTGCATGTTGAGTTGTTACTGTACATCGTGGTTGATTAATGGGTTTGCACAGTAAATGTTCGTAATCAAACGATTATTTGTGCTCATGCTATTGAAATGGGTTTTCAGAATCAAGAGGTTACTTTGAATACGTAAATTATGATGGTAAAATAAATGTACCCGTGACGATCGCCTAAAGGTCCGAAACATGTTGAGTTTTTAAAATAAAAAATGATACTAGGTGTACTGAGTTGAAATGCTTTTTATTTAAATGTAAATGTTTTCATTTGATGAATTATATAGAAATATATTTCTACATTTTTTAAAAGAACTTCATGATGGCTAGACACTTCTGTTTTTTTAACGTTGAGCTCTACAAAAAAGACGTCAAAAGTGTTTTATTCAATCTAGGAGCTTTTCCGAGCTCTTTTTATTCAACCTCCGAGATCACATTTGTGTTTTTACACTCAACTATTTATTTATTTACTCATCAACGGACAACCATTATACAATAATTCATAATATGCATTTCTACATCAACAGAAACTATGAAATATTGAACTATTGAATATTTTATCATCTAAGTTTTCTTGTAAAACAGAAAATGGTGCCTCTTTTGCTGAATAAGTGCAGTAGTTACCTATACATGTAAAAGTGTAGATGAATTTATGTGTAATACCTCTATGATTTTTTTTAGCGCTGGAACGTTGACTTCCCTTCCATTTTTCCAACTTTCATGCTACGTTAATAGGCAAGTTGTTTGTTATTACGTACAGAGATAGTGAGATTATTACACATAATGGTGGAGTCCTATAAGCTCCAGCGATTCAGGTGAGTTACCTAACTGTAACGAATCTAATAAACTCGAGCGGCTTGTTTCATGTTTAAACACTCACGCATGCGTACGTACGCCGGCGCGCCGCGGCAACGCACGCCTACTGATCTGTCAGGTCATGACAACGTCGTCAGCGATGGAGAAAATATGTAATTATCAAATTGTGTAGACCAAATTGTTCGTCAAAGTGAGTTGTTCTTCTCAAAACTTGACTCTACGCCTTAGTTACTTTCAGCTTGTGGACTCAACTAAACCGGAAACGAAATGTGGGTAAGGAACTGGGTTGGAATAAAACTGGGTTGGAATGAAACTATTTTGATTATGTCTTGTTATCCTACTTACTCAGCATAATTGATATAGATAAATTTTGTCATAATTGTTTTGGATAATCTTAAATTTTTATCATAAAATTTAAACCGTACAGGAATAAAAATACTTAGAAAATTAAACAATTAAAATCAAACTGTACACCCGAATGACCAGATTGCCCGGTACATCCGGTTGCAGTCGGTATACCCACCCAGTACACTCAGTACACCCTTTATACTCGGTACAGAACAAACCCTATAACCTATACCCGTTAAACCCAATACATCCGGTATACACAGTGCATCGGGTATACTCGGTATATCCGTAATGCTTTATTTACTCTATTTTCTCGGTACTCTGTACTTTATTTATAGTTTGTACAACTGGTAAACCTGGCACAAATGGTAGGCTATACCCAGTGCATTCTGTATTATTGGTACACCATATATGTCCGGTCCCCCTTGTATTCCCGGTACGTCCAGTAGACCCAATAAACGTTACAATTTTATCCTATACTCTAAAACAAGTACTTGTACGGGTTAAATTTTTTTCTTTCAATAGAGTTAAGATTTTTCCTTTTATCTGGGATGTTTGTCCAACGTAAATCGATTGGAGGCAGTCACAAGACTAGAGAAACTCTGGTTTCCGTCCCGCAGCTCTTTAAAGTGCCCTGTTATTGTAATGGAAATTTGAACCATAACAGCTGAAGGTTGTTTTTATTTTAACCGAACAAAGCTCGATCTCCCAGTACATAAAATAAAATTGCACATTCTGTTCGACCAGTACATCCGGTACACTCGTACTCTGCACACCCAACTGATCACATTGCAAACACCCTCCAGCCACACACGACTAACACACCCACTGATCCATATTACTCACTTATTTAATTTCCATTTCAATTATCGACAAGCCCTGGTTGCGTCGGGTTTACCGCGGTAACCCGAGCAGACGATTGGTCGAGTGGTTATTTTTTATTGCACGCTGGGCTGATCTCCGGTTGAGGCGATGCCAAGTTACAACAATAGCGATAACATTAATCTAACGTCCTTCGATGTGCTAATTGCTTTAATATCGTGTGTACTCACATTAGGCCGCAGGAGTTATGGGTAAGGGCGCGGGTTATTCCACGCCTCTGTTGGTTTGCTGCAAGGTGATATTGAGGTCGGAGTAGTGTTTGATGGTTCTAGCTCAGTTTTTTTAGGGATGTATGTAAGTATTGAAGGATATTGGCTTAAATACCTCCGAAGGGTATGTGCCTGATTATTCAAGTGGCGTTAAATATGACATCTTAAAATACAAGTGTTTGAAATTCTAAAAAATTAATATATTTTAAAAATATTAATTACTTTTCTGGTGTGGTAATGAAAATCATCTTAATTGAAGAGAATTTTTTTTATATTTCATTATTTAATATATTTTTGTACAAAAGGGTTGCTCATATTATAATAAATGCTATTCAACCACATAAAGAGAAACCTCATAAAACAATAGTAATACATTTTTCTTTTTCTTTTTTTTTTTTGAAATATAATATAGGAAGGTATACACTATTTTGCTCTGCAATGATGTTTATTAAAGTAAAACCTTTTTACTTAAGGTTAATAATTTTGCAATAGATTTTTTTCTTACAGTAAGAAGGACAAAAAGAATTATATGAAAAAGGGCATAACACTAAATGCAAAGGTTTCATGGAATTAAAATAGGGAATATAAAAAATACGTTTTCACCACACTACGACGAAATCACTTGTTTTACAAACGTCAAACGCGGACCGAAACACACTGCCGCCACAGGACCGAAGACGTTTGGGACCCTAGGGCCGAAAGTCAGCTGATCGTTTATTTGCTTGAAACGTCAGATCTTCGGCATTCAATAGGTTCCAAAGTCAGGATGGTTGCGATCATATGATTTTCATAGCTGTTTGTTTCAGTCATGATAAAGAAGTTGTATCGTCGCTCATAACCTTAAAGTTTTGTTTCCAAGCGAGTCAAATAATAATCAGTTTTTTATTATTCAGGGTATATTTGATTGCGTAGTGTGGTGAAAATAGCGTTCGCACCTCGGCCGAAAGGGTTTCGGCCTCTCGATCGTTTCAAATTCTCGACTTCGTCTCGAATTTGAAACACGATCTCAAGCCTGCAAAACCTCATTTTCGGCCCTTGTTGCGAAATATACTATTGAATAATTCGCAACTATGGAAAGAATGTATTTTATTCCCATATGGCTATGTCTGTACCAGTAATCAAACAGAATTAAGGTTCAAACCTCTCATCCAGGTAAAGAGAAAAAACAATAAAACATTTTAACCAAAACCACTCACTTTAGCAGACCTTCCAGAACCATAGACCACAACGCCGGTGCGTTTGTCACGTGTTATGGTACTCATATGGCTGTAGATGGCGCGATACGCTGGGTACAGGCGAGTTACGCACTGCTGCCGCTGCTGACGCGGAGGCGGACTGCTGATAAGATGCTATCAGCCAAGGTCACGCAGGTCAGCGGCGGTTCCCATCATGGCGGCCGCGTAGGACGGGCAACAGAATTCAGGATCTCGCTGCTTAGAGAGCCGCGAGTGGTGTAAGTAATGAATACTTACGCCACATCGGCTAACGATGAAAATCACATCGACTACTTAATGAAAAGTAGTCACATCGACCACTTTTCACCATCGACTGATCGACTGAGTGACTGATCGATTAATTTCGAACATCGAAGACTCTAGTCGTTTAAGGTACTCGCGAACAAGCGAAAGCCAGAAAAAACCATCTTGGATCGGTCAAGTTGCTTCAGTGGAGGTCTGCTTTAGTGAGTGGTTTTCGGTAAAAAACTAAACATATTGTTTAGTCAAAATAACCAACTGCAAAGATATTCAAGTCGAAACGAACGACTAATCAAATAGTTGACCAAATAGTCTATAAACACAGCCCATCACTAGTGGTAAATAGATAAGAGCACGTGCCTGAACAATTGTGTGCTCCAATTTAGTTTTTAAGGAGCTATTTTTGATAGGTAAAAGGAGTTTCACGACGTTTCCGTATCTTGGAACTGATCTAGTCTTTAGGTGTGAATGAACTTGGACAAAAAAGATTGTAATGAGAAACAATAAGGTAGCATTGGTTAAGAAACATAGCTGTGATCCATCTGGTTGTGTGTTACTGCTCTAAATAACTTGAATGTTATTCTCCTCCTGAAGACGGACTCAGATTTTACATCTCAAAATGTTCTGTAATTTACCATTACTAATGAATCATGTCAGTTGTCATCCAACGCAGAGGCATGTGTGTAAGCGGTAGTAAAGAGTGTGCAAGGGAATATTTTGAACACTGCTCTATGAAGGAAGGAATTAAATTATGGTTTAAAGTGAGTGTGAATGATCGGAGGCTGTAAAGTGAACTTAGGCAGTAGCCAATATTGAGTAAGCAAAGAACTAAGCTTTCCTCAAAGACATTTAAAAAAATAGGATGTTTCATATGTGCATGTTACATCGTAAACTCGCCATCGCCAACAATGAATAAACCAAAGGATTCGTTGGGCACTCGTTTTGTTAGTGAATGCAAACGTGAAAAACGCTGCAATTTCAACCGATGGATTGTGTCGTAAAGGGGGCAGTTGAGGTCATAAAAGTAGTTGTATATAAAGACGTTAAAATGGCAAAAAATATAATTGTTGGCCTCTAGATTCTGCAGGCGATTGCAATGTGTTCATTTTTTGTTTCAGAAATAATATTAATGCGTAGTGTTATACTTAAAATTGAATCTTTTTTAATTTTGAATCTTATTTTTTTGTCTGATTTTATATAGGCCTATGCATATAGACGAGGAAAACAATCCAACTGTTGCTGTTCACAGCAGCCTTTTTAACAATAGTAGTAAAACTGACCGAACATGAGTTAATAAATTATGCATTCAATTTATGGGTTTGGCTAACGTTCACCGTATGTAAAAACTCAGCTAGCATATCCAATTATGATTATTAAAACAGATTACATTCGATACACACATTAACTAGATATCGTAACACTCATTTTAATTTTTCTGTTGGACTGATTCCAACTTCATTAGCTTTCTCATGGTTTTTTATGTATTATATCAACCATAATCAATACAGTAAATGATGATAAGTAAAATATATCGTGATTTAAACTTCACAAATATATGTATATAAGAAAGGATCAAGTGTTGGTGTTTCAAATAAAAATGTAATCATTTTCATTAATGCAACGTAAATTTTTATATTGTTTTTACATCCTGGTTACATTTTGTTGCATTCATCTGATTAGTGTACTAACGCCACGCAGATAAAAAATTGGGACCAGTACTTTTTATTTGACAAGACTGCAATAAATTTGACTCAGCCTTTGGATGTGAGGAAAAGCAACTTATATCCTCCACGATAACTGCGTAACAATAATTTGATATATTCAATAGTCTTTTTTGCTTTAGTGATATACATATATTTTTATTTGATTAATACAAACATCAGTACATTTTCATGAACCTAAATTGCTTTTTAACGCCTGTTACTATATCAGTTATAATATTAAATCATTGGTATGACAATTCACTCTATCCACAATATCGTCGCGCACTCGGGCTCGTCTGAAAATTACCAAAAAAAAACCGTAATAATACAAGGTAATTAATTCGTTTTATCCCTATGTCTTTTACTTCCATTTTAAAGAAGAACAAATTAATAGATCTGGACAAATAATTTACAATTCTGATAGAGATCATTTACTTTGGAACTTGTGTTATTTCCTTGCAAACTTATACATGAAAGCTTAGTACAAAAGAAATTCTCAAATTACATAATTATAAGATGTTATGTTGAAAATAAAATTATTTCATATTAAGCAAATTTACATCTTGGAAATTCAAAATAAACTATACAGATAATAATTGAATATTTCTTCTAATAGAAATTAATATTATTTTAAATTTACTTTTGTCAACGAGCAGTGCTAATTTTGGGGAATAGTGCAAAAATATCGAACTTTATCCTAGTTCATAATTAACATTACCTCCAAATCACAAGGCTGTGCAGGAGTGCCAACAGGTTAGTTTTCAAAAGCAACAGTATTGTAACTCAATATAATATTTTAAATTCATACTATATGTTTGATTTTTTATCCTGCTTTATGCTTTGTTTAGTTTTAAAATAATTAAAGTTTAATTAATATATCAAATCAGTACATTGGGTAGAGCCTTATATAAAACATATTAAGTAAGCCTAACGAGAATCACAGACGTACATAAAACTAAGTTCTACTTTACTCCAATTTAACGGAATAAATAAAGACATCAATAAAAGCAGCATGCAGTGGAACAGAATGTTAATTGTAGCCGGTCTAGCGGCGACCCCTGGCGGCCATGTGGGAAAGCTTGGCTCGCGTTCCGCGGATATTTTAACTCTGTTTTTGCACATTACCGGAGAAACTGGAAGTGGTAACAGGGTTACATAAATCCGTACCCGAACCTGCCTCAGAGATACTTGCAGTCACGGAGGTGCGGAGGCGCGCAGCTGTGGGGGAGTTGTTGCTTTAAGAGAAAAGGTGTTTGGCCAAGAATTAGAAAAATAATTTATTTCCTTTTTCATCAACGAAGTGAAAGATACTTCTTCTAAATAAAATAAATAAATAACGTCTTTATTTGAAGCACTTGTCAGCAGCATGCTGTTTTGCACAATAACCTAGGTCAATAGAAAATATGGTCTATAGAAAAATTATACCTGTATATACAAGCCTTTCCAAAATAAACATAAGTAAGAATAATTAAGAGTATGCTCTTTTTTTGCATAGGTAAAACGTTAATCTTCTATGTATTAGAGGAGTCAAAGATTCGTTCTCCGTCACACTGTGTGTTTCTGTGTGGGTGTATGTGTGTGTGGGTGCGTAAAGCGTTAAATAAAAGCTGTTGCATTGAACATTTTCAATTTTTTCACGAACGTTTGGTAGCTCACTGAAAACATCTGCCATTAAATTGTGGAGTAAATCCCCTCTACCACTTTGAAATAATTTTGTTTTAAAACTTCTATAAAAGTAGAATCAGCGAAAATTGTTTGTAAAAACTACGGTATGCAAATAAAGATAACTTGGAATATCAAAGAAACTATATAGATTAAATATGCGACAAATAGACTTTCCGAAAAAGTACACCATGTGCTGTTTTTTACGTATCTTCAATTACATTGAGAAGGTTTTATTATTATTAGTGTAAAAAAAACTTACATGTAAAGTGCAAGAGGAAAGGTTCTCCCAATATCTTTTCCTAAATCGTAGACAAGAATTTCGCCAGAGAGCAGCAACATCTGATCCTCACCTTAAATTACAGAATTCGTTGAAATATTTTCGATTTTTGCCTGATTTGGAATAGGGGAAAACGTTATATATTTTTTTAGCAATATTATTTTATTAATGCAGTAACCCTAAATGAATATATTAAAATAACGTGAGTTAATTTCAACAAGGTTACTTGCGTCATTAACTACTGGAAGCATAAATCCCCGCCACCATTGGAGACTTTAACGAGCAAGTATTCTGATGGCGGCGTGGCTGGCCTATCCTTGAACTTTACTGGCCTAACTAATTAAGAAGTCGCCAAATAGCTTCTTAACTGAAGGGGTTTTACGGGTTCTCCGTTATGTAAGTTACCTAAAAAAATCTTAATTGATTATTTAAATGAAATATCCCTATTGCAATTTTTTATCCTGATATTTAATTGGATGGAGGAAATATTCCACTTTTCGTAATTTACGTAACTCAGTTAAAGTTATAAAAATCGGTGGAATTTTTTTTCTGTATGATGGAAGACCGAGTTTTGCTCCGTACGTGTACATACACTGTATTATGTTTCCACCATGCAGTTGGACTATAATAATGATAATTTCCACAGTATTTATGTGCAGCTGGAAGACTATTTTGTAACATTTTTGTTGTTTATCAATAACCAACATGACGATCCATATGGTCATATGTTAACAATTTCTGCTTTAAAAATATTTTTTCTTAAGGATTTGCGTTCTTATAGCTATAGAAAATAATGAAACTTCAAAGCAAGAGGTGAACTTTCAAAGCAATTGACATAAAACCTATTTAAAATCGTTTACAAGCCATTTTTTGTAAGCCATTTCAAAATATAGGAAGAACACGTACAAATATACGTAGCAATTTATAGCAATATAGGGTATTTTACCTATAAGGGTATGCATATAACAAAAATAATTCATGTTGTTAGTGATAACAGCATTTTACTCTTACATTCCAGATAAATGAAAAGAATGGTTTTCATAAAAGATTACGCTCGTAATAGCAACTTATTGTGCAGTTTTTGAAACTATCAAATATAGTAACTTTAACTTCAAAGAAGAAAAACATCTTTGTCCTGCACTATACGACACTACTATGACTACTATGAATCAACGTAAAGATCTCCATTACATATTACACATTACATTGAATATTTGCATAATTATTTTCAATAATGCTTTTTGTAAGATATATTTTAATTTACTTATTCCCTATAGCAGAAATTAATTAAAGCTGAAATTAAAAACAATTTATGTAAATGTTGGCGGTGAAATTTATTATGATTTTAAATTAACTTAAGGGAAATCATCTCAAGCACCTTGTTATAATTTAAGTGCAAAAAAGAACCCGGGCCACTACTTTTAAGACATTCTAGTACAACATAACATTTTAAACATGTCTAATTTCCTAAGTATTATTGATTGTTGCCTTATAATGCCCCCAAAAAATTTAAAAACTTTGAAATACTTATCTCTCAAAATCTGCTTTTTGTAAACAAACACCTTTTGTAATATTTACAAAAATAAATCCACCCAGTAAAACGTCTCCGACCACCCTCCTAAAGCAAAACCGTTTCCCAAAAGATTGCCAACCCTTATTAACCCCACTCCCACGCAGCAGGGTCCCGCGTCTCCCAGTAGATACCCGCAGGTCAGTCCCCCGGGTCCAAGGGGGATCTCCCGTTAAAACCGTAAAACAGGAAGTGTCGGAAGGACGGCCGGTGGGTCAGGTGTGAGCTACAGAGCTACAGGTCCTCGGCCCTTCAAGGTCGCCGCCGAGGGAGGGGTGGGGGTAAACTAGGTCTGTAGGCCCTGGTTGGTCGCCGGAGAGAGGGGAGGGGGTAGCGCCTCGGCGGCCGTGCACACCGGCGTCTCCCGTGCTACAGGCCACACGCTGTACGTCTGTACGTCGTCGTACTGTCGTGCTGTCGTACCGTCGTACCGTGCTGTACCGTCGTGCCGTGCGCGTGTGCAGTGTAGGATACGTCTGCGTGTTGCTACCGCTGCGAACATTCGGTCCGGGTGCTGTGTGAGGATTTTACCAAAAATACAGGTTAGTTGTGTATGTTATTATTTAATTATAAATAAGACACAGTACTTTATATAATGAAGTTACTAAAAAGTAATGAAGGTACCTAGGAATAGCCATAAATGTATTTGACCATTTAGTTACGGTATTAATTTATTTTTGAAGCAGGGCAGCAGAGCGACTTTAACGCTTGGTAGTACAGATGCCGGCTAGGATGTTCTGCAGCATTGTAGAAACGTCTTATTTACATGGTAATAAAAAATAATATTAATAGGTATATGTAGCGCTGATTATTGATATTCAAAATTTTATTTTCTAATTTAGAGAAAAGGGCGATTTAATTTCTTTATAAAGAGTTACACACTTTCAACCGGTGACTAAATAGTCGAGATGACTGATAATCAATGTATCTTGAAAACTATTTAAAATTATGGGGTTTTGATAGTTGAAAGGCCGGTGCATTATTTTATTTTCAACGAAGCTAAATCAGACATATATCACTTCAAAATACAAGTCCTAATCATTTGATTACAACATTTATCTGACAAACAAATAGCTGAATGCAACTGAATAGGCAATTAGGTGACAAACAAACACGGAATAACAAATAGCTGTTTTCTCAGATATTTAGAATCATAGTACAATAGGTACTTCGTTAAATTTTTCCCTAAAACTTTAAATTGTAAACAAATATTGTTCACGCAAGCCGCATAACACTGAACATAAGTCTTATGTTGATGAAAACAGTGCCGGTTTGGATGTTCCGCAGCATTGCAGAAACGTCTTATTTACATGGTAATAAAAAATAATATAAATAGATATATGTAGCCTTGATAATTGATATTCAAAACTTTTTTTCTTAATTTACAAAAAATAGTGATTTAATTTCTTTATCCAATGAATTATACACTTTCAATCGGTAATATTAATATCGGCGTATTAATATCGGTATATTAATGGTAGCAATATTTATTTCAATGTTATATTATGCCCTAAATTAAATATTTTAATAAGTCAGCTGTAAATACTTTATTGCAGGATGAATTGTCTGCCTCATAATTAATTTTTACCAACGGAAACCAAAGTAATTTTTCGAAATATTCAAAAATTTAAGTCATTTAGTATGTCAAGGTGATAGTCGTTGCCCGCTGCCATTTTTAAAGTGCTGAAATCGAACCTGAACATCAAGGAGGCTAAACAGTTCGTAAAATACTTACACTTGACAAAAATAAAGCCAAAAGTTCTCATCAATGTCAAGCGTTAACATTTGAAGAAATCACTGAAAGGATTTCTTAACAAAAAAATTATGCTATGCAATTTTTAAATAATTGTAATAAAATAAAAACCGTTACTCACTGCATATTTAGGATTAACAAAAATAATTTGATAGTCTCTACGCAATCAACACAAAATTTCTTAAAATGAAAACATTCAAAGGTACAGCAATGCAGAGAGTCAGTTCGTGCAATTAGTGATATGGGTGTTAAGCTTTTATTTTAAAAGTCAAAATCAGAAATAAAAGCTCAGGAAAAATAACAACCATATTACTCTTTACAATTTTTATGACTGTACCCAGTTCAATAGAAATCCTGGTTTCAGAATAAAAAATACAGTACGTAACTGAAAACCGATATAACTTTTTCGCCAAAGCCTATTAGTCCTGTAAAAGAAATTAAAAAATTATAATCTTGTAGTTTTTATAAATTTTATATAAAATAAACATTTGATTTAATTTAAAATTTTTTAGTAAAAAAAGAAGTAAGAAGTAAAAACGTGGGAAACATCTCTCATGAAACAGCATTGCCGTGTTTGCATTCTGCAGTAGATTGCGACAGTGTACATAGCTTGATTTACGCTAATGTGGAGGTTTACGGGAGTGACCTTGGTCATAAAGTCTTCCGCCATCGCCGGGAATATGATGTGGATCATAAACATGAGCGGGGTGGGTACCGGGCAGGGCAACTAGGCGCAACCAGGCGCAACTAGGTCTAGAGCCGTGGCTGGTGTCAGCGACCAAGATAGGACCCGGGGTGTGACAATGAGCGCAGAGAAACAAATTGGTCGAGAAAAGGGTTGGATTAAACGTAAAATTATTTTTAAATGATATACAACTTGATAATTTAAAATCGCAGTACCAGCCCATTGTCATCGTCCCCTTTACAGCGAACCAATGAGAACAAAGGGGAGAAGCCCGGTACAGTTAGGTTAAAAAATGTCCGGGTTTGTCGCAGACCAACTTTGTCGTTTTTCAGAAATGAAACTGTCCGGGTTTGACGCTGTCCGACTGACGTTTTGGGATTTTTAAACAGTCCGGATTTGATGTTGTCCGACTTTGGTAGCGTCCCGATGTGCAGAGGACGGTATTAGATATAGTTGGTATTTTTAAAGAACACACATTACTGAAACATAATGGGTAGCTGTCCAAACCTGTGTATAGGTGTCTAAGCTACATTGAAGCAAAAAAGGATTGTTAAAATGATTCGTTGAAAGGTGTAAACATATTTGTTAAAGTTATCATTGTTATGATGAAACCCTTTTAGAAGATGATCTTCGTGCAAGTAGCCAACAATTTTTGGAATAAAAACAAAATATTTAAAAATATATTAAAACATGTAGGCCTAGTTTGTTTAATTTTATGGTTGGGCACAAGAGGTTTCCTAGTGAAACTTTGACATGACATTTTAACTATTTGCAGCTTAGTGATAACAATTGCAGTTAAGTTTTGACTATTCCATTATTTACAATAAAGACTAATTTTTATAATAAACAAGTATGAAATTGGTGTTAAAATTACGTCACTATTCTCTTAATTAAAATGATTATGTACATAGGAAATATAAGATTCAAAAGAAAGATAACTGGTGTAATAATTTTTCTATACTTTTAATAAGAATTTTTCTTTTAAAACTAAGGACATATTTTCCCAAATCATATAATATTTAGCTACCAATTAATTATTCAGCTAATAAATATTATCATCTCTTATGCACCCCCACCCTCTAAAAGTATTCCCCCATACAACGTATGCAAGTATGTATCCCTACATAATACACACAATTAGGTCTACACCCTAAATAATCTTAGCCTGAGTGCCGTGGTATCTCACAATTCACGCTTCACCAATCCTGCGTTCCCCACAAGAGGTCAGTGTCTCCAGTCCGCATTTCCTTGTCTACTCTCAACTCTCTGCTCATTTCAGTCCAGTGGACCTAGTCTACGATTCCTGACTTGCCACAGTCTTTACAGCCCCGCTAGTTAGCAGCAGTGAGCATTGTTTGCGTCTATAAATACTTCCCAGGTAGCCACGATTATTGTGTTTAGATATGTAGAAAGTGTGGTTCTCCGAAACTGAAAGTTCCTCGGATAATTGGAGAGGTGGTTTGGAAAAAGGTAATGTTTAATTTGTAGACTTTGCCCCTCATTATGGTGTTTGGAGTAAGTAGTGAAAGGAGTTAATACAAATTTGGGCAGACCTAAGCTAAAGAGGGTTTACTACGACTGTGATAGAAATATTCTTCACCAACTGGCAATTAGCCTACTTGAAAATAAATACGTAATAACTATTTCAATTATTAAGGTAAATGGTTATTAGGTTTTGTAAAATAAACACAAAACACCAGTCTAACAAACATAATTAGATACCACTAGTAACAAAAATAAATATTTCCTGATACATTTTACGGGAATCATTATTTCCGCTTATCAAGAAAAATTCAATACATTCAATAACTTAAGGGACCAACTAAAACAAGCAGAAGTTTATATTTGATAAGCCAAGAGACAGTATTGGCCGATACGGGTGTTTCTTTTTGTATTTGAAAAATATAGATTCAGTTTAGTATTTAAAACCACATTGTTTGAAATCGAAGAATGTTCAACTTAACGTACAGTTAGAGCATCCATACTTTTAATACGATTGGAGTTTTTTGTGGTCAAGACTCCGCCTATAGCTCTGAACCGATTTAATATTTGTGGTGTTGTTGGAAAGTGTTCGGGTTGACGTTTTGCAGGGAATAACATTTTTATATTAGGGTTTCACTAAAAGAAAGAGCTCTCGATTCCCTTTAGTTTTTATATTTATCCTTAAGATTAACTTAAGATTGGGGCCGAAATTTTATGTACCAGTTGATTATAATCAACAAAGATTAATAAGCAGGCAATCGAGGAGAAAACAAATATACGACTAAAATCAATAAGGACTTTTTTTGTACGGTACGTTGTTTTAGCTTATAATATGTAAAACAATAAGTTCAGCCCAACAGTGCCACAACTGCAGTATAGTCCAAGTCAAATGTTTTGGCCCAGCCATCCATTAGCCTATTGACAAAACTTACACTAGTCTAATGCGGGCACTGCATGATATTTGACGCTTTCTGTACTGCTAGGTGCGTTGCGGCTCCAAGCCCCCAGAAGGTGCTCTCGATTACAACTGCAGTAATGTCTGAGACAAATAACGTGGCCCAGGCAATCTATTAGGCCAATGCCGAAGTTAACACTAGTCTAATGGGGGCACAGGGCCATGATAGTCGACGCTACCAGTACCGCAGCGCGGTGCGGCTCCAAGCCTCCGTCCTCGGATGCCTCCGCGTCCCTACCATTACAGCAATCCTAGACCGCCTCTCCCTACGGGAATTACGAGTTTTGTCTGCCGTTTGTGCCTGGTAGGAACGTAAGTTCCAGTGTAATTTCCTGTAAATAGTGCCTGGTAGCAGCAGTGGCAATGTTTTAGGTTGGCTTGGGTGAATTAAAATATACGCAGTCGGATGATGGATGTACTACAATATTTATAAGAAAAATAGATTGTGCTTGACACACAGTTTTGTATTTTCGCTAAATTAGAAATAAAGCCCAGTGTACACAAAATGGTTAAGCGTACAGTAAAATAAAGAACTAATAAAATAGCGACCTCACATGACGATTTCCATCAAGTGCATAGCCTAACAAGTCCTACATCTCTCGTTCATATTCGCCTCAAAATACCCCTTATTGATGGTCGGTGTCTTAAATCGTATTGTAATGAAATTATTTCGATAGGCCCTAAGTTTGTGTTGTTTCATCTTGTGTTTAACACACTACTTTGAGGAGGTACTAACTAATTCCTGGTCAAGTTATCCCGCAATCACATTTAAGTTAACAGATCCAAATTGTTTAAATTGTGGGAATCATTGACTGCCAAACTTTCAAAACACAATTGAATTCATACGGTTAAAAGATACCTCAATGTTTCATATACTTTTAGTTAGCAGTCTAATTTATTTTTAAAGAAAATGTATATTCAGATGCCCCCAATAGTTTACAGTAAACCTTATTAATTATTGTCACATGTTTACGGTAATTTAAAATGTATTCGTGAACTTTGGCGCCAATATTTTGGTTACTAAAATCAACATAGGTAGTATTGTCATTACATTGACTGAAAATCAATCTGCAATTCATATAATATAATCTAAGTACTATAATTAGAAAATAACAAAGTTCTAAGACATGTCCTGTTTTGAAGAAGTAAGCAAGAAGTAAGTCCTTCAGGAATACTACAGGAGAGCCTGGGCATTAACATTCTTCTCTGGTCGGCCATAACTCGCTTCCAGTCGATGGGACATTGGTAGGAAAGTTATCCAGACTGGAAACTGGAATTCCCACTCATAAAGCAAGCTGCGATCGAACATGTATTTGGCGTGTTTGGCATTTAATTAAATTTGCAAAATCAACGGAATGTGAAAGTTTGATAAGCGGAATAAATAAGGGTTTATTGCACCAAATGTATAAATAAATATATATTTATTTTTATATTTTTGTTTTATGTTGTACAGGTTGTAATATAATATATAAAATGTATTTTAAGTATGTTTTTCAATTACATTCAAATTTATTTCATGCAAAATTCTTACAAACACCAAAGGGGAAAATGCCATACTCTATGTAAATAATTAAACTACGCCATTTCCAAAAAAGTATATTTTTAGGATTTATTTTTACTTGATTGTGTTAAAGACATAATTGATTGTTCTAAATTCTGACTCAATATATTGAGGCAATTTTGATCATTTGCTGGACTCACTGTATTCAGCACTTTTTATGAGAAATGCAAATAAATTGCATTAAAAACGCTGTTTCAAGATATATCTAGCCGTAAATGTTTCAACTTTAACGAATTACACGTTAATAGTTTATTTTGGTTTCGTTTTAAAGCACAAACAAATTATTGTTGTTTATATTGATAGTGTTTCACGTTCACGTAAAATGTCAACCAAAACGATAACGTTTTATATTTAGGCATATAAAAAGACCAAAAATAAGGGAATCGAATAAATCATTAAATGTCACCCCACGGCGACGCGGGTCGGTGGAGTCAGAATTCCCAAGCCTAAGGCGATTACCCACATAACACTGACCGAAATAGCGCGCAGAGACCTTCAAAATGACTGAAGTGACTGATTTGTTTTTATGAATTTTAATCTGAAAGTACTATCAAATGGTCAGACTTATCTGCCATGTTTTTGGCCTGTTTAAAAGATTGACCTTCGTCGACCAACCCTGAGGCCCTGATTATTGATTGTTAACATGTCTCTGATAGGATTAAACATCAAGGACGATTACTTAGTTTGATTTAACATAAAAATATTTATGTATTGTTATTTTGACTATAAACCAATCCACCTTCCTGTAAAAAACAAGAAATTTATAATATTAAAAGGAAAGCGTCTATCAATGGCACTTATTATTTATTTTTTAAGGACGAATTGTTTTCTTACCTTCCAAAACGGCAAATAAATTAAAATAAGTTATCAAAATTCGTTAATTCAAATTTTTATTTATTTAGTAATCTTTTCCCATAATTAAATAGAGTAAATTAATTATATAAGTTCCACAGCAAATTTCAAACTTAACTACGTTTACTTTAAGACCTTATAGGTTAAGCAGCCATTACATTTAATCTACTACTATTGAACCTCTACCTATCCCACAGCATGACTCCCATTTTTTAAGCATTGAAAGTGAAACATTTGTGTTTAAATTAAAAAGTAAGGTGAATGACTCAGAAAATGCGATATCTTTTATAATTAGTGGACTGTAATACATTTTTTTTATACAGTATAAACAAAAATATATAGTATGAAAGGTTTTAACTTTAAACTATGTGCAGTCTATATGAGACAGCAGATGTTATAAACTTGCCAATCTGTTTTTGCGCAATCATGATGTCGAGAAATCATCTTATAAGAACCACAAACCTATGAGAAGTATCAATCTCCAAATGATATGCATATTCGTTTAATCAAATATAAATTAATTATAAAAATCTCGATCCTGTCAGAGTAAACAGAACGTATAGCAAACATGTCAGTCAGCAGATCCGCGGGAGCGGCGAGATAACAGATAGGAGAGGCGGACGTCGTTAGCGACTGGATGATTGGCAAAACCGCGGTCGTGTCCGTCCGCCCCCGCACTCGGTCCGTCCATACTGCTGCCGCACTCGGTCCGTCCATGCTGCTGCCGCACTCGGTCCGTCTGCACTTCCCCCGCACTCGGTCCGTCCATCCTGCTGCCGCACTCGGTCCGTCTGTACTTCCCCCGTACTCAGTCCGTCCATGCTGCTGCCGCACTCGGTCCGTTTGCACTACCCCGCACTCAGTCCGTCCATGCTACTGCCGCACTCGGTCCGTCCATGCTGCCGCACTCGGTCCGTCTGCACTTCCCCCGCGGTCGGTCCGTCCATGCTGCTGCCGCGTTCGGTCCGTCTGTACTTCCCCCGTACTCAGTCCGTCCATGCTGCTGCCGCATTCGGTCCGTCTGCACTTCCCCCGCTTTCAGTCCGTCCATTCTGCTGCCGTACTCGGTCCGTCTGCGATTCCCCGCACTCAGTCCGTCCATGCTGCTGCCGCACTCGGTCCGTCTGCACTTCCCCCGCACTCAGTCCGTCCATGCTGCTGCCGCACTCGGTCCGTCTGTACTTCCCCCGCACTCAGTCCGTCCATGCTGCTGCCGCACTCGGTCCGTCTGCACTTCCCCCGCACTCAGTCCGTCCATGCTGCTGCCGCATTCGGTCCGTCCACACCACCCCTGTAATGAGTCCATCCATACGGCTGCCACGTTCGGTCCGACTAGCACCCAAACTGAGCCCGTACAAACTTCCCCCACACTGAGTCCATCTATACTGATGCAGAACTCGGTCCGTCCGCGCTGCTCCCACATTCAGTGTGTGGTACCGGTACCGGGACCTTATCTACAGCTATAAGGAAATAAAAGGAGCGAGGGAGTGCTGTTGTGTCCTTGCTTTTAACATCAACTCAGCCACTCCTCGGCTTGTTTTAACTTTGTTGAGTATAATCAACATCATGTATAAAGAGCGTAATTTAAATATAACAAATGTAGGGGACTAAAATAGCACCCCTCTTAGCCTAAAAAAATATTAATCGAAAACCATGTAGTGGGCATAATTGTATTTATTTTTAACTTTAATAAAACTCGTCATCAATCAGCTGCTATGAAATATGTTTCCCGATCCCATTGCCTGTAACCAACTGCTACACTCAATTTCTCGCTTATACATCTTTCATTATTGTCACAAACCAAAGTTAACTTAAATCCTCATGTCATTTAAGGCTATTTCACATAGATCTTGTATCGCACAGCCATATAAATCAAGGCACCTAGGGATGCTCAGTAGGTCTACCACTGTGGGAAGAACTAGCTCAACCGCACACCACACCAACCGCGACTGCTGGTACAGCCGCAGTAACTACCAGAGAAACCCCAGCCGCAACGCACCCCTGCGGCCGCGCTCGGCGCTTAATTGGAAGAAAATGGGCGTCAGGTGTTGCGATAATTGGTCTGTGAGAACGCGACGTCTCGCGTCTCGCGGCTGCGATCGGAGTTGGAATCACGGCTTGGACAGAAAACGTGTTCGATCTCACGGGAATTTGAAATTGATTCGGCTAACGGGACACTGTAACTAACACGTGGAAGGCAATAATTCGGAGAGCTTAAGAGATAATTGAAATATAACTTTCAGAAGAATTTTTAATCTTATGTAGCAACTTGTAATCAACTCAAACTCTATAATTTCGGAAATTCGTTTGCTTTTTGGAGATTCTAATACTTTACAATTTAACGATCATCGGATTTAGCTCAGAAGACAACTGTTTTGTTTTTCCATTCGTATTATCATTTCATTGCCAGATACACAGATACTAGTCCACTTCTTCTGTAATGATTCTCATTAATTTGTAGAGTCATTAGTCATTCAACACGAAGTAATAAGCTTTTCCACTAAAACTAATGTTACAAGACAACAGTACTCTCGACTCACAAAACAAGCCTAATCAAACTAAAAAGAATCAAGTCATGCCCAATCAAATAAACAGGCAATTGTGAAATTGTGTATTGAAAACTTACCGTCCATTCGCGAAAGACGTATCCAGTTCTACAAACCCGAGCTGGCCAATAAATCTAGCGGACTGAGGGTGTCGCAAGGCCGTATAAGGTCGATCATGTGTCGTATTTCTGCGGTGGAAATGCTGGTTTCGTGTGCGACGAACAGCGGGGGTGCCGGGCCGGAGCCCTGAGGTACGCCTGTTATGAATGAACTCATTAACCACCGCTTCGTGCTCCGCGGGAATCGGCGCGACCGCGTCGTGCCGCTCGCAGCATTTACAGCACGAATATAATGCGGAGCAGCTAAAGCGGCGATAGGATTATGTATGGTTCGGAAATTTAGAATGAGGGAGTGGAAAAGGTAATTTGTGTGGATGAAAAAGATGTTTATTTCATTTGACAGTTTGAAATTGCACCGCAAACGTCAGGAAGTTACATGCAAGTAGAATAGGTCTTGGCATCTTCTAATGTTGCGCTCAGAGTGTGTCGAGCGCTGGTTTGCGTGTGTCGAGCACTTAGTTTACCATTAAAGCCGCGAAAGAGCAGCACCGTCGCTGCCTTCGTCTAACTTAACTGTAGCTAGTAACTGGATGTAACTAGTAACTAGTAACTTAACTGTAACTGA
The DNA here is from genome assembly GCA_035578135.1 of Flexamia atlantica. NCBI lineage: Eukaryota > Metazoa > Arthropoda > Insecta > Hemiptera > Cicadellidae > Flexamia > Flexamia atlantica. The sequence goes on along the minus strand of JAQJVK010000012.1, from coordinate 717,373 downwards.
ATTTAAATGTAACTATTACTTGGGCGCAACAGAAGACCCATTTAAAAGCGACCTCTGTTTGATTCTTCTCTGTGGTCTTATCTATTTTTTGTCTGGAGGAGGTGATAGCTTGCTCTTGGTAAAGGTGTCCCAAACGAGATAATGTCGTACTCAAGAATACTCGAGACAGAATCGAGTAGTATGAATATGGATCGGGTTGTGATTGGATGGGTTTAAACTGATCCAAATAATTTTCAAAGTAAAGATTGTAAGTAAAGATTTAATATGGTAATATTGTATATTCTTAGTTATTATTATTATCGCGTTGGAGAACCCGCCGTCAACGGGAACTTGGTGTTGTGAATTATGAATTAGTTTGAGGGATATTGGTAAATGAGTCAGTGAAAATTAATTTAAACATGTCACAAATCCTAAACTCCATATCATTTATACTTTCCCTTTATAAAGTCAATGTCTTAATAGTGATGTGTAGGAAATAGAAATTGGAAACAGTGTTACCTCGGATTAATTATTTGAACTTTGCAATAGCTATCTGAAGTTTGAAATAATAAATATAATTTAGTAGCTTTATAATACCAAAATACAGTAATACAAATACATTTTGTTTTCATTAAAGCTATTATATTTTATCGAATTTAATATCAAGAGGATCAAAGAGAACAGGTTGATTGACACGTAATACAGATACATATTTACTCTTACCTTTAAGCTGAGCTGTTATGTCCCGCTTCCTTCTCTTATACAGATATTCCAGCCCAATTATAAAGGAGTAAAGCCTGGATTCCAGCATCAGCTATGTGACACGTGATATCTCGTTGTTCAGTAGCACCAATTATACATTAATTAAGGATCAAAGCGATATGTTGGTACAGTCATTAGTCTCTCCACGGAATAACGCATAACATAGGCATGTAGGTGATATCACAAACGTTGAAAACATTCTAGAGGAAAATATTTCTCCTAATTATACTACAAGGAACAGCTTTATAACGGTTAATTTCTCTCTGAGAATGTAAAATGTGCCTTAGTGTTTCATTTTGTAGGGCCTATCTTGAACTAAAAAAAATACATAAGCTATTTTTGTGAAAACCCTGAAAAAAACATGACTATTGTAATTGAGGTTTACTATTTGCCTGACACACAAAAAAGTTGTTGAAACTTCCACAAAAAAAAGGTTATGAAAAGTCCACTTCTGTTATGACCTAGGGATAGTAAGGGGTCTTTAAAAGGTTCTGTGGCGGAGTCTGAAAGTATATCAGTAAGCAACCACGTAGTAATCCGTTTTAATGGCTAATGAATGAGTGTTTAGGCACTTTTGGGCACACGGCTTTCAGTTCAGAATGTCCGCGCCTTCTGATATTTTCTTCATATTGAAAGGAGGAGGATTAATGATAAGTCAGTGAAAGAGTTTTGAAGAGAAAGTCAGTTTTCCTCCCCCCCTACAACCTGAGAGCTTACCCCCCCCCCCCCGATGAGCTTTCCTGAGCTGGGGGGGGGGGGTTACTGTTTGAGGGCTTTTATTTCCTATAAATAGTGATTTATAGGCAATAGGTACCTTGGTACTTTTAATTTGCATTTATGCTAGGTAAGTTAGGAAAGTTTAATTAGTTTTGTTGTCAAATGCTAAGTCATAACTAATTCAGTATTGGCTATAAGGCCCTCTAGGGAAATTTTACCGACTACTGTCAAGTATACCTCTCAAGCAGTAAACCACATGTCTCTCGAGCATGTTACCTCTCGAGCATAAAACCCATTTTATGATTAATCAACTACTATCAACGTTTTTTATCCCTGCCACATAGATCGTGGATGATTTACAACGATGACAAAGCTCTAAATTTATCTTCTCCATTTCACACTCTTCTCTGTTAATTATTGATCCAGGAAAACGCGTAGTCAGTGCTGCGACCAAATAAAATTTTTCATAAAAGTAAGCTTTTTCCCAATATATAAATAAAGTTCCCAGCAATTAAAGTAATCAAGCCGTAGTGACCACTGACTGTTCAATATCTGTGTACATGATTAACTCTTACAGATTATGCTAAAAATCCCAAGGCTGCTAGGTAATACCTAGAGAAACATTTCAGTTAGTTTATTGCCTTTTTTTTTGTAAACAAGTATTTTATCTCATTTATCTGTTTCTTGTAATTATAATTTTAAAATTACTCTCAATAATAAACAGATAGTGCAATAATATCTTTCTAATTTTATGTTTACCAAACAACTATTTTTAGTTAATTTCAACTAAATAGTTACAGAATAGTTAATACCATAAAGGTATTATGAAGCCAATAGCCAATGGACTAAAATAAAATATAAAATGAATCTCGATGAGCCACTTTACTATATAATTTACCTTATTTAGTTTCCAAATTAGCTTCAAATCGATGCACTGTCACCTCTCGAGCATAAAATCCATTAAATTTCCCCTATAGGGAAGAAGCTGTTACCGTAGTACTTGTGGTAAGACCTAAGCCCCAGACCATGATAACTTTTCGTTTTGGGGCCCCCAGAAGAAAAAAACAGCATTCGTTCGAATTTATATATATGTCTGTTAACACGATAGCGACCGTAAATATAGTCCGATCGTAATGAAATTTGGTACAGACGTGTAAAGTGGTAATCATTCGGACGAGTTCGTGAACCAGCGATCGGACCATTGGAAGGGGGGGTTAAAGGGGGATAAACCCCTCAAAATGAGTTTTTTGAGTTTTTACCATAGAAAAATTTAATTTATCGAATTTTCGTTTGCACCATTGAATTCAGCTCAAAAAAACAAACAATTTACTATCTTGAATTGCTCTAAGTCCATTGGTTATCGAGATATTCAAAGTGGTAAACACTGTACGTTGTCCTTATGTTAACCTTATGGGAAATAAGTACAATTCTATTATATCTTGCTTATCTCTCAACATATCTTGATAAAACTCCGTTTGTGGCTTCATCTAGATGAGAACTAATAATAAATAGTCTAAAAGCCCCGATATTTCCATTTTCGTGGCAGTTATCCTGCATACACATTCCCCATGTTATTCTTATGGAGCCTACCAAAACATGTCAAATCTCGCTATGTTGGATTTAAATATGTCGTTTCGCATTTGAAATTTGCCGAGTATGCAGGTCTGCTGCATCGGGGGTATTGTTATTCTCTATCACACAGCGCGATGCAGCCCGGCGCATCACCTACCACTCCCCGCCGCACTCCCCGCTTCCTTGTGGCCCTCGTCGCTGTCGGAACACCGCGGCACGTTGTCTAGTTGTCTAGGTGCCCCGAACATCTGCTAGTTTCCTTCTGCACTCCGACAAGTTTCCAACGACGGCGTAATTACCGCAGATAGCCGCCAGTAAATGTATCGCTGCCGGAGCCAATTAATTGTTTTGGGTCAACTTGTTTTATTTAGAACACGTGTCGCCGGGGCAATGGGCATGCTTTGTTTGATAAGGAATGGGGCACTTGAGTTATTAATTAGTACAGGTTTCTTTCGAGTCGGTTTTGCTGCGCTCGCATTGTTAAGTTCCTAGTTTTAACGTTAGTAGTCATTAGTTTGTAGGGCGTGGTGGGCATGTGCATGGTACTGGTTGGAAAATGTTATTAATTAGTTCGACCATTACCGTGATTTTTAACAGTTCAGCATTGCAATGCCACAGAGAAAATTTCATAGACACAGATAAATCTTTCGAGCTCTATACATATATATTCACATAGAGTTCTATACTGGTCGACACACGCTGCTAGCTTTTCCGTTTATTCTGCTAATAAAACAATGCATATTATAATCAGGTCCTTGAACTTGTTATTCCCATGTTAAATCGTCGGGATGAATACAAAACCTTCGAAGCGTCGGGGGCTCTTCCCTTCATTCTAACCTTTATACATTTTATTTTCTGTAAAACTTCACGCTGATATCTTTGCAACGACGCCTAAATTATTAAAATCAGAACTGTAGGAGGAAGCTTGATTACAGGATAACGCCTAGCATAATAAAAAACGAAGAGATATAGATTAAGACAAGTGGCTTGAAGGGGCTAAAAGCCCCTTATGAGGGAAAATTCAAACAATCATTATTTACTATAGTACAAAATACTTTCAAAGCAAACTAAATCTACCTTACATTGATATCTAGCCTACCACATGGTTTTTAATCAAGTATCAGCATAAAATGTTTTATGTAAACAAAGTAGACGTTTTTAGACCCCAATGCTTTTTAAATGGCAGATATTTTACATTATTTCTCGTTTTCTGATGAATTTCAAGCAATTTCATTATTTTTCCCGCCATCATGGAATAGTGACCTTTAATTTGAGCCCTCTCCCATCTTTTTACGACTTGCCAGACGCCCACAATGTTGACGCAAAGAATCGCCTTACGAAATTAATATATGAAAGATGATAGATAACATTGTGACGTGAAATCTTTTAGCCGTCCTATCAATGGTCTTTTCCCCTCTGGCCTATAGTGTATGGCTTCAAAACCCTTTAGGGCCACATTTCGTAAGCTTCTGAAGTTTCAATTTCAATTTATCAGAAGGCTAAAATACACAAATCAGCATTCAAACAGCTATACAGAACGCAACAAAAAATAGAAAGGTTTTTGGCTTAACTATATTGGGATATGTTAGTCAATTCTCGTATGAAATGATCTCCAATACTAGAAGATCACGGGCTCAGGGATTTCCTTGTGAAACTGTAATTCAAAGCGTTCAACGTTCTCAGAATATCCCCTGAAAGTTTCAGCCTATCATTACCTAGCTTTTTCCCTCAGCTATCAACTTGAAAGTATGTCGCATGTCTAAAGGATTATTGACAACTTCATTGTTATATATTAAGTGATTTGTTCTGAACTTTTAAGCACAGAATTACCAGCAATATCTTCCAGCACTGATTTACAGCACTGTCTACCAGTACTGACTCTTAGAGCTGACCAGCAGCACTGATTCCTAGCACTATTTCCAGCACTGACTACCAGTAATGACTCTTAGAACTTACCAGCAGCACTGGTTTCTAGCACTATTTCCAGCACTGTCTACCAGTACTGACTCTTAGATCTGGCCATCAGCACTGGTTTCTAGCACTATTTCTAGCACTGACTACCAGTAATGACTCTTAGAACTGGCCAGCAGCACTGGTTTCTAGCACTATTTCTAGCACTGTCTACCAGTACTGACTCTTAGAACTGGCCAGCAGCACTGGTTTCTAGCACTATTTCTAGCACTGACTACCAGTAATGACTCTTAGAACTTACCATCAGCACTGGTTTCTAGCACTATTTCTAGCACTGTCTACCAGTACTGACTCTTAGAACTGGCCATCAGCACTGGTTTCTAGCACTATTTCCAGCACTGACTACCAGTAATGACTCTTAGAACTGACCAGCAGCACTGGTTTCTAGCACTATTTCCAGCACTGACTACCAGTAATGACTCTTAGAACTTACCATCAGCACTGGTTTCTAGCACTATTTCTAGCACTGTCTACCAGTACTGACTCTTAAAACTGGCCATCAGCACTGGTTTCTAGCACTATTTCCAGCACTGACTACCAGTAATGACTCTTAGAACTTACCATCAGCACTGGTTTCTAGCACTATTTCTAGCACTGTCTACCAGTACTGACTCTTAGATCTGGCCATCAGCACTGGTTTCTAGCACTATTTCTAGCACTGTCTACCAGTACTGACTCTTAGAACTGGCCATCAGCACTGGTTTCTAGCACTATTTCTAGCACTGACTACCAGTACTGACTCTTAGAACTTACCAGCAGCACTGGTTTCTAGCACTATTTCCAGCACTGACTACCAGTAATGACTCTTAGAACTTACCATCAGCACTGGTTTCTAGCACTATTTCCAGCACTGACTACCAGTAATGACTCTTAGAACTTACCATCAGCACTGGTTTCTAGCACTATTTCCAGCACTGACTACCAGTAATGACTCTTAGAACTGACCAGCAGCACTGGTTTCTAGCACTATTTCCAGCACTGTCTACCAGTACTGACTCTTAGATCTGGCCATCAGCACTGGTTTCTAGCACTATTTCCAGCACTGACTACCAGTAATGACTCTTAGAACTTACCAGCAGCACTGGTTTCTAGCAATATTTCTAGCACTGTCTACCAGTACTGACTCTTAGAACTGACCAGCACCACTGATTTCTAGCACTATTTCCAGCACTGGCTACCAGCACTGACTCTTAGAACTGACCAGCACCACTGATTTCTAGCACTATTTCCAGCACTGGCTACCAGCACTGACTCTTAGAACTGACCAGCACCACTGATTCCTAGCACTATTTCCAGCACTGGCTACCAGCACTGACTCTTAGAACTGACCATCAGCACTGATTTCTAGCACTATTTCCAGCACTGACTACCAGTAATGATTTCCGCACTGTCTACCAGCACTGATTCTTAGAACTGACCTGCAGCGCTGACTACCAGTACTGACTCTTAGAACTGGCCAGCAGCACTGATTTCTAGCACTATTTCCAACACTGGATACCAGCATTGACTCTTAGAACTGACCAGCAGCACTGATTTCTAGCACTATTTCCAACACTGGATACCAGCATTGACTCTTAGAACTGACCAGCAGCACTGATTTCTAGCACTATTTCCAACACTGGATACCAGCATTGACTCTTAGAACTGGCCAGCAGCACTGATTTCTAGCACTATTTCCAACACTGGATACCAGCATTGACTCTTAGAACTGACCAGCAGCACTGATTTCTAGCACTATTTCCAACACTGGATACCAGCATTGACTCTTAGAACTGGCCAGCAGCACTGATTTCTAGCACTATTTCCAGCACTGGTTACCAGCACTAACCCTTAGAACTGACCATCAGCACTGATTTCTAGTACTATTTCCAACACTGGATACCAGTACTGACTCTTAGAACTGACCAGCAGCACTAGCTGCCAGCACTGACCGCCGCGCCGCCTGGTGGTTAATATTCACCCCAGTCACGCTCTACAACACGGATTAACCGCCCTAATTGTCTATTCACGCTCCCTACAATTACAGCTACCGGAACTGCCGCTTGTTTCTGTCTTTCCACCGGAAACAGCTAGCGCTCCACACGGCAGCGGCGGTATCTTACTGGGGATCTTTGTAAGGCTGAGACTTCTTTCAGTGCTCGTTCGAGAAGCCAATAGGTTCTGCTGAAAAAAATGCTTTTTCTAGTTAATTTAAGTTTTATCGTTAAGAGATTTCTACATTATTCTACTTTAATGTAACGTATTTAATATACTGAATTGATCTCAAACTACAAAAGGTACTCAGAACATCATTTCTGTTGCGAGGGTTTTTCATTAATGAAAATTATGCCCATATGATGGAACTGTCGGTCCAACAGAAAATTTAGAATTAAGATTTATTTGACTCTATTAACGATATAAAAAAGAATAAACCCACAATAAATAGACCGCTTTGATTATGAAATAAAAAACGGAATAAATTACTCTAAGAACGTATGATTAAATAATCACCATTCCCTATCACTAAACCAATAAGGAAACCTGACAAGCAGCTAAATCGACGACCTTAAATATAATCCTAATTTCACTAAAAGTACTACCAGGACCACAAACACCTGATTTTACGACCTTATACCACTTTGATCCTAATTCCGCCTAAAATACCCGCCGAACTCACTCATTACCTAAACAACTTCTAAACACCGAGTATTTCCAGCCACTTGCCGGATTACAGGCATAAATCCTCGCAAAAGATCCAGATCCGTTGATAAAGGTTCCTCCGGGCGAAGAATAAATTGCCCAAACGCTCGCCATCATTGCGGCATTTACATAATGCAATACGAGTCGGCAATAATTGCACACCGGGATAATTTATATCCGGCCATCTGCAAGTGTATCGAAAGCCACGCCGTTTGATTGATTGTATCCTCGGTGAACTTTTCTCTTCCTAGTCGCAGGCCCCGTGCTGTGCTCGGATGATTTATTAATGGGGTGTTGCTGTTTTGCTAATGGGAACCGCCGATAACATCGGGGTCCCACTTTATAGAATTAAATACGTGTGAAATCCTCCGCCATTAAGTGGTATTTGTAAGATGCGAGATTGGAGATTGACTCGGGATTACTGAAACCTTTCCAGTCTGAAATTATTGGGAGAAGTCGAGGATAATCAATCTTATTATTTTCACCGTGTTTGAGGAGACCGGAGGTCTATCAGTTTTATGCCGATGGTGTTGGTGGGAATTTAATTTAAAAAACCTTATCCGATTCGAGTGTTTCTAACTTGAGATCTTCGAAGTAATTTGGTATCGTGTTTATAAAATAACTGTCTTTGACCTAGACATTAGCGGTAACGGTATTTCTTCTAAAGCCCGTTTCGCAATAAAAGTAGAAAACAGACTCGGGACAGTTCCCACACAAGGTCAATTGGTAGACAAACAATCTCACGGTACTAAACGTTGTTCCCAAACTCTTAAACCGAGTACTATTTTACAAACAAAAACCTGCAATTTGCCTAAAAAGTACTTTAACTGATACTTATCTTTCAAATAATTGGATTTGTTCGCACATAGGCCTGTTTGTTCGCTTATTTCCGTTAATTTTCTCGGATCAGCTTCCAGGTTTGGAGATAATAATTAAAAATATTGAGAATTAACATGAATTTTATGTTAATAAACTCTGTTACTTTCATCCCTAACGATGAATTATATCTTTATTTTATGCTCATCTCCCAAATGAGTGGTTTTGTTTTAATTTATCCTATTAATTCTCTTGACAGAATATTGTTTAGGTGAATTTCTAGCATCAAAGGTCTGGCTTGGAGATACTCATTGTCAATATCGTGAATAAAAATTCAATATTCTACTCTTTCCATTCAAGTTAGTTGGATCGCTTGTTTGCTAAGTTTTAAACAGAAAATATATCAATAGATAAGCTAAAAAAAACTTAAATCCAAATTACAGGCCTTCAGCCTTCGATTAAAAAATCTCACCCTACATTCACAGTTCCTATTTCTCGGGTTATTTTGCAAGGTATGTGCACCTACATTTTTATTCCAAACCAAAAATAAAATACAGAAATAGAAATTTCCCTTGCGTAGGTTCAAGCTATAAAACTGTCTCGATATCAGTAATGAAAAGTGCGATTTATGAAGTTGGTTGTAGAGTGTACAGCTCTGGTCGGTTTACGAGCAGTAAACCTGGGAACACTGACTACTCTTCACTACCGACCAGTCATTGGTCGATACTTACAAACATCGAATAGTCTAGTAGTCATACCATTAGCCAGTCATACATAACATAAACAGTCAGTGCCCAATAGTAAAAGTCATACTAGTCCTAAACCCGACAATTCACTGAAACAAAAAAGAAACCTGACAAGCACCTGAATTGACGACCTTAAATATAATCCTAAAATCCGACTTTCACCATAAACAACACCAGCACCACAAACGCCTGATTTTACGACCTTATGTCGCTTTGATCCTCACTTAGATGCTTTGCATCTCGCATCGACTCGACCGTAGTCGTTCAAGGTCGTCGAGCAAGTAAATACGAGTGAAAACCACTCAACTTGTCGATTATTCGATAGAACCACCCCCAACAAGTCGACTACTTCACCGAGAGCTTGGATAACTCAGAGAACTTCCATTAGGGTTGATGGTTCTTCTAAACTATCTTATAAACTAATTCAGTAAATTGATAACACAAAAACATTGTTAATAAGAGAACTTTTTAAATTTCCTCGAAATTTTTTACATTCATTAATGCCTTTTTTGCATGCATATACCAGCGGATTTTTCTGGCGTACCCTCAAATTTGTGTGGGATCGGAACCGCATCTTCTTAAGCCAATACCAAAGACACTAACCATCTTGATAACACAAACATCAATCAAAATATTCCCTTGATAAAAAGATTATTTCCGGATCCTCTTGAGAGTCTTGCTATCAGGTTTCTACCACATAATAATTGAAATTTCTCTGTGTTAATAGACATACCCACCGCTTTCATTGTTTGTTGTTATCGGTTTGTTTCATTACTCTATTGTTATATTTTATGCATGTTATGGTATCACTTGTTATTACCGCATTCTTGTTATTTTTTTTGTATTATTGCTTAATCTTTTGTACTAGTTTGTTTTGTATTATGTGTTACTCGGATTTTGTTGTATATTGTTGCTCGCTGCTATAATACTGATCAGTATTATTGTTGCTTAATCAATATTGAATTAACAAAAATGCAAAATGGGTTACAATTGACAACTACTTTCGATACTTTTGTTATTTTTATGTCGACACGTATTGTAGGGCCTACCGACCATTTCCAATCGTAACTATCCCAATTATTTTCTCCCATAGAGCAATAAAAGAAATACTTTAGCTCAACAACGCATGTTTTAAATACAGCTGTTTTCCCAACAGTAAGAAAAAAATAAATTTAGTTAAAGTGGGATTTGAAATGAACGGGATTATCAGCGGGGAGTAGACAATATCAAATGAAGATCTTGGGGACTTAGATGCGTGGTCAGACAGAAGGCGCTACAAAATGTTTCACGCAAACCCTTACAAATGTATTTACATGTACTGATGACATATATTTTACATACTAATGCGTATCATTTAAAAGTTTTTATTTGTAAAAAACATAATTCATGCACAGGCAAAACTATTTCCAACTTTCCAAAAAACTCTCATAGTACCGGATGTCTGGAAAAGAACTAACACCCTAATTTGGGTAGACTCTACAACCAATTAATGCATAATTCACCAATTCTTTGGTAAGCCAAAAATTAGATTTGTTTTTTATTTAAAGTTATGTACCATAACTTAACAATATGACACACAAATCATAAAATTATTTTATAACCCTTCAAAACCTCCTACCTTTGGATTCATAAAAGCTACCTACGGACCTGCAAAAAACTCTCAAACTGTAGGAAACCATTTTCTTCTCCGCCACCTGCTCTTTGACGCTTTTTAGTCCTTGTCATGATTGAGTAAAATAATAAATTGTCTCCCAGGAGTATTAAATTGATTACTTTGTCACTGTTTGGGAGACCCATAAGAATGCCATTGTCAATAATAAAAAATCGAGCGCCTTAAAGTTTCCAAGCATACATTATATGTTGCTAAACTAATTGAGGCGCTGACAATGATTATTAGAGGCATAGGTTTAGAGCGGATACGAAAGAGAACGCTCAGCTTGTGACAGTTGATTTTGAGGTAATGTTAATCAATGCAACACAGTCAACTTTTGTTACAATCGTGTTTTTCGTGTCAACGAAATAAATATTGATCTATTCACCTCGACAAGGACCTAGGCGAAGGCGCGCCCGGTTCTCACAGGACTGAGGCGTTGAGCAACTCCCGGTGTACGTCTAAGGCAGGCCGACCCTGATGAGTCTAACTATGGTGTGACCTGACCTGCGACCCTCCCCATTCACGACCCGCATCCTTCCACGGACCTGGTCGATAGAGACGGGAATATCGATTACTTTTCACTATCGATTAGTTTCGATCATCGACAACTCGATTAGTAACCGCATCAAACATCGAACAGTCTAATCGTTCAATCTAATCGAATGTCCGAAAACCAGTTAAAGACCGATCTGTACTCGGTGAAGTTGCCAATTAGTCGGTTAAAAAGTATAAAATATCGAACAGAAATAATATCGACTAAAATAATCGAACACAAATAGCGACCAGTTAAAACAATCGACTACATCACTACTGGTCGTATCTTTCGCCGAAGACATCGATGAATTCGCCAAGGATGAATGCGGCTGCGGCTGTGACAAGTTTCCACTACGGGTTGTAGCAAGTTTGAATGGCTGGAAAGGTTGAATCAGCCGATAGACTGTTAATGAATGGTGATTTCTTTTCTGGGTTTACTCGATGTAGAATGGCAGGAGGAAAAAGGAGACCTGTTATAATACTAAAAACATTACTTAATCAAACATTTCTTAACCTTGCGAAAACCTACTTTCAATATTTCTATTTAATTATACAGAAATCCCCTCATCCCTTTGGAGATTACTGAAAACATAATGTTACATTAAAACTAAAACTTAGTATCGATCAAAGGATAGGCTGGAACACGTCGTTTTAAAATCTGTTATCTTTTTAATCTCCATTTGATATTTAAAATAACATTGATATTTTTAAAAATCACATTGTGTCGAGACAGATTCATTGAGAAAACATTACATATAACATAGTAAAGTATTCGACCACTGATGTGTACTTTATTTCTTAAATATTTATACTTCCTACCTACTTTTAGAGGTTGTTATGCAGTTTATTTCTTGAGTTTCTAGTTGGGCACGTCAACAAATATGCACCTAGTATTTACTTAAGTGCAGCTCAACCAAAACTTCATACCTTCATAACTCCTCCGAGTACACATCTCCCGACTGACGTAATATTAAGCTCCTAGAAAGTACACTCCTAATCAAATAACAAGGTCCAGTCCGCCCTTAATAATAATTTTAATTTTATAGCTGGGTTTGCGGATGGCCTGGTCCACTTGGTTTGAATCAGAATATTCATAATGTTTCTCTGTAATTCATCCTTAAACCTCCACACTCTTTCCACCCACTAGATTTTCAACTGGTTGGTCATCTATGGGACTATTCGTTTGTTTTGCCTATTCGATATATCTATTCGAATATTCTTAGACGATATTTCAACGTTCTAACCAACTATTCGGCTCTTTTAACCGGTTAGATATTAGGTTTTTCACAATTTTTAGCTCGTTCGTCAAGTTAAGGGTCACTTCACATTGGTCGAGTATAAGGGCGAGTTAGACTCGACCGTCACCTCGACCAATGTGACGCGGCCTTGACAAATGGTCGAATCGAGTAACAGGCGAGTTGACAATTCTTAACAATAGGAATCAGCTGATCCTAGCAACTTGGCCGAGTTACTCGACCAATGTGACGCGGCCTTAAGATGCGGATACTAACCGAGAAGATCGAGAAGTGTGAACGAAGATTTTCGATGTTCGAAACCATTCGACCAATCACTAGTGAATACTAGTCCACCGTTGCAGGTGTGGACACGACTTTGCCAGGACCAGTCATGCAGTCATGCAGTCATGCAGTCATGCTCGCCCGCCCCATTACCCACTGTGCCACGCGGTCGTATACCTCGCCGCGCACGCGCTCTCTGTATTTATTGACTGTAATTGTAGCTGTAAATACTTCTAGCCCTGGGAATATCTACAGCGTGGACAAGTGTGGCAACCCGAATAGTCTATGCTGCAATCCGTTTCTTGATTTGAATACGTTTATTTAGGTGTTGACTAGAAAATTGTCTCAAAATAATAAAAAAATGATTTGGTTTTTGGACGTACACAGTTAGATTATTGCGATATGAGTTTCAAAGGTGTTTTTACAAGGTTTTTGTCCCTATCTACTGGATAAAAATGTAGGATCGTTTGAAATTATTTTCACATCCACTCCTATAATAGCTGAAAACCTCGACTTTGCTCGGCAGATCCTTTCCTTCTAATTTTTACATGAAGTGCTGCACCCTGTAGGCAACAATTGGAACTATATGAGACTAGAGCTATTTTCAATGTATTCAGTATACATTGCTCTATGTTTTCGTATGAACTAATCTTACCTGGAGTATTTCCTAAAACCGTGAAAAGAATACCCTTAAAACGGGCCTACGGCCAAGCCTAACAGTAATCGAAGAACAACTACCGTGGTGCACCTAAAAGATTCGAAGCTTTAATTTGACACCAAGATCAATTGTCTACAACACCTAACTTTATCTACAGCACGTGTTATACTAACAGAACTCTCTAAAAACTCTCTTTAGTTGAAGCCCAAGCAAAAAGTTGAAAAGGTGTCGAAGCCTAAGCATCATAGAGCACATCAGAGATTCCAAGCTTTATCAATTCGACTAAGATCAAGGGTCTACGACATGTAGTTGCATTTGGATTTAGCTGAAGCACGTGCTATACCAACACAAGTCTATGAGAACAAGCTTATGGTAAACTTTAAATCACATGCGACTCTAAATAAATCCATAAACTCTTCCATGGCTTCCACAAAACAAAAATGCTGAACGTTTGACATCCTGGACGTTTTAACTAGCCCTTGTCCCGTCTAAAACGAGTGTAAAAACAGACATTTCCCAACTTTCCAAAGCGAACAACACGACCCACTAGCTTTTCATCGGACCCTAAAGAGCAAAAACAAGAGCAACACTTGTTACGAAATTGGACTAAATAAACTTTCTTTTCTCACGGAAGACAGACGGTGTGTTCGTGGTAATCGATCGGACTGGTTCCGACCTCGGTACAACTGCGCTCAGTACATTCCTGTGTCCGTTTTGCTTGAAGGACTCTCATTACCAGTATACCCCAAATTCTCATTAGCCTAACGAGAATTCTCTGAGAATTCGCTGAGAATTCACTGAGGCGCATCGCCAATTTTCACTGACCGCTATTGGGATTGTTTTTCACTCGGAGAGTTTTTACTTATCCTCAAACTAGAGTATATTTGCTAATGGTTTTTGGAGATTAAGGTGACTTTGCATCCCAAGAGTTATGTGGTTGTATTGCACAAGAAGGGGATATGTATTGTTTATACACGAGTAGAGATCGTTTTAATTGAGTCACAAATCATTTTAGTCAATGTGAAAGAAGAATTACTTAATAACGTATCGAATAAGTTTCAAATAAAAACTATATTCTCAAGATGAAGGAACAGTTGTAAACGGCCAAGAATTCCAGTATCAAACGGTAAATTCTCCTGATTGCTTTTTCCAGAATATAACGTAAATATTCTTATCTACATGTCGATATCGTATGGATCTTCTTACAGTCGTTAAAATTCCACATACCTTGAAACATACCATAATGGTCATAAAATTTCCCACATCCATCCTAAGTAAAATTTATGAAGTACAGCAAAACCGGCACTAATTTGCAACTGGCACCTATAAAAATGCAGATATTGCACTTCTCGGCGGAGGAATTAACCCCATTGGCCCTTGAGATTAATTCCCTCCCAGCATGCTCCGCGGCCGCGTCATTGCCGAATGTGGCGCTGCCAGTTTTTTCTGTTTCCCAAATCTTTCCCAGGGACCCCTGTGACCTGCTAATCTTTAATCATGAACACGTCGGCGACTTTCCCAGATTTTGACAAATATTTACCTTGTCCCGGTTAATTATTGGCGAGTCTGGGTCGATTATTACCTGGGTACTTGACCCCGGGTGGCAGCCACCTCTGGACGACGCTGACGGCGCGTATTAATCAACTATTTTCCCATTATTTTCCTATTCCGTTCTGATATTCAGGTTTTAGATGAGAATTTGTTTATTTATAGTATATCAAAGAGAAATATACCCTCGTAAAAGCTCGTGCTGTTCTAAGATTTTTTCCATAAAAATATAAACATATTTTTAAAAATATTGTTTTTAACTAATCAGTATGGCAAATGTTCGCAAAAATCCAAATCTATAAAATCACCATCACCAACAATGAATTTCAAACAAAGAGCCATGTAATTTAAATATTTTCTTTAGTAATGTTTCACAATTCATCAACAGCTAATTCTAGTAGTCTACATTTAAGGTTTTATTAATTATTATTAAAATATATAGATATGTTAAATCAACTAATTAATTAATACGGTAAGAGAGTTGTTTTTTCACAAACACCATTGCTTATTATGTACAAATCAATAGACACTCATGCAAGGCACACAGATCAAAAGGTGATAGCTACAAATGGACTCGTCATACTCTGAGTGTGTGCAAACGCCCGTTTTTACTGGAAGAGTATATATCAGCAATTGTCCCTTTATAATCCACATACAATAAATTTAATTCAAAATCAATTTTATAAAGGGTATATATTACAGGTTTATTCCTGCAATAAACTGCAAACCATAAACCATGATGAATATTATGGATGAATTGGTGGTTTTTAACTTCCCTATAAAACGATAAAAGCAAGTATTGCAGGAATGTCGTCAGGAAGATGGGCGTTCTTACTGGAAAGACTGTACATATTTTAAATAATTCTGTTCTGTGAACATAAATTCTCACCTCTTCAAGGCGCAAATGTCCACCAATGTCCCAACCAGGGGGAGAGACTTGTACAGGTTCTCACAAAAGAGATCCAGAGCTGCTATGAATTTGCCTCCTCAAGCAAATGGCAGATTCATCAGCAATATCCCTAAGGATTGGCGGGAGAGATATGGAAGGCAATCCAGAGCTCGCCTTAAACAGTTACTGATTCAAAATACAAGGAGAATCCTACACGGGGAATGAGTTTCTAGCCCGCTCAAAGTGAAGTTTGCTGCTTCTGGTGGGCATAGAGCGATGTCCAAATCGTCAAGCTGGGTGGGGGTGACTCTGAAATCCAAAGTTATATTTTACGTTTGTTTGTTTTTTATTCAAGAAATGAGAAGCAAAAACTCTTATTTCGCAAATGTATAACCGACTGACTTTTGCTAAACAGTAACTGTGCATCATTTTACGTTTGTTTTTTTTTTATTCAAGAAATGAGAAGCAAAAACTCTTATTTCGCAAATTATAACCGACTGACTTTTGCTAAACAGTAACTCTGCATCGTGACAATAAACCATAGCGCCATTCACAATTCATTCGTCGAAAGAACTGTAAACAAAAGGAGCTATCAATTAAAGAACAAAAACGCAGCTGAGGTCCTGGGGGTATTCTATTTACCAGCGGCCGGCGGTTGGTTTATCGTCAGCGTGGTGACTTCTGTTTTTGCCCGGATGGTAATCGACTTCCGGTAGTTGGGTATAACTCTCTCCGGTTGAAATACGGGCCGTAAACCATATTATCGAACTACCACAGGTGGCCAATAAAGATTGAATTGACAAGACTGAGTTGGTACTATTTCTCACCCCTGGGGCGGTCTCGTTGACCTTAGCCTGACCGGCCTGCGGTGTTGCCATGTCTCTGTTTCTTGGGGTGCGGGTGGTTGGAAGACAGTAGTCTCTTTTGTTTGGAGAACTTTGTGGGTATGTGTGAATGAGGATTTTTATAGACCTGTTAGATTTGGCTTGAACTCCAAATGGATGCATTTAACTTTACGACTCGATAATTATTATAAATTCTGTATTATCAAGTTGTTTATGGTCGATGAGGTAGGAATTTGAGTTGCTCTTTTTTGGAATTATAAATAAAATACTTTTCTTTCAATTAACTTTTGCCAAATGTTTCCCAAGAACAGGTTTTTCTAAAATTTGTGTAATGAGCCTTTAATTATTCCTTAAAAATGTTTTTTTTTACTCTTTTTATCTAGACAGAGCCGGTTAAGGCTTGTTTCTCCGCGACGGGGACGTGCCGTAGTAGGGTTTCGAATCTTTCCTCAGTAATTGTAATACTGTACCTATCCAAGGATAATTTAGTTATTTTAATGGGTCCAAAATCCCACCAAACCACTACATGACAAATTACTGGGCCCTCTTACGGCCCCATGGAGATCCGGAAGGTCCAAGGATTTCGAGGCACTGAGATTGACTTTTGCTGAACTGAAGAAATACAAGAAGGGGAAGTCTGAAGCGTTCCGTATTGAATCCAATCTGAACAATTGGTAGAAAGAGTACGATTGGCAAAAACAGTATCTATGCTCCTTGAATTACTTAAAACAACAACATTTCAATCGATGAAGGTCTAAACAGAGGTTTTAAAAAAGTGAGTGTTCATTCTGTATACATTGCATACTAGAATTACATTTTTAAAACGTAGGTATATTTTATTATTTCGGTTCTTTGTGCTTTTATACTCTAAACAACTAAATACATCGATTTTTTATATAAAAATAATTAATCATGAGTGGTTATGGTAGACACATAATTGTATTTCTTAGATTAAATTTAAAAGGGCATAAGTGAACACTATGATGGATGGAGTTTTGCCTTATGTCATTTAAAAAGAATTGGAAAAATGTAAGTTTAATGTGATTTTTCAAACTAACTATATTAAAAAATTATCTAGCTGCAAAAGTATGAAGTAGGAAAAAATCTATTAATTGTATAGATTTATCCTAAAAGGGCTCCATTTTAAAACTTTGAAGCCGTATAACTCAATTATGAATAGGAATATTAGTGTAAAATGAAGAATAAAGTCTGAAGCTCAATTTCTTCTGACTTTAAGACCTTAAAAAATCGAATAATGTTCTGTATTCACCATTCCTGCAGCACACAGACCGCACAGCCGGAACCGCCGTCGGTCTGGCAACGCCGCATTGTGCAAGTCGGCAACGCTCGTTATAGCGCCCTTGGAACAGTTTTTCGGCCTGGGATATAAGTCAGAATAACTTTATTACGCGATGCTATCGGACCACCTGCGGTTGCGGAGCGTTATTGTGACATGTTGACAGTTCCAGTCGCCGCGATCGGCTTCGTCCGAATGTTTCTGAAAGCGGCGAAACTTCTGAGTCCGTTTCCACCGCTATGTTTGAAATCGACTGTTCGATGTTGTGTCGGTTCGATAGATCGAAACCGATGAATAATGTGAAATTGGACTCCATCACGTGATGAACAAAACATATCGGTACTTAAGTGTTTTACCGACCACACCCGAATTTATAAGATAACGTGAGGTAATTGATAGTTTTAATATCGGATTGTATATGACTATTAACTGCAATTGTTGTATAAATAATTAATTGTTGTATGTTCGCAACAATATGATTTCCCTCTGCCGCTGAGTCTTATCGCTATTCTCCTCCCCTCTCCAGACGATAATGGGGGATGCCTGACTGTCCGAGCGTGTATCGCGTCACTATCGCTCTGCTATCTTATTCGCTGTTTCCTAAACTATCCTAACCTACCCTAACATAACATAACCTAACCTAACCTAACATAACATAACATAGCATAACCTAACATAACATAACATAACCTAATCTATCCTAACCTAACCTACCCTAACATAACATAACATAACATAGCATAGCATAACATAACCTAATCTATCCTAACCTAACCTAACATAACATAACATAACATAACATAGCATAACATAACCTAATCTATCCTAACCTAACCTAACATAACCTAACATAACATAACATAACCTAACCTAACCAGCCCGGTCGATAGTGGCTGCTGAAGGCGGCGATCCGTTCTACACACTATTCGGCGACATCTTTTAGTTTTGGAAGGGACAGTAAACCAGCCAACAATACCAATATGAAGTAAGTTTATAATTTCGGTCGGTATAATACGTAAGTACCAACATATACCTAACATAACCTATACCAAACTATGAAGCCATTAGTCAAATAAGCGGCGAATTCAATTTTACCACACTAACTACACAATAGAATTTAACTACTATTAATTATTCTATAGCAAATACAATTTGCACAACGACAGATAAACGCTGATAAACCTGCTTGGAGCAATTCTTCCCCTCGAAGCTGTCACACAATCAACTCAATCTTACACTTAAACGTGTGTTACAGTAAATGCTTTATCCACAACGGGGGAACATTAGAATCAGCTAAGCGCATTCTTCAAGGCCTGTAACGGCTGCAACAGTCATTAACAACCGATCGGCGTTCCGTCGTTCCCCGCGGTCGGTCCAGACGCTGCAGTAAAGATAGCGAATCGGAACAACGGACGCGGACCGTTATGGAATAACTATTGATCCATGGCGCGGATTTGGTAAGAAGAATAAATACTTCTCGGCTCATTAAACCACTCAAGGGCAAACCTCGCTGACCTCTTGAACCGGGCCGAACCTCAAAAGTTCAATGTTTCAAAACCGAGATAATTGATCCTCGTTGGGGAGATAACGACGCGGTTGTTCGGCTTGTCCGGACCTCCGCGACCGCGAACGGTTTGTATCCATCAGGTTAATCGATGATAAAAATCGTTTTCACGATCGATAAACAAAGCGATAACTTCCATCGGTAATGACAATCGATCAAAAGGTATATTAGTGACAATAATTTTTTGATAACTGAAGGTGTTTTTGACAATTTATTTGTGTAATTTTATTTTAATTTAATTTTATCCTGATGAAATAAAATGTTTGGTTCTTAAATAAAATCGCTTATCATGTTATACTAAACAGCAGTTATCAGTGAACTATTCTGTCTGATTTGATTTTAAGTTCTCCCTTGTATTAGCTTGGACAGCGATTGTATTTAGAACGCCTTTCGAGAAACATTTCACCATTGGCAAAAAGGCTGAATAGAATCGACGCATACACTAATTTATCTACGACCAACATTTGAACAATATTCTCTCCGGAGTTTAACAAGACTCATCACTTTTACTTATGACATAGCAAGACAACTCACAGTTTACGTTAGACAGTTAAACAAAATAAAACATGAATCTTAGAGGAAAAATCAGCTTATGTGCCAAAAGCTTTAGGTTGTATCATGAAATTACTTTCAATCGTAAATTGTCTAACTCGTTAATGTGTAGAACCTGCATCATAAAATGACTCCTGTACCATAAAGTTTTCCTTTATACAACTGGATTATGTTTGGTGTAATAATGTACATATTTTATTATATGTCTTTGTAAAATCATCATTAGTGCGCCTTTCAACTGTAGTTATTAGTGCGTATTACAATGGCCGTAGATCTTCATGGATTAAGTGTTTACATAACACACGTAGGTAATGCATTGTAGATTTTAGTAATTACCAGTTTCTGTAGTATCAGCAATCCTGAAATTTTCTGCCTACTACTATAGTAGATTCGATGTTCTTCAACAGGTTCTTTTCACCTTCAATAATCATTCTCTTTGCCGCTATTGTCCAGAGGTTTGTGAAGTATTCGCTAGTGCAAAGTTAGCGTAACCACTTTGCATAAGTAACAACTTTTACAATTTTTAAGAACAAACGGAAAAAAATTAAGAACTATCGAGGACTAATGAAGAACTAACTTTTGTCATGATTAGAAGTGGTTATGCTAATTTGGGTATGCCAACTACATAGACCTACTGTCCAGCTCACACCATATAGCGTATGTAAACATACAAGAAACCCTATTACTTACAATTGACTGAAAATCAATAACCCTCATCAGTCTTACCAATTTCACCATCAAACCAAACTTAACACATTTTCCTGTTGCGAAACGTCTCAGCCTCAGTCTAAGCTCCAGCCTCGAAAGGAAACCTCGCCTTCTCCACTTTCTGTTGACCTGGGCACAAAGCTTAAAACAAACAAATTGAAATGAATACCCCTTGTAGCGAACCTCCCGCTAAATCAACAGCGTTTCTTTGTCTCGTCCTGAGCGGCTGAACGTTCAGTGTTCGGTGTTCAGTGTTGAACAGTTCGGCCGCTGCTGCTGACGCAACAGTTGCACAATGACGTGTCCACGCGTGATTAGGAGGTTAGGAAATTCGCCCGGTACATTCACATGTTCATGCGCTCGCCGCGCTGACTCACGCGGCTTTGTCTTGTTTGTTGCGAGGTGATGAGGCGGTTTACTCCCGCATTCAACGTCTCAATTTTCGCTGCCTCTTAGTTAATCAGCATTTCATGGTTTTTTGTGTCACGGTTAACGGACAAGATCGAGTGGTTGGCTTTGGAGGGATTTGAGGTAGTTTTTGACGATTAGAGGTTCTTGATGATGAAAGGGCCTTGTTTATTTTCTAAAGGGTATTCAGCGTGCGGCGTTCAACTAGTTTAGAGTGTAGACTGAATGAATCACCTCTAATAAATCCAGTTTTTTCACATTTTGCTTTTCGTTGTTTTTTCAAGTTCGCCAATCAATGCTGGAAATTAAGAGCCCAGCTTCCACACGTTTATATTATGTAAAACGCATGATTCTATATTGATCTCATAAGCTACCTCGTGAATTATTGCTTCACGATTTAGCTAACTAAACAATGAGAAAAATATATGGTTTTTCATATAGATTGCCATAAGATTCTTGCTTAAAAATAGGCTAATTACTCAGAAGCAATAATTATTGTTAGAAATAAATACCATAATCTCCTGGTTTTGTTTATTTTGGCAACTTTTGCTGATGCAACTTGGAGATATTGCAAAGTTTCACCTTATCTAGGCTGATACAATATTGTGAAGGCAGATTCCAATACGAATACCGAAAACTTAAACCACCAGACGAATCTGCCTGACAAACGTTCGATCAGATTCCATTCGGTTTTCCAGATGCAGCAACCGAATCTGCCTCACAAACTTCGATCAGATTGTATTCCACTCCACGCCCAACCCGTGACCTTCCATAGAGGCATATCTCGCCACTACTGTACATTGTCCCAGCCCGACACCAGCTGACTCGTTAGCGCTGCTGCCGCCGCGCCGGATCAGCTGACGCAATTATCAGCTGATGATCAGCAGCGGCTTTCAATTAGCCCGGCCACCGCTGGCGACACCTGATAACGAGCTCTTGTCAGAGATAACTGGGGTAGAAGGTCAGCCGAGACGTTACAGATGGGTCTGTGGTAGAGACAAACGGGCTGTAAGGGCAAGTAAACTATTCGCATTGCATTATCGTTGATGGTGTAACTGATTGTCATACTTGAGCAACGTGACTCTAATTCTTAGAGTTTTTTCTTCACACTGGTCGTTATGAAACAGTTTTTATGTAACAGAGCTCGTTTAAAAGAGTCAAGAAATTACTAGTCAACATTATATCGGGGTGCTTCTACATTAACTAATTTTAGTTTACCTCTACTACTTATAACAATTTGCCTGAGCAATTTAGTCGGATTTCAATACAAAAATTTAACCATACATTAACGCCAGGTTACATTGGTCGAGGAATACAGGAAGACATAGTAGTCATGTCAACTAGACCAGAGTAAATAGATGGGCGAGTCAAGTGGCAGGCGAGTTGACTGGCAAATCCAATTCTGGGGAGATTCAGCTCATTATATGACAACTCGTCCGCGCGGACTCATTAGATACATTGGATAGGTACATTAGCTGAATTGGCGACCTACCCAGGTAGGTATTTTAAGCCAAGTATGAATGACAGATAAGTGAAGGATGATTGTGGCACGATCTTGTAGTCTTGTTACTGACTAAGGCCGTCACATTCCTTAGACAGGACTGTTAATTAATAGCCCAACAGCCAATGGCAACTAAGGGACCTACATTTTAACGTGGGGTCCGAACCACGATTTCGCCTCGGTTTACAATTTACGAACTGGTATAAATATGAGGATGGTCCCATGAATGAGTACTCAATAGTGCGGACATTAATCCCCACTAGGGAACACCGTTTCCACAAGCCATCACTCATAACTATCCACAATTCATGACCTCCAAGTAGCTGAATTACAGGACACGCCGCCGTCCCAGTCATTGGCTTGTATTCGAAGAGTAATTCGAACAATGTAAACAGGCCCATGTCTCACAATGGCAATAAAAGTCGCAATCGAGACATCCAATCAAGGACACATTTCACCCCTCATCGTTCATCCTGTGTTTACTCCTGGTTCATCCACCGTCAAATCCACCGCGTCGACTCCCTCGCTCCTCCCAGAGACGATTAGGCCATGACGGAATGCAGCCGCGGTCTAAACTGACCCTTGATGTGGAAACCGCGTTTCCATAGACCGATTGAACGGTCGGATTGACGAATCAATCTGAGCGAAGGCCGGTTTCACAATCTCCGCGCTCCAGTTCGCTAAATCGGCAACAGCGGCGGGAGTTGAAAATCCCACGATTTTCCTGCGCCCTTGGGCTCTGTGTCGAAACTAGACGTGGAATTCAAGATGAAATATAACCTAGTCGGACTGTCGCAATGAGATACATTAAGCGACAAACGTTGGAATGGATGGATGTCTAATTTGTTAGGGTTATCTATATTTATTAGAGATCTCCTAAAAATCGAAATTCAACCAGAAAATATTTGGGTTTTATTTTACTCATTGCTCTAATAAAACATGTGACTGCATCTGTTCACATTTTGTTGTTATTCCGTAATGGCAACCCATAAATCCATGTTAGTTAATTAATTTTTCTGGAACTCTCAAAAACCTAATTAAATTATGAAGGGTTTACGAAAATTTACAGGATGGTTCCTTTTTAATAGTATGCTTAGATTTATTTTACGCTGCACTCAGGCTGAGGAAAAAGGGTTACAAAAGTTTTCCTTGCCTATTATGCTAGTTTTTTTTTTTTCTTTTTGTGACCAATACTCGTCCAGACCTGAACTGATTTCAATAGTTTGGGTTATGGAAAAAGCATAGGATGCAGTATTGCAGAAAACATAATTTTTGAAGTTCGGAGTTCAGGGTAGAACCCTGGACACTCTTAAAGTTCCGTATTTGCCCATAACAAGTAAAACAGGTAGATTCAAGTAAACACATTTTTTTGGCAAATACTGTGGTATATTACTGGAACCATAACTATTATGTAGCCTGTTTAACTCGAAGATTCAGGACAATGCATGTTCACTGGTAACTATCTCAAACTTTTTTATATGTAAGAAAGTGATTTTTCATTTTCATACTAATTTTTTTTTAATTTCATAGAGAGATTTTGTCTACACTAAACACCACGATAAGAGAAATTAAAATACTAATTCTAGACATTTCTATAGTACTTAATAAGGGAAACTGAATTTTCTATCCCGAATCCATCACAAGCCATGTTTTTTCAATAAGTAATCAGACTATAATAATTTTCTATTATATTCTATTGTTAAAACGGTAAGTGTACTCATCATTACCTACACCTTCCTTCTTAATTCTCAGATTGATACGTAGGTGAAGGCAAATTTTATTCAGGATACAATAGATAACTTCAGGAGAAACCGGGTGGCAGACGGCGGCATCGCTATCAAATATACGCTAATGTGGAACCCCGCAGGGAAGCACACTAGGCCCACTCCTATTCCAACAAACACTGTTCATTATAGCCTCGTACAAGAGCGTAGGCCCGCTGAAGTCTTTACAGTTGCCGCAGTCAGTGGTTGATTCATACATTGAGAATACTTAGCTCCAGTTACCTGTAAAATTTATAGCCACACATATAGCAATAATGTATTAATATTAATGCACTTATTTTATGTTCCTTAAAGAGGGGTGCGCACATGTCTAATTAATAATTATATATTTGCAATTGCTATACATTTATACTTGCCATCTTTATGGAAGACACTTATAAATCCTTTTAATCCCTTATGAAATCGAGATCACTGAAAAAGTCTTTTAAATGAAAATTGCATCCAATAATCTTAGTTCAACCCAATACTTAACCACTTTCATAATGCGATTGTCCTGTTTTTTTTTAAAGTTGAGAATTGACTGTCACTTGCCTCACTTTAAATTAAGAGTTTCTTTCATGAATTATAATTGTAACAACTGAAGTGGATAACAGTAATAATAGTATATTTCATTACAAGGACCTAAAGTGACGCTTTTCGTACAAGGTCAAGTTTTACAACCGAGGCTGTAAGCCGAGGTTGAAAAATGACCACGTAACGAAAAGCAGCTTTAGGTCCGTGTGATGAACTATATTTTTCGTTATATTGCTCAATACAATATGTAAACTACTTAAGAAAACCAAAATGTTACAGCTTGTTTACCTTTAAAGATGCCTTCAAAAGATGCCACCGTCTTGTTCTTGCTATTTGAAGCAATCAGCTGATTGTCTGTTTCATTTTTGTTAGGGTAGACTGACAACAATGAACAACTATCGACGTATCGAACGCATGTAATAATCGATTGGTGAAATGAGCGAGTTTCACAAATTGATTAAACTGACAACAATGAATGTTTCGATTATTTGTAATCGAATGAATATTGTTCGATTATTACGACGTACTCGGCACTTTTTGACTTTTATAGTCCTAGGACTATAAAGAGTCAGCTGGTATCGAGTACATCAGCTTTTAATTCCTAGCAATAAAAAGAGTGTATTTAGGTCCGGAAAACATGCATTAAAAACATCTGTTTTTGAAGCAGTATAACGAAAAATCCTTTTAACCTGTTAGGTATTTGAAATCATAGTCCCCTAAAGGGGAAGACTCAAAACCAAAATTAGTTTTCATTTTTTTCGTCGGATTGATAATTAATTAATTTAAATGTAAATTAAATTGGTTATTTATGGTACTCCTTTCCGAGAGAGAAAAGGTAAGTTAAAACAGTCTTGGCTCGAGGTCTTCATTTTACCGTAATTGAAATGTAATTCCTTTCATGTGAAAATTGTATAGAGCGTACAATATTTAGTTTCAAATTACAAACATAATAAACAATCACTTCTCTTTCCCATTTGAAAATATATAATAGTGGCTTTTTCTCATCCGTGTGCTCGTTCCCGTCCACAACCGGTCATCAGCAATACTCACATTCATTCATTAATGTAATATGAATGAAGGAATGAATAGCATACAGGAAATGTTAAACAAGCGGCCGGGATCTAAACACGAGGAGCAACGTGCTCGTTCGAGATCCTGATATAACGGAGTATGCAAAACAAAGACTATTAACATGGGAATGTATTGTTAGGTGTCGACGACGCTCCGTCCGTGGGAAAAAACTAATTCACGATCAGACGTTTTTGCGCTTACTGGCACAAGTACGTGATGTATACACAATGGAGGTGTTCAACAGACTAGTGCGCTTTACACTCAACGATATTTTGCAGTGGTCTGATCAATGCAGCTAGGTAACTTTTAAGGATTTTTTGAAGATGGGAGATTGATGGAAACTGTCATCAACTTAAAAAAGTTGTAACGATGTCCAGTATTTGGAGCGTCAGACTGAAACAGAGCTTTCAACCAAATAGCCCAAACCTAATATATAAAATAGTTTGCGAGATCCGCCTTGAAAAGTTGGAGTTAACTGTCGTAACAATCTGGTTGGTGCGATTACATAGTTGTGTGTAGACATTTCGATGTAGACGTCGATTCTGGTGCGATCAGATCGTTGTAAAGTAGAAGAGGATGACCTTCAAAACTGACAGGCATACAATCCTCTTCAAATGTATAATCTATTGAGTTACATGTCCATATTACATAGATTTCAATGTCTCATTTCGGGTTCAAGTTAAGTGAGACTACAATAATGTAACGTACAATATTAATACATTTCATCTACCTTCAAGTGGGTAAGTAACATGCTAATATATAACCACATATTTGCAATGAAAATAATATAAATACTATATTCAAGATAATTACGAGTTTTTACGTTATTCGATCCTATCAATCCCAAACAGCGAAATCATCTGTGCTGCTGAATTAAGCTATAAAATACATTTGAAATGAGCTCAGGTTTTTCAATAGTTTGCATACTTTATTTCATGTTGAATTGTTATAAATTTCATTCTAAATATTCATAGGACAATATATTTTTAACAATAAAATACACCACGCATGATGACAAACATTTTTAAATTCGCTCAGGCTACACATCGCAAAACAATTAACCTATTACATTAGCCGTTGCGCCAGGACGCTTCCCAAACCCATATCATCCATCTGCTGCTCAGTGAGTCAGCCACTCGGTCATTTATCCCCGTCAGCGCAAGAACAAGACATTGCTTCACAACAATGAGTTCACCTCTCGGTCAAAATACCCGGCCCAGCCTTGCACCGCCGCCTTGACTCGACCTCCATCGCTGTCCGTCTGTCTGTATGTGGCACAGATCTGGAGATACGTGGTTTATCGTCTGATATCCGTCTAATGGCCCCGTAATGACAGTTTGATCCGCCCGATTGTCGGGCTGAATATTCGAAAAACAAAAGCGGTCCTGTGTTGTAGCCTTGGGTGACACCGGTGACAACGGCGGATATGTTCCCATTGTTCCCATGGTTGTTCCGTATCATCGTTCATTTAAGTTAAAATTGTAGCTCAGAAACTTTTTTGGGTAATTCTCATTGTATTGAAAAAAAGCCATTACTTGTTGACGGACCTTAACTAACGCATATGCTAATTATTTAATTTTTTACACAATGTCTTAACGACAGCTTTCCTTTATTTATGCCAGAACATTATATGTCAGTTTTACGACCATCTTCGATAAATAATTAATGAGGACTTCAGTAATGAGGATTCGATTAGAATTTCTCATTTAATGCGATAAGTCGTAGTGACAAGCACGGTATAAACTACTCCGTTCATTAAAAAGAAATGCACGAGACACCAATACTGTTGTGATGAAGAGTAATAAAAGTGGGTCCAGAAGTCTGCCTTGCGGTAGACCGACCGCTACAGTTAGCCCATGTTAATGAGCGGGGAGAAACCGGAGATAAAATCTCATCGTAATTATCTATAGTTAACCTTAATTTACCTTACGGTGATTTTTTCATAAATAATACACGTTCCGGCTCTTTATATGCAAAACTGCTAATTAGACTTGTACTACTGACACCTAATTAATGTTTTTTCTTTCGCTAATGAATGAATTTGTTGTGAGATGTGCTCAGGAGCTGCATCATAAAGTCATCAACTGGGTACAAAGATGATAGTGGCAGAGATATGTGAGGATATTACTACATAAGGGTTTAGTTCACCAATATGTATTCATTACTGCACTAATAATATGTATACGGAACATTAAATTAATTACGTTGCAGTATCGCATTGTTACGTGTTTGACTGAAGACAGTTGTAACAGTTAAATAACGCCAACTAACGAATAGCTTGTTGCGTTGAATGATTAAACATATTTTTTTTAAGCTATTGATAGAATTATATTTTCCGTCAATAGGTTCTTTCAATCTTACACAAATTACCGTGTTCATAAATAATACACATATAGATTTTTCTTGGCCACCATTTACACACTTTGGATTTGCTTTAGCTTGATTGGCCATAGAACCCAAATTTAAGCTGTTACAACCAGATTCATATTTGATCAGATTTACCTTTGGATTTTAGAGTTTCGATTGTTTAGAAGAAAGTGGAATCAAGCTTAGCGGAAGCTTACGTTTGGATAATGAAGTATTAATGTTGTTATCAAATAATCCTATCCATTTTAACATAATTAATGACTTTCTTATTTAAATTTAATACACATATTAACTGTACCCAACCCCAACCCGAAAAAAAACTGTGAGCCAACACCTAACTAGGATCTATTAAATTCGATCTTTGAAAACAAAAACACTTCGGATCCTTTAATTTTCAATTAGTACTTTCCTACAAGCATACATATACTCCTTCTCTCCGTGCTTACTCTATCGCCGCCCAGCGTGCCGGCCCGATGGCACGTACCTCCGCACACGACCAGGCTCAGGGTAAATCAAGTCTGGTGTCAAATCTATCTTTATTTGCGTAAGGGCGTGCGGCAGATGGGGGGAAAGCGATCAAATTGCAGCAGTAACCTGGACGTCTTCGCCGTGTAATCACCACCTCCGTGGCAGGAGAAATGGTAAGTAAAAGTCGAGGCAAATGACTTGGTATCCGCCCATGAGGTCAATGTTATCATTTGGCTTACGGATGGCGTGTGCCATTTGATCTGCTGGTTAAAATTTCGTCTGAAAGTAATCAGCTGATAAATTATTGCATTAGATACATTACTTGAAATGGAGGGGTAGGTATTTTAAGCCAAGTATGAATGACAGATGAGTGAAGGATGATTGAGGCGCGATCATTTTACAGTACATGTAGGGCCTATAGAAGTTGGTCAGCACTGGACCATTGAAAGAGCTATCTCTAAGGTTCGGGGGTCAACGCCGCAAAAGAAATGCCCTTTTTAATTAGCAGTCGCCGGCGCCGGTGCGCTAGATCATAAGCAATCGGCACCTCGATCATAAAAATCGGTTAAGTAGGGCGGGTGGAAAAGGGATGTCACAGAGAAAACACCTTATTGTATTAAGTACATATTATTTTTTAGCAGGAAGGAAGAAATAAAAAAAATAATCACAGAAGTAATCCGTGGGGCTGCGTTTTCACCAAGAGCTCCCTGCAATAGCCACAAAACTTTTTCCTTTGACACATTTATTGTTACAATAAACTCGCAAATTGTCCAATTATTTTCTGTTCCGACTTTGTTGAAAGTTCCGAAACACGCCGTTTATTTCTCGAGAGCGGATAATCCCAGCTGCTTTCCCTCAAGTACGTTGGTGCTCCACGATATATAGGCTATATAAACTGCAAGTGAAATAGTACCCAGCAAAAGGAAAGACCCAAGTACTGAATAAATGTTTGTCAATATACTGTTATGCTCGGTTTTATTACAAACTATAAGGATAAATCTGGACTGAATAATAGAATCCGTCTTGAAAGTCTCCTTCTATAAGAATTTTACTATTGTACGTGAGAGCACGCTATATAATACCAAAACGACGTAGTAATCCATAACCTTTATTTTGGTTACGTCCAATGGTTTAAGATACAAACTATTTCCAACGTTGTAACATGTATTAATAATGGCGTGATACCTGCTTTAATGTTATATTTTTCTTACTTTGGGCTACTGATGTTTGTTTGGGTGCTTGAATCATTTTCATACTGTAAGTGTTTTGAATTGTTAACCCGCCTGTCATCTGAATGTTGTACCGATAATTTCTATTGCTTTGAATTTTGTATGGCGTTGACCGTTGTGTAATAAATAAATATAGATTCCCTTTGAATATCGTTATACTTGATATCGAACATTGAATGATAGCAATAATATAATTAATTTGTTGGATTACGAGGTTCATTAGTTAAAACTTTGATTGTACCAATATAAACAAGCTTACAATTTGAGAGTACGTACTGAAAGCCAACCTTAGTACAAAGCGTTTATCTAAGGTTAATTATTCTAATAGATTCGGTCCAACAAACGCAGAGCACGCTGACGTGTCGAAAGATTGCAAACGGCCCATTGACGTGTACGAGGGGCCATTTGTCCGTTGTAGTACCAATTACCACAGATAGAGAGCGTGGGCGAACCTGCAGCAACGCCTAATGCTGTAATGGCAAATGGAGTCAGAAATACTCCCGGTTCAAGCTTATCTTACATTTATCTTCCGTTCCGTGTATTTTGTTGGTCAACACTGGAGAAGGAATACCGCCAACAGCTTTTCAGATAGAATGGAGTGTCATAAAAAACATAGGTATGTCGACCTGGAGAACAGATTACGCTCCAGGAAGTTAAGGGAGGGAGAGAAAGGGTTAAGCCATAATAGCCATAATAATAGGGTTCTAACTTCCAACCAACCCAACATAACCTAATCTCACTTAACCTGTGAAAAATCAATCAATAAAAATTAATTGGTACATTGATCTGTGTAATGAAATATGTGGCCTTCAATAATTGGTTTCACAAATTTTTCTTTAAACATATCACCAATGAAATTTTTTATATCGTAAAGCTATTAATAAGTTATGCACTGAGCGAGTAGATAAATTGTACGATTATGATATATTGCAGGTACCATTCACCTATTGGGCGTTAGGAGCCACTGTGTGTCATATCGTCCTAAACCCTCTCCCCCACCAGCACAATATTTGTGGCATACATTATCATATGAAACCCAGTACAAGATAGGGCGAGAGTCTTAAAATTCCTATATATTTGTTAATATAACAATGTAAATTAAATTACATAAAACGATTTATTTTCATTATTTGACATCGTGCTTAAATTGAAACATTTATTCAAATTTACAATTTTAATAATATATTTTGAAATAAGCTGCTTTAAAACGTTTTTTTTAACCCAGAAAGTCCAAAGTGTTTCATTATATAAAATTTAACCCTCAACTTACTTAAAATGGGCTGAGCGTAAACAGAAACAAAACTTCAGATACTGTACTTGCTTGTAATATCGAATTGATACATTACCATTTAAAAGCGGAAAATAAGTAAGGTCATTATTTCCCTCTTTGCCGATCGTTATTTTTATTTGCCCAGCACGTACCCACACTATCCGCGAACTAAACTCGAGATTGGAAACACGTTCGAGTCACGTCGTGGGCAATTGTGGCAGAACTGGTCCCGGAGTAGGTCGCCGATGCACCGGTGAAAATTAGCAAAACGCGTGTAAACAAATAAGACGGTTTCTCACGAACGCGTTTGAAGTGCTCGCGCATGCACGTGCGTAATTGACAAGTCGCTACAAAGCTACGGCTGTTCGAAGGTGTAAATCATCTTCGGCACGCGTGAGCGGAACTAAAAGGCGCTGAAGTCATCAGAGACTCCATAAATGTGCGTTGTGTTTACATACACTGATAACAGTTAACGACATGGTTTTATTTCGTCAACGGCGCTTTAAGGAGTTCTAAACGCTGTTTAGCCGGAATTACAGTGACTTTTTCACGAGTTAGTTCACATGAGCTAACACGGTAGTAAACATATATTTATATCTTATGAAAATGTGTGAATTATTTTCATGGACACATTTAGTTTTATTTTCGGCTTTAAAAAACGGTTCACGCAATTTAGGACATTTATTTAGCAACTGATGTTTTTCCCAAGGGATTTTAAAAATTATTTCAAATATCCACTATTGTGCGGGAATTATAAATATCCCCACACGTCTATTCCTCACTCGTAACGGACGGTAATGTTCGTATATGTGTCCTGTGTTAAATGTATTTTTAATAAATGTAACTTTTTAAGTTTTGTGACGACTGAGATAATATTTTTGTATGAGGCTTTTGAAAATTACATTAAAGATATTGAAACGCGAGTAACTCGGATAAATAACTGCATGAATTGAAGGCAGTTGTTCAAGGTATGTAGCCTTTTCCGTTTAATAATTTTGACGTTTTTGGAAAGAACTCGACGTAAAATTTTGCAGAAAACTAAATTCATAAAGCACAGAAAAGGGAAGTCCCTAGGTTGCAGTTCCCTTTTCTGTGCTTTATGAATTTAGTTTTCTGCAGTTTTGCAATGTAGTTTACGATATCTCATAGTGTTTTTTGAAGTTATATTAACCTGAGCAAATCTATTTTTGGATTTGGTGCATTTATAATGCCACCGATAAGAAGAAGAGGAACATAGACCGGTCGGAGGAGTCGGAAAGAACACGATCGCAACCGCTGGCCTCACCCTCCCGATGTAACATTTTAAACCTCAGACAAAGAAACTAAAAATGTTTTTATTGCGGTGGGTTGCATTTAAAGAATGAAAAGACTGGTAGAGTAATGGGTCATTTACGCGTTTTTACCACAAAGGAAATGTTGCCTATAAAGACAGCCGTTCCCTATAATATCTGTTTTGGCGATAATTATGCATTCTTCTTCTTTCTTTATTTTGTACTTTTCTTAGCGGCAATCCCTAAACAAAGGAAGTCATTGCTCACGGCGCCAGTGTTTGCTCTTGGTCAGCTACATGTTGCTGTAAGCAGAGCATGATCTTTTGCCGGTGTTAAAATATACATT
This sequence comes from Flexamia atlantica, assembly GCA_035578135.1. Lineage (NCBI taxonomy): Eukaryota > Metazoa > Arthropoda > Insecta > Hemiptera > Cicadellidae > Flexamia > Flexamia atlantica. The sequence goes on along the minus strand of JAQJVK010000012.1, from coordinate 684,137 downwards.
TCAGAAAAAAGAGGACATGGGGAAATGAAGGTGTTCCCTAAAAAATCGTTTACGTTTACCAGAAACTCCTGCGGTAGATCAAATTAACTTTAATGGTTTCAGTAGTTAAGCCACAATATTGTTAATGAAGTTAGCCCTTTGATTAAACTTTAAAAGTATATAAGTAGGCTGATTATTCTTCATTATTTTACCACATGATTTTTGCTCGATTTCGAGCTACATGTTATCTAGTAATATATTAATCTAGGAACATTTACCCTAGCAAGGCTGTAAGAATGAGCTATAATTAGATTATATAGATAACTAATTTATTGTCAAAGCTATACGTTTTATTTTATCATGAATTTAAAGTAACCTTATACATTCTTCTTCGTTAGTCATTTAGAGTGTTCCTTTATTTGTTATTTTATAGCGGAACTCATCCGTCGTTGGTTAAATCTGTCAAACTATTAATGGGCTACTAAATACTGACGATTATGTCTTGGTATCAAATTGATGGCAAGGGAGTTTGGGAGGGTAATTTTTAGCAGACACAACACTGGTTAAAACGCTTACCAACCAATGTAGGTTAGAAGGAAAAAACCTCAACAATGTAAAAAAGTTGTGTATTCATGCATGCAAAGCAAACAGTAAATGAATATTATACATTTTACCTTATCGTTTCTATAATAAATGAGGAATGAAAGGATGTTACACGTTTATTTTATATAGGCCCTAGAATATTAAAAAAATAAAAAGGTTAAGTGATGATATTGTTGTAATTTAAGAGTATTTAAAATATTTAAAATTGAATCAAAGACATGTTACACAAAACTATGTCTTTATTTTCATTAACATAATTGATAAGGTATAGTAATGATGTTTTTATTTTAACCTTTATAATTTCGCTTCAGTGATTTGAATGCACTTGTCAATTATGTTAGGAAGTATTTTTTGTCAATTTACATTTTAAGCTACTCAGACTCTTGGGCTGTATCCTATAACTTTTAAATCATAAAAATCTTCTATTTCCATTACGTTGAATATTGGTTTATTATTACACCTCATCTCAATTGTTCAATTGAAGCCAATTATAAGACATAATTTACCAGCCCAAACATTAGTCCTACTACGAGAAACGACACTCCCTCTGGGATTTAAAAATTATCGACACTCCCTCTTATCGATCAAACATGCGGTCTCTCCTTACAGTTAGAGTGGTTAAGATTCTTAGGAAAACGCAACACGTATGAAATAAAGCTGTCTGGATGAATGTGGTAAAACGGGAAAAGACGATTCAATAACTGCATGTAGCCTTTGCGAGGAAGAGGTCGATTAAGACATATTTCTCTTGGGCAGAATAGTTCACATAGCGCAGTTGAAGGATACAACCAGAATCCTGTTTCATAAAAAGTGACAGATATGACAGGTAATAAGTGTTACTTTACATATCTACAAATCCAACTTTATGTTTCATAAAAGTTTTGCAATTTACAAATGTATGTCAATTTTCTTTTACAAATTTGATATTGTTTTGACACGTTTGTCAGATTTACGTTTCATAAACGTTTTAGTGGGACAAGTGATTTTTGACAATATGTTGGGAAATTTTTGACTTGAATGATTATGAAACTTCATTAAATTTGAATTGATTTTACAATACAACTTATTTGTCGAATTGTGGGCATAAAATTGACAGAGGGTTAAGCATGTGTCAAGTTATTGATGCTACAAGTATGAATGTGTAAAGTGAATGTATAAAGTTGTAGATTTGTAGATATGTAAAGTAACACTTGTCACCTGTCACTTTTTATGAAACATGACCCAGAGGAGAATATAATACAACGCCTCGAGAATAATGTCATTCTCAAATTGTGTACATTGTCAAATTGTGTAGATCTGCATGAAAAATTCTTACAATTTATCTAAGTTTTAAAATAATGTATAATTTTGAAACAAAAATTTATCTTAAAATACCAAAATATCGGTTAAGAGGTGTCACCTTTTCTAGATTTTGTTTTGTTTTATTATTTTGACATGTAAAACCTTATGTTTTACACGTTGTGTAACACGTTTAGAAAGAGTACCTGGTAGACCGAGCCCTGCTCGGTATTATTTCATGTTTACCAGCTCATCTAATTACTTAAAAATATTTCGGTGCCATAAAATTGATAGATAAAACTATCTTTATTACTCCATGTAATCTTTATCCTACAAGCTCTATTTTTCCTACATGGCTGTAGTTTACAAAGAGCTGTTATGAGTACTTTATTTGTTTACAGTTTCCTTGTTTATTTCATTGCTATCTTGGCAACTCATAAGCCCAATGTTAAAATTTTACCATATAAAAATTCATTTTCTTGCGTTGAAAGATTTTCTCTGCCCAACTAATCTGCATAGAACATGTTTTTTGGAGAGATAACTGACTTATTTTCAGACTTTAAAAGAAATACTCAGAGCCGTTTTTGAGATAATTGTGCAAGCAAGCACGCGTGCACGCAAGCTAACATTGCTCATATGAGTACAGGATAAGTATGTACATTGATCGGCAGTAAGTTAATAGCATACTACGCAGCTACTATTCATCAGCAATGGAGATAGGATAAAATCTATAGCTTAATTTCTGATTGTAAGCCACGTGAAAACTGGATTTGTAATGAGTGATTAACGTATTTCTATGTAGACTTGGTATGGCCAAACCTATAGTGGTTTATTGTAGAGCCTATTACAGTACTTACAACTCACGCTTGTTTCAGGTAAATGAGAAAAACTTTTGCCAAGGAAGCGATGAATTTGAGAAAAATGACAGTAAGTAAAAAAAAATCCAGTTATTTGAATAAGCATATAATTTTTGGTTATAGAACACTTAAATACCCCCGTTGCAGCAGACCTGCATACTCAGCGAATTTCAAATGCAAAACAACATATTTCAATCCAACATAGCGAGATTTGACATGTTTTTGTAAGCTCCATAAGAATAACATGGGGAATGAGTATGCAGGTTTGCTGCTACAGATATATTTAACCTGGGTGGTTTTGATTCAACATTCAATAGATCTGAACTAGAAGAAGCTATTTACCAAGTTTTATCAAGGTATGTTGAGAAATAACCGAGATATAGAATTTTACTTATTCCGCTTAAGGTTAACATTGGGACAACGTACTGTGTTTACCCCTTTCAATATCTCGGTAACCAATGGACATAGAGCAATGATTCAAAATACTAAATTGTTTTTTTTTTAGCTGAATCCAATGGTACCCACAAAAATGCGATAAATTATTGTACGTAAAAAAACTCAAAAATTTCCTACGTAAAAAACTCAAAAAATCCATTTTTGGGGGGGTTTATCCCCCTTTACCCCCCCTTCCGGTGATCCTTCGGGCTGGTTTACGAACTCGTCCGAGGGATCACCACTTTACATGTCTGTACCAAATTTCATTAAGATCGGACCATTTTTACGGCCGCTATCGTGCTGACAGACATATATATATAGATATATATACATAAATTCGAAACAATGGTGTTTTCTGCTTCTGGTGGCCCCAAAACGAAAAGTTATCATGGTCTCGGGCTTAGGTCTTACCATGAGACCTACGGTAATAGCTTCTTCCCTATAGGGGAAATTCGCTAAAATAAAGTTCTTTGGAACATGCAACATTACTCTAGATTGTTTTTATTCAGAAAAATAAACATTTCAAAATTAAATAACACAACATATACTCATATTGCATACTACACAGTTGCTCATATACCCTTATTTGCTTGGAGGAAACCAACGTATCTTAAAGGATTCGCTTAAATAAAAGGATCCGGTTACCTAACCGCGAGGGATAGAGATATTACTACTTACTACCGAGGAGGGACACAATCAGAAGATTTGTATGCAGAGGAGTCAGCAATAATTAGCCTGCGGGGCTCCCGGAGACACACACACACACACACACACACACACACACACACACACACACACACACACACACACACACATGCTGCCCACAACACACATACACATACTTGCAGCACTCAAGAGACACTCGTACAACACAAAAAACACACACGTAAAACTCACTATCACTGGCATGACTGGCAAGATAGTGTTACGCTAAAATACAGTCAATACTTACTGCCGGATAAGCATAGGGGGCATAGAGGGCTTATAGCAGTTTTACCTGTAGGTTATTTTCTTACTGGAGGAAAACCTGCGATGTACTTACTGCAAAGCGTGTACCCTACATTTTAATACATGTAATCTTGTTATAGTTTGTTTTCTTTCTTAAAACGGTGTTGCAGAACAATTCGAATCGAATCCGAATTTATTCGGTGTGGCACAATGATTCAATTAGTTTTATAAATTATTTTTATTTATTATAAATTCACCTTTATTTGTTTTATTTAATTCTTAGATTTTAGGGTATTACAACGATTTAACTTATATAATTCAAGGGAATTGCAAAAATATCTGTAATCTGCTGCATAACTAAATTAGTTTAGATGTTCCTTTCTAATCGTGAACAGCTCAATAAACACTAATCATGATATTAGCCTATTGTTGATAACGAATAACTTTTGAGTCCAAATTTTTAACCTTTTTTGGTATTTTTAATTCACCTTTCTTCTCAGACGTCCGTCTTAAAAATTCAAAATACAAAAAATTTTATTAAACCATTCTATATTATACTGTAAATCTTTCTCAATCGCTTCAAATCTTAGTGAAATACAATAACTTGCTACATTTGATGAATATCAGTTTTGATTTGAGTTGTTGCAGACATTTGCCATCACTGATTAGTAAAAAAACAACTAAAAATCAGTTCAATAATTGATTTTTTCTAATCAGTGATGGCGAATGTCCGCAACAACCCAAATCAAAATATAAAACCACCATCACCAATAATGAATTTCAAACAAAGGATCAGATAGTATATTTTTGTTCTGTGAAATAATACAATGGAAAAACAAACATAAATAATAATCAACAAACCCAATTTTTACAAGCATGATATTAGTGCGACTAGGTAATAAACTTGTATTTGTTTATATTTAAATTATCTGAGCAATATACATATAGTCGATACCAATACATAATAGATGATTATTAGAACACTTGTGAGCAAAACGCCCTATTTATTAAAAGAAATTTTGAACATTCCAAGTCTAGAGTTATTCACTATTTTTGTGATGAAAGCTCTGTTTCAGTGTTTTGATTAAAATTTACTATTAAAATATGTTTTGAAGAAAAGTAAACTATAGTTTAACATAACCCAACCATGATATAGAAACGTGTTTCGAGCCCTTTTGACTAAACTTTCTTAAATTTATTGATCCCATGAAATAAGCGCTACGCTTTCAATCCCATCTTTAACGGACGCCATAAAACTAATTCTATTAACCTCTTATAGTCGACTTTCATACAGCAGAAAAAAGTAGGCTTTAAACCTCTCTGAGTCGTCAAAAAGGCAATCCCGGTACGCTTCCAATCAACTCATTGAGACCCGACCCATTCCGGGCCTTAAACGAAATAAACCGTTATATTACAGTCATGCGTTCGAAGGTGTAAAACTTTGATTGCCTGTCGGACTCTCTGGACGGTCTCGGGATGGTTCCCAATTACACCTTTTATGCCGGGATCAAAGAGTGACACCGGTTCACAACTGGTCCCGTTAACGAGGTGACGTCACGGCGACGTGCGCCGCATGTGAACCGGTCTGCAGGGTAACGAGTGCTTGACCAGTGAAAGCGATCCACGAGATGAGCCTTCGACACTTCCCCTCTCGTCCCCGGGTCCCCGACCTCCGACAATGGCTTCATCTAGGTAATGAGCTGTGTCCACTGGACGGTCTTTCGGATGACCGAAGGATGAAGGGTCTTTCGGATGAAGGGTCCTTCGGATGAAGGGTCTTTCGGATAAAGGGTCTTTCGGATGAAGCGTATTTCAGGACTTTTGGAAAAGGGGTCTTTCGGAAAAAGGGCATTTTGGATTAAGGGTCTTATGAATAGTCTTTCGGATGAAGGATCCTTCGGATGAAGGGCCTTTCGGGTCTTTTGGAAAAGGGGCCATTCAGACGAAGGGTCTTTTGGATAAAGGGCATTTTGGAAGAAGGGTCTTATGAATAGTTTTTCGTATGAGGAGCCTTACGGGGACGAAGTGTATTTCATATGAAAGTCTTTTTGTTGAAGGATCGTTTCTATGCGTGTTGTATTTTGTTGAATATTAAGATGGGATATATATTATTTACGAGGGTTAAGGGGATAAAGTTTAATTCCTAGCAGGTTTAAACATGAAGGTTAAGCGACAAATCCGATTGAATTTGAACTAAATCGAAACTATACTTGGATAAAACAGCCATAATTCGATCACTAAAACTTAAGTTCGCCCTACAAAAAGTGGTAAAACGTTCTTAATATAAAATACAGTATTAACCAGGCTATTTTTGAAAAATTAGAAAATATTACTCGCGGCACATAACACCGGACCAGACAGCCGAACCGGAGCGGCGGGGACGGAGACTTTCTCCATCTCTCACCTCCTACACCGCGTTAACTTCCTCCATACATATTTACATATCCGACCAACAGGTCCAGAACTGGGTTGAAACTTATCCGAGGAATGTATAATAAGTCCGACAGGCGAGCGGCTGTCAGCCGAAACGCTGGTAATTAGAATAACGCTCGGAATAGTGTTGGACCCGGGACTGATCCCTGCAGCACACCATTACCAATTACGACCATTAGTGAGTGACTGGCTTATTTTTATCATTTGAGAGGTTTTTTTTGTAAAAGTTGAACATTGAAGAGGTTTTAATGTCGATATTAGTGATTGCTGGGTTGAATGTCAATGAGTTATTATGTGATGAAATTGTCATTGCGACTAACATTATCGACGCCGAACGCTAAGGGTACTCTAGGGCGAATATGAATAGATGATGAGGGTAGAATAAATTATATATAAACCTTTGTTCCTGGCAAAAACCAGCTTTTTCATTTGCCTGGAATATTAATTAACCTGTAGCCCAAAAGTCCATCGCAGTTGGGTCCACCCACCTAAAATCATTAATAAAATAACTTTTACTCTACGAATAATTGACTACAGATAATTTTAATTTTCTAATAGATATCACCCTAGGATTTTGATGGAATTCATCCATTTAAACTTCTATAGGTATTAGAGCTGGTTAACACAAAACACCACTGAGAGCCACACCAAAGGCTTTATCCACCGGAACAAATTAATACCATTGCAAATAAAACCCACTTTTCAACATCGCAGAGATGCTTGCGAATCCAACCGTTACCACCCTCGGAAGAACGGAGTGCAAAAGTTTAATTTCAGCGTTCACCAAACATCAACCCAATTATAAAATTCTATTCGGCAATCAAATCTACCAAAACGGTCGGACTCGGGCCGCCACAAATGCACCGGGAGTAACCGCTTATAATTGCAGGGTATGTCGAAAATCCGCCGCAAAGAGCGGTTGCCGCGTTCTCACCAGGGGAAGGCGCAATAAATACGCCTCGTAAAAAAAACATTAATAAAATTTGTATTATAGAAACCAAATGTTATTATTCAAACTTATATCACATTTGTAAATTTTCAATCCCAAATATAAAACTATCACAACGGACTTACAATCAATCCACATTTGGTTAAAAAATATTTATTTGATTGAAATAAAATATTTAATTTGATGATTGTGCAAACTAAAACAAGGTAAAGACTAACTGCTTTTACCAGATCACATGGAAATAATTTGAAGTTCTCATCCATACACCTATCGTAAATGCAATGGGCTGCAGGCGGAAAGTAATCATGGATAAACTTATGACGTGTTTTGTGACGTACACAAACCATCCATGACGTCACTTTAATGTTTTTTCCTTCATATCACGGTAAATTCCCTGATTATTTGCAAATACGGCAGTTCGAACGTAATTGCAGAGAAAAAGTTCTTAAAGAAGGACTGCGAGTCCTGCGTCTGTACTAGTGCCCAAAACTCTGCCGAGTCATTGAGCTGGGTCCAGACAACACTCCTGTACGTGAGCCAAGTCCTTATTTACGTATCGCGAGTACAGATTCTAGACTTGGGGCAAAAACTCTGCTTTTCCGCTAAGATATTTTTCTCAGTGTACACGCGCGGAAACGTGTATGATCTTCATATATGATCTTCTGCCTTTACAGGTCAGCCGAAGGGTGTTTAAACTTAATGTTTATAAGTTTTGTCCAGGTTTACTAACTGATCTTCTCAATATGATTTAACATGGGCGAAGATCAGTTTTGTTTTCGGTACTCAGTTTAAGTTTCGATAATCCGATATCAACCTATCGTGTTAACTCAACCGATGTGCTGTTTCAAACGTCAGTAATGAAGAAACATCGATAACAGACAGAACCGAAACCATTGTTAGTTATATTGCGTTATTCGATTCTCTTACGAACAATAAAACATGCCGAACATAATAAATATAATAAAACTGATATAAAATTAAGTAAACGTAATAAAACTAGCCAAAAACTAAATTAAAAAGCTATTACAATAAGTAACTAAACAACTTACACCTTATTCTTCATAATCCATCATCTTGTACTAAAATACTTTCAAGTAATGTATCAAATGTATGTAATGTATCGCTAAATGTATTTTCATACAGTAACAAAACAATCGATATGAACTACAATGGTATCGGTTGTCAAGTTCTATCCAACAAACAATACATCGAACTTCGACTTCGACTATATATCGTTCAATATTGTTTTCTTAGAAATCGGATGTTGAATCGTCTGCTATAGGAACGACCGGCAGAAGACCAGATATGAAACTCTAACCGAAAGCGCGATAAATACGCCTCGAATACGCAAGGAGAATTTGATTTTTCGCTGCGCAACCCCCTCAGCCTACACCCACGTCTGTGTAATTACGTGTACGCTGTATATCACCGTGTTATACGGCATGAGCTAATCCGGCTCTTGTATATACTCCGCGCGCTGATTAAATCATCACATAAATCGAAACCGGATTGTCCCGCGCGAACTGGTTCTTCTGCGGATATATAAACCAGGGCTAATAACCAGTATGGGACAACTCCCCTCCGATATTGTAATTGGTTGTGGGTAATTGTTGAAAGGAGCGCGGCGACTTCGGGGAGATGCATGGCGAGTTGTTACTCCCTGCAGGTGGATGTGATTAGCTTTTTTATACTTGGACATCGTTAAACATTTAAGATAATCGGTTGAATCAGCTCATGGTGAAAAGAAATAAGAAAGGCGTGTGCAAAGCGAGCTGGTATGACGTAGCTGGGCTCGAGAAACTAGCGGACCTAGCGGTTTGACTGCAGAACTAAGACCGTGCACAAAATATGTTGATTGAGTTGTATTAACTGGTTTGTATTGTATTCGTCGTAAGCGCTAGTTGTGTGAGCCCAACTACGTCACATCAGCTGAACATGCTCACACCTTTCTTTTTCCCTTACACCATGGAATCAAAATATATTGTAATACTTACAGCCTCAGCAATCCGATGATATAATGTGGTGACGCGTTTCGCCGATTACGGCATCATCAGACGATCACACATTGTACACCTAATAGTTCATAACACACATTTCGCCTTTCAGGTCGTCAAATTGTTTAAAATAACAGCTAGGCCTAACACACATATTTAAAATACAAATAGTCTTTACAGTGGGAGCCCCCGTAACGATGTTCGGTAGTTGAGGCCCGTGCACGAACTGGCTGATTTTGTTGGTCTGGAGTCGTAGCGCTATCTCCATTATCACGTCAGCTGGTATAATGCCTCACTACGGAAGTCTAGTCCTACTGTAAACTTTTCATTAAATTCGTTCTGTTAAAAATGGGATTTGTTCTTGGTCCTATTCTTTCATTTAAAATATCATTATTGTCCTCTAAATGTCCTTTGTAAATTTCTAGTTCCTCCAATCTTAATAATCTTTGTCCTTTTTTAGCATGGTGTAATATTGTTAAATTGTTTTCAATGTCTTTATATGAATGATTGTAATCAACCAGATGCTCAGCAAATTTTGATCCCCTCTCAGGGTGTTTAATAGCGGCTAAATGTTCTTTGAATCTAATCTTGAACGATCTGGATGTCTGGCCTATATAAAATTTACTACAATCTTCGCAGTTTAGTTTGTATTATATCTGTATTATATCATCGGATTGCTGAGGCTGTAAGTATTACAATATATTTTGATAAAAGCAATCCTGTTACCGGATTTTCAAGACCATGGAATCAGCTGGCCATTTTTAGCGTAATTTAGTGGCCTCCACAGTAACTTGAACATCTATATGGTAAGTATCATAAACAATGCGCAGTAGACCAGCCAATCAGAAAGCGTTCTGCTGGTCGGTGGTGTGCTCCAGAGCGACAGGACTTTTACACTTATTATTGCGCCAAGTTCTTTTGCAAGTCGACGCACCAGCAAGTCTCGCTGCAAGCAAAATTAGCACCAACCACAGACAGCTGATTTATTATTATAACATGTTTCTTAAACTTCTAACTCACCTTTTATTTCAAAGCTAAGTATTTATTTGTCAACAAATGAAGACTGTGTTTCATTCTAGCAATGAAAAATCTCACTAGATTTGGCGTAGTTTCACGAGATTTGCACATGAACTTGCTGAACCTTCTTTCAAGTGTTAGACTACCATGACGTCACATCTTTTTCTTACTCTCACCTGCGCAAGATATCTACCGTATAAAGATATTCTAGGTACTGTGGTGGCCTCTATTACTTTATCAATAACCTTTTTATACCGGCAATGTTATTGAACTGGTTCTGGAGTCGTAATATTGTGTCGAATAACAAAAAACGTTGTGAAAGATCCACAGTAACTAGAAACAACAGTGTTGTCGTGTTCTTTTTAGCTACCGTGGAAAGATTCTTCACTATGAGCCCCTCCCCCCACAGAACCTCACTATCTCTAATGACACTTAAAGCGATACATAAAACATTGAATGACCCGCATTTCCAGTTAGTTGAGCAGCGGTAAAACTCCATCAGATCAAACAAACGTTTCCGCATGTCCAGTGAAAATTACTGGAGAACCAGTCTGTCCACATCACTCACGGGGCCACACGGCGACAAAGCTGTACGGTAACAGCTGAGTGGTCAGTGTTGCCACAACATCAATCACAAGGGCCGCCACTACAACAGGCAGAAACACATGTCTTCTAACTGCTGTGTGGTTCCCAGAACTTAATATAAAAGGGGTGCCACTGTAACAGGAAGAAATACATAAGCTCTGTGCAGTAACAGCTGTATGGTCAGTGATACCACAACGTAACATATAAGGACTGCCACTACAACATGATGAAACACACGAGCTCTGTACAGTAACAGCTGTGTGGTCAGTGTTGCCACAACATAACATACAAGGGCCGCCACTACAACAGGGAGAAACACATGTCTTCTAACAGCTGTGTGGTCAGTTTTCCCACAACTTAACATACAAGGTCTGCCACTACAACAAGGCGAAACACAAAGTCTTCTAACAGCTGTGTGGTCAGTGTTGCCACAACATAACATACAAGGGCTGCCACTACAACAGGGCGAAACACAAAGTTCTGCCAGCTGTGTGGTTAGTGTTGCCACAACATAACATACAAGGGCTGCCACTACAACAAGGCGAAACACATGTTTGATTGTATCAGATGCCGACACCTCGCTGCGAGGTGAGGATCTGGTGGAGAAGACTGGTTAGCTGGATGTATGTAGATTGAGTCGGTCAACATGTTTAATGGAGTATAAATTACACTAATAGCCATAAAATGCTATGGGTAGTCGGATACATTCAGCGAACTATATTTTGAACTATGGTGTTTGGAAAAATCACCGATTATCACTGATCGAAGGTTCATTAAGATAACTTAGAAGAAAATAATCGAAATTATCTGAACTTAGAGCCGAGGAATCATGGAACGATGGAACTTTCCAAAATGTTAGCTAATAAGGGAGTGAAAATATATATTTGCTTGCTTTAAACATTTTTTAATAACTCATTAGTTATTGTGATATTGCCTAATTCATCGGACTTTTACGCCTAAAAACATTATTTATATTAACTACATTCAAGAGAGATACCAATTACTAAAGAGTTGCAACATAGGTTACTTCATTTCTATTTTTTTTTATAATTCAAGACCAAATCTATACAAAAAAAAACAAAGCAAAACAAACCTGTGCTTAAACAAACACAATCCTCGACCCCCCGCCGTTATCATTCACCGGTTAATAAAAGAGGGCGGGCGCAACTAATTTGGCCCCGGTGGCCCAAGTCCACAGTAGCTTCCATTAGCATTGCTAATGCCGCGTGTATTTCATCTCCTCGCATTAATTGGTAAATACTTTTCGCAACTGTGTGTCTAATTTGTTGACGCAGGCCCGGCCGCCGGCGGCGAGGTCGTCGGGGACTCGGCGCACCCGGCTCCGCATCTCGCCGTGATAGGCAGAGGCAGTTTGCGAAATGTTTGCCGAATCCATCAAAACACCGTGATGCACGATTTTCCAGGGGAATTTGAGAATTTATCGGTTTATGAGTCATTTCGCTTTCACGTAACTGGGAGCAGCTCAAAATGGTTTCTTTCTTGTATGTACGCCTTTATTGTTTAAGTTTGTTTGAACTCTTTTTGTAACACAGTCATCTAATGTACCCAATTGACCTTTTTTGCCAATTGGGTATATTAGATCGATTAAACGTAACCGTACATCTGACCACGCCCCCAAAACTATGGTTATGTTATTTGTTGTCAAGATACAAATCGATGTGACAGATCGTAGTCTCAAGACATCAGGAACAGCTGTTGACAAATTGGGAAATGCAATTAAAAGAAGGCAAGGAAATAGGGAAGGAACAATTGGATATAGATATAATATATGAACCCAAAATCATACTAAACAGCGGGCGTTATAATGAAGTGGGAATATATCAACCGTTAGTCTAAATTTTAGTCATATTTTCTCGATAGTATTATTTACTAAACAATTATTAGGCCTCTGTTAGCAAGTAAGCGATATGCGAGATGTCATATTTGGTATTCGCGATACATATATGTTTAGAAAGTAAATTTAATTTCAAATTTAGTATTACTATGTTGGGGAGCAATCGGAATATTAGTTATCGCGAAATTGCTTAAGAATACTCAATATGATCGTTATATGATATAATATAAATCTGTGATGCCCAAAAAACCTGTGCCCAGAAATTAATCAATAAGTGCAAGTGACAGTGAAGCCAGCTGCAAATAAATGGTTGCTACGGAACAATATTTACTTTCGAGTCAACAGTTCAGAAGTGAAGACGTAACTAAATTTACTCAAAAAAATTAATAAAGAAAAGAAGATAAAGTTTAACGGAAAACCCAATCAGACCACCAATTGGACCGAAGGACGATCTGGGAGGATGCCAAAACTACGGTAACCCAAATCCACTAATATCGTTTCAGGAAATTCTTTATCGACACGAGGAGATGGGACTTGTAAACGAGCGAGGTGCCGATGGACCTATTGGACTAACAAATTAAAAACAAAGTATATCTTAAGTACGTTTAAAGGGGGGAATAATTCCGACTCCCGTTTTTTTTTTTGTAATATATATATTCGTAACTTTGATTTGTTTAAAAATTTGCATCTGAATAAATGAAGTATACCGTCTGGGAATAAGAACATATCAAGTGAACCGAGGGCAAAGAACTACGACCCAGAGTCTCAAACAATTATCGACTGCCTAGCAGGGAAAGAATCGGGCAATTAATTTATTTCTGGGAAGTAACTCACAAAATAGAAGAATTCGAATTATCAAAGATTTGTAATTGGGCTAGATTTAAAAAGAGCATTAAACTTATATTTGTCAACCTCAGTTAGTATTTATTTCTGTCAATTAACTTAGAATATCGTAGGTTATATAAGAGGGTGGTAATAAAAATGGCGCCAACGCGGGGCACTTGATTGTAAAGTTCTTGACCCACGGTTCAATTGATAACCAATAAGACATCTCACATATCTTAGGATAAGTCTTTATTGAATTGTCATAGTTTTAAGTTAGAGAATCTAATTAATTATTTAAAGAGTAACCAATATGAGTAATAATTATGACTTAAGACAAAACCCAAGGCGAACGAAGAAGGGAGACGCGTTAGGAAATTGTAAGAGGTCGAACCCAGTGACAACCGAAATGGCAACGGCGCGGAATCGAGATATTGATACGGATGATAGGGTAGAGATAAGTGATAGGGATGTTAGGGACAACCCGGAAATCGGAAACGAAGAAGCGCGCGTGAATGAATCGGACGACGAACACTCGCAGACTGACCAGCGCGGATACGAGGATGACGATCTAGGAAATCCGCATGACGAGGAAAATTTGCTTGCGCAGGGAGATTCTGAAATTAATCCTAATAAACAACAACCTGAGGAACCGAAACAACCTAGCGAGACGCAAACCGATCTGAAGTTAATAATGGTAATGCTCAGTCAGTTGCAAACACAATCGGTCCAAATACAAAACGAAACCCAACAAATACAAAGTAAAATCGAATCTTGTAAGGAAGAACACCGTAGGGAACTAAACGAGATCCGGACCGAGATTACGAGCTTACGGATAGGCATCGAAGAAGACATTGAAAAAAAAATTAGGGAAATTAATCTCAAATTAAATGAATCTTTCGACCTAAAACTAAACGAGCACGGTGCTAAATTCATAGAAAACATGACAAACTTAAACCAAGATACTATAAATAAGACTGAAGACCGGTATAAAGAAATTAAACAATATCTAAATTCCGAAACGATTCAAATTAAACGAATCACCCAAACTAATCAGGAACGAATTGACAAAATTGAAACCCAAACTCAAAACCAATTTAGGGAGATGAACCAGTCGATAGTCCAAAATAATGACATGGTAAATAAGGTTCAGGAAGATATAATAGGAATACAGAACAAAATGGGAAATCTCGAAAACCGTGTGGGAAATTCAACGTCGGGTAACCTAGGCGAAATCATCATCAACTATGTAAATCCTGACCTCAACGAGAAAAAACCTAAATTCACTGGGAGAGAAAAGGATCCACTACACTTCTTGGCTCAACTAAAACGGTACTGGGAGAAATTAAATACGCGGAGAGGGCTAAGTTCACACATACCTAACTTGGAGGACGTGCTAGAATCGTGTCTAGAAGAAAGTGCGATTAAATGGTGGCGAATAGTAAAACAAGACGTTAAAGATTTGAGTGAATTTGAAATCGTGTTTCTCGAAAAATACTGGAATCTAGATATTCAACGCGGTATAAAGAGAAGAATCGAAATAGAGCGATACCGAACTGGAGGAAAACTTAGTAGATCGGAATATTTCATTGAAAGAGCGATCATATTGCGGAATATGACACCTACACTCGAAGAAGCAGAGATCGTGATGTTGCTGAGCGAACAATTCGAGGAGCGAGTTAGGGATGCACGTCGAGTCCAAAACATTACCACGATAAGGCAATTCGAACAGCTATTAGGTAGAGAAGATTTAGAGGAACAGAACCATCGGATCAAAAGTCGCCCGTATGAAAACCGACAATCGGGACAGTCTAACTACGGACACGAGAATGATAGGAATTTCCGGAATATTAACCATGAACCAAGGTACCCGAATCCCAATCGCGATCGACACGTAGCCAACGACACAAAGCGAACCTACTCTAACGAGCGACCCTTTAATCAAAGAAGTAACTTTAGAACCAACGACAGGCCCAATTTCCACAACCGAAGCGGTTATGAACCGAGATCGACCTTCGTAACTGAGAATAACCCTAACCAAAACAAAGCGACTGCCGCAGGTTCGGGAAACTAAATAGCGTCGAAGTTTCTCGGGTATTGCACACATTCAAGACTAAAACAGATCAAAATTATGAAACTTTGACGCGAGTTAAACATATCGGACATGTCAATACCCATAATCCAAATGAATCCCCAATCAAATCAAACCTTAACCTAAATAATGTCGTATCCAATATATATTGCGATAACAAATGGCTACTCGAGGAGGACGGAGTTGAACCACCCGTAATTAAAAGTATCGATTGTCCCGAAATAGACATCAAATTAAACCAAACCAAAATTAAAGCTCTTATTGATACCGGCTGTAACATTAATTGCTTGCAAGAACAATGGTATGAGCAAAACCAACAGGTCATAGGCAAACATGAAACCTTTCCAGTAACTAACCTCAATATTACCACTGCTACTGGACAAAAGTCCAAGAGAATAAGAAAAATAATATTAATACATACTGAAATTAACAACCATAGCTTCGACGCACAGTACTTAATTATCCCATCATTAGTTCGTGAGGTCATCATAGGACAAGAAACGTTAGAATCATTAGGAGTTGTATTAAACTTTAAGGATAATACTTTAACGATCAACAACGAGGTAATTCCATTAAATACTAACCAGGAAAAAACCGGAGAAAGTACTCAGGAAACAATAAACAACCATATAAACGTAAATAAAAAAGGAATAAAATGTCAGGTAATATCACAAGGAGACGAAAGTTCAGTATATTCACGGCCGATAGCCCAAGAAATGGTAAATAACAAATTAACCGATAACAGGGAGATAGTAAATAACAAGTTAGCTGAAATCACGATTTTAAGTGAGGAAGAAAAGGAAAAATTACGGGCGTTGTTATTAAAATATGATTCCGTTTTTTCCAACGAACCCGGACTATGCAATAAGTTCCAATATAAAATCAAATTGAAAAATCATGAACCGTTCAAGAGTTTTACGTATCCTATCCCTGTGTGTCACCGAGAAGCGGTAAACAAAGAAATCAATGACATGCTGAGCAAAAACATTATAGAAAGAAGCGATAGCACGTTCATTAATTCTATGCTAATAGTCCCAAAGAAGACGGGAGAAATTCGTTTATGTTTAGATGCCCGAGCTATAAATGAGCGGATAGTTAACGACTATGATTGCAACTTAGGAATCAATGAGTTACTCACTAAATACAAAAACACCCGTTTCATAAGCACATTCGACCTTACAGCTTCTTATTGGCAAGTAGAACTCGAACCCGAATCCCGGAAATATACAGCTTTCCAACATAACGGAAAAACTTATCAGTTCGTGCGGGTACCTTTTGGGCTATCTATATCTCAAGCAGCACTGGTACGAGCTTTAGACGCCACCATCGGGAATGATCTTGACGAATTCTGTATGTTTTATGTGGACGACGCTTGCGTTACGTCAGACAGTTTCGAATCACACCTCAAACATCTAGAACTCTTATTCGCTAAACTTAAAGATGCTAATATGACAATTAAGCTACCAAAATCGGCACTATGCCAAGAGAAGGTAAAATATTTGGGTTTTATTATCACTAGGAACGGGATTAAACCAGACAACTCCAAAATTGAAGTAATAAATAATTTCCCTGAACCAAAAAATCGTAAACAACTAAAAGGGTTTTTAGGGATGATCAACTATTATAACAGATTCGTGGACAAATTTGCAGAGCATGTGCAACCACTACTTTACCTAACTTCTAAGAAAACCACCTTTCGTTGGACGGAGATCGAACGACAACACTTTCTAAAAATAAAATCATTGTTTTTGGATACTCATTTTTTGAACTATCCGGACTTCTCAAAGGATTTTTACCTTCAGTGCGATGCGAGTGGCCACAGCATAGGCGGGCACATATATCAGATATTAGACGACCAGCAGAAAGCAGCAATCATGTTCATTTCCCGTACTTTAAAGGGACCAGAGTTAAATTACTATACTTCCGAGCTAGAATGTTTAGCGATTGTGTATTGTTTACAAAAGGCCAGATCACTATTGATAGGTCGACGCATACATATCGTTACCGATCACAAAGCTTTAACTTTTATGAAAACTTGTCGATTACTAAGTCCGCGGTTAACCAGATGGGCATTAGCACTACAGGAGTACGATTTTACTATCGATCATTGCCCCGGCAAAGATAATATAGTGGCTGACACTTTGAGTCGAATCAAATACTCAGACGGAGAAATCTCAAACCCAACTCAACCATCCATAGTAATCAACTTCCTTGAAACAGAAATCGAACCGTATCTTAGTCAACAGTTACAAAACATAAAACAACTACAACTAAATGACCCCAACTTAAACGAAATCATAACCAAAATACGTGAAAATCAACCTACCCCAGAAGATAACCCGAATTCCAATCAATTCTTAATATATCAAAATGTATTGTATAAGAAAACCGGTCTAGGATGGAAAATCCTTGTCCCTAAAACCATGATTGAAAACCTAATCCTAGCCTGTCACTTCCACTACATCCATTGCGGGGCGGACAAATGTTTGAAACTGCTCCAAGAGCACTTTGTATTTAAGAACATGGGCAGAATAATTCGTAAAATAATAGCTTGTTGCGACTCTTGCCAAAAATGTAAACCCAACACTCATCCAAACCACGGATTAGCCAAAGGAATAACTTGCACGGATAAGAACGTACAAATAGCATGTGATTGGATTGGCCCTTTACCTACAAGCAGCTTCGGGGCTAAATATATTTTTGTCGTAATTGACATCTTCACAAAATTCATCCAGCTATACCCGGCTAAGAGGGCGAATACTACCACGGTGATCGATAAGATTTTCAACCGATACATACCAGAATTTGGAAAACCTAGATTCATCCAATCCGACAATGGAACGTCATTTAGGAGCGCGCGTTATCTACGCAAACTATCTGACAATAACATAACACCCATATTTAATCCTGTAAGGTATCCTCAAGCGAACTTAACCGAAAGGTACATCCAAAACGTGAAGCGGGCGCTTCGAACCATGTGTCACAACGACCAAAAGAACTGGTTCAACTGCATACCACACATCAACCGGTGTCTAAACGAAATCTACAACACCACTACAGGTTGCACTCCCAACGAGCTACAACTCGGGACCAAAAATACGAGGTTTTGGGAAGAATTTCTGGAGTTACTCCCTCAAGAAGACCGACCATTAGCCCTTAGGTTGGAACAAGCACGACAGCGGATGAGTACGCGACAGAGGAAAAACGCCGAAAAGCTTAACAAGATGCATAAACCAACCGAGTTCAACGTAGGGGATTTGGTATTAGTCGCCCAGAAAATGCCATCCAAACTAATCGACGGTACAACTGCTAAATTATTTGAATTATATACAGGACCTTACATTATTTGCGAGAAATTAGGGAAGACAGTGTATTCCGTATCCAACACAGACGGGACAAGTAAGCGGGGACCGTACCACATAAGTGGTCTTAAAAGGTATAAAACCACGTATGAACTATAACGCGAATGCGAGTCACCATATAGTGCTAATATCGGTGATGTGAACATTCTAATATGAGTGATAAGACCGAACTGGTAAACTCAATGTGACTAAAGGTGGGGACTTAATTTGTGTTCGCAGCACCATGAACTATGAATAATATCTTCGTGTTTAATCCAATTAAATGTTTAATACTGTTAATTAATGTCCAAACATGTTACAAACCTTAATTTCAATTAGTTATCAATTTATATGTTTCTTCAATAATCCACTGCCAGACCATAAGGTCCGAGATATAATTTGATTCATGCAATGCCTCATGTATTTTAACTTGTCCTTTCATGTTGATGTTAAGTTTGTTTATGTTATAATTTGTTATATGAATAATACTTGTCTTTAATATTTTCAATATGTGTATGCAAAAACCCCGAAAACGTTACAATACTATGCTTTTCGACTTTCGTAATTTCAATCCATATTTCATATTACTTGAAATTAGAGAGGGCTATTGTAACCGTACATCTGACCACGCCCCCAAAACTATGGTTATGTTATTTGTTGTCAAGATACAAATCGATGTGACAGATCGTAGTCTCAAGACATCAGGAACAGCTGTTGACAAATTGGGAAATGCAATTAAAAGAAGGCAAGGAAATAGGGAAGGAACAATTGGATATAGATATAATATATGAACCCAAAATCATACTAAACAGCGGGCGTTATAATGAAGTGGGAATATATCAACCGTTAGTCTAAATTTTAGTCATATTTTCTCGATAGTATTATTTACTAAACAATTATTAGGCCTCTGTTAGCAAGTAAGCGATATGCGAGATGTCATATTTGGTATTCGCGATACATATATGTTTAGAAAGTAAATTTAATTTCAAATTTAGTATTACTATGTTGGGGAGCAATCGGAATATTAGTTATCGCGAAATTGCTTAAGAATACTCAATATGATCGTTATATGATATAATATAAATCTGTGATGCCCAAAAAACCTGTGCCCAGAAATTAATCAATAAGTGCAAGTGACAGTGAAGCCAGCTGCAAATAAATGGTTGCTACGGAACAATATTTACTTTCGAGTCAACAGTTCAGAAGTGAAGACGTAACTAAATTTACTCAAAAAAATTAATAAAGAAAAGAAGATAAAGTTTAACGGAAAACCCAATCAGACCACCAATTGGACCGAAGGACGATCTGGGAGGATGCCAAAACTACGGTAACCCAAATCCACTAATATCGTTTCAGGAAATTCTTTATCGACACGAGGAGATGGGACTTGTAAACGAGCGAGGTGCCGATGGACCTATTGGACTAACAAATTAAAAACAAAGTATATCTTAAGTACGTTTAAAGGGGGGAATAATTCCGACTCCCGTTTTTTTTTGTAATATATATATTCGTAACTTTGATTTGTTTAAAAATTTGCATCTGAATAAATGAAGTATACCGTCTGGGAATAAGAACATATCAAGTGAACCGAGGGCAAAGAACTACGACCCAGAGTCTCAAACAATTATCGACTGCCTAGCAGGGAAAGAATCGGGCAATTAATTTATTTCTGGGAAGTAACTCACAAAATAGAAGAATTCGAATTATCAAAGATTTGTAATTGGGCTAGATTTAAAAAGAGCATTAAACTTATATTTGTCAACCTCAGTTAGTATTTATTTCTGTCAATTAACTTAGAATATCGTAGGTTATATAAGAGGGTGGTAATAATATGCTTAAAATATGTTTATCTATTTATTCATTTTAACGGTTTTCCCAATATATACCAATCATATATACATACAAAAACATATTATATAATGAAACAGTATTGGTTTCTTGCAGTTTTATGTATTTCACCGCTATCATAACGTATTCATGCAAAAACAGTGAATAAATTAAACAACTAGAACACTCCAATTAATACATGCAAAAAAAATCATGGACAGAATGGCAAAATGTACGAGACTCTAACAACATTATGATTTCAATATTGGTAGAGTATGAGCAATGGTATGACCGCATATTTAATTATATTACAAGAAACATTTAAAAGATATTTATTACATAGAATCAATTATAAAAATCAGTTGCTCAAAGCAAACTTTATGATAAAAAAGTCACTTTATAACATAGGGACTGGACCAAAGAGAGTATCACAATAAAAATTACGCAATTTCCATGACAGCTCTTCGCTCCACTGTAATCCAGGTTTGGGTTTGTTTAGTTATCTATCCTGAAATTTTATTTGATTCATTCTATCATGAGTAAAAAATAAGAGTTTAATTTATCTTATATTTGTTCATACCAACATACTGTATATCCTCATTATCAATTAGCTTACTACATCTTTAAATACCTTTTTTAGTATTGCTATAATGTGTAAGAGAAATTTAATCTAACTCCAATTAATAAAATATCACATTAGAGATGTTTGATCACAAAATAATCGTTGCATAAACCATTATAAAAACACTATCTTCATAAAACTTTCTGATTATGAAATTACCCATTTGCCATCACCAATATCAGCTACGGGAGTGCGACTGTTGGCCATGTAATGGCTATAAATTTAATAAGCTCCAACCGCACTGGCTGAAATATGTGAAAATACGTCCCCACTTGATGTTTCAATCGAATAAATATTGAATA
The DNA here is from genome assembly GCA_035578135.1 of Flexamia atlantica. Taxonomy (NCBI): domain Eukaryota; kingdom Metazoa; phylum Arthropoda; class Insecta; order Hemiptera; family Cicadellidae; genus Flexamia; species Flexamia atlantica. The sequence continues at coordinate 662,198 of JAQJVK010000012.1, read as the reverse complement.
GATCTAAAATAAACTGGAGTAAACATAATCAAAAACCCAAATCAAAAGTTCGAGGACCTTTTATACAAATTAGTAGCAGTTGCCCGTAGCTTCGCTCACGATAAAAATTACAGCAAAACCTACTTTTGCTCTTCGAACTGTCAAAATGTTAGTATTCACAGCTGTATACATTTCAGTATTTGAATGTTTACATCGATATAAAATGTAAATATTGAAGCTAAGGTCGTTCACGGAGCGTAGCCCGATGGGATTTTAAGTAATTGAATGAATAGGCCTATGTCCTTTTCTTATATAGTGGCTCTATTTTTAAAAAGGTTCAGCTCAGTTGGTCCAGTATTTTTCACGTGGTTGAAAGACAGATATTCACATAAACATCCATACTTTCACATTTAGTAAGATTCTAAAAGACGACCACTGCAAAGTATTTGACAAAGCAACAAATTGTTTCCAAACGTGAGTAACCTTGTTGAGTAACACAGACGCGTTTAATATTCTACCCAATAAAGTAGTTTATGCAACGATTGTATAATGAATGTCTTTAAGCCACGAGTGAGATGTAAGTTAGAACACGAGCGAAGCGAGTGTTCTAAATATCTCACGAGTGGCTTAAAGGCATAATACAATCGTTGCATACACTATTTTATCTACGACCAACAATATACGACAAAATTTCCCCCGAAGTTAAACAAAACTCATGACTTACTAATGATGGAATAGGTCAACTAACATTTGAGGTTAGGCAAATAAGCAGACTGAGCCATGAATCGTTGTGGAACAATCAGCTGATGGGATACGTAAACTCAAACATGAATCGTAATGCAACAATCAGCTGATGTGCGAATTGCGTAATTGTTATTATGACACTACTTCCGTCAAATGCCGAGCTCTCATTGGTCTAGAACCAGTACTCTAAAGTGACTCCAGTACTCTAAAGTCGTCATTAGAGTACTGCTTGGTTTTTGGTGTTTTAATGTATATCATTATAATGTTTATTGTAATACCATAATTGGTGCTTATTGCAATGGTCGTAGATAAAAGCATTAAAGCATTCAAAATATGCGGGTAATTGTAGGTGCATACGCAGGAGCGGCTGACCCGAGTGATTGCACTTAACCCGCGCCGCGCCTGCCACAACCGGCGTCTGATAGTGTTTGGTGTCGATTTCCGATATACCGGAAATATCGATAGTTTGGTTCCGATATATCGTTATTTTCATATCGATATTAGACTTCCGATTATTATCGGAATATCGATATTTTACTCCGATGTTATCATTAGTATTGATATTATTAGCAAACTTTTAAGAGTAATACATAAATAAAATACAGTTTAACATTTTCTGCACTTTTTCATTTGTAGTAATTAAAAATTATTTGATAAGTAAATATGAAAGAAATCAATTTGAAAATAACTTACTAGCTACAAGAAAGGGTTTGTAGTTAATTTTTTTTATTATCTGTTGTTTTGTTGCAAAGATATGGTTATCTACAAGAATTTCAAAAAAATATCTTGGCTATGTAGGCTACGTACTTGAAACAAGAGTAAACAATTTACAGTACTTAAACAATTTATTTTACAGTTATTGATTTAAAATTATATACTTCAAAGAATACATTGTAAACCATTTTTTGTCAAATGGACATCACAGGTGCGGAGCTAACTGTTGTGATACATACCGTATGCATTCGATTAATTTTTGACGACATTTTTCTGATATAACGATATTTTCCGATATATCGATATTTTTGATCCGATATTATCGGAATATCGATATTGAGGGTCCGATATTATCGTCGATATAAATATAGATATTTTCTTTCGATATCCAAACCCTAGCGGCTGCTTAACCAAGGCCTGGGGCCGGGGGTCAAGGCCCTGTGGAAATCCCTATCGAAAATACGGCTTTAAAAGTAATTCCGTACTGCGTTTTGAATCAGTGAAACGTATTGTGGAAGCTGATACATAATACAACCGATAAGAGTTTGCTTGGATGTCACGGTGAAAGAATCTTCCTAAATTGCCAGGAGCGGTTGCTTCAAAAATGCTATATATATTCTAAAACAAGCAGTTTTTTACGGGCAACATTTTTACAGAGGTTTTAGTTTTTTTATGGGAGTTTTGGCTACGAGGAATGAATTGGACATGGTCACAAGACTGAGAAAATCCGGTTCCGTCCTAAAGCCCTTCAAAGTTCCCAATGCACATTTTCATCCAGAACAGCTGATTGATATATTTACGTAGTGTTTCTTTTAACCGAGAAAAGCTCTGTTTATTACTACTGGGAAATAAAACACAGTAATTTATGGTTAATGAAAAATACCGAACTATGAACGTTTCTGACGAATGACCCGTTTGTTATATTGGTACAGTATATTCATTTTCTTTATGGAGACTGTAATAGTTATCTTCTTCAGCTTTTGTCGTATAACAACACACCCTGTACACTTATATAGTTCCGCCGTGGCGAATATGAAGGTGATCAGAGTAATACAAACATTTACAACCCTGATGGTAAAGAATACATAGGGCTCTAACTGTCTAGAAAACTAATATGTAGATAATACATAAGCAGAATGTGTACTATGCATACCTTTGACAAAAGCTACGGGACACAACGCTAAATCGCTTTCCAAATTGATCACCGCGCTCAAAAGGACTTCCAAAGTCGGTATATTGGTTTCGCGACACATAACTCAACAAGTGATAATTTCTCTTCCAATTACACCGGTGGCGGTAGTGTACAGGGTGTGCCGCGACTGAAGAACGATTCCCTCTAATTGGTAGCCATTTGTAGACTGGTCACAGGGCCATTACAATTTCAAATGGCCGCTGTAAAATTAAAAGTCAATAAGGCGGTGATACGCGGCTGCTGTGGAGCCGCTGACGGGAGATGATGGATGGCGGGCATTGTTTGGAAACATCGCGGGCCCCAAGACACGTCCTTGTATCGTACCATTGCAAACGTAAATGGCTCCGAGACACATCCTTGTATCGTGTTACGTGTCGTGTACAGTGCGCTTGCTATCGAACACATCCTTGTATCTTGCTTACGTGCCGTGTACAGTGCGGCTGCTATCGTACTTACGTGTCGTATACGTGTACGAGACACATCCTTGTATCTTGCTTACGTGCCGTGTACAGTGCGGCTGCTATCGTACTTACGTGTCGTATACGTGTACGAGACACATCCTTGTATCTTGCTTACGTGTCGCGTACAGTGCGGCTGCTATCGTACATATCCTTGTATCGTACCTACGTGTCGTGTACATTGCGGCTGCTATCGTACCTGTACAGTGCGGCTGCTATCGTACCTACTTGTCGTGTAGAGTGTGGCTGCTATCGTACCTATGTGCCGTGTACAGTGCAGCTGCTATCGTACGACTGATGTTAGTCAATAAGTCATTTATTAAGCCAGATTAACAAATACATTCATTGGCCAAGTCAAATAGTTACATTCTTTGATAAAACACCTTGTTTATCTTTTATTAAAAACAACTGTAATATTTACATGTCTCAACTACAATGCAATACAACTAGTATTTACGAGTCAAAACTACCAGTTTTCAAGGGTGCTGTATACCGCCTTATTTAAAAGGATTGACTTTAATTTCGTTCTAAATTTACCAATATCCTGTTCAGCCTGTAATGAGAATGGAAGGCTATTGAAGAGTTTGACTGTATTGTAGTGAAAGCGCTTTTGGAAGAATAAAGGTGAATGACGGGGAATGGCAAGGTTGGAACTGTTCCGGAGGGAATATCTGCAATTAACTTGAGTAAGGAATGAAAATATGTTGCTCTTGGTAAATGATAAAGTTTCCAGAATATAGATAGATGGAAAAGTATAATTCTGAATGATCTGAATTTTTCTTTGCATGATTGTTGTTTTGGAAGGGAGAACACAATTCGAATCGCCTTCTTCTGAAGTCTGAGAAAGAACAGCGCCCGTTGCGTTTCGCACCCCCAAACAGGAACAGCCTAGGTCAGGTAGGGGTAAATGAGCCCATAATAGGCAGATAAGAGTACCTCAGTGGTGGCTGTTCGTCGTAGCATCCGAAGCATGAAAATACCCACAGACACCTTGTTGATTACATGCCCGATATGTTGATGAAATCTGAGGTTTTCATCCAGGATTAGTCTAAGGAACTTTACCGTTTGGGAGGGACAGAATATGGTTTCATCAAGCAGTAACGGTGAGTTTCCTGGATTCGTCTTTTGGAAATGTGAAATTGCAGAAGATGGATTTTCTGAGCATTCAAGGATAAATGATTCTCTTCGCCACACTGAAGCAAGCAGTTTGATTGAACAAAAGCGATCTGTTCGAACACCTCGATACTGGGATTATAAATAGTGAGGGAAGTGCCCTCGGCAAATAAATAGATACATACATTTGATACATTACTTGAAATTGAGGGGTAGGTATTTTAAGCCAAGTATGAATGACAGATGAGTGAAGGATGATTATGATATTTGCCTTCTTCACACTGGAAGGTAAGCTGTTAATATTGCATTGGTTTTACCGCCGATAACAGTCACTGTGGTGAGATTTACAGGTGGTTAAAGCGGTGACAGAGGTTGTATTTGCTGGAAACATCAAGCGTAATTTTTGACACGTCCTTGCAGCTGGATTCTGTTACGTCCCTGAAACTTTTGTCGGGTTTCCTTTTAATTTTCCTTGTTGGCTGCCGCTGTTGTTGCCAAATAATGGAATGGGATAGAAATCAATGGCCAAGTTCAATTTTCCATTGCTGATATTTCAAACTCAAAATGTATAACCGAACTTGCAGTATTCTTAAAATACCCCCGTTGCAGCAGACCTGCATACTCAGCGAATTTCCAGTACAAAACAACATATTTCAATCCAACATAGCGAGATTTTACAGGTTTTTGAAAGCTCCATAAGAATAACATGGGAATGAGTATGCAGGTTTGCTGCTACGGGTATATTAAAACTGGGTGGTTTTAATTCAATATTTAGTAGAACTGAACTAGAAGAAGCCACTTACCAAGTTTTATCAAGATATGTTGAGAAATAAGCGAGATATAGAATTTGACTTATTTCCCATAAGGTTAACATTGGGACAACGTACTGTGTATACCACTTTCAATAACTCGGTAACCAATGGACATAGAGCAGTGATTCAAATACTAAATTGTTTGTTTTTTTGAGCTGAATTCAATGGTGCCAACAAAAATTGGGTTATTTTTATTTTTCTATGTAAAAAACTCAAAAAACCCATTTTTGGGGGGGTTTACCCCCCTTTACCCCCCCTTCCGGTAGTCGGATTGGGCTGGATTACGAACTCGTCCGAATAATTACTACTTTACACATCCATGCCAAATTTCATTAAGATTGGGCAATTTTTACGTGAGTTATCGTGCTTAAAGACACATAGATATATATATATATAGATATATATATATCTATATATATAGATATATATATATTTATGAAAATGAACGAATAGTGTTTTTTGCTTCTGGGGACCCCAAAACGAAAAGTTATCATGGTTTCGGGCTTAGGTCTTACCATGAGTACTACGGTAACAGCTTCTTCCCTATAGGGGAAATTCGCTAAAAATCAAATGATGAGCTGAGACAGTTTATATTTTTAATGTATTCGCTCCGATAGCTCACTAGAATTAAAGGGGGTCTGTTAAAAGCAGGCCTGGTTGACATCAAAGTGTTGGTTTTCAATAAACTTTTTACCCTCATGTAGTTTTGTAGCTTCTAAGGAACTTGCAAATAAATCGATTCAATTTATTTGCCTTTTTTAACTAACAAGGTACGTTTATTTTGTTAAGTACTGCGATTTGATTCTTGATTTTCAAAATATTTTAATCGCAATGAGCCGCTGATTTTCTGAGTGATGTCCCTGATGGTTGTCATTTACTACTATTACGCTAAAAAGAAGCACTGCCGGCTTTGGAACGTCTGAACGAATAGAATACGGAAACTACTTTTACATCTTGGTGCAACACAACTCATTACCTAACATTGGTAGGCAAACTTTTAGTAGTATTTAATGTATTCAGAAAAGTTGTAATATATTTTCTCCCTAAATAAGGGAATGACTGTTAAACGGTGCAAAGAAATAGTTATCTGTGGCTCAAGACAAGTTGACCGTTGGGTTAAGTTTTATCTAAAACACGTTCTATGACTTTCAACCAGATTGATGGACAAGTGAGGAAGTAACTCTGCCAGAAATGTCAGACTGATTAAATGTAACTGTATACCGTTCTGGTTTCCCTAGCAGGTTGGAGGAAACTCACCCTCAAGTTTTACATATGCGGGTAATTATTAGTTCTTCTTATATTTGTTTGTTAAAAATAAATCCGCAAACTACAGAAGTTGTTCAGGAAAATATTATTACCTAAAGATGTTAACTAATAAGGATTCTAATTAAGTTTGGCAGGAATTGTATATTATATTTACTATACATTCCAAAAAAAAAAATAATAATTTGAACTTTCAATGTTTTTTTTAATATATTTACTTCCTAATCCGTAACACAGCTGCAGTGCAATAAATAAAATAACTGTAAGTAAAAAATGTGTTCTGCAATAACTAATACATTCACCACCAAATATAAATAATACTCCGCATAAATTTACTCTATAATGAACTGTTACACTTATAACACAAAAAACCCCTATCAGGCGTGCCAAAGGCATCCCATTACCATGTAATTATTCCCTCCAAGTTATCAGTAGGCGAGAGGGGTCCGTATTATATAAATTAGATTCAATAAGGGAAGCGCGGCCACGATCTTACCGACTTTCCTTTTCACGGAATTATAGAGCAATCTAGAGTCTGCGATTGGGGCGATTATCGCGTGCGAAACGCGTTGCCCGCTCGCCAACAGTCTACTGTCTACTACTGGCTATAGTCCATGGTCATTTGACATTTCAGGCAGCTCCGCTCCTTGTTTATGTTCTGTACAAACCAGCTGATCAATGAAGCAGATGAATAAATACCTTAAAATTACTTAACTAGCAAAATAGTTCGTAGTCTAGTGGTTACGTTAGTGATTTAGAAAGATGGTGATCCAAGTTCAAATGTCAGTTACAATGGATATTTTCATAAATTTTTAATTTTATTTTTAGATTTAGATTGAAGTTATGTTTTTAGTTTTGGTGAAGTTGAAATTAAATTGATTCATTTATTTTTTTAACTTTAGATTACGAAATTCCAATTAAACTTGTTGAAACAAGTAAATTCCATATTTAGTTTCAGCCTATAGGAGAGTACCTCCACAAGACAACGCTCTGCAGAGTTATGTTAGGTTAGGTTGAGGTAAATATGCTACTATCTGTTAGAAAAGCGTTCAGCTAACTCCAACATGTATACGAGCGGAGCTGGCTGTGACGTCAAGTGTCTATGGAATTTACAGTCTACAATGTCTACACCGTCTATACTCTGATTGATGAAAGGAACGTCTTAGCGAAGCGGCAGAGCGGGAATTGTCTTGGTAAAAACAATCTTATTCATACGCTGCAGAATCGTAAAGCACATACACCGTTAAAATATACAATGAACTTTATTCTACTATAATCAGTTATTAACGTCTTTATTACAACTTTCTAATATTTTTATCTTATTTAGTTTATATTGCGAGCCATCCAATATATTAATAAGCAGATGAAAGCCTGGTTCTCAGTCACTGCTGAACCGATCTTCAAAAATAACGTGTCAAATTAAAGAGGATAAGCTGATAGGTTTGCCGAGCTTCCCCAGAATTTACGTTATTTCTAAAGGATACGCCCTTCATACAGCCCTTTGAATCCAAACAATTCTGAAACCCTGTTGGAAGAATAAAATCTGTTTCAATAGCTCTTGACCGCAAGCGAAGCTGCAACAGTAATCGAGTATTAAAACAGCACAAATCATGAATAAGCAGTTTGATTTCTTATTTTAGATTTAGATCAAATAACTTTGTGTAGAAGCAACCTGAAACAATTCCCTAGAGAATCTTTAGTCGACTTTCTTAGGAACACTATATAAATGGTCGAGATCCCTGTGATTTTCATATTACGACGTAATGAGTTTATTGCAAATGAACTGTTTTAGTGTTGGAAAATATAACTCGGAAAAGTAAAATATAACTTATAAAATATAAAAATAACATAAGTTATACGATACTTTCCTAAAAACGGAAAACGACCAAACAACAGAGTTTACTAATAAATTATAACCTCATGTTTTACGTTTCTACAAGGATATTAATTAGAATGAGTCAGGTGCAGAGCGACCGTTATCGTTACACCGAGTCGTTTCTTTCGATAATCAGGGTCTACGTCTACAGTATATAGCCTAGTGTGATCCGTGGTCGGTGAAGCGGCAAACCCCAGCCGCTGTCGGCTACACGTAACTTCCGTGGGCTGTGCTGATATCCCTTATCATTAGATAATCAACACCCAGCTGGACGGTTGTGTCAGTGATAAGGGAAGGAATTTAAATTACTTCCTAGGATGCTGAAATTATTAGACCAAAACTATAAAAAATATTTGTTTAAACTAAAAGAACACAAAAAAGGATAGTTAAGCGTGAGTCAGTGGCATCGGCGCCGGCATTTATATCCAGAAAGTGGGCCGCTGTCGATCCCAAATTAGAGTTAAAGTTTTCATTTGCAATAAAACGCTTTTTACAATAATTCGTAACGCCTGCAGTACCAGCTCTCCGCACTGTTAAGTTAAACTGGAAAATCAACAATAATTATTGTGAAAACCAAATAAAAACTAAAAAATGCTATAAATTAGTTAATCTATACATAATAGATAACTATGTATGTAGCCCATTGGGCTTTAAGGACCCGAATAGGTCTCTGTGTTTGATGGGTTCGTGACCTACCTTTGTATACAGTTCAGCTCAATCGTTTCTGTAGGTTTCTTGTTTACCCGGAACAAAAAACAGACAGACTATTCTTTATAACATACAGAGCGCCCCGTAACTCTCAGGAAAATTTAATAAAAAATTGCTTCTGAGGTCGTGACAAACTTATTCTAATATATAAACATGGGTCTCCGGTGCCTAGTTTTTCGGTTGTTGGTCTGTTTGTGTTTTTTACAAATTACCTTATAACTCAAGATTTATTAGGGATAGTAAATTCAAATTTTGTATAAATGTTTACCTAATTAAAATGCGTCTGTGGCCTAATGAAACTTAAATGTGAAGTCAATAGTTAAAATAAGTGAATGAAATTCCCTTGCTAGAACCATTTCAAGATAGCGGCGGATTAAAATATTTCATGTCAAATTTCACGTTGAAATTAGACTTTTTAATCGGCTGGTATCTAGAAACGGTTTCTAAGTGAAACCGTTTATCACCTCTTTTATCACTACTATTTGTTTTTTCATCCTTAGATATGATTGAATCTAATTGTCAATTTAAATATTTCATATATAAAACTTAATCAATTGAAATTAATGCTATAGATACCTTTTTTGTCAAATGTAATAAAAGGGAATTTATTTTCATAAAAATCGTATATATTTTAGTGTTAAATGCGAAAAAACTGAATTTTTTCTTAACGATATAATAGTAAAAAAAACAACTAGTCACACAAACATGGCAATGAAACCACTGCAATAGGTTGCTAACGAAACATGCGATTTTTTCATGATATCTTAAAAATTAACCAACACATTTTGCACGTTAACCTCATAAGTTAAACTTTATATTACGAATCCAAGTACTGAATGTTCTCACGTGCTACCGACCACATTATTTGTTATTTATACACATTGTCCTTTTACGGCCACGACCTACATTTGGTCGTTTGTTATGACGTTTGCGACACTAGCGTGAACGCATTACACGTAAACAACTCTGTTATTTTTCAGCTTTCAATGTCACTACAACTTCGTGCAAGTAGCTACTTTGCTGCTCTACAAGTCTATTTTTCTACTATATTTATTTGCAATTTAATACTAGTTAATTAATTTGTTCACGTCTTGCATTTAAAATTCCAAAATAAATTTTTGCACATTATGTTGGCTTAGATGCACAAGTTACTGGTTCAAGCTGGAATATGTTATTAGTTTAGAACCATTCTTGGTTGACCTGAACGTTGGGTAACTTGAAGAGTGTGAAGAAGTAAATAACTAAATAAAATTACTTAATCAATTATAGTAGATAAATAAACTAGAGATCTCCTACTGATCGAAATTCAACCACAAAATATTTGGGCTGTTTTACTTATTGCTTCAATAAAACATATGACTGCATTTATTTACATTTTATTGTTGTTCTGTTATCGACAAGGCAACTCATAAAATCCATAGTCATTTTTTTAATAATTTCTATTTTATTTTTCTATAATTCTTATATCCATAGTAAATTCTGAAGGTGCTGTGCACCTCTACAGGAAACACAGGAATTTTATCGTTGCTTAGATTTTACGTTGTCCAAAGGCGAAAAAAGGATCACAAAAATCTAGTTTGCCTATTAATTACACCAGATAGTTTGGGGGTGTGATATAAGTGGCTTACTTTTTAACCAACTCCGGAATTTTAATGTGATAACCTATATTTAATTTGTTTTCTACTCAATAGATATCTACAATAGCCAATAATTACTTGAAAAATATTTCGATTCAACATTTACAAAATTTGACACTTTGCAAAGAAACTAAATATACAACACAAATTAAAATTTTACACGCCATTCAATTCCCAATAACTACCGTTACCTTATTCGAAAACAATATCGGTTTTCCCAGGAGCAAAACAATGCTGCAGTATCGAGGGCGATCCTGGTAAATAAAACGGGTGCAATTGTGATGGCGATCTACAATGTGATGCGGGAGAAACTGCAGATCGGGGGAGTTATCAGCCAACAATGGAGCTCTGCGTGAGAACGACTCCAGTATAGAGCGGTCGTGTACAGTCGGAGTCAAAGAACTTGGCCCAGATCAATCCTTGGTTTAGTCTTGAGGCCAAGTTATTTGACGCGACCTGTCAAAGAAGTTACCTCAGACCATTTTGATAACCGCTTCTCAAAAATCCTAGTATTGTTATGTTATATTCATTTGTTTTTAGCCTATTGGGTTCTAGGATTGTAGTTAAGAGGGGGCTCCGATCACGAAAAATATCGCGTTTCTGCCTGCTCCTCCCATAAGGCGAATGTTAACTTTCAAATCCGGTACAGCCTCGACCAGTCAACCAAAATCGTTAATTCTTGGGTCATTTGAAAGAACAAAATATTATCTCGCGATTTCAGTGAGCAGATTTTCGATATCACATTTAGAATAATTTGCAAAAAATTCCAAAAATATCATTTTTTCGATTTTTTTACAATCAAACAAAAAAGGATATCAAACTTCTTCTCACTGGAATCGCTAGATAATTTTTTTCTTTCAAATGAGCTATAAATCAACGATTTCGGTTGAGCGGTTGACGCTGTAACGAATTTGAAAGTTAACATTGGTCTTAAATAGGAGAAGCAGGTAGTCGCGCGGGACTGGAGCCCCCTCTTAATTGCATGCAATAACTTGTTTGAAAAATGAACAAATAAATTAAATTGTGGCTATTCAAATCATCTATATATTCCTAATTGGGAGCGAGGAAAAATTAACATTAACGCCACTCATCCCTTAACCACTCATTAACCACTCATCCCTTCAAAATCAAAATCTCCAATTTTTACTATCCCTTAAAGACCATTGCTGATTCTCTCTGTAAATCACTTCCACTACAATCCGCCACATCTCTTTTTAGTGAGTGTGAAATTCTCAGAACTCGAGGTACAAAACAAGTGACTATTCTGGAAGTGGTAAAGTAGCAGTAAACAAAACAAGGCCGTGCGTCTGTGAGACTCCGGGTATTTATAGAAACGCAACCAGTTTGTATCCAGGGGAACTAGTTCCTAGTTGAGTGAAGATGAGAGAAACCTAACCTAACCTGAGCTGCCGCTGATAACGAGGGTCACGCTTATCACCGCCGCCGCGCGACAGAAGTCACGCTTTCTTGCAACTGGATCCGCAGATGACGGGGATACGTAAATCTCGTCGGATAGCGGTCGTTTTAAAACGCGGTAGGTTTCCCTGCTCCTGTGACTTATGTCTTTTGGTTGGATGTGGTTTTTGTGAATGAGAGCTTTTCCAGTGATGTAACACGTATAGTTAAGTATCGTTTATAAAAACAGAATACTACGTAGATAGGTAGTTCCCCAAATAAAACGAATGTTCTATAGTTCTGGACAGCCTTACTGGCGGGTGGTGAAAATTGTAATCTCCCAAAATGTCTGCTAAATAAACACATGTTTTGGTAGAACTGTCAAAAATTTGTTTACGTTTCACCTCATTTACACTACAAAAGAATGCCCTGTAATATTTCACCGAGAGATTTCTTACGCAACTAAAATTTCTGGAAAATATTTGCGCAATGCATCAGTTGGTCTTTTTGTTTTGGCAACCTTTAATCTTAAATGATTTGTTTACATTTAAGAATGTGTTTCCACACTTTTGTCGTCGTGCTTCATGAATTGGCTTGCAAGCATTTAATATTAGTTGCACTTGCGGTTGCAGCAAAATATTTTCTTGTGTACCTTTTCATAAACAATTGACCATGTGATTTATTACCAAAACGTTGCAGATATTAAACACCAATTATGACAACAGCGCACTCACTCACCCGCCAGTAAGGCTGTCCAGAGCTATAGCAAGATCTCTTCTAGTTGTTTTATGGCACAATCTCCTTTGTAATAGTATAGATAATAATGCTATAATTTTCTAAAATATGAAAAATAGTAGTTAAGTTCTGTGTTGCGAGTTATACAAATTTATGAATAATTGAACACCAACTTACACCAACTATGTTAGCACCAACTATGCTAACACCAACTATGTTAGCAATACCTTACTTGTTTGGTTAAGAAAGGCTGTAATATTTTTATCTCTAAATAAATTGATGTTTTTAATGTTTTTGCATAAATCACACCACACAAAATGCCTGTTTCCGGTTCTCGAAACGTTCCCAAAATTACACTTGATTAATCAAAGTACTAAAAAATCAGTGACCTTTTCGATATACGGACAGTGGAACTAATAATCACAAACATTGTGGTTGTTTCATTCATTTTTATATGCTGAAAAAGAGTGGCTCGCTATATTTAAATCCCTGATTGTAAACTAGCCCAAAGAACCAACCTAAGTATCTTGTACCAGTAACTTAAGTCCAGTATAAGTAGTTGTTAAGCCCAAAGAACCAACTAATGTTATGAAATTAAACGATTAAAGCTTTTTCATAGTATCTAAATCAAAATTACCCTTAACATTAAGGAAAAGTGTATCTTTTGGGTAATTGTACCATTTCACCTTAAAACAATTTTATACTACATAATCAATTACAAAACAGTTTTCCTTTAGAAAACCCAAAGTTCCATTTTCCTCATTCACTCTTCCTAATCAGCAGCACGTTGCAAAAACACCCAAACCCCGTACAAGGAGGATCGCCTTCCGCGACTCCAGTATCTGGGGCAATTAACGTCGTATCTCATCGCGTCAGTCCGCAGTCACTGATAGCGATCTGCGGCTAATTAGGCTATCCGCATTCTATCTGCGGACTACAATGCTGCAGTGGCACCCGCGACAACCACCATGGACGGCGCGGCGGCCACTGGAAGTCTGGCGTCCCGGTGTCTTCGGGGTCCAGGGAGTACGAGCCAACATTTCGGGCTTCCCGAACAATTTGGGGGTTCTAGCCAGCCAACAATATTTGTGGCCCTATTATTTCGGGAGATCCAGCAAGGGGACAAGCCAACCAAAAATCTGGACATTTAAGTAAATCAACAATCTAGGCGTTCCAGTGTCTTCGGGGGATCCAGGAGACAAGCCAACCAAAAATCTGGACATTTAAGTCAATCTACAATCTGGGCGTTCCAGTGTCTTCTGGGAATCCAGGGTGTTGGAACCAACCAACAATCTGAGCATTCTTATCCTCTTTAGTCGGAAAAACGGTCTTATGTTACCACACAAAAAACGTTGTGTACGCCATCACAGCATTCCTACTGGACTTTTATCTGTAACTTCTTACACAACTGAAGTCAAACTTGACATTTACACACACGTCAGAAATAAAATTACCTCACCATTTCCCTCATTGTTTACAAAGAAATCACCTCTACCAAGCCCTTGTCTTGAACTTTGCTCAGCCACCTTCAACCCGATTGAACGCATTCTTACGCGTTTCACAGTTTATCCCGTAAAACGCAGGCCGTTACACAAGTATTGCGTCGCGGCAGTTTTCCTGTATAAAGGAGCCCTGACGCGTGTCAGCCTTGGATTCGTCCCGGTCCAGATCCCAGGACAAAGCCGCGCGTTACCGGCGCCGCGACACAGTCCTGGGCAGCTCACGCTTTTCTCCGCTTTCCACCGGTTTTCTCACAGTCCTTTCTTCAGCAGCGACGGACGCGGCGACGCCTCCTCAAGGTCCCCGAAGAAAGCCTCCCGCCCGCCCGCGCGGTGGTACTGGTGGTTATACAATTCGATATTGGATTGTTATTGTTATTGTTATGTAACTCCTTTGTGTTTTGTGTTTCGAAGGTTTGGCTGTTTGTCACACGTGTATCGAGTGTGATCGGACGTGTCTTGGAAAAATTACCTGCCAAAAAATTGTTAGATTTTATTTTGATTTAAAATACAAGGTTTTAAAAAAAAATTCGAATTTATAGGTTCATATTTTTAAAAGTAGTGATCGTATTGACATGAGATTACTTTTTATTTTTCATCATACTGTCCCGAAAACAGCCGTTTATAGTTCTCTAAATCGTACGCAAAATGATCATTTTTGGATCACTTCGAATAGGAGTACTGAAAAAACATATGGTAAATTTTGCCGTACTCTAATGTCAAAATTTGTTTATGTTACGTTTGAAAGGTTGAACGATTTCTTTACTTGTGTTTGTAAACAACTAGCAGATGTGTAAATGACGATGACTATTTTGAATAACCTCAAAATTATGTAGTCTAATTTTTTTACGATTAAATGGTTATTTATACATTATGATGAAAATAGTTGTTCATCACATGGAGCAAAAGTGTCTCCTTGGTACTCGATCGCATTTCCAAGCTCGGCTGCGCCTCGCCTGTAAATTACGATCTCGTACCAAAAAGAGCCACTTTCGCTCCTAGTAATGAAAACTACTATTAAAGGCCAGCTAAAAACTTTACCCATTTATGTTGAGCATTTTCGGGTGCTCAATATAGCCCTGTTTAGATACACAGCATATGTTTATGCGATTTTCCCAAGGATATAGAATTTTCTAAATTTATAAGTCCAATATAGTTTTTACAATAAAACTAAACACATATGGTGATCGAAACGTCAATTATCATTCATTATTTACTAATTATCATCATCATTGGTCATCATCATCATCAATTATAAAATTAAAAATTAAATTCAGTATATGTTTCATACACTAGAATTGAATTCTAACATATATTGCCAAGAAGACAAAATAAATGTTTTCAACAAATAAATGTGTGTTTCTTTCCTAGAACTAAATGCATACCGATTAGTTTGAGGGAATCTAATTGGTATGCTAACTCGAGCTTGTTTCCGAGTTATCTAAATAGAGCTTTGCAGTAGTTAGTCAACCGGTATATCGAGTACACATTTGCAAAAGCTTAACCCTAAAGACACAACGAGCATCATAAAATCCTCAAACCCGACAGCAATAACACCACAACTCACATTCTCCAAACTAGATTAGAACTTTCACCGCTGTAAATCCTGTTCCCGTGGATGTAGATGACTCGGGTTTAAATCACCACAAAAAGCCCTGACATGAGCCACGGCATGACCGGCGGCTGAGTCTGAGGTCTTCATCTGGCGACGACAGGGCCGCTCTCCACGCCCTAAGTACGCTACAATCACCCGTGATTAATAACAAAAGTGCCCAGTCGGCCCCTCGGCCCCGGGGCTCCTATCTTAATTAAATCTTGACACTTTTCAGCCTCAGCCTCACTGAAGCAAGTGTTGAGGTCCGCTCGGTGGGTTCGGTGGGTTGATGTGGTAATTGAACTACGTTCTCATGTGGTTACGAAGATTCCGTTGAAAGAACGGCCGTACGCTACAACACGTGTTTAGGGTCAAATCTGAAAAGGACACACTGACACTCCTGACACTTACTCTTACTACTACCTTCGTAATGGTACTGTAGTACAATAAAGATCAGCTCTGTTACTATTCGTGCCTAGTAAGATGTAAATTTTAAATATCAGCTACTAGTGCCCAGAAATAATCAGCTGTTGTAATGATAAGCAAGTTAACAGAGTTTTTGACGTGTGAATAGTGATTTTGGCAAGCTTCTTAAAACTTCACAAAAAATAACAAAAATAGGTATAATACATCGTTATAAAACTTTGTTGAAATATCAATCATGAGCATGTGTGATCCCTGCTTAAAATTTAGGAATTTAAGACTTTTTTATGGCCCGAAAATTTTTAGTTGTTTTCCATCAAATACATTTAAATAAATTTAGTTGTTATTATTGGTCAATCGGATGCATTTAGGCCCAAATATTATGATGTTAACGTTTGATAATAATATTTTATTTACAAAAGTTCAGTGAAAAACAAGTAAATACGCCAAGAAAATGTCTGCATCAATATGACCGATAAATATTTAAGTACCAAAGAAAACAGTCTATAACCAAGGAGCATAATTTACATTCTGGACGAAAAAAGTTATTTCCTTAAATGAATTGTGGGTATAAATTTGACAAAGAATGGACCTGCTGAAATGAAAATTGGGCAATATTTCTCGTGGGCCGCGCTGCCGAGGGAATTGCAGACATTTTATGCTGAGAGAATGCAAATTGAACGGCGATTCGCCACTTACGAGTCGCCAAAAGTTGTTGCCGCCAAACATTATTGTCTGGGCTTCTTAACAGATGGGTTTTCACACATGTTTGTCTTTATAACGAATTACCATCGCCTAATGGATTAAAATGAATACACTGGGAAATGTTGAGGTTGCAATAAATACTGTTGAGTTTAGATGCAATTAGCATCATTCAAATTTACGACAATGGCTCAAACATGATGTCATCACGGCTTATTCGAAAGTAATATTTTAAGTTTGATGGTGTGTAAGTTTGTTAGTTTGTTTTAAGGGATCAATCAGGCCTGAACTATATTGAGGCGATTGACGCATTATTAAGTACCCTCTAGCAACACATAGACCAGTTTTGTAAAATCCTCTTGGGTTATACCCCGTGGTTATCCAGAAGTTCATTATTTATCTTATAGAATACAAATTGCAAATGTGAACAGCTTTAATAATTGCAGTTCTACAGCTGATAAAGGAGGAAGAACTAAGTACGACTGTTTTAAAAGCCAAAAGCCATGTAATTGGCAAAAGATGGATACATAATTGCTGCCTTTAAATAATTGCAAAGAACGGGTACAGAACGTAATATAACGTATTATACACTACAGAAAAATTGCGTCACCTTGATGATTAACTAATTACTACACGTATACTGAAATTGTAACCGTCAGCTCGGCCGTTGTTGTTGTTGCCGTTGTCTGTTTGTTGCCGTGAAATTGTAACTATGTTATTTCATAGCTTCAACCGCGTCTAAGTCAGTAAAATAATTGTATTCACCACACTACGACGAAATCACCTGTTTTACAAACGTCAAACGCGGACCGAAACACACCGTTTGTCGCCACAGAACCGAAAACGTTGGGGGCCCTAGGGCCGAAAGTCAGCTGACAGTTTATTTGCTTGAAACAACGTCAGAACATCACAAAATTATACGGCATTCAAGACAGGATAGTTGCGAGCATATGATTGTCATAGCTGTGTTTTGTTTTCAAGTAAGTCAAATAATAATCCGATTTTTTTAATTATTTAGGGTATATTTCATTGTGTAGTATGGTGAAAAATAGCGTTCGCACCTCGGCCGAAAGGGTTTTGCAGCTCTCGATCGTTTCAAATTCTCGACTTCGTCTCGAATTTGAAACACGATCCTGAGCCTGCAAAACCTCATTTTCGGCCCTTGTTGCGAAATATACTATTTAACTCTCAGAGAGAAAATATCAAAGCCACCGTTTAGTCGCCAAAAGGTAACAATTAGAACCTGAGGGTGTCAAACATCCACAACAGTAGTTCCCGATGACGAAAGGCCCAGAGCCAACCTGATCTGCCGCTGACAGACCTTTCAGCCGATATCAGCGACCTACTCACCTATAGAACAAAAGAAGGCGTTTTCGATCCACAACCACGTGGGCCGTGGGTTTCGGATCAGATGACCTAATGGGATTCCGCAATGCTCAATATATCACACGACGGCGCGTTAGTGAGGATTTATTGCGGAACGATATCCACAATATCCAGCCTGGAGCGGAGCAAGGCCTAATTATACAATGATCGGTAAAGACAGTCTTGTTGACGAATGGGATCTTCGTGTGGATGTAATGTTGTAATGAGGTGGCAGTGTTTAGTTTGTAGGTAATGAATATTTACTGTCGTTATGATTAATTTATGGGAACATTTTTGAGGAGATTCCTTGTGAATTTCCAATCATTAGTAATACAATTCAAAGCCGATCTATGTTGTTTTCGGAATAGTTCTGTGCCTTGTGGAACAAAATTCCTCGAATCTGTAAAATTTAAGATAAAGGTTATCAATATGAACAGATTTCAATTACTAGTCCTATCAAGATCACTCAGAAATTGAACGCCTTTAGGAAGAGTATAGAAAACATATCAGTAAAAATCTACGTTGCCCCTACTTCATTTTTTCCAGTCCAGGAAACAATTGTATTACATATAATTACTACTCAAATCCTTTTTCCCAAATATTTTCTATTATAGCAATGTATTTAGTGATACTACAGTACTACAATTCTCATACATCATCATGGCTTATTACTCCGTTTGATTGTCATTTTCATTTACTCTTAAGAAGAGTTGCTCCTTTAGAGGATACACGAGGCGTATCGTTTTCATCGACTTCAACAGCCTTCAGTTGAAGTTACGAAACATAAAGTAGTTGTAACTTAGTTTTATGAAAGAACTTCCATCTTCAGGGACCAAATCCTCCCTTATCACTGTTTGATTGTTCTCATTTTGTTCTAGAAATTTTGTTTGAATTAAAATATTAAAAGGAAGATCTTCAAATACTTCAGATAACTAGGAAAAAATAGACAAACACCTGCCACCATAGCATTTCCCCCTCCAGCAATCCCTCGAACACAACCGCAAACATAATCAAAACCCGAAAACTCTGAAGAATCTATTAATCCCCGATAGCGCCCCGGGGGGGGGGGGCACCGCGCGGTCAGACGCTGCAGTCGCGGCCGGGCGCATTTCTGTGGTCACTTTTGGCCTTTTTACCACAAAAAGTTATTACAGCGGCAATCTCGGCACATTGTCCCACGAGGCCACGGAGTCGCTTGTTTACCGTACGGTATCCTCCATTGTGGATTTGCACATGTGCCGCGCGCCGGGGACCTCTGAAGGATTTGGAACGTGGAAGAAGCGAATGGGGAAGTGTAAAGTTTAGGAGTGTGTTAATACTCGAGCATCGAGCTTTTTTCGAACCGAATTTACACTATTTGGATCGACACGAAGTTTTGAAAAACACACGAAAGCTTACGTCGAATAGCTTCTCTCTCTATTTGCCTGAAAGTAGTACTCGCGATCGAATTTTACGGCCGTTTTCCACACAGCTAATATTTGTTACCCGCCACCATAAAACTTTTTATTTTTTACCTGCATTATAGTGTTTCTGTTGTTGTTAATCATAATAAACTTGTGTCTCTTTATTCCTTACCTGAATTTGAGATTCTTACAGCTTCATCTTTAATGAGATTTATTTTTATTTTTGAACCTCTTAAAAAATATTGTAAAAACTTAATTTTTAAAAGCATAAAAAAGTGCAAGTGAGGTGATTTGGCCTTATCAGGCTGAGATTTTTATTAAATGAGTAAATATTTGATTAATAATTATTTTGACTTGAGATCGCCTGCCAGTTAACCTTAAAATTCAACCAGATGCTATTTAGGTTTTGGTTTCAACCTTTTCTGTATTGAATAATATGGCTGGATTTGTTTAACATTCGTCGTTATTCATTATCCAACATGCCTCCCTAAAAATACTCGACTTTAAAAAACTTGGAACTCGGGAGTACTTTTAAAAACTCGATTCGACTTCAAAAATCACTATCGCACACTACTACTGAGAGGTGTTAAGAACGTGGAAGAATCGAGTAGAGAGGTATAAATCTCATATTGATTGAAAAGTAATGGCAAAAGGCTCGTCCTTTTAAACTGTATTTTTCAATATTTAAAATTTTGTATTTTATTTTTATTAGAAGCGTAAGAACTTTGCTTGGAGAAAAATTTTCTTCTTCTTTCTACGTATTACTGCAGCTGCATTTATCCTTTTCTATGATGCTCTTTGATTGCCTGATCAAATATCATGATTGCATGGCTGAAGGATTAGTAATAATTTGGCTTCTAATGTTACCATTGAAAATGCCTATTTTATCAAATAAATTGGAATGAAAACACATTGAAGCGCAACTTTTTAAGAATGCAAACTATTTTACCTGTTCTTTTCAGTACTCCGATTATCTAGGGGTTTTGAAACAATTCAAGGTCCATTCATCCGCAAAGTTATATATCTCAATCTGACGAGGTCCAAGACACATCACCTCCCAATTATCTAGAAGCAATGGATATTACCTACAATTGAAATAAATCACAATACTTTCTCAAACGCGAGACACAGTACTACGTACACATTAATATGCACAAAACATATCTCTTATGACATTTCATTTTATAAATCCTTTAATCTAACTAATAAAGCCAGTGAGTTATCCTGCTAAATTACAATCTGCAACACCTCATTAACAGCAGCTATCTCCAGACAGCGCCTAGACTCCTAGACCGGAGGAAACCATTACCGGCTACTGTAATCTGTGCCGGCAATATCTACTTTTAAACGATACATTCAGCCCATTTGTGCGGACTTAATTTTTTACGTGCTCGATCCGACAACTCTCTCTCGGGAAAGCAAAGGCTCGGGCTGGCGCTGTCTTCTTGTGTACGAGCTCCCGATGGACTAATTGTTGATCGACAATGGACTGTTAACTGTTAAAACAATTTAGATATCGTGTTTAGTTAATTTAGTATTTAATACAAATATTTAAAGGTATCGGTGATGGGTATGGCACTCGCATGGTTTTCAAAGCTGTAGTTGAGGGTTAATTACATGAGAGACATGTTCTAAGCCTTTACGTCGCTGGTCTTAATATTTTATCACAATTTGAATAAATAAAAAATAGCATCGTGGAATATAAATCAATATTCTATTTGTTTGTATTCATTATTTTGTAAAGTTATCACAAAAGGTATTTTTTAATTAGTTTATTTCATTTCCAATGCACATTCTAGGCTTTATGAGTTTCCTAAGACCTGTTAAGAAACTTCTAGTCTAGAAAAAACTGTAGGGCTGTAAGAAAATTTTTGATTTCAATTTTATTGTTGTTATTGATTAAAATATCTGTTTAGTATTCGTCATGCCATAAAAAATAAGGTTCGTTCAACCATACTAGGTTTATACATAATAACATGTTTAGTTTTACTTTAAATATTGGCCGTTTATTCAGCTCAGACCATCAAAATAACTCTTGAACTTTTACAGAGGAATTTTTGTACTCTCTCTAGTACATTTATGTTACACTACACTATAAAATAAATTCGCCATTTATTAAAAAAAGTAACTAATACAATTTTTCTTTATTGATTAAGGAAGTAAAAACGAAGCTCAAGATGCTGGTGTTACAATGCAAAACAAAGCAGTTACAATGCACCACAAGGCTGTTACAATGCCCAACAAAGCTATTACAGTGCCCCACCGATCTGTTAGAGTGCTTTACTTATGAGTTACATTCTCCCACCAAGCTTTTACGGAACCCCACTGAGCTGTTACAATGCACCAAAAAGCTGTTGTAATACCCCACCGAGTTGTTTCAATACCCACCGACATATTTCAGTGCGTTACCAAATTATTAAAAAGCACTACCGATCTGTTAAAATGACCCACTGATCTGTTACAATGCCCCATCGAGCTGTTACAATGCACCACAAAGCTCAAGATAATACCACAAACGTTTTTATATAATACCCCATCGATTTGTTTCAATGACCCACCGACATGTTACAGTGCGTTACTAAATTGTTAAAATGCACTACCAACCTGTTATAATGCCAAGCTGAGCTGTTACAATGCCCCACCGTGCTGTTACAACGCCCTAAGCTGCACAATGTTCTCCTGACTCGACGACCTCGCCGGTGATTCATTCACCTACTCGCTGAACGCCGGGAGCAAAAAGCGGTCCACCAATCAGGGTTCAAGGCTGGCTACCGTGGTGTTCAATTGCCGATCCCACGATGATGTTTTCAATTTGCCGCCGCGTTAGCGCTGGCGGCTGTGATATGTCAAGGACAGGACATCGCTGGGACTGCGACTTCCGACACTCAGATAATAGCTATTCACCGCTAACTGTCCCGCGGAGGAAATTATAATACTCTGTTTTATATGCCAAGGTCACCGAGACTCGTTCGTACCACGAGTTAATGAGTTGCAGCGCTTTTGTACGTGGTTTTTCATTTTTATGTTTAAGTCGTGAAGGTTTATTTGCTGTAGGTAAGATTCGGATCGTGAATGGGGTAGATTCGATCTGAGAATCGTAAAAGTGAAACGTGAACGGGAAAGAATAATGAAAGATCGATGTATTGATCTTAGGACATTTAGGCTCTTAACTGAAAACGTATTACGACAGCATCCTTGAAATCAAAATTAACTGTACGATACTGACCTTTCTTTGTTCTCGGTAAGCCGCATGGTATAGCATTCAATGTCTTAAATTGACAAGGGATGTAGCGTATTGAAATTTATCTTTTAACATATGAAAAACAAAAATGTATTGTGGTAGTGGTCCATACAAAATAAATTGCAAGTGGAAAATTAGTGATTTGTCTTGTGTAGCTTATTCATTAATTTCAATGCCTGCCAGCCTAAAAGCTGCTGATAAACATAATCTCCTTGACCTTGAGACTGCTCAGAATCGTTAGCTCATTATAGGTCCAAGGTTGCATTCTTGGTAATGCCCAGGGAGGTATATTTGCACCACCAATGTTTCTTACATTTTTCGTCAATGTAAGAATTCTTTCAGATTTGTAAGAATGATTTTGTTCGTCTTCGATTTTCATTTTCAGTACATTCTGCAATCTGCTGGAAGAATAATTAGATATTATCTAAACAGTCAAACAGATAAACAAAATTTTCCATAAATTCGAAGATATTTGAAATTTAAACGTTTTCGAAAAAAATAAGTCTTGCATGTAACTTCCACATTACACTTTATAATAACCTAAAACTTTATCTAACGTTGAACAATATTCTTCTAACTTGACAAGAGACAACAAATGAACTCTGCCATTTCACAAGAATTTTCACCAATCGCAAATTAAATCTCGACAAGCAAGAGCCCTGGAGATAATGTCCGCAAATTGAAATAATTAGGGTGTGTAACCAGCCGTGGCTCGCCTAGTGCGGGGCAGATCCTCAGATCCTACACACGAGACGGGGCTGAAATTGCCGAGTGACCTTCACGACGGGAGAAATCGAAAGACTCACGAACACACGGTGCAACTTTGTAGCACCGGCACCAGGTCTAGCGTCTAGCGGCCCCTGCTGCAGCGGCGGTAAATTATACCCACTCCCCCCTGACGGCCGCTCCTCGTTTATGTAGTTTCTCTTTGTTTATCCGCAGTTGTACGCTTTGGCTTTTTATTTTGTGTATTTCAACGCCAGTGGCATTTTTAACGTTTTGATCGGGAACGGTCCAAAAAAGTTTTGTCACTATCTAACGGCGACCTTATTTTAGATAGCATCATTTATTCATAGCCCAATTACAAATGGCCCAGTTTCGATCCTGTCAGGAATTGAACCGGCAACCCTCAGGTTATGAGGTGAGTGCTTTATCCACTCGGCTAAAGTTTTGGATGTTATGAGTCGTGTGAATCTAGAGTAATTCATGTAAATTTTTGTCATTCCATTCGTAACTAGCAAAGCTTGCCTTTTATTCTCAAAACGATTTCACAATCCATTACTCATTAAGAAATTATGTGCAGTCATATCAGGTGGCGTGTCCTGCAATCCAGCTAGTTGGAGGTCACGAATTGTGGATAGTTATGAGCGATGGCTTGTGGACGCTATGTTCCCTAGTGGGGATTAACGTCCGCACTATTGAATACCACTTTCATAGGACCGTCTTCATAATTAGACCAGTTCGTAAACTGTAAACCAGGCAAATCAGTGGTTCGGATCCCACATTAAAATATAGGTCCCTTATTTTACATTGGCTGTTGGGCTATTAATTAACAGTCCTGTCTAAGGAACATGTCGGCCTTAGTAACAAGACTACAAGATTGTGCCTCAATAATCCTTCACTCATCTGTCATTCATACTTGGCTTAAAATACATACCTGGGCAGATCGCCATTTCTACTATCTAATGTATCATTAACGAATGATAGTTCAGTCTAAATTGCATATTTCATGTACACAAACTCACGTCGTGTTGTTCTTGCTCTCTTAACACGGTAACTGGATTTTTTCCATTTTGATGAAGGAAAGTTTCGAAATGCCGAGTCAAATGACGTAGCCCACTCCGCTCGTAAGACTAATGTTGGTTGATTTTAGCATTTGGCTTATGGACGGCTTGGGCTTTATCATTCGACTCGTCCTATTGACTTATAGGAATTTTATGCTCAAGTGAAATCATAGATGTATACACCATGCACCATGCACCACTGACTGTAATCACGATTGTTCCAAATATTTAGCACATGACACTTTACCAAAATCGCCCTTCTCACGTAAGTATAAAGTGCATTTAATCCCTTAAAGATTGTGAAATGTTTAATTCCGTGAACGAATCAATCCCCACGAAGTTGTGATATTAATAAAATAGCTTTTGGGCTATTAATTAACAGTTCTGTCTAAGGAACATGTCGACCTTGTGACAAGACCACAAGATTGCGCCACAATCATCTTACAATAATCTGTCATTCATACTTGGCTTAAAATACCTACAAGCAATGTAATGTAATGTAATAATGCAATGTAATGTGATGATTCATTTTAAAGCTTGAGGCCCAAGGACGGGTTAAAACCATCGGAAGTGTCAAACCTTTTACGTGTGTTTTGCCCCACTGTTTGTTAAAGATTTGGTCATATTTTAATAGAAATCCTGCTACAGTGTATTATTGGATATTTTAATATACCACCTGGTGTTCAAACATTGTGTATTTGATTGTTAATCCATTTTAGTGTTCTTTTTTCGATAGATTAACTGGTACGAGCCTCTATTATCTTTTACAAAGAGATCAACTCACTGGCAACTTTAAAAACTCTTAAAACACCTCTCAGACATTTTTATAAACTATCTATGATCCCATGAAGCCTCATATTTCTTGTTGTTTGCTCTATAAACAGAACACACAGTCACCTTAAAGAACCTACATAATCTGCAGCCTACAGGTGTACAGGTGCCTTGTACTACGTCCATTGAGGCGGTCTGTGGTCCCGGCCTTTACAGGTTGTACGCCTACGCCACCTTGACATTTGCCGCATTCCGCGCTGTGGCTGCTATAGCTGCTAGCTGTGGCTGCTAGCTGCGGGCAACCCACTACACCATTGTCTGCTCAGCAGCGTCATTATATCTTGCTAACACCCTGTATACCCCGCAGCCACCCATTCATAACCTCACTTATTTATTGCCAAGATCTTGGAGGACTTACTGGAACAATTGATAGAGAATCGCGGTTTTTAAATTATTAATGAATGAGAGATTAGGCTTAATTGGCTAGAAGATTAATGGCTCAAAATATGGTGGTGAATTATGTAATTGTGTACGCTCAGTCAATAATGTGTGATGCAATGATAGATGGCGTGATGACTATAATTTTTTATCAATTGCATTTTTCTCTAGTTTACGCCCTTAGGAGGATTCCCTACCAACGGCAGTTTTCGTTTTTATGCGACACTAGCGGCGACTTTTGGGACTGCGGCTCCATAAGAGCCCATATTAAGTTTGTGCACTTTTCGCCGTGCAAGCCGGTGCAGGGGTAAACGCGGTGTCATTTAGCGTCTCCAATCCTTTAAATAAAAGTTGTTTGGATATAGCATTGTAAAGATAACTAGTTGCAGAGTGTTTATTGCTTATCCAAAATCGTTTATGCTCTCTCATTAAAAAGATACATGGCGTTAAAGTTGGTTAACTTCAACGGATTATATCTTCAGAATACGTTAACACGAACGATTTTAGGTTTGCAATTAACATTCTACAACTGTGTCTTTGAAATTCTGTGTCAAATTAAATTTTATTTTGAAAACTGTAGGCGCTAAATGACACCGCGCGGAGCGTGTTTTAGGCATGTTTGGCGTAGGTAGGGAACCCTCTTAAACAAGCCAATAATCATATTATGAAGCCGTTGATAATTATTGAATTCAGATTCAATTAATAATATTTTGTCTTCAAGGGACATAAACTAGGACTAATGTAATCATTATGAAATATTTATGAAACGATTAGAACTTTGGTTGAATAAGGAACCACATCTTCAATTTTTGTTGAGACATACAGTAAAACATGTTTAATCAAGCGTATAACATCTACATGTATTTATTAATCATACCATTAATAATATTTAATAATAATTAAAAGTATCAAGGTAACGATTATTACCTTCTTTATAATGTCAAGTGATCTCTGTTCATAACTGGAGTCTCAGATTAAAAGACCAATTTCCGTTTTTTCCAATTCTCTGTCAACTTCCTCCATAAAACTCCCCATCAACTCTCTCCAATGACATCCTGATGAGCGCCAATTTGTCAACTTAAACGACGACCACTTTCTCTGTAGGGTAGATAACCACCCACGACAAAGGAGGTGTCTGGGCTGAAGGAAGTGGAGGTCTACTTATCTAGAGGCCAATGGAGCTGTTGGATCGTAAAAAGGCGTCTGAATACCATTCCACAATCTTGACGAAATATACTTTTAAATTAAATACATCCATATCTATGATATGAGTAAACAAAAACGTCTTAATTTGGCAAGCACTTTTCAAGCACGATAGCTGTTTTACAGAATTTTTACAGAATCTAGTCGTCGTAGTTCATCTTCGAGAAAACGTACAAAAAGGCTATCTTTTAGTTTCGAAGGATTTTAGAAACTTCAAGATTCGTGAGTTACAGTTTTTTAGCCCTCAATTGGTAATTCAACAGCCCCAGTTGGTTTTGTAGTAATTTATTCGCCCATGTCTCTCTTGAAATCTTTTTAGGTGTTAACAAGCAATTCCATCCCATCATCCAGTCAATTACATTTGGCATCTCTTTTTTTCATAGCATCATTTTGGTTTATATCATTAACAATAACGTTTTTTAATTAACAACGTCCTAAAAAGAAAGGTGTGGACTCAATATTATTATCAATCTTAATTAGGATACAGTGATAATTTCAATAATGTCTATTATTGTAAAAATATATTTTAATGAACTTGATATCGATGCTATAAAACAGCGTATAATTATGATAGAGGAGGTAATTGAAAATTACAGTAGTAAATGCTGTTTAAACCGATTGTTTTACTTGCTTCTTGGGAATGTCATGAAAATTCTTTCAACGTGTGAAACAACGTTTTTTGTAACACACCTTTAAAAAATCAAATGTTTAGTGCAAGAATGTGAAATTCTACGTATGTGCAAACGGTTCATGATTAAAGCCGTGAAGCAATTATTGTGGCATTTCGCTTATTGCTCATCAACGCATTCTTTCCTAGTGAGAATTATATAATTTTTTCCCAGCACGTAGGTTTTTCAAAAGTTAATGGTTGACCTCTAACTTGACATTTGATTAAACTAGAAAAATCTGTGAGAGACTTAACTCTGAAAGCCAACTTTATAGATTTTACTTTATTCTTTCAAATTTATTTAAATACTAGGATGAAAATGTAGGGTATTGTTATTATCTAAAATATTTATGACGTAGATTACTCTGGCCACGCAAAGAGTACGAGTAAGCTGAGTGTGACCCAAATAAAGGTGGCAAAGACACAAAGCGCTCTAGCCGAAATTGGCTGGTTTCCAAATTATTTGTAGGGAGGAACCAAGACTAAACAACCTAATGTATGTATTACTAGTGAATTAATTAACAACTTAACACCAATTAATGGCATACCAATCTCTTAGCATTTTCTCAATCACTTCTAGCATTTCAATAGCATTTTCTGGGACTGTTGACAGTAGCAAAACTCTGTTGGCACGAAGACAGGTGGCAGCGCAGCACGGGAGCAGTTAGCACAACAATACCTTGATGGCGGACAAGCCACGCCTACTCATTGTGCTTCTGTCATTCACGGCTTGTTCTGCATGTCACGTTGTTATCACTATGTTGATATCAGTCGATCGTGCGACTCTAGCTGCCTCGTTTCGCATTCGAAAGTTTAAATGCAGTGCTTTTAAAGAGAAGCTGTCTTCGTGGCATTACATGTTGGAGTGGGCCCTACGATGTATTTTTGTTTTAAATGGTTATAGTTTTTTTCTTATTTTATAAATCATACGTTTAGTAGAACATTGTTTAAAACATTTCTTTTTGTTTGATGGGTGTTGATAAAAAATAGATCAATGGGTTAAAGCATAGCCACCAGAGAAAAAAGACCACTGCTTTCAAACTGATAACATCGCTTTGCAAGGTTTTTACAGAGATCCCTATAATATAGAGATCGCTGGGGTTTCATAACCCGATTCAAATCATAAGGCCCAGTCCGTCCGTAAAACTAATGTTAACTTTAGCATTGGGCTTAAGGACGGCGTGGGCCTTATGTTTTGAAACCAACTATAAAACAGAAACCCTGCCCTCAGAGTCAGCCTATTTCAAGTAAATATCACATGGCACTAAAAGAGAGTACGTTATTAGAACCCGGTGCGACGTTGTCATTTACTTGTGGTGCGACCAGACATTATCTTATATTTTCACTTGTTTGAACACAATTCAGGAAATGGCTGGGAATTTTTCAGATACCACAAGGATTCATAGTAAATGCTACAAGATGATACAAGGCCCTTTTCAATGTCCATATTTCTTTTCTATTTGTATTTTATGAGCATTGTAAATTTGTCTTTATTTCTAAGACAATAAACTGTTTGTTTTATTCATGTAATAGGTCATGTTTAGACTCACAACACAAGATGCAATTTGTTGTACCTTGACTTTATGTTGTGATACAAAAGGGAATATAGTACCTCTCTCTGGCATTTAAAAAAAGTTGTCTAGGGTATATCCGGCATTTATCTTCCGTTGTAGGATATATATTTCGTCGTGCTACAGGAATTTTATGTAGGGGTTATAAATTATTATAAATCCAAGTAACAACTTCAAGTTTAACATTGTAAATTTATTGTTATGTTCAGAAGCTTTCACTTAATTTCATGAAGTTAGCTCAATATGATATTGATCAATATAGAAACTATTATTGATAATTTTAACTTTTTACCTACCTAACTCACCATACACAATTATTGCTAACATAGCAATAATTGTTAACCTTTTTCTACGAGCAACATGCTCGTAGAAAAAGGTTAAAAACAATGACGTAAAAGAGAACATACGTATTTTGCATTCACTCATGGAAATATCATATTTTTATTCCTAAGAGCTGACCAATACAGTATCATTCATTAACTCCATTAGGAATCTAAGAAAATAGGTGAAACTCGCGTAGAGGTGGAATGTTTTAAATAATGGTTCACATGAACAATGCAATAGTTTCATTAACATACCAATGGGGTGCTTATAAATGGGATTATTATGACCATCATGCCCGTTATCTATTAACCTCGCTTAGTGGCAATTATCTTTAAACTATTCTGTATTGAGTCAACAGACCTTTCAGCGTATGTTTGAACTAGATACCAATGAAGTCATCCTGAGGATGGTTTTCTAATCTTCTCTACGATATGCGAATGTTAGCTTCCCTGGACCCTAATAAAAGTTTGACATTTATTATCAAATTGAAGGTTAATGATAAGTTAAAAGATGCAATTAGAAGAAAAATATAATCAAACCTAGTTCTTGGGATATTTGTTTGACGATATACTTACCTTTCACATATGATATTCTACGCATTGTCATCGATATTATGCTAATCTTTTTATAAATGAGACCTTGTAGAACAAAAAATTGTAATCCCAACCATTTTGAAAAATGGTTTTACAATTTTTGCGCTGGCGAAATAAGTGCACAATGAAACTTTGAAATTGAAATATACTATTTCTCTAATGAAGCAGTGAATAGGTCTTGCTTATGCATTTCTTCATCCTAAAATGTAGTTATTGCTGTCAGTGTAAAGGGTATAAAACGGGAGAACTTGAACAAGGTGTTCTATTTTATATCGATGTACCCGACTTTCAATCATCTCAAGACCATCATGTAAGTACCGAGTTTTTTTTGTTAAATCCAACTTACACACGTTTTTAACACGATCAAGCACTTATTTCTTTCGAGCCTAAAACTAACCACCATAAAAGTCTCACTTATGGTGAATCGTTTTTTGACACCATCAATTCTACCTTATAGTGACATCGCGGGATGGCAAGAGGGGTACAAAAAGTCCCACTTATGACCAAATCGTTTCCGATTTAGAATGACACCGCAGGGTAGCGGGGGTGGCGAGGAGTCCCACCTAGCGTGACGTGACATGATCGTTTTGACACTAATCGTTTTGACAAAATCGTTTCCAACTTAGCGGGGTGACGAGGGGGGGGGGTCTTTTCTGTTATATCCCCGCATTTACAAACTACTCTCCATAGAATGAGGATTAATCGGGATAGAACTAATACTGCGAAATAATATATTTACTCACCATTTGAACGTTTAATTGTTGGAAAAAGAGTATTATAACAACTTTTTAACGTAGACTTATTGACACACAAGTGTCAATAAAGTGTCAGTAAGTGTCTCTAGGCTTGGGTTAGGTTAGGTTAGGTTAAGTGAGGTTAGGTTAGGTTAGGTTAGATTAGGTTAGGTCCTAACATCGGCTGATAACCAATACTACATAAGCCGGTCAATGAGAAAACGATTACGCGAGTGACGCATGCAGAGGCCTGTTTGTGATAACCCTTATCTGATCTCAACAAAAACTGGAAAATTTTTCTCTTAGATGCTATGGAGAAGTTATAAATAGTTATTTTGACATTCCCAATTAGTCCACAATCTATAGAAAATAGCCCGTAAATGCGGGGAAACAACAGAAAAGACGCGGGTGGGAGGGGGTGGTTCAAAAAGTTCCACTTATGACACGTTTAGATATAAACTCCAACATAGCGTGACACCGGAGGTGGCGAGGGGGCGAGGGGTAGCGTGACGTAACATGGTCGTGCTCGGCGGGGCGGCCCCCGCCCCGGGCCGGGGCAATGATGGCCGCATTACAATAAATGCAGTTTTCGCAATGCGGGGACATGAAAGGTCATGTGGGGGCCGCGGGGGAGCCACGCGATGTCACTGCGGGGCCTGAGGAGGACTTATTTTACTCCTAATTTTTTTATGTATGGCCAAACAATATAGCTAAGAAAATGACCTGGTACTGAATGACCTCGAACAGCAGCTCTTTTTTTGCCCCCGGAGAAAAAATGCTCTCACATTACCCGACATCTCAGCATCGCAAGAGGCTAAATACCAAGGAACCACAATCTACACACATTTCCGAGCTAACATGTACATTTCCGAGGTAATAATGCATGTAGCAAATAAAGGACTCGCAGCTTTTCAGAAGCTCATTCTTATGACACTAGGAACAAAATTAACTACAGACTTCCCACACATCACCAATAACTGCCTACGAAAAAACCTACCTACATTGGACCTAAGCTTTTCAAAACCCTTCCACCGGAACTGAAACAACAGATAGGCAACAGAACTTTCAAGGAATCTCTACTTGACTGGCTGCTGCAGAGGGAGTTCTACTCTATTAAAGAATACCTGGAGTAAAGACGTCAACCTCACTGATGAAACTTAAATGACGCCATTACTGTACTCTATGTATATGTAAATAAAGAGAATTTTGTCTTCTGTCTTTTATTTTTTTAGTATCAGGGGACCGAGCTTTGCTCGGATAAAATTAAATCAATCTGTTACCAATCAGCTATTATGGTTAAAATTGTACGTAACGATAACATGGGCCATTCGAATGGCTGTTGGATGGAATCCAGATTTTTCCTAGTCTTTTGGAATGCTTCAATCGATTTCTCGTTATCGAAAACCTCATAATAATAAAAACAATGTAAAAATCATTGGATGAAAAAAATTATTTGCTCTTATAAACAATGCTTATTTTAGAGCATTTCGTAGTAATATTTGATCAAGAAGCCGCATATTAGTTTTAGAAGAATATTATGAATGTTGGCAAAGACAAACCTGTATTGATTACCTCGTTACATCAGTGGTTTTATGGGAGAGACTTCCGTATTAAGTAAGCGAATGAGGGAGTAAATAAGGAAGTAATTAAGTAAGTACAACTGTTGAGGTTAACAGAGCAGAGCGGGGTAATGGTATTGTGGCTATGGAAGGGATTTAGGTTCCATATAAATGTCGGATTTGTTTTTATTTTATTGTGAATTCTAAAGAAGCATTTATTTCTTCTTAGTAAATATAATTCCTCTTGGGTCACCCATCCCCTTAAGGTAAAAAGCTTTTTAAGTTCAAAAATCAATATTCATGGTTTATCTCCTTTTGGTGTTGACTGTATTTCCTTAGTTTAAGTTAGAAAATCATAAGCCATCCCTCCCCCCTCACCGTTTCCCACCTTTTGTAGCGTCATACACGAAAAATATAAAATCATTGTGTATTTTATTAGTGTTTATAAAAAATCAATTTCTATCATGCTACCGTTTTTCAACAAAGTCAAAAAACTAAACGGACTAGAACTTTACAACGCCTTAGCTTTATCTAACAGTATTATCCGCCCAAAAATTGATATCCTTTAATCGTTCGCAATAAAACGATACCAATAATACTTTAAAGAAGTTTTAGAGACGATTTCAATAAGCGGCTCGGCCAGTTTCGCCTAATGACCGCCATTACGATCTATAAATATTCTACGAGCGATTTCATCGGACCATCTCGAACACAATATCGATAAATATTCAAAAACAGTTTCTAATGTGATGTTTAATTTATAAGAACAAGCTTCGATGTTAAATATGTCACTGCATAGAGATAGCAGCCAAAGTAACTTGTTCATTTGGATTTTGGTATAGATTATGTTAGCCTATGTTTCATAAATAGCTTTTTGTCAACGCATATATTATTTAAGCGTTTTTTTTCTTTATCGATGACAAGACAGGTAACGCGTACTATGAGCTCTTGATATAAAAAGAAATATTTAGAATCATTTTCTACTATGAATTAATTGCGTACCTATCTATCTAGTTGTAGTGGTTAGTCTGGCATCGGTAAAATAATCCTAGAATTCAAATGAATGTATTATTTATAGAACTACTTTTCTAGATATGAAACTTTGAAGGATTTACGATTTTAAACCCGAGTTCTGTACACATCAACAGGGGTTTTTGTCTGCCAAAATGTCTTCACCCTATATCTGCATGGCTTTCGGATAGACTATACACGTTTCGCCAGTTTAAAGGTGTAATTTAAAACTAAAAATTCTCTCTTTAAATAACGCTAAAAATTATATTAACCGACAAAAAAAATGGCTGAAACAAAAAAGTAAAAACTGGATAAAAGTAAATTAGAAAAAATATTCCGTAAAGTTAATATTATGTAATACAGCTTAGTGATTGAATAAAGTGTTATCAAATCAGGTAATGCAATTTTTAAATTAACTACTATTAAATTATTTCTTCCCTCAGTTTTTAACCGAACTATGTAGCATTTATAAACAACTACCATTTGACCTTCGCTCACGATAACAATTACAGCTGATGTTACCTCTGCTCTTTGAACTACCAAATTTTAGTATCCACAGCTGTTTACATTTCAGTATTTGAATGTTTACATTCCTTTAAAATGTAAACATTGAAACTGAGGACGTTCACGGGGCGTAGTCCGAGGGTATTTTAAGGAAGAGAATAGGCCTATGTGTTTCCCAGGTTCAAGATCTACATCTGTGTGAAATTTCAACCCAGTTGGTTCAGTATTTTTCGCGTTCACTTGCCACATCTAAATATACATACCTCGTCTTCATATTAGTATAGAATAGATAATTGAAATTAAAAAAAATATTTCTCATAGTTAATAATCACAACTGTTTGACCCACCAATTCATTGTGTAAACATTGGTAAATAATTAAAGCCACTCTTTTTTATACAAATTCCAGTTTGATTGAAGCACTATTTTCTCATCAGGCATTCAGGATTCGCTATAACAGACCTCTTGCCACCTGAGGCAACTGTAAAAAACCAGCACAGATTTCGTCTCACTTATAGTTCGAGTCAAATTAC
Organism: Flexamia atlantica; assembly: GCA_035578135.1. Lineage (NCBI taxonomy): Eukaryota > Metazoa > Arthropoda > Insecta > Hemiptera > Cicadellidae > Flexamia > Flexamia atlantica. The sequence continues at coordinate 627,655 of JAQJVK010000012.1, read as the reverse complement.
ACAGCCCAAGCCATCTGTTTATCAATGCTTAAGTCAACGTTAATCTTATAGGTATGCTTACCATAAATTTTCAGATCCAACCCCGGACTCCAAAAGAAAGGGGACAAGAGAAGGACAACGGAAATGAAATGGTGTGGTAAAGTTGGGTCCGGTGAAATTCTATGGGTCTCGGCAGACGGGCTACTTTGCTGCCCGTTTTTGCGCGGCATTATCGTTTCTGGAATACTGATTGGCTAAATAACAATGTGTAGGCCTTGTGACCAAGCAGAAGACGCAGTTGAGCCCTTGTCGTGCAACGAATTAGCCCGTCACCGGCCGAGACCCTTTTAGTGTTAAAGCCGATACCTGATGAAACCATAAAATATCCCTTCGTTTCGTTTAATATGTCTTTTGTTTTGTTTAAACTCTATTGAAAACTGCTCAAAAATAATTACCAATTCATTTATTTCGAGCGTTTTCCTCTCTATTTCACGTAGGCTGACTTAAGTCCCCGGCTGACTTAAGGCTGACGTAAGTTTAAACCCCGGACAAAATTCAACCCCGGACGTTTCCCCTGACGCAAGCCTGAAACCCGGACTGCCCGGGAAATCCCTGAGGTCTCTTAAGTATAGGTAGTCTAGGCCAAGTTATTTGAGAAGGACTGTAAGCAGTCCGAGGTCCGGCCCGGACGCACAGTAGCAGCCGCCCGCCCCCGGACATCGCTCACGCCTCATCTGCATACACATCGATATCCCGGACAGCCGGAACGGGATCGATATTTGATTTATAGGCGGCTTTATGAATGCATCCGGCCCACAGGACCGTATCACCGACCGGCAGTAAAGTGCGATACGGCTGTTAATCGCGATACTTACGGTATCACCGGTAATATCGTATCGGATAGCGTCATTGTGTCGCTTAAAGAACGGTATCGTACTCGATGTGCGAATCAGTTTTGATACGGGTAAATTGTGATATGTTTTTAAAATGCTTTAAAAAATTGTAATTTGTGTTCAATGCATGTTATATTAGAAAAATTTTTAATTAAATACTGTTAGATTATGGTCTCTAGTGCCGCTACAAAGTTGAATACAGTTTTGGTTCTACGACACGGAGAGTTTTTCATAATTTCGAATCAAATTATCACAGTTGAACACAATATTCCGCTACGAAACATGATTATTAGAAACATGAGGTATTAAATTATGATATGGCATAGAGGTGCCATATAGGGAGTTTTTGCAATCTACGATAAAACTACACGATAAACGTTAAACGGTAAAATCAGCTGATTTTCTCCATTTAGGACAATGTTAAAAAATAGCGTTTAACGTTTATCGTATTGTTTTACCTCGGATGGCAAAAACCCCCTAAGTCGGTTATCGTTTCAGTTACACGACACGTATAGTTTTCAAAATATCAAATCGAAATATCTTTTCGTCCCAGGTGTCCACAAGATGTCTATACGACACGTATTGCTTTAGTCATTGAAACATTATGGTTCAAATGTCAAAAATAAATGGAGAATCGTTTCAGTTACGACATGTGAACTATATAGCATCTCCCAGGAGTGTCACACGATGTTTCGATGCGATATGTCGACCGACCCTGTGGACCAGAATGAGTCTATCGCCGAGCGGGTGCGGTCGCAACGACCGATTATATCTACCTATTGATTTACGTCCAATGCCTCATTGTCTTTAATTGGCTGTTAATTCCATAATTGGGTTTGAAAATCAATTATTTGCTTGTCAGCGCCGTCTGCTCCTTAGTGTGACAATGTGTGTTTCATTTGTACTCGAGTTATTAATTGGCTCTGTTGGATTTACGGGTTGAAATTAGTTTTCATACGTTACATCGGGTATGGGCATGTGTAACATGTGCAAGGCTGTAAAGAGAAAGTTACAACGGCAGGAGATCCTGAGGGTCATTGTTGCATTATAAAGTTAAATGTTATATTAAAAGGGTTGTTTTCTGATCGCTGAGATTCCAAAGGGGCAGCAAAAAAGGCTGTAAAAATATGTTTCAAACTGCTATATTGTTCAAAAAGAGTTGAAAATGGCACTGTTGAAAATTTATGATTTAAAAGTAACTTGACAATAAATCCTGATTAAAATTATTTAAATGTTATAAAAAAGTCTTGCTTTTACGCAAACAAAATATAAGATAACCTTACTGGTGAGTCAAAACGGAAATTATTTTAAGGCAACGTTTTTCAGATATACCATGGTTGGTCACGTTTTCAGCAATAATAACAATATAAATATTTTGTTGACTTATTATGTGATAGTATGTATAATTACATGAGAGAAATTTTTGCATAGAAATTGTGGGCGTTCGGCAAGTCGCACATGGATGGGAGAGGGCTCAAATCTAAGATCCTGATCCCAGGGATTTGGGAAAGGACTTAAATTTTCTGAAGTTTACCAGAAAATAACGTAAAATATCGTAAAAACGTAACGTAACGTGATAACGTAAAATATCTGCAATTTAAAAAGCATTAGGATCTAAAACGTCTGCTTCGGTACCATTAAACATGTGGTGCTGATACTTAATTCCAAGGCATATGCTAGATATTGACCTATGTTTTATTTAAAATCCAACTAACTATAAAGTTGTAATGGACTATATAGATAAAGATGTTTTCCTTATTTGGAGGCTTTAACCCCTTAAGGTCTCTAGTTATGACACAGTTTGATACTTTGTTTTTCTTAGACATTTTTTCACTAGATTTAAGACGCTTAATTTTTCCATTTAACTATTCAATAGTTGTCCACCACTCTTTGTCCCAGCCGCCGCGCCGGCGCAGTGGACCGTGCAGTAGCGCACCGCCGCGCCGCCTGTACCCGCTCCATACACTGTGTAGACGCCGAGTCCTCCAGTTTTACAATGTCACGTAGTTTACGAACCCGTTACTTGTAAATTCCAGCCTGTTTTACGTGCAAGGCCTCTTGATATGCGGGAACCTAGATAGCGTAGCGGTGTCGGTAATTTATATCTGTTTTGTCGTATCGAACACGGGGTACACCGTGCTCGTGAAAACTAACAAGTCACTCGACGCCTTTTGGGGTCATTTATCGTGGGAACGAGTTTTATTCCTTGGATAACTTTCAGTAAACAATCGGATAACTTTCAAACAGTGAATTAGGTTTTTGCAAATTACTAAAATAAAACTTTAAACAAATCTCACATTTTGTATTACAGGTTAAGTGTAAGACAGGGCCATATGGCCCTAACTTTGCCTGGTTAAATAAAGAATTTTTCATTTCATTTCATATACTGCTTAGTTCACTGGATTGCTTAGGATTGTTTAGGACTTTTTGCAGTTTGAGCTCTTAATGCTGGATGTAGATCTATCTAGAAATTGCATTAAGTGATTTCCTAGAACCCATTCGTTTTAAAGTTTTATCAGTGTGTTTTTTAACCAACTGTCGAACAAGAACAGTATTGTGAATGGTAAAATATACCTTCCATCGCATTAGAAAATGTGTACCAGGTTTTGAGTGACCCACGATTAAAAGAGCTCGTATAGAGCACGAAATACGGCGGGCGGCAAAAACTGTAAACTCATAAAAGTTTCTGCTAAACATTAGCTGAAATGATTTAATGAAATGTTTTTGTTGAACTGTCAAAGCTTTGTTTACGTTTTTCATTGTCTTTTACGTGTAAATTTGTGTTTACTTTACCATATGATGTTATATCTGATGAAATACCCAAACAAATAATAAACATTAATCTCGCTAACAGCGCACTCACTCACCCGCCGTATTTGCTGCTCGCGATTGTAATTATAGAGAATCCCCAACAGAGTGTACTGATGTCACCTATTAATTTAGGTATCAGGAGCAGGTAATATATAACTTAGTGACACATAAAACAAGCAATGTCAATTAATTATTGATTTATGCAATTTAGAATACAAATTATTTAAATAAATTGCTAAAATAAGGGGCTGATAGAAGCACCCCCTATTGGTAATTAATGAAACTAAGTCAACTTTAAATTCTGGGTCACCCAAAACTAGCTACAGCTAGGCTATAAGAATGGGAGGCTTATAAATTATTAATAGTCAAAGGTAAAATATAAAGCGATTTCTGTTATAATATTTTAATTATTCTCTAATAATCATCCATGTATATTGGACTAAGGTCCCTACTACACTAGGTGGGTGAGCGTCATATAGAACGACCACCCCCATATAGGACAATGTAATTTCATTTAAGTATCATTGAAGTAAACCTGGTGGTTCGGCCATAAGCCTCCATTTAAAAACAAGTATGTGATTTAATGATATAGCTCGGCCATCACCAGCCGCGGCTCCACCAACTAGTGTGAAGGGGACCATTAAAACAAACATATATATAAACATATAAATAAACCTGTACAAATATTAATATCTTGAATACAAAATTTACCAAACCGTTAAAACCCTATCTTTTTCACACTTATCGCTCACTATTGTAAACTAAATTGATTAATTGCCAGATACTTGAACTTATCCAACGATAATGTTGAGGTCCACGCACCGATGTCACATATTGTGTAATGTAGGTGAGAAGTGGCTGCACTGTTTGATTTTTTTCAACATAGGAGCGCTTCCGGCGTCTCGCCATTTTCAGTTAAAAATCGCCTACTCTAAGCAGCAAAAAATACCAAGACGCCAGAAAACTGTTTTTCCTGCTATAAGAAAAAGTCAAACAGTGAAACACGACGGACCACTTCTCACCCACAATACCTTACTTTAACTTATATTTATAGAATATCTTTTCCAACGTTTGATAATAAGAATAAGAATATTTTTATTGCACATACAAAGTATAATAGACAACGTCAAAAATACACAATTACAAAACAAGCCTGTATATACTAGGAGTACGCTCCTATGTCACGTATAAGGTAAACGAAGTGTGGTAAAATTGAAGGAAGGCTATTAACTAAAAAATAAATATTTAAAAGTATAATTAACTACTCATTTATAGATTAAAACAATCTCCGGGGTATAAATATGATGTAGTTCAAATTTCACGAATTTTCATCAAACTATAAAAGAGGAGTTAGTTCACAAAGAGTGATTTTCAAGTCGAGTATAACCCACTTCGTTCGAACAGTGCAAACTCCGTCAAAAGAAACTATAGTCTATCTTAACTTTATATTGCAATTTGAACCACCAAGCTAGAAGAAAACAATACACAACCCACGCTCCTAGAGTTTCACAAACTGATAGACCTAATCTGTAATGATATCTGGAGGAAGACAAAGATCAAGCAGAACTAAAGCCGGGTATTTTCACGAGGTGTTAAGCCCGCGCGATGTCACGGTGGGCGCGGGATTGGCGGGAGTGCGGCCGCGGGCAGGGAAAGTGGCGGGAATATTTGATTACGCGGCAAAAATCACAATATTCTCCGTAAACGGCAGTTAACAGTTTGTGATTGGAGTTTAACACCACATGACGGGTAATTCTGTATACAATTATATTTTTTTATTTGTCATTTGCGGTGTAAAACTGCGTAGTATTTACCAAAATATATAGAGGTATTATAAATTATATTAAAACGTAGAAAAATTACCTTTAAAGTTTAGATTTGTTCATTTTTAATGCCTTTGCATTTCTTTGGCTAGGAATTCATCTATTATGAAACATGTATATTTCCTGTTGAAAATCGTCTTCGACTATTGACTTAAAGCCGTTAACATATTGTCGTTTTTTATAGCCTATGGAGACGTGTTAAGTATTCATGAATATTAAAATTCTAAATTTAAGCTTTCCACAATGAAAGACGAGTGATCATAATTCACAACAAAATCATTAAAATTATTTACAATACAAAATTATCATTGAAGATTATCAGGGAGAAATAAATGATATTTATATTTATAACTTACCGACATAATTTTTATGGATTCAAAATATGGATAGAAAAATGTTTTCTAAGTTAAAAATCGTAAAACGGTCCATGCATGTTTTCACTTTGATCATAAGTATTTGCTGCTATTCTTGCTTTACAAGATTAATTCCTCACATTTAACTGTTACATTTCATCGTCGAAGTCTCGTTCAAAATAAGTAAACAAAGCAAATAATCATCCATTCCTTCAATGTTCCGTGATTAAATTATCCTAACAGAACCAGTCAGAACGATTTAAACTGGATCGCACACGAATATGGCCGGTAAACACATGGATTCCCCTGAACCACACACGAACACGGCCATTCTCTCCATGATCACTGCCTTAGGAATGCGATAATCGAGGTCGAAACAATCGATGGATCGAATCTAGCTGGAATCGACTACTCGATTATTTTTCTTAAAATTAATTCCTGTAAATCTTCGCTTTTCCAACTAATACTTAACAGCAAAGAATCACTGGAATCGATAGTGGGAACAAATAAAATACCCCCGTTGCAGCAAACCAGCATACTCTGTGAATTTCAAATGCAAAACAATATATTTTAATCTAACATAGCGAGATTTGACATGTTTTTGTAAGCTCCATAAGATTAACATGGGGAATGAGTATGCAGGTTTGCTGCTACAGGTATGTTTAAACTGGTTGGTTTTAATTCAATATCTAGTAGATCTGAACTAGGAGAAGCTATTTACCAAGTTTTAACAAGATATGTTGAGAAATAACCGATATATAGAATTTTACTTATTTCCCATAAGGTTAACATTGGGACAACGTACTGTGTTTACCACTTTCAATATCTCGGTAACCAATGGACATAGAGCAGTGATTCAAGTTACTAAATTGTTTATTTTTTTAGCTGAATTCAATGGTGCCAACAAAAATTTGATAAATTTTATTTTTCTTTGTAAAAAGCTCAAAAAACCCATTTTTGAGGGGGTTTATCCCCCTTTACCCCCCCTTCCGGTGGTTCGATCGGGCTGGTTCACGAACTCGTCCAATCGATTACCACTTTACATGTCTGTACCAAATTTCATCAAGTTCGGTCCATTTTTACGGCCGCTATCGTGGCAACAGACACACATATTTATATATAGATAGATAGATAGATATATAGATATCTAAAAATTCGAACGAATGGTGTTTTTTGCTTCTGGGGGTTGCAAAACGAAAAGTTATCATGGTCTGGGGCTTAGGTCTTACCATGAGACCTACGGTAATAGCTTCTTCCCTATAGGGGAAATTCGCTAACAATCGATTAATTTCATTACTTAATCGATTCTTAAAACAATCGAATCGGAATAAATCGATTACTTTCCAACTCGATTATCGCAATACACCGCCTCACTGAGGGGTCGGCATCGATAATTGTCTGCGGCAAAGTGAAAGATTGCAGCGATCGCTGTAAGTGGAGGGCCGGCTATCAATCCGCGCCGTCATCATGGTCGGGCGCCCCCAAAATGGATCATTTTTGGATCGTGCCCCAGACGGGCCGCGGACCGTTACGCGGATTATTGCATCGTGGCTCGTTCGTGGGTTGAAACAGTGCAGGAGAGGAATTCGGATCAACCGGAAACAACCGAGTTTAAACTATCGAGTCGGAAACACCTGTCGAACGTTTGTTTTATTGTAAGCAAGCCGCTTGATGAAATTTGTAAGAGGTTTGAGTTGTTAATAATGTGTTCAGTGTTGAAAAGGAACTGAGATTATTAAGAAATAGTAAGGAGAAAAAAAATTGTTTTTGAAGGTGAAAATACGTGAAAAAGTACGTACTTTTGCTTCTCCTTCTGTTTTAAGTATAGTTAAACAAGAATTCTTTTTTATTATTTCTCAAAATATGTAAATAAGTGTTGCGTTTCTTGTACAATAATGGCATGATCGAAATAAAATAGTAAAAGGTGGATTTTTTCACTATAATTTAGTTTTGGTTATTAGGCCTATGTAAATTCTTAAGAACTATACTTTTGATTTTTACATTTAGTAACATTACTGTATACGATGTTAAATTTCTGACTTCTGGGTAGGACCGCGTCGTACTTTCGAAGATTTCCGCCGTTGTTTCGGAGACATTGCAGTACTCCATCTTCAGGGCGAATAACGTAGTACGTACTTTTGCTACTACACAACACAAACTACCTTATTACTTGGTACAAATTTACACCAAGTTATACATTACTGTATAACTTGGTGTTAATTTGCAGTCTTCAAAACTTATTTTTTTTCAGCTCGTATTTATTTCGCTTTAAGAGTTTTTTTTATGTACATTAGACTACTAACTGATTGACTGGTTCTTTTTGGTGCATTTAAACATAAAATAAACATCTAAATTTAAATGCTACATAGTTAAAACCAAAACATATTCTTTTAAGTTTTTTTACCCATGGGTTTTTTGTACATACCCTGTATTGAGACCTGTAAAGACGCATCTTCACATTAAAGTATTTCAAACAACACGTAAATAATTCAAATTGGCTCAATAGTTTGGCCATAATCTTATTAAGACTAAATAGGCACGTGCCTCCAACGTCTAATCAGTTCAATGCAATATAGTATCACACTGCATATGTTTCGCCTTTAAATGGCAACCTCGAGTGGTGCCTCTTAAAACATCAAAGAAGACTTGTCAAAGTTTAAAATTCAACAAATACACAGGACACAAATACAAAATAAATAGACTATGTATTTATTCGTGTTTGTGTCCTGTTTATATGTTGAATTTTAAACCTTGATGAGTCTTCTTTGATGTTTTTGTAAGAAGCACCACTTGAGAACGCCATTTTAACGGTGAAACATATGTAGTGTGATACTATATTACATTGAACTGACTACACGTTGAAGGTACGTGCATTAGTCTTAATATCACAGTTCAGGGGCTACTAATATGGATTTCAAATATCTTATTCACAAAATCCTCACTATTTGAATTCGTAGATTTATTCCTTAGAACTCTTTCTAATAAAAACCTACTGACATTACAGTAAAGCAGCAAGGTATAGTAGGAATCAAAGCATATGGCCCACGCCGTCCATAAGCTCAATGCTAAAATTAACATTAGTCTTACGGACGGACTTGGCCTTGAGATTTCAATCGGCCTATAACGTCCGAGTAAAATGACTTGGCCCGTTCCACCCAGCATTGTGTTTACGGACGACTTGGACCATGTTATTCGACTCGGACGCGGAAGAGCCGGTGACCTCCACGGGGGGTCGGGCGGCCAGACGGCTTCTAGACGTATTAATTGTGCTAATAGCACCACTGCGCTCATCTTGGCCTCAACCTCTGTAATTTACCGCGCAACTTGTATAATTATCAACATTGAAAGTTGCATTGGTATCTCGTGATAATATTTTTCCGCATTATAATTACTGGGATTTGATATATAATTTTTGCTGGTATAAGATTGTTTCTAAGAATGGCTTTGGGGAAAGTTTATTTTCAAGGTTGTCTGCAGGTAAAGTACTGAATTTGTTTTATTCTAACCAGTGTATGTAAATCTGGATTTTTAATCTTTTTAACAGTAAAATTAAAAAAAGGTTACATAGAGCAATATGTAAGTTTTTATTAGAGTGAATTATTGCAGATTCTCTCTTGTTTGCTATACATAAGCCCAGTTAATTTCTATGCAATTGGTTTATCACTATGATCGATACACGTAAATTATTATGAAAGACACTTTTTTTTGTAATCTTAGTGTTTTGAGGCACGAATAAATGAGGTCTTTAAAAATATGGAGACTTTAAAAAGCAATATAATTTCACGGTTTACAGAATATCCCTCTTCCATGGTTCAGGGAAAGTATTTTTCATTTGTTTACAGGTGACTCTCGACTTTTAACCGGTAACACTTGTGTGAGCTACTGAATTTAAATTGAAAAATACTGGGTGTTTATAAAAAAACCAATCGATTTCACTTTGCCTCACTCATCCTGTGTTAGAGATAGAAACTTGTAGTTTTCACTATTTGTTAAGGGAACTCAAGAATTTTTATAATCAACTGTTTTTATCAGAAGTACCTTCTTACATTGTTGTGTGGCAAACAGAAACAAAAATGTAACATTCTGCGATGGATCCTCGAGTGAAGGCGCAGTCTATAGAGTGGTTCATAGAAACTAAGTTCTCTATTGCTGTTCAGCGTAGATTTCGAAGATGTTGAGAGAGACAGGAGCTATGACTGTTTAAAAACGGTCGGTTTTTTCAACACCCTGTATATACTTGTACCAATTAAAAGTACCTAATTAAAGGTCCCTATCTGCCTTCCGGGAAACCAGGGCGATGCCCAAACCCGCGAGCCGAGCCTTAAATCAGGCGTGTTTAAAACAACACGGCGCCGAATGCCGAAGTTGATTTATTAGCTGAGCAAATTGAAAGCTACACGTGGACTTCGTGATTCGTGGCCCTCTCCTCGCCGGTCCTGGATATTTATTGGGTGACTAGTGGATGGTTGGTAATTAAGTGCAATTATTGCAACACGCCTACACGCCTTCGCACGCACGCACACACACACACACAAAAACACAAACACACACACACACAAACACTCACACACACACACACACACACACACACACACACACACACACACACACACACACACACACACACACACACACACACACACACACACACACATACACACACACACACACACACACACACACACACACACACAAACACATATACACACAAACACTCATACACGCGCTGCACCTACTGCACCCGCACCTAACCTGTTTATTGCATATTCCGCATATTTACCCGCCTAATGACAGGGTCCGCGTTTTCAGGTTTCTAGTGGCGATGAACTCCCGATAAGCCTTGCACAACTGATATCCTGAATCCCGGTCGTGGTCTTGCCCTAATAATCTGTGTTACTGCGAACGAGCTGATCGAGTACAGGTCAGGTCAAATGGCATGGCCCAAGGTGTTTGTAAGCCCAAATTGACCTTAGACTTATTGGTAGGCTGGGCTACGTAATTTTAGTCAACCTATATATTGTAGACTCAACCGACCCGATAGGGGCCAGACCTTTGTCAAACGATGCGTAAGGTCTGTTAAAACAGATACATAATATATGTGACGTAGCAATTGATCCATCTGATACAAAAACTATTTACTGCATTAAGTATTAATACTGAAAGGATTTAGGTCTACATTAAGAGATGCACCGTTGTCCAAACCTTCTACGTCTTTTTTAACGTCAGAATTAAACGAATCGCAGTGCTTTCAAGCTAAATGTTGCTAAATTCAAACAACGGTCTTGACAAAACTGTATCATAATACAGTATCGAGATCCGCAGTATCGAGAAGTTGTATTTTTATCCAATTAGGAAATAACTATGAAATAACCTTACTCTATAATTAAACAGATTTTAGAGAATTGTTAGTTATGTAATCAAATCTCTAACTTGTCTTTATTTATATTGATACACCAGGGGTTTTCTTTCCACAGTCACAGCTGGACGGATTTTAACGTTTAAGGTGTCTGATTAAAGTTACTTTTACGTAGATTAGCAAATACATCTCACAGTTTAAAAAAAGGCCATCAATGAAATACAGTAAAAGGCTGAATTTTCGGAACAATAAATCAAACTCAATTCACTGTGATTACAACTAAATATGACCATGGTTTTAAATAGTTTTAAAAATGTTATCCAAAGATTGCAGTACTTTTTAAAAATGTGTTTGCAAGGGAAGCTGCAACAAAGAAATGTAGTTTTGGTAAAGTCATGAAACATAATGAACTCATTTGAGACCCATCTCCCCAGTAGGATTATACTGTGGGTTTCTATGTACAGGCGGTTATTATACTGTACCCTTATTTGTCCAACAATCTTTGCTTTATGAACATCTAGATAAAATATTACCCCTTCCAGTTGATTCATAAATTCCATTTCTGTTACAGGTATATCATTTTGCAGTAGAAGTCAGCTGTAGTAAGTATAAAGACAATTTATTAGCAAACACTTTTCTTAATTTGATATGGTCATAAAAGCATGAATGGATTTAACTGAATTATGAACATTATGTATTTACTGCAAACCCCTTGAGTAAATAATTTATCTCGTTTAGCGTTTAGTTACCGCACCAAACAATATATCCTTCTTGTAATGTTCCATGTTTATTTAAGACGCAATCTTAATCTAAAAGTAAATCTCTGTCGATCACAATTCAGAAACTAACTTTCGTCAAAATAATATATTCTTTATTTTTAAAGGGCACAAAACAACCATAGAAAATCTGAACGAATCCAGGCAACCACTGGAAACTCCCCGATCTAATTCCCCTAAAAATGATTTTATAATTCCCTTCTAAAGGGTGTTTTTCAATTTCTCTTTAGGTTTTTCCTTAGATTATTTTTATATTTTCTTGAACTTAAGACAAATTCTTTGTGCCTGTATTTAGGCAAATTGGCTGACAAAGTTTAATGAATGGCATTCGTCTCCTCTTGCTCTCGCGTCTCCATCGTGAATCGTAGAATGTTAAACACTTTAATGAATTTAGTGTTCTCAAACATACATCATGGTCTCAAAGTTGCATTAAGATGGAAAAATATGTGTTTTATGTTGTTTAACAAGATTTTTACGAGATCGTTCAGGTGGCAGACCAGCTAATAACCTAGCAAATTAGTGACATTTCCAAATGCAAAATAAGTTTGAAAAAATTACTTGAAGAAAAATGTATTTGTAATATTGAAGACTATTTCGCAAATGGAGACTAAATAAGAGTTCATAAAAGAGATATTTTATTTAGTTTATAGTTTTTTTTACATTTTCATTACAAACCCAACCATGAAAATGGCAATTGGGCTTAAGTCAGTAAATAAATAAATGACGCGATATTTCCAAATCCAAAAGAAGGTTGAAAAAATTACTTGAAGAAAAATGTTTTTATAATATTTTGCAATAATACACAAATGGATACTAAATCATAGTTCATAAATTAGACATTTGATTTAGTTTATAGTTTTTTTATATTGTTATTACAAACGCAACCACAAAAATGACAATTGGGCTTAAGCCAGTAAATAAATAAATAACGAAATTTCCAAATTCAAAAACGATTGAAAAAAGTCTAAGAAAAATGGTTTCATAATATTGAAGACTATTTCGCAAATGGAGACTAAATCATAGTTCATAAATTAGACATTTTATTTAGTTTTGAGTTTTTTTTTACATTGTCATTACAAACCCAACCATAAAAATGACAATTTGGCTTAAGTCAGTAAATAAATAAATAACGATATTTCCAAAGTCAAAAGAAGTTTGAAAAAATTACTTGAAGAAATAGTATATTTCATTACAAGGACCTAAAGTGACGCTTTTCGTACAAGGTCAAGTTTTACAACCGAGGCTGTAAGCCGAGGTTGAAAAATGACCGAGTAACGAAAAGCAGCTTTAGGTCCGTGTGATGAACTATATTTTTCGTTATATTGCTCAATACAATACATAAACTACTTAAGAAAACCAAAATGTTACAGCTTGTTTACCTTTAAAGATGCCTTCAAAAGATGCCACCGTCTTGTTCTTGCTATTTGAAGCAATCGGCTGATTGTTTCATTTGTGTTAGGGTAGACTGACAACAATGAACAACTATCGACGTATCGAACGCATGTAATAATCGATTGGTGAAATGAGCGAGTTTCACAAATTGATTAAACTGACAACAATGAATGTTTCGATAATAACGATGAATGTTTCGATTATTTGTAATCGAATGAATATTGTTCGATTATTACGACGCACTCGGCACTTTTTGACTTTTATAGTCCTAGGACTATAAAGAGTCAGCTGGTATCGAGTACATCAGCTTTTAATTCCCAGGAATAAAAAGAGTGTATTTAAGTCCGGAAAACATGCATTAAAAACATCTGTTTTTGAAGCAGTATAACGAAAATGTTTTTATAATATTGAAGACTATTTCGCCAATGGAGACTAAATCATATTTCATCAAATAGACGTTTTATTATTTATTTTATAGCTTTTTTATATTATTATCACAAACCCAACCATAAAAATGGCTATTGGGTTTAAGTCAGTAAATAAATATAGAGAGGGCAAAATAATTTCGATAAATCAGAATTATCGATTTTTTTATTCCGAAATGTAACTAAACTCATATCGATATTCTGATTCTATATTATGTAACCGTATCAATGATAAAGATTCCAATACATCAAAAAACTATATACATCGATAGTTTTAAGTCTCCCCATCGCGAGGAACACCCATACACCGCAGCGACCGCAAGTAACGGCGAATAGATGAACTCACGGAGGCGAACAGAAGCCGAATGTTAATTGAATAATCAATCGGTTCCAGTAATCGCGTGGAGACGCGACCGGGGTATTAAACCGCTAATGGTACAAATACACAAACACTCAGTAGTACATGGTCGACATCGCCGTCTCGAACCGATAACTCGAAATATTCGATGTCTCCAATTATTTTCCATCCACTTGCAATAATTTGTCAGTCTTTGTTTGAAATTCATTGTTGGTGACGGTGATTTCATAATTTGATTTGGATTTTTGCGGACATTTGCCATCACTGATTAGTAAAAAACACTAATCAGTGATGGCAAATGTCCGCAAAAATCCAAATCAAAATATAAAATTTGTCTAAGACGAAAAGTACTTTCATAAATTTTTCATGAAATTACAGCTACATTTTACCTTAAGTCGAAGATATACGAAAGAGACCCTATATAACTCGACTTCCAATAATGCTTGACTTCCATCACGCACATAATCAGTAGACTAATTAATTAAACTTGCAATTAAATGTCCACGAGTCGAAATTTACCTCTATATACCGAACCCTCTTAACGGGTATTTGTAAGTCCAAACTCGGTATAGAGGGCGTTAAGTCTCAATGTGTCATATCCTGTCCAACGTCACTTTCGGTAACTTTAACTTTGTACCTCGAATTTCCATTTGGTTTACCTCCACTCCTTCAATTTAACTCAAATTAGGCACCTCTGTAAGTCGAATTTAACTAAGAATTACACCTGCAACTCAAACTATAACCTGAATCTACGTATGCGTACTGGAAGAAAACTCGTACTCCCGTGGAATTTTGGGTTATAGCGGGAGTCGACTGAGCACACAACCACATCGACCGTGAACAATACAGGACCTATAGGGACCAAACATTCCTCGTTGTATGTTAGCCTATACACCAAGCAATCTTCAATTCGCATGTTCTCTTTTCGTACAGCTGAAACGGCTGTTGTGATTTTATTTGGCTTATATTTTCATTGTTTATTTTGTCGTTGATACGGCAATCCAGATGGCCGAATGATACATTTTTCTAGGTAATTTAAAATTAATTTTTCCGATCGTTTTTTTTCAGACAAGCCATCAGCATATAATGTTTTTGAGCTATAAATTAGTTGTTTTCAGATTTTGAAGAAAGCCTTCGTATAGCCTTTTATGAGATGATTGTGCAAACAGGAAAACATACAAGCATGCAAGCAAGGAAGCAAGCAAACTTTACTTATATAAGAGCTTAGGATACTCAAATTCTCTGACTTATTTACGACTAAAAGATATATCCTAATAAGGGGGGGGGGGGTTTTGGTGGTAAACTAATGTATAATCAATCATGTTCAGACATAAGAACCGAACATACTTCAAACGCCAACTTTCCGACTATTAATCATTAATCATTAATCATTCTTTTTGAGACAGGTATTATTTTATACCTCCAGAGAAAGAGCGTAAAGGTTGCATATCACGGAAAAATGTAAAACTGTTTTATGACTACTCGGTGTGTGTGCTTTTGACACACCACAGTAAAAGCATGATCGATCATAAATACAAGGAAAATTATGAAAAATTAGTAATGCCTCAGCTCCATATGGCCTTAAAGTTTGATATTTTAGCGTGAGAAAAGAGTTGCCGCCTTTTCATTGTGAAATGTCTGAGCACAGGTTGCGGACAGTATATGCTATTGTATGCAAAATAGCTGAACATGTGTGTGTAAGTGTGCGTGTGTGTTGTAGACCGCTTGTTCATATACAGCGCCTATTTAATATTACAAAGTCAGGTCCGGCCGGTCGCACGGTGACAATGATATTTCAAGATCCAATTACAGGTATTTCAAACACTATGTTAACGGGCTGATTTGTATTCAAAGTTGAATTTATATTTCATAATGACTGGATGTGTCTGTTTATACAGATTCAGGCGTCAATTTATCCACATTGTGTATTTAGTTGATCACGTTTCTTAAATGTAAATTTTGATATTCAGATTCAACCAATGTCACCGACCACTTTCGTTGTTTTAAACAAAGTCCATCGATAGCATACCGAGCACATCGATAGAGTATTAAGTCATATAAGAGTTTTCTCGATGAAAACAAATATGTCCATGAAAAATTTACAGCTTACTTGCGGTCTGATGGAGACCCTTTTCGTGGTCCAATAATCTTGGTCAGCTATGGCCAAATAATTAAGCTAATTGATTTAACTGATCTCACACAGGAAACAAACGATTGCAAACTTTATTCAAATAAAATTTCAATTGGTTCTGCAATGTTTTTTCGTTTTGATTTAAAAAAATTAATTTCATAAAAAAGGCACTTTTTTAATTAATTTTCAGTGGATAATTTATGGAAAAACTATCCAGAATCAATTTTCCGTACGTAATAACGACGTAAATGACTCGATAATAATGGAGTAATTTTTTTGTGTCAGTTCCCAGAAAGTGTACGCTATCTAAACCTTTTCCAACAGTATACCCCCGGTACAGTTGGTCTCGGGAGATCACCCGGCCTGAAGTAAGTTGCCTGAACCGGCCCCAGAACTCCGCACTCAGAACGCAGTAGCCCGCAATCAGCCGGAATTGGTTTCTATTTCGGGGAGAGGCGGCTGCAATAATAACACGGTCATGTAATCAAATCAAGAGCGCCGCGGGTAACTGTCGGCCTCGAAGAAATCACTCGCGATTGACGCAGCTTTTGGCAATTTCAAAATCACTTTGCGACAGCAATTTTATCAAAAATTCATTCTGAATAGCTGCAGATTCTTCCAAATCCAAAATTTTTATTTGGAATGTGTTAATTTGTTTTTGAGATGAGTTGAAGTGCAAACTTAGGTATAATTGACGTTTTTTGACCTTAACACCTGTTATAATTAACTATATTATTGAGGATTATCTTTTTTGCCTTGGGTGTCACGATCATCCAGTTTAATGCAGGACGCGTTTCAAACTATTACAGTGCATCTTCAGCTGCCTTAAAACTACTTATATTTTCACTCATAAGTGGTAGTCATGTCTTGCTGCAGCAAAATTACAATAAATAATATTTGAAATTTGAAACACAGTAACATTTACACCGTTTTTACAAACATACAAAAAAGTTTTTGAAACATACAAATAACAGACTTATTTTCCTGGCACATTCAGATAACATCATGGTAGTTGTAGGCCTGCTGAATTTGAAAATTCCCGTTTGTCTTGTCTATCATGCAAAAAAGGTAATCCTCAATAATATAAATAGATACATAAATAATTTGCTTAGCTTAAAATAGATAACAAGAAACATTGTCCCAGTGTGTCTCATTGTAAAGGCATGATTTGAAATTTAAATAGGAACGCATAATTTCTGTACCAGCGGTGAAGTCTTACCTGTTTTCTCATTTTTAAAAATTTGTCAAAACTGTTAATTTTAAGAGTAACAAAACATTTATCTTACCAAAAAGATAATATATCTTCCTAATTAAAATAATAATTTTCGAGTTGTTTAAGCTAGTAATAATCGGCGGCGAATTTCACCTATGATTCCCTTCATTAGCTCGTTGTCACATCTATTACGAGGTGGACAATGGCCACGACTGATTGAAAATTAGCGATTAAAAGAATGCGGAACTTCGGCACAGACCGTTAGCCGGCGGGCAGTCGCTGGCCCCGTAATTTGGAAAACAGTCGAATAAGTAAATACAGTGATTGTGAGTATTCGTGAATATGACGGCCTTGCAGAGTGGTCGACCCTAGAGGGCCTTGACTGTGGACTGTTGGAGTCCGGCGAAACCACGGGCAAAGCTGGGGGGTCGTACGGACCGTACATGGTTGAAATTTTGGCCGTGAAGGTTCTCTGACTGGTTAACATTAGTAAAAAGGTCGGCTATGGGTGCACAAATAAGAGCCTGTCAGTCTTTAGAAGATAAAGGGATCAAATTGTGTTGGTAAGTCTCTAGAAATGTTATTTGTGTAAATTAAAAAAGTTAGTAACTTAAATTAACCTACCTTGAAATAGTCCTAATCGATGTGTTTTTTTGCCACTTTAACATGAATTTAAATAACTGAAAACCGATGTTCCTAGAAACTTTGAAGCCAATCGAAGAATGATAATGCGAATGTGTTGACTATTGAGAATGACCAACTTCATGTTCAACTTGGTTCCTCATTGTATCTCTTGGAACTTTGATTCCCGGCCTAACTTGGGTAACCTAGTTGATTAAAGCCAATGGATGGAGTAGTGGATCGTCCTGGCTTGTCCATCTGAGAGGGACGAGGGACCCTGACACGTCAAACATTTAGACTCCAGTCAATAAGGTCTTGAAATTTGAAATAAATAGCTGAAATAAATCATTTACATCAGAACTATATTTAGTCAAACTACATTCACTTCAAATCCTGGTTGACACAAAAACAAGCACATCCGGCCCATAAGGATGGTTAGTCTCCTTCGATTTAAAGTCAATGGTTAAACAGTAGAAAAACTGAAAAGCAATAGCGTTGATAAAAATCTTCTTCGAATATCCCCTGCTGAGAGAGCCCAGAAGAGGTCTCAGGGAGCAGTAGGTCGGCGCGAGGTCACGTACCGAGGTTACTGAGGCAGGTAACCAGATACCTCGGCTCCCGGGGATGCTCTGTCAGGGGTCCTCACAGTGTTGAGTTACTCCACTGGTTATGGTTGATAAGTCTTGAATTTTTACATGAGACCAG
Source organism: Flexamia atlantica (assembly GCA_035578135.1). Taxonomy (NCBI): domain Eukaryota; kingdom Metazoa; phylum Arthropoda; class Insecta; order Hemiptera; family Cicadellidae; genus Flexamia; species Flexamia atlantica. The sequence continues at coordinate 608,819 of JAQJVK010000012.1, read as the reverse complement.
AATGGGGTCCTCTTAGTCTCTTTTGGAAATCATCGATTACGGGAACTCACGCAACACAAAAAGTTGGATGGTCTGTCATAGTTCTTGGAACAAATAACACTGTGTTGAAAACGTTCCTTTCATTGGTTACCAATAATCATATATTGTGATTAGTACGTAGTTAACAAGATTACTGAGAGTGGAGAGGTAATTTCGTGCTTTTGAACAGGAGAAATTTTAAAGTGTTAACCATTCTGCATTACTTAAACTAAACGGAAACTTTAATATTTTTTAGAAGTCAGTAAATTTCAAATTCAGCATTGAAAACACTGTCAATTTAAATCATCAAGTAATGTTATTTAAATAAAATAACATTACCTCTATTACACACTTCTACTCACCGCTAAGTAAATATTCAGGAATAGAAGCTAATTTGATTAGATTTGAACCATTTAACTATCGAAACATACTAGCCAGATAAATAAGATAAGATACCGGTTTGACGCCCAAGCCACGAGTTAAGTTTAAAATTCAAGAGGGCTTATAACATTAATAAAAATAAAATTAAGCAAACGCCACTTTGAGCTGCCCAACTCGCTATCCCACCATCTGCAGGCTGAGCGGGCGGTCGCCACAATCGGCCGTTATCGTGGATTATTACACCCTCGACACGATAAAACTTCAAAAGTAGTTGTAAATCGAGATTTTCACTCCCCCAGATGAAGTCATTTCGGAATTCCTAGAGGCTTGCTATAATTTCAGCATTCCTACGGAAGATATTTTTTTGTTGAAATGGGGTTTCGAGCTGGAAAAACTACGTGATTTGAATGCCAGTTTGGATTAAGATTAGCTTTTTGGCTCAACATATCTTGTTAGGTTTGTAGTAACTAAATTGTGGGATTTTAATTTTTTATTGCATTATAAATAGAGTTTATATATTCTTTTTGAATTGAGATTTTCCAAATCGATCTCTCAGTCAGTGGATTAGAATTGTTTTTTACAAAAAAAATCTAATACTAACTAATGTAGATGGAATATCTTTTCCTTAAATATACTAAGATGAATCTTGAATTATAAATTTAGTTTTGCAAATTATCTACTAGAGATAATATTAAGTGGAGTATTAATAACCGATCTCTTCAGATACAATACTTTTATAGTAATTTAAAGAGAAATCTTTATTATATTGTTTTTTGATCCAGAACAAATGTTTACTAAAGTCGAACACTCGTATTAGATTACAGAACGGTCAAGGTGTAAATATCAAATATCAAAAGAGAATGCATAGACACATTTTAATCAATTATATATAAGGGCCTATAATCCTAACAAAACGATAATAAATGGATTAGATAGAAAATGCTTAATTGGATGTGGATTGGAAGGAATGTGGATTGGTGTAATGGAGTTTTTTGGTCAAAGAAAGGTCAAAGTAAATATTTTCAGGACATGATTCAAATAGTTCACATCTAGATCTTACTTGGATGTTTAAAACTAAAAATAAAGGATGAACATACGCAATAATATTTGAATATGCCGTAAATACAGTTTTAAATTTTAGCAGATATTAAAATGAAAAAAATCCTAAATCTTAACATGTTTACTAACTATGAAAACTTTCCCAACGGGGTTTCACTCGATGCCTCAGGTTAACACAATTTATGGAATATAAATTGAACATAAAATGTGAACTATGATCTCGTCCAAGTGTTTTACATAGTACGCAAAATTTTTCGCCCACATGGTAGGACCAGGATACAAATTCCCCGTTACCCGATAGCGGTTTACAGCTGGGTATCGGCTTATTTCCGAGCTGACGGCGGTTAGATGAGCCGTCAACTGCTTCGGCACCGTCGACCGTCGTCAACTGCTGAACTAACGGCTGCGATACCGCAGTGGCGGACAGCACTTGGCCCCACTTGGCCCATTATTGTGGGGATCGTTGGCGGCCGTACTTACCATACACGCTGGTAGCAAAAATACTACTTCAGGACGTGTCTTTAAAGTGTTATTATAGTGCATTTGACAATAATGTATTTAATATTTTCATAATAATTTATTACTTTCAGTTTCAAAAGGTATTCACTAACCTGCCCATTTATCACAGCTCCCATTTTGGCCCCTTTTTAAAAGTTGTATAATAGTTGGAAATAAGGTTGTAAAGTCGTAAAAAGGTTCTTGATTCTTGAAGGAATGTGGGAGGTAACCAGGATTAATATTGATAGCTTAATTTTACACATGCGGCTTTTTGAATGATATCGACTATTAATGCAAAACTAGCAAGACCATAGCCTAAACAAAATGTATGTTGACTTTATGAAATATACCAAATAAGAGCAAATAAGAGAAAAATTTGACAGTAGAGAGGAAGATATAATTTTCTTAGACAAATTGGCTACTGACATCGTGAGGTGATTGTTTTGCCAAGAATGTAAAATAACTTACTCTTAACCCATGGTAGCAATATTCACTTTTCAAAAACATTTTTAGTGTTTTGTTCAGAATCAAAATTCGTACTTTGAAGCGTAATGCCACATAAATTCCTACTAATTTAATCGAAAAATTGACCTATAAATACATTTTTTTCCAAACTCAACTGCAGAAGACACTGACTTTTTCATTACAAATAACTCCTGCTCAATGCCGAAGAAACGGCCTCACACGGGTCCCCTGGGGCACGATGGCCACTATGAGCACTGTGGGGCACTCTGGGGCAGGATGGGGCAGCCACCTGTGGTTCTCCCCATCCCAGCTGACCGCCGGAGATCCTCCGGAGATAACGTGGCCGTCACATGGTCGGCGGGAACGGTACTCCCGCCGAATATCCGGCCTACGCTCCCGGCTCGGTGGTTATCAGGTTGTCGATCACTGTCTGATTTACATTTATCGTTCAGTCGATCTTAACTGTGATAATATAGAGCAGGACTGTATGGTTTTTCGTCTGCCCCAAAATATTGATAGAGTGTTTGTTAGGAAAAAAGTTTAATTATTTTTTTTGTAAAAACTTTGGTTTTAATGGCATGGTTCTTATAAGTGAAAATGTAACAACTTGGATGGTTGGGGCTGATAAGTTTATAACTAGAATTCGAGACCTTAATTTTATAAAGCAAATAAAAGATAATGAGCTCTGTTGTTCAGTTATTATGGTACAAATAATTAATAAATGTGAATTTAATCGAAGAACATTCAACGTGAAGTATAAGCTATTCTAGATGTCATAGAGGATAAAAGAAAATGTTTACGTTCATGTATAAAGATGCATGGTTTGCACTAAAAAACAGTAAATTTGTTAATATAATTTACTGTACCATGCATGAGTTATCCTCGTTTCAAACTTTTTTAATTGGCAATCCCTTAACGTAGGATTTTTTATATGGGTGTTTAACATAGTACATAAAGAGATTTTACGACGAAAGCTACAAAATTTAATTTAATAATGTTAAACGTTTCGGTTTTATGTTACTAATTAACAAATTGTCAAGTAAACAACATCAACTCACAAATTGTGAGTAAATTACTCATCTTTCCATCAAAGAAAATAAAGTATTTAACTATTTTCTCAACTAGCTTATTATTCTCAAGAAGCTCATTTATAAGTCTGTGTAACCGTTGACTTTATACCTAAAAGGAGACTGCTCATGCTTATGGATGTTTTGAAGCCAGAAATTGAGCACACGAAATTAGTTGGGCATTCGCCATTAGAGATAGCGCCAAAAGAATGTTACACGCTCAAGAATTGTTTGTAATGGGACATTTCTGCTTATACCGGACTGAAATATGGCCTTAGGTTAAGAAAATGATTTTATTTTAAGCCCTCGGAAATATGAGTACAAAGTCCTTAATGCCACAACTCTCCACCAGAGTGTGCTAATTTTTGTAACATATGTTGGCTTAAAAATTTCACATTGCTTGGACCGTCTTTTTTATAATCAATGGTGTCACAAAGTAATAATCGTCAAGCAAGTTCAGCAAGTATTACGCAGCGATATCCAATAAGCAATATATTCCAACGTTTCGAACTCAGCTAAAGTTGCGGAATCCAAGTTTCAGGTTTCACGTCGGGTCCCCATTTTTGTAATCAGTTTTCGGCTTCAAACCAGTTTGCCGGTCCCCGTTTGTTATTTTTGGCCCGAAATTTCGCCAGCCAGCCCTCTGTTATTTCTTACTTCTAATTGCACGTCCGTACGTCAGTGCAGCCCTCCCCGTAGTTGATGCTTGTAATTATTTTCGCCGGATTGTCTAGAAATATAATTAATTTATTCATTGTTTCATTGTTTTTAATTTCACCCAACCCGATCATTAACCCTGCAATCAAGAAGAAAGTTTTGGGATTTCTCAGTGACATTCTTAAGAAATCAACAATGTTATTTTAGGAAGATAGGGATTGAAGTAGGCCATAAAAAAAGGTTTGGGGGGTTTAGAGCATTTAAAACTTATGCCTTTCTGGCTCGCATGATCTAGTATTGAGTCAATATAAATGAAAAAGCATTAATCGTTTAAGAAGTAACGTTCTAGTATGCTTAAATGTATATTTATTTAACTGGTATATTATTTTTCATCATTAAATTCACAATATATTAATATGAAGTTTTGTTAAGAATATGATGACAGAGATAAATGATAAATATAATACGATTCTCTCTTTTAATAATTTACTTTTTCAGTTAAAAAAAATCACATATGCAGTTTTAAGTCATCAATAACAAATTTAATTAACTAAATCAAATTCGGGAGCCCTCAGTTCAACCATCTGTTGGATCGTGTATGGAGGCCTTAAAACGACCAAAAAACTGGTTAGTTTGATTTCACACCAGGGAAAAATATTGAGATAGTCCGAACGTTTTGGCGCGAAATAGCCAATAACGGGCGAGGCGCCCAAACGGCGCTTTAAAACAGCTGATGTGGAAACCGCTAGCACTACCTTAATAGGCATTATGGACTGTTAAGTAGAGTAGTCAACTTTTACTAGGAAAACATTATTGCACTACGGTGTTAATATTCCCGGTTTCATCCAGCAAATAAAACCCAAGGTATGCGATGAATTCTCTAATTAGTTTTATACCCGTTTATGAGTTGAAGCTGTTCAGGTTCTGATAAGTTAAAACTACATTCCTCTTAACATCGCTCTACACAATGTAAGACGAGTGGTAGTAACACAGTAATATCTTGAATACATTTTCTGGGCTGGCTTTAAGCCTTTAGACCTAAAGGTATATAGGTGTGTTCTGAATTCTAATGTAGTCCCTATACGACTTTACGATTTTAGTGCGATTTTATGTGAGTGATGAAGAAATTTGACGTTCAGAATTTTTTTATAATATGCCTATTGATATGAGGAGGTGTCTTAGATCAGAATAGCCAAAGTCTAACATATCCCAATAAATTTCAAACGATGAATCCAAAAATATTGGAACACAGATAATTTGGATTTTAAGCATACAGTAACAAATACCTTAATAAAGATCTGTTCACTGAGAAAAAAGTCTAGTGGTAGACTACAGAAATAAAGAGGGAACCTCATTAAATCTTGTGCTTACCTTGCCGGATGCCATTCTTGAGGCTGCCACCAGCCTTGGCTAGTGTAAGGACTCCAGCCACATCTTGTGTGCGCCACAAGCCATCTTTGGCTGTAATTGTGATGTCATAACTTAATGACGTCACTACTATATCCTTAATTCTTGAGGCAACAAGCATACTGGACTGGTGTGTGTTCCACTCTGACTAGTTATAGACTCAGTACTGTCTAGTGCCAGACCCCAGCCAGCCGGCAGCTACCTCTCTTTGCGTCTGGTGTCGTTCCAACCTGGATAGTTGTAGCCCCATTACTGTCTAGTGCCAGACCCCAGCAAGCTAGTGGCCACCTCTCTATGTGTCTGGTGTCGTTCCACCCTGGATAGTTGCAGCCCCATTACTGTCTAGTGCCAGACCCCAGCAAGCTAGTGGCCACCTCTTTTTGTATCTAGTGTCGTTTCCACCCTGGATGGTTGCAGCCCCATTACTGTCTAGTGTCAGACCCCAGCAAGCTAGGGGCCACCTCTCTTTGCATCTGGTGTGCGTTCCACCCTTGATAGTTGTAGCCCCAGTACTGACTAGTTCCAGACCCCAGCTAGCTAGTGACCTCTTCTCGTGTTGTCAGCGGGTTGGTTCCATCGATTAAAATTGATTTAGCCCACAAATCGGCCACAGATGTAGGACTTAGAATCAGACTCCCCCATAATGCTTCAGTATCAATCTTTCTGTTTAAGCCAATTTTGATTTTATTCTTAATCCAATGATTAAATCTTTTTTCCTGAATTTATGCTAGTTTAACTATATCTATACCAAAAGCGTCATAATTATGTTAATGAGTTACTGTTACGTTAAAAAAAACTGGCTTGTTTGAAATGCTAAATAAGACATAGGAACAAGGGGCGGGTTGTGATTCAAAAAACTGTATCTGCAGTTCGCTTCTGGGCTGATTTATTTTTTACTTTACACAACACACGGAGGCAGAAAGAGGTGGTAGCTGCTAGCAGATCGGATCTGGAACTAGGTAGTGTTATGGCTACAACTATTGTGGCAAAATTCAACATTTCGAAAATAAAAAGGTTGATCTCATTAGAAGACTAATTTGATGATATGAGTTTTGGTTCCAAGCTGGCTCTTGCTTTTAATATTATGATTAGAGACATATACCACAAGACTTATTTTCATTTTGATTGTTTCAAGTAAAGTGAACATTAAATTTAGCAAATTTTCAGCTTTTTAAAAATACTCAATACAGCTTCGAAGATAATTACAACAGATTATCTGATATATAATTTAATAATCAACCAAACATTATAAAAATATCAATATTTGAGGAGTTAAATTTTGAACAAAATAGGACAAGTACGTGTTATTATGAACTTTTACAATTTCTAGTGCAACATTTTGAAGGGTACCAGATGCTTCATTGTTAAAGCTAGTATTTAATAAATAGTATAGTATATGCCAAGATAAAACTGCAATCAAAGACTTATTTAAGTAATGAAAACATTATTAAAACTTTTGTAATTTGGACACTGAATTTCATTTAATATAAATAAATTTTCTATAAACGGTTAATTTGGATGTAAAGGCTAAATAAAATATTTGAGACTCCAATTGTAACAAATTTATTAATTGTAATTAAAACAAGTACAAATCAAGAACATTGAATTAATAATAATGATGGCTGTAATAATAATATTCCCTTAACCATAACTATTACTGACAAAAAATTATGTAACTGCTGCAAACATGTTGGTTTCAAGAGGGGGTTCCAATCCTACACAACTACCTGTTCCTTCCTCAAGACTATTTTTAATTTTAAAATTTGGTACCTAGCCTCAACTGCTCAACCAAAGTCTTCATTTATAGCTCATTTGAAAGAGAAAAACTATTTATCGATTCCAGTTATCAGATTTTTGATATCGCTTTAGATTTAAATATAAAATATAAAAATAACGATTAATTGTATTTTTATAAATTGTATTGGTTGTGATATCAAGGGAAGGATATCACTGGAATATCTGGATAATTTTGTTTAAATTATCCAGATATTAAATATACTATCCTTTAAATATTAATATACTATCGTTTAAATGAGCTAGCTATAAATCAAAAATTTTGGTTGAGCGGTTGAGGCTGTATTGGATTTGAAAATTTGGGTGGAGCAGTTACGAATCAAAGACTAAAAAAATTGGGTAAAAATTATTTTTCGTGACTGGAACCCTCTCTTAAAAAATACTATACAAAAATATTAACTACAGTATTACAGGCAATTATAGCTACTGTCATCATTAAAATAAAAGTATTATGCTTTAACAAAAGCTGTTACAGTAGGCCCTACTTGCAATATTATCAGCATTAATTAGGAAAAAATACAATGCAAGAATATTAGGTAACAGTTTTAGACACTACATCCATTAAAATTAAACTTGAGAAAACCCCTTAACTGTTCTGGCCACAGTAGGCCGACTATTATAGTACTGACAATTTTATAACTGCTGCTTAAAAGTCATAAATAATCGAAAAGTCACAACTAATCACCACTTTGCTCTGTTTCATATCTTTACAACTCCCTACCATAATTATAAAAGGCTGAAGTGTGGGACCATACCGTACATATTTCCGTTTTATCTCCTGCACCGCAGCCAAAATGTCTGTTTCACTTGAAGGAAATGAATTTCCTGTTTCGAAGGCTTGTTCAGTCCTTTTCCATGAATCTTGCTAATTTTCCTCGTGTACAGAAGATAGTTAAGTAGAAGCAGGATGGCCACACTTGATTGAAGAGAACTATCCTCTGAAAAAAGGCAGACATACCTGTAATAATTTTTATATACCAACATAATATCAACATGTTTTTTTGTAATGCACCATAATAGTTTTGTAAGACTGGTTGTGTGCCCTGTCAGAGGTCTGAGGGAGGTTATTGAAGATGGCAAAGCACCCTGCATTATAATTTTCAAATTTTGAAAAAATTGTTGATAGCCCACCGAAAATATGTCGTCAAATTATTATTTTTTTAAACTACAGGGCTTACTCTTTTTTCTTTACAGTTTTACTTATAAATCTGAAAAATTCCATTAAAAATTATACCGGGTGTCCCATAATAACCCCCCTATCTTTTTCCTATATTTTTCAAATATCAATCCCTCACCACCCCCAAACATTGTTGGATAGTTAATACTTCATTTTGAGTAGGTACCCAATTTCGGCCGCCATATTGGATCCAAAATATATTTTTCAAATGTAAAAGTGGAGTTGTGACCCATCATTTTACGCTAGATTTTTTCACTGAATTACAATGCCGCAATCCGTTTTTTAATATATCGATTGGTTCTTAAGATATGATTACTTTAAATTTTATTAATACTAAAAATTTATTTATTTTCAACCAATTTAAGCATTCAAAATTGATAAAATACGCTAATTTTTAGTTTTTGGAAATTCATATTTTTTGAAATGTTTATTAGAAATTTATCAATATCTTGAAAACTAAACATGATAATTAGAAACGGGTTGCGACATTGAATTCGGCGTAAAAATCTAGATTGAAATGATGGTTCACAACACCATATTCATATTTGAAATAACTTACCTCATTTCAAAATGGCGGATCCAAGATGGAGGCAAAAATATTATTGGATTGGAGAAAGTTAAGTGGATTTAATTCAACAATGACTGGTGGTGGTTATTCGTCACTATCTAGCATTATTTTGTGGTTATGGCCTATTTGATCAATTATTAATTTTTAATGTTTAAATTGGTTGAAAATAAATAAATTTAAAGTATTCATATTATGAGAACCAATTGATATATTAAAAAACGAATTGCGGAATTGTAATCAGTGAAAAAATCTAGCTTGAAATAATGGGTCACAACACCACTTTTACATTTGAAAAAAAAATATTTTTGATCCAATATGGCGGATCCAAGATGGCGGCCAAAAATTGGGTACCTAATCAGAATGAAGTATTAACCACCCAACAATGTTTGGGGGTTGTGTGGATTGATATTTGAAAAATATAGGAAAAAATTGGGGGGAATATTATAGGACACCCGGTATATTACATTGGGGAAATGTTGCATTTATTAAATAATAATATATGTAATAACTAATGTGACAAAAAAAGTAACAACAAATTAAATATGTGACATCTACAATTTTAAAATTTTCAAAACAAATACATTAAATGCCGTTTGATTAATGATTCTTCAATTACTTTGAAAAACGTAGTGTCTTTTTGCTTGTAAAAAAAAAACAATTTTACACGTTGAAAACCCAGAGTAAACGCCCTCCCAATGTTCTTATGATTTAGCTAATCCCAAATGTATAATTTTAAATTTTTAGTCGAAATTGTCATTAATAATAACTTTATATTAAGTCGATGTTATATTATTACCTGATGCAATGGTTTTAAGATGTTATATTGCCTGTTTCCTGTCCTTATCCCTAGTTTGTTGTTCCTTGGTATTTGCTATAGTCAGGATTTTATTCCTCTACGCTGTGATATTGTTTGAAAGACTTCTCTTTTTCGGAATGGAGATGGTCAAAATCCTGAAGAAACTGGAAACATACAAAGTTTATTTAAAAAGAGTTTTTTTAGCTGTTTATAGAAAATTCTATGCACTCTTGAAAGGAGAATTTATTCTTAATGGAGTTTAAGTGAAAAAATTAATAAGGTTCAAACCATAAACTTTGGCCAGAATTATCTCCCCATTATTATAATCCTATAAGCCTACTTTCTGAATCGCCAATATTATTTATTTTTCTCATTAACTAAATGACATTACGTTTGCCAGTATAAACAAAGGGGGGGGGGACAAAGGGGGCAGATTGCCCCGGACCATAAAAGAACGGGGCCACATTTTCAGCTGAGTATTTTTAATTTCTTTCATCATAATAATTAATTCTTTAAATATATTTCAAAAAGACCGTCTATATTTTTGATTGCAAACAAAGAAAATCAAGTTGGATGTCGACTGATAGCGCCACGGTTCCGAAAATTCAACCCTTGATTAGTGTACTCAAATAAATTACATTATTTTATAGGCCTATTTTGTACAATTCTAAGACATACTGGCAAATATATGTAGAAATACCTATAAATTGAAACCACAAATATTAAACTCCTTCCAGCCGTTCTTGAGTTATGACTATGAAAAGAAATCCCCTCGCCTTAGGGGTATTCCTAGCCTACAAGTTTTTTTTCAAACTCCGTAAGGTCTTAACTTGGGTACAAGTCTGTAGGAGTTAACACGTTGGTCCGAAATGGCTAATTATTTTATAATTTATCTATTACTGGAGACATATTAAGTTACTTAGTTCAAATAATATGGTTTTATCAAGTGGCGTATATTAACTTCACTTAACAAGTGGTGGTATTTAAATCAATCATGTTGTCTAAAAAAAACACAAAGAATTCATTTGAGGAAATATTGAAAATCATTTCAAATTTCAGTCGCCTACTAGGTTTAGTTTATTTAATGTAGAGATCCAGATTCGAACACATTAACAAATGAACAGTACTGACAGGATAAAAGTTAAAAATCCTTTTGAAAACAAAGCAAACATCAATACATAATTTCAACCACTTCTCTGCTAGGCACCTCTACGCTGGCAAATGCCACTGTCAGTCGTCAGTGCTGCCAGCATAAAAGTACCATTAAAATCCAAAATTTTCTTCAAATTATTTTTAAAATTCACCATTCTCAGTGATGTCCTTCGTAAATTGTAAATGACGTAACAAAATTATTTCAAAATTACCCTTTGTTCTTTGGGAATGACTTTATAAAATTAATTCGAAATTATGTCAATGAATACAAGACAAATATTTACGGCTGGCAGAAACCATATTTTGTTTTATGTGCTATGTTGAAACGCCAAAACAAATTTAATAATCCTGAGTAACAGTAAAAATTACACCCAGAATAGAACTTAAAACATTGTGGGCATACCAAACAACATTTGGATCAAACCACAAAAATGTAAAAGTACGATAATCGTACGTTGGAACACACTGAATTTATCGTTATGTCCCCATAACCCTGAAATTTTACCAAGCCCGCAAATATAATTGAATGATTTAACTGAGGAAGTATTTTTCAAATCGGCTAAATTTATATGGCCTATGTGATCTCATGACATTTTATTATGACATTATTGACTAAACAATACGGTAACTTTTATTGCCCTAAATCTCAAACTCACCGGTAAAATTCTGTTGTAAGACGTGGAGGCCCCAATCCTGCAGGAAGCGTGAAGTTTCTTCGCCCATCATTCACAAAGGAAACAAAGAAACAAGTCACTATAATAAACAGTCCAACCAGTTACACCAACAACTCACTCAGGACTGCATGGGTCGAAGATTAGGGGTATGACGCTGTCATCAGTGTGATTGCGCATGCGCGGACACCTGTCAGGCACAGGGACGGTTAGAGCCCACCCTCTGGTTGGCTAGGGTACGCTGCAAACCCCAGCCTTGGAAGTGCGTCGCGTCTATACGCTAGGGTCCCTCACAAACATTTGGTTTTTTGCCACATGACATTCTATATGTGACTACCACAATGCGCGCCTGGTTTTAGGCAGAGGAATACAAAATATCTAGGGCATTGAACGAGCACTAGTACGGGCTGGGGCTAAGTGTGACGTCACTGATTTCATCACACTAGCATTGCTAGTGTCCGCAACATTTGTTTATTGTTAACGCCTAGATTCTAGTCTGGACTGTTTTAACATTACACTGCTAGGAACGGACCAAAGCCAAATTGGAGATGTAATGTGTGTGACTCCAGACCACATTGGTTTGCCGCATGTCGCTGGTTGTAGCGCCAAGAATCATGCGAAATCAACATTTACTCGCAATCTGGAGCTCTGATTTTTCTCAGTGTTCTTGTTGACGAACTGTTAATATTAGATATTATTAAATTTTACATTGAGAAACACACCAATTGTTTGAATAAGTTTAGTGCGTTAAGTCTTTAGCCAGCTATGGAAGCAAAGCTCACGCCAAAAAAACCATAGCCTCACGCAATAAAGTTATTAAAAATACTAATTTACGGTACACAATTGTTTCTCATCATAAAAAAAATTCTTAACCATCAAAAAATTCGCAACTCTTACTTACCTTCCTAAGCCGAATTTCATACTAAAAGTACTATGTACTCAGCAATATCACAAATACATATAGATTGTATAGAAAAATCTCAACTAAGACTGTAGGCATAGACAGTCGTTTTCAAGATATACTCTTCTCTTCTGGATTGGACAAAGTGGTCAAATCAAATACCACTGTTCTGCCAACGCTTCAGAGACATAGAACACGGAACTTTTGGGGATGAACAATACACTCTCCAGTAACTACCAACTAATTACAAACTTTAAAACATATTTTCTCTCTGCCTGACTTGAGTTATTCGCAGCTTCCTTCAGTCCCCACTCTCGTCTCCAGCCTCACGAAGCGCAGACAGGCCCACCGGATCGCCGTCTTCCTGCCGTCCGTCTCTCTCAGTTTTTGCCACAACTGGTTATGATAATGCGCGCTTGTACAGGATATGAACTGGTTAATGCGTCATAATTAGTCTAATGCAGAAATAGTTTATTTCTCCAGCACGCGCCCCGCTTTCCCCTCAATTGTGGCTGGTTGAGAGGAGGTCTCGGACACGGCTGCACGGCGCGGCGTCTGCCGAGGCCGCTAGTGCGTGGAAACTACAAATAGGGCAAGACACTGCAACTCAGTGTAGGTAGGGGGTGGTTGAAGTATTTGAATGATAAGAGACTAATGGTGCAGCAATTTTCAAGACTTGCTACAGGTATTGTCCACAAAACATTTCCTTAGCCTGCAATTTCAATTAAAAATATAAAATTCAGTTTTGTCAATTTTTGTATGATGAAAGCTATGGATAATTGAACTTTCAGCTGATGATATTTCACCGAAAGTTGGTGATACCTTTGTTCTATATTTGCAAGGATAACAATTTGATTTGAACAGTTGTTTCCTGGTGTAATAAAGTTTAAATAACCAACTGTATGTAATTTTGGAATTCGCAAATATATGACACCCACAATAGGTGACACTTGGTCTTAACATTTTGTTTCAATGAAAAATGTTCCTTCTCTACCGGTCATATATGCTTATAAATCGGTACCTTCTTTTCTTAATTAAAAATTTAATATGTACAAAAAAATACAAATGCAATAGATAGCCTAAAGACTTAATTATAATAGATTTTTTTTTTTTTTTTTTTTGGGTAGGAGGTGGAATGCGTTTACGCACACTGAGGGGCTCGTTGTCCCCTCAGTAGTGTCGGACTCCCACGAGCTCGATGTCCCGTGAACTACCGACTAAACCACCTCCCTCGGCACCGAGGACACTAGCCTGGAACTGTTTCACACATTACTTCGGGCTAGGCCTTTTATATTACGCCGCTAGGGCAACCTCCGTGGGGAAATGCTGAGGATTAAGGCCGATCGAGGTCGACCTTTTTCGCCCGAAGAATGGCCTGGACGTAGTGCTTGACACAGTTCCAGTTGCCCTCTCCCTGGAGCATAGCTCCGACGATGTTGTTTGGGCTGACGATCACGCCGATCTCAGATGAAAGCGAGGCTCGGCGGACGTGCCAACGGTCGCACTGAAAGAAGGTGTGCTCGGACGTGTCTGGGATGCCGGGGCAATACAGACAGTCCGGGCTGGCGACTTTGCCCATCCGGTGCAGATAGGCTCGGAAGTACCCGTGCCCAGAAAGAAACTGGGTCACGTAGTAATCGACCTCGCCGTGCTGCCGTTCCACCCATGGTCGGACGGAAGGTACGAGCTTGAAGGTCCAACGTCCCCTCGGCTCGGCTTCCCAGTCGCGCTGCCAGGAGTCGAAGCTGCGATCGCGCTCTTCCCTGGCAGCTGTTCCCCGGCCCACTTCAGGCCTCCTCCGGTAAATCGCCTGCCTCTCCCTCGCGAGGAAGAGGACGGGAATGACTCCGGCGATCACCATCACAGCAGGCTCGGAGACTGTGCGGTAGGCTGAAGCGACCCGCAGAGCTCCTCGGCGCTGGACTCGGGCAAGCCGATCTCGAAAGACTCGCTTCTCGAGTGCGTGAGCCCATACCTCCGCCCCGTACAGCAAGACTGACTGGACGGCAGTCATGAGCAGGCGGCGCTTGCAGGAGCGAGGACCGCCGACATTGGGCATAAGCCTACCAAGGGCAGCGACACCCTTAGCGGCTTTGTCGGCGGCGCGCCGGATCTGCTCGCCGAAAGACAGTCTGCTGTCGACCATGACTCCCAGGTACTTTGCAGCAGGCTTAGTCTCGAGTGTGACGTCACCTATCTGCACCGGGAACACGGTGTTAATCCTCTTTTTGGTGAGGACGACGATCTCCGTCTTACTGGTAGCCAGGGACAAGCCGTGATCTCGCATCCACCCGTTGACCTTGGCCATTACCACGCTGAGCCTCAGTTTTGCCTGCTCGACGTTCCTCGCAGCGATCAAGGCAGCGACGTCGTCAGCATAGCCAACGAGGCGGGTCTCATCGGGCATGTCTAGCCTCAGCAAACTGTCGTAAGACACGTTCCAGAGATCTGGTCCGAGAATGGACCCCTGCGCAGCCCCGGAAGTGATGGGAATGCGCCGCTGGCCTTCGGTCGTGTCGTACAAAAGAACACGGTCTGACAAATACGCCTCGATCATACGCAGGAGGTAAGAGGGAACTTGGAACGTATGCTCAAGCGCCCACAGCATATCGCTCCACCTGGCGGAGTTGAAGGCGTTCTTCACGTCGAGCGTGACGAGAAGGACCACGCGGCGCGACCAGTGGTTGTGGTCCTCCGCCCTCCGCACTGCCTCAACTACCTCCTGGATAGCGTCGATGGTAGAGCGACCGGATCTGAAGCCGTACTGCTGCGGGGACAAGTCCCCCGCAGAGACGATGGCCTCGGTCAGCCTGACGCGCAAGAGCTTTTCAAGCACTTTTCCGGCCGTGTCGAGCATACACAGGGGTCGGAAAGAAGAAGGGGTCCCCGGTGTGCTCTTCGCCTTCGGGATAAGAACAAGGCGGGCAACCTTCCACGAAGAAAAGAAAACGCCTTCCGCCAGACACGCGTTGAACATATCGAGCAGAAGCCTTGGATTCACCTCCGCAGCGAGCTTGAGCACCTCCGCCGGAATGCCATCGGGACCGGGCGCTCTTCTGGGTCGTAGGGATCGGACGGCGGCGGTGAGTTCCTCTTCCCGGAAAACTGGGAAGGCGCCTACCTCTCCGAATTCCCTGACTGGCCGAACTGGGTGGCTGGGAAACAGTGTATCGACGACGACGGCCATGGCTTGTGGTTCCATGACCGCAGGTGGTGAGCGAGCCCCTAGCTTCTGGGTTACAAGTTTGTAGCCCATCCCCCAGGGGTCGTTGTCGATATCCTGACACAGCTGCTTCCAGCACCTGACTTTACTCCGGTTGATGGCACCGCGGAGCTCTCGGCGGGCCGCTCTGTGCTCAGCCGATCTGGCATTTGCATCAGGGCGGTTCCTGGCTCGCTGCGCAGCTCGTCGGAGACCAAGGCATCTCCTCCGGAGTTCCGCGATTTCAGGCGTCCACCAGTAAACCGGCTTCTTCCTGTGGCGGCGGGAAACTCCGGGCATCGACTGCTCACACGCGGTCGCGATGAGACGCATCGTCGATGCTGCCAGATCTTCGGCACCTGTGAAATTCACAATGCTCTGGTCTTTGATCACTTCTTTAAAAGTGTCTTTGCTCAGACGACTGGTGTTCCAGCGTCGAGCCAGAGGAGCAGGTTCAGCGCGCAAGCGCGCACCCTCGGGAAGGACCTTGAAGAGGATCCCCTGGTGGTCGCTAGAGGAATACTCCTCGCAGACACGCCAGTCGGAGATCCGCTGGACAATCCCTTCAGAGGCAAGGGATATGTCAGGGATCGTCTCTCTGCACCCCGGACGGCGAAAGGTGGAAATGCCGCCTGTATTAAGGATACAGAGGCCCGACCTGGCAGCCGACTCGAGGACGTAACGACCTCGAGTGTCGGTCCGCGGGGAACCCCATTCCACGGCTTTTGCGTTAAAATCGCCACCGACTATGACCCCGCCAGAGATTTTCATGATCTCATCCTCAATGGAATCGACCATGTGGCGGTAGTCTCCGATCGGTTGGTTTGGCGTGAGGTAACAGGAGAAGACGGTGAAACCCCTGCTCCTCACCCAAACGAAGCCATTGCCCGATCCGGAATCGAGAACAGGCACCTTCCCGAGGTCCAAGATCCATATTGCCGCAGTGCCGGAGGGATCCGAGAACCACTGCGCGGAGCGTCGGTTCTGGTACTGCTCACTGAGAAGCAGTAGGTCAGCACCCTGCTCCGTGGCGAATTGGAACAGCAAGTCGTTTGCTGTCCTGCTCCTCTGCATATTAAGTTGCAGAACACTGATCATTTCTATTGTTTCTGGCGAAGCTCCTGGATGGCCCGCCTGTACTGCCCGCAACGACCAGACCCAGCGGAATGCTTGACCTGGTCGCCCTTCAAGCCGGCTTCTGTACACAGGACACAGGACAACACTGCATTGCACGCGCTGGCCCTGTGGTCCTGGCCGCCGCACTTGAAGCAGAGCTTGCTTCTATCGGGTCCAGGGCAGCGATTAGCTACGTGACCGAACCCCAGACATTTAAAACATCTGGAGGCCACGAGCTTCTCGCGCACCCGACAGCTCACATACCAGACTTTGAGGTGGCCCTTCTCCAGGAGCTTCGCGGCAGCTCTGGCTCCCAGCGTCAGGATCGCCACCTTCTGTCCCCGAGCATTCGCCTTTGAGAGGAAGGTTTTTACCTCGACGGATTCTCCGAGAACGGCTTTGACGGCAGCGGTCACTTCCGCCTCGGTCGTCAGCTCGTCGAGGTCTCGCACCTCCAGCGTCGTCTTTGGTTCGAGAACGCGGACGGTTGCGTTCGCTCCCAGAAGAGTCCTCAAGTCCTCGCTGAAAGCGGACTTGCATTTGGAGGCGTCCCCGAGTTCGACCAGAAGATCGCCGGCTCGAGTCTTTCTCATGCCCTTGATGACGGCGCCCTTCTCATCGGGCTTCGCTTTGCTGCGAATTTCGCCCAGCACGTCGGCGTAAGATTTCCCCTCCGACGGCTTGATGAGAAGAGCGTCCGGCCGCTGCTTGCGGGGCCTCTTCTTTGGCGCCTTCTTCTTCTCTTGTCCGCCGGGCTGGCTTCCAGGCTCCTGGGGAGGGTCTCTCTTCTTCCGTCGTTTCCTAACGACGTCCGTCCATTTTTCGGGGTCCGATGTCTCCCCTGGACCGTCACCTCTCGGTTTCTTCTCAGCCTCCGGTTGGGCGGGGCTGGAAGCAGCCCGCTTCCCACCGGCCGGCTGAGCCTTCACCCGCAGTGATGGGGTCGTCTGCGTCGACGCAGTCACCGACTCACATGACTGCCACGACCTCCTCAGCTGGATTATGTGGTGAAGGCTGGCCTCCAATTGGACGATGCCATCCTTCACATCCTGACTGATGTTCTTCTGCCGGGTGGTCGCGGCCTTCATCACAGCGAGGGTGTCGAAGCACTTTTTGATGTGCTCCTCCTCCTGCTGCCTGGCGAGCGCGATGACCGCCTCGAAGGGAGACGACCCATCATCCATCCGCTCATGTACAGTGGGTGTCTCATCGATGGCCACAGGTGTTTTGGCCCCCGATGAGGCAGGTGTCACGACACGGCTCGGCGGCGATCTTCCAATGCGCGACCTTCTTTCGAAGGGGCTTGCCACCTTGTCACCGGGCCCGCTCAGTGAAGAGCGGTTATGCGACTGGTTATTTTGTGGGGTTAGGGTACCCCGTTTTGATTCTTGCACCTTTTGAGTCTCTTTTCCTTCAGTGCTGTCCATAGTGTCTGGCTTAGCCCCCGAGACTGGGCGTTGACCCCCCAATAGTACCCCGATGAGAAAGTCAGACCGACCCATCACCAGAGAAACTATATCCGTGTTCGACCGCCTCCAAAACACCGGCGGTCCCAGACGAGCAGTGGCCTCGGCAGAGCCCCCCCGTGACCGCAGCAGGGCCCTATCCGGTCGCCAACCGGCACCGCCACGGCCAAAGGGATTTTCGCCGGCTGATAGGGCAGCCAGGTCAGCTGGCTGGGCTGACCCGGGCCCCTGTACTATCCGGCAGCCTGGGAGGTGCAGAACCCAGTTTTTAAGCTGTACCCTCTGCTCGTCCTAGACCTCCAGCGCAATGGAGGCTGAAGAACACAGAGTCACCCCAGCAAATAGGCCGGAATGATTTAGAAAAAAAAAAAAAAAAAAAAAAACCGGGCTATTGAAATGAACCGGAGAATGGAGTTATGAAAAGGAGACGCGAAAAAAGGACCAGTGCGCCCCCCTCCCCTTTTAGTCGGCTCTTACGACAAGCAGGGGATACTGTTGGACATTCTGTCCCGGCCCAACACGGGGAATTATAATAGATTTATAAATCAGGTATTTGAATAATAATCATTAACTATTAACTTTTAACTACCAAGTTTTTAATAGTTAATATTTTAATAGTTTTAATAGTTATTATTATATCTGATAATAGTTATTTTGATAATTTTTAATAGTTTCAATAGTTCAAGTTTTAATAGTTTAAACTATTAAACTAATAGTTTTAATAGTATTAATAGTTCAAATACATTAATAGTTTCAGTTAATAGGTCTGATTAGTCATTTGTTTATTTTAACTGAATTTACTGAGCACGTAGTTTTTTTAAGTCTCTCTTGTTTAAAACTGACATGTTGGTAAAGCAAATTTGTGGATAGTTGCCAATAGAAAATGAATAACTATTAAAGGTGTGGAGCAATTTGCTTAGGCATAAATAATTATAAACTCAAACGATACTTTATTTCTTCAATCATTTTTCTTTTTTTTTTTACTTGTTGGAGGGAAGAGGTTATAAAGATGGGAACAAATTAACAACTCACTATACCAGTTTCTTAATTAAAACATGAAAGTGGTTCTTAGAAATAGAAAACATTGATATCTATAAATTAGAACTTATCGTTAAAACAGTTAATACAAATCACGATTATTGGTAGATCAATGTGCTAAAGAAGCAGCATTGCCTAATCCAAAGTGGCGTCTTATCATTTCAGGCTAATTTTAAAATTAACATTCCGTCCTGATGGATCCAACTGATTCAGCCTCAACCTCGATATCCGAAATTTGGAACTGGACCGACCGAGAGACCAATCTGTTAGAGGAGTTATGGTTTGTCTTTCCGAAGTGTCGAGCGTTTAGCCGTCACACGCCTGTATTTGCATAGGCTGACAAGATTTGCATTTAGATTCGTTCAGTGACAGTCGGTGTTCGGCAGGGGTCAAGGGATAGAGCGGCTGAAGGCGAGCGAGCAAATCGAAAAGAGAAAATTGTCAATATCTAGAGTTTAGAAATAAATAGGTTACACTCTGCTAAGAAGGTTAAACATACAGATGCTATTTATTTGTGTACAAGAGATTAAAAACTTTGGTTTTGAGTTTTGACAATTCTTGTTTTTTTTATTAATCTTCTTTCAATTAATTAATGACTTAAGTTAGGCTTTGAAGTAATTTGTGTAATATATCTGTATCAACTGACAAAAAGTAATATCTTAGAGAAAGTTTTTACTTCAACTGTTTAAGAAAAACATTTTATTTATTATTGAAAAAAAGTAAGATAGTAATTGTTGGATATGAAGATGTAAATCCAAGAAGCCGTTCAATATTTATGTATCAAAATTACTGGTCCCATTGCTCAAAGTAACGAACACCACATCTCTGCTAGGGTTACAAACTGTCACAAACACCCTCAATATGATATTTGTAGGCCTATGCATTATATATATTTAACTTAAAAAATTACTTAAAATTGTGCAAAAACACATAAAATACCGAAATTTGTAGCATTTTTTTTAATCACTTGTATACAGAAGTTCAGAGACGTGTCTACTGTCTCTTGCCTTTAAAATATTTAGGCCTCTATTTTCTCCTGTTAACAGCGCTATTTTAATCAAGAGCCAGAGCAGCCTAACACTAACCATCCATTCCACACTCACACGACCAGAGTGATTTTCATTGCAGAGCTTAATCAATCAAAAACTACTCTACTTCACTCTCTGAATACCTCAGTCGAGCATCCACTGACCGCTCCAAATAGGGTAATTTCGAAAGGAAATTGATTATAAAGAACTAGCGAATCGTTCAGCATTCCCAGATCAGCGCTGGATAGAGACACTTTTCATTCCTGCGACCGATCATCACCTGGAAATTAACGGCGGGCTAACACCATTGTGGAAAGCCAATGAGCCTAACGACGTGCCGCGCGGTCCGAGCCGTGAAAAACCGCGGCGGAACCTCGCGGCGGCGGCCGCGGTTCGCGGAATCTCACGGTGACGAGATCTCATTAGCGACCGAATACCCGGGGTGAAGGTAAAACATCTCGTAACTTGGACCTCCTCGGTGGTATTTGTTAGTGTTTCTTTCGAAGCTGTCGATTTTACTTGAAGTTTAATGAGACAAGATTTTTAACGCTCAGTATAGCGATGTGTATACTTGATACTTACTTGATTCTTGAATCGTGAATCTTTGACCAGCATTGCCGGATAGACTGTGTCATACTTTTACACTAAACATATATTTACACATAACCTTCAGTTTACAGTTTATTCACATTTTCATTTTTGCATTGGCGGACGTGACTCTTCATTTCTTCTACTGATTTCATCCTGGGTTAAAGAGAGTTCTCTCACTCAGTTCACCGAAACTGTAAAGAGGCACTCACGCAACTTGTTTTTGAGAGCAGGACTGTCCATAGCACGCACTTCAGCTGGAAGAGTGTTGAAGAGTTTTATTGCTGAGCGAGGAAAACTCTTTAGAGTACGACTTAGGCGTCAACGTGGTAAGTCCAGGTCATCTGCACAGCGAGTCCTATAGTGATGATGTTCACTTCTCCTAATGTTACAGTCTAAGTTATCTTTGAGAAGAACCAATCTGTTTAAAATGTACTGATTATTGACTGTGAGGATCTTTAGCTCTCTAAATAGAGGCCGGCAGTGTTCGTCGTGCCTGGATGAAGTTATGATCCTTACAGCCTTTTTTGGAGAAGCAGCACATCTCAGACTGTTTTATACTTCTACAATGTATATGCCGACAATGTCATTCCACAATGCACCCTATATTATTTTTAGGATGGGTGCTTATACTTATTTCAGCTAAGTTCATTTTATTATATGCAATTAGCAGATTTGGGGAAAAGAAAAATCCAACATTAATCTTTAGAAGGATAATACCTAATACTCATGTGGTTCAAGAATAACTTTAGGAACACTTACCATTGACATCTTTTTAATATTCTACCCAATAGAAAAAATCCTATAACTTTGGGGTTTTCTCTAAAAATACATTTACTAGTTTTAAAAAATTGTTTAAACCATGAGTGAATTAAATGAATTAGCAAATAACTTCGACGCTTTTTATACTTCCGAACTACTGGCAGCTACTGGTACTAGCCTACCGTCTGTGTATGTTCCATTATTTGAGTACTTAGGAGTTTTGATCAAAGCGGGACTCCGAAAAATGAAGATAATTCAAAACTCCAGCGGGAGCGGACCATCTTCATTAAGGATTTCACACCCTCCAAACCAGCCAGAATCTCTCCGTAAAAATTATCAGGAGTCGGCGTGAAATCCTGGGCGAAATGAGAATCGGGAATCGCCTCTGACGCAACACGTGTCGATATTATAATACGGCCGAATGGCGCAATTTGGGACGTTAAGACATTGAATGGTGGGTAAAAAAGTGAATATATACATAAAACGGCGACCTTTTAATGTCGGGTCGCGGTGGTCGTGAGGCATTACCGTTAGTCACTGATGGCTTAGGCCAGCGGTCGTGCGCGAATCGGACAACCGCCCGGTGTTTATGCCTGCTTAACTGAATTATACCCGTAAATTGAAATTATCTCAAGAAAAACGCTCATGTGCCGTTTAAATTTGCAGTTTCGCAAACTTTATCCCGATAGGATTACAGAAGACTTTCGTTCATTGCTGGCTAAAGTTTGGGTTTAACAGTGCTTGCAAGACGGTGTGTGTTATTGAGGTGTAAATAAACGAGTTTAAACTAAAACAAAATGAAAATCTGAAGGTCGGGGGAGAGGGGGATATAAAAGCAAGAGAAGGATGGTTTCTAATAGTTTCGGTTTGTTCAATAGTTATCAAAAAATTAGCTGCAGCATACCAACAGACTTTAGAATAAAAGGGAGTTTTACATTTACTTTATAGTTTTTTACGTGTACATCCAAACAACCTAGAAGCGTGAAATTTTATGACGTCAACTGTACTTTTCATCACACTGGATTAAATCCCCCAAATATACACATATACCACCACGGAACAATTTTGCGTCAAACCTTATGTTTAAATGATATTTGTCATAATAAAACCTCGTATTCGAACAGGACTCAAATAAATTATCGTCAAACTGCACCGCCTGCATTATAAATGTGCTGCATGGTTATAATCCTCTACTGATCTTGCGCAGTGGAACCAAAAGGTGAAATCCGCGCATGCGTTAATCCCCTGCGCCTGAGTGGCGAGTTTCCCCACACTGCGACTGCGCACGGTAGGATTATTACGGTAGGATTCCATCTGGGTTAAGAATGTAGGAGAGGATCCACGATTATCTTCGTATGCGCATTAGAGTTTCGCGCGTTCTAGAAGTATCCCCAGCATACTGATTGCCGCTGGGGAAATCAAAATTAGAGCAAATATTTTACGCGATTGAAATCTAGCATTGGCGTGTCACTTTTTAAACAAGGTGAAAAATTGTACTTATGCTACTCAACGTTTGCAATGCAATGTATTTTGTCTTTACTTCAATAAAAATCTTTGAATTTGATATTACCGTCTGAGTGTAGCGAGTTTGAGCAATATTCTCAGCATATGCGCGTTCGAGTCGTCGTGCGTTCGGTATGTAATATCTTCAGCATATGCGCGTCCGAGGGTGGTGCGTTCGCGTATGGAATATCTTCAGCATATGCGCGTCCGAGGGTGGTGCGTTTGCGTATGGAATATCTTAAGCATATGCGCGTCCGAGGGTGGTGCGTTCGCGTATGGAATATCTTCAGCATATGCGCGTCCGAGGGTGGTGCGTTCGCGTATGGAATATCTTCAGCATATGCGCGTCCGAGGGTGGTGCGTTCGCGTATGGAATATCTTCAGCATATGCGTGTCCAAGGGTGGTGCGTCCGCGTATGGAATATCTTCAGCATATGCGCGTCCGAAGGTGGTGGGTCCGCGTATGGAATATCTTCAGCATATGCGCGACCGAAGGTGGTGGGTCCGCGTATGGAATATCTTCAGCATATGCGCGTCCGAGGGTGGTGCGTTCGCGTATGGAATATCTTCAGCATATGCGCGTCCAAGGGTGGTGGGTCCGCGTATGGAATATCTTCAGCATATGCGCGTCCGAAGATGGTGGGTCCGCGTATGGAATATCTTCAGCATATGCGCGTCCGAGGGTGGTGCGTTCGCGTATGGAATATCTTCAGCATATTCGCGTCCGAGGGTGGTGCGTTCGTGTATGGAATATCTTCAGCATATGCGCGTCCGAGGGTGGTGCGTTCGCGTATGGAATATCTTCAGCATATGCGCGTCCGAGGGTGGTGCGTCCGCGTATGGAATATCTTCAGCATATGCGCGTCCGAGGGTGGTGCGTTCGCATATGGAATATCTTCAGCATATGCGCGACCGACCTGTCGCGCATCTCTCGATGCAACTGGAAAAATTAAATTACTGCATGCTATAAAATATTCCAGTTTTGCCAAATGGCTGGGAACATTTTTACGACCGAGATCGCCACATGATTGGCAAAAAGGAGGAAAGTCGGACCCAGTTTCGTCCCAAGCGGGTTTGCGGTTTACAGCATTCGCAGTTCCGGTTTATACAGACATTTATTTTATTACTGTAGCTGAAGAAGATTCCCCGAGAAACTGTGACTGATGAATTTATTCAGAGGGTAAAATTGCAACTTTTCTGAATTTTAGTTGGAATTGGTTCAGAGTTAGTTTTAGTATGATCATAAAAATAGAATTGTTGTAAAATATGAATTTTAACTATTTCAATGCACATTGAAATCAGTCTTAAGAAGTAAATAATCTGATGGCTTTGCCTAACCACTTATTGATTCATGGGATAATTGATTTCACTCCTATTTTTTATTTGAGTTTTCAAGTCTTTCGAGGTTTTTGGTTCAAGAAGTTCTAGAGAGTCAATGTAGATAAAATTCTTCATCTGCCAGCCACCTATTTATTTTGAGAAGTATGACAAGTTGAGAGTAAGAACGTAAGGTATTTTATTTCTTAATCTCACATTGGTATTTTATCCTTTTAGCGACTCCCTTTACTGTTCGTTCGTCCTTATTGCAAAATCATTATTATAGATTTTTCCTCACATGCTGTTCACATACTCTCTTATTCGCCTCTTTGGGTAATGAAAGTGGTTCCATGATATAAAGGCATCTTACTACTAATAGATCACTAATTTCAAAAATTAACTTTCAAAGTGTCACTGCACGGAATGTTATCTACTCCATACAAAGTTATCCAGTAAATCCACCCCTTAGTGATAAATTTCAGGCACTTTTAAAATCCGAGATAGTACTATTTTTCCTATTTTGCATACCTCATCAGAAAATGATAACGATATCTATCAAAGTCATTAGGGGTTCCCAGAACGGAGCGATGGAAGAGTGACGATAGCACACGGTCAAAACAAGCTTCTATTCTTATTCGCCGCAGCTTATCAGATGCTAATGTGCTTACGTGTGGGAAAGAGTTCTCATAAATAAATATTACCACTGGTTCAGGCCATCTTTCATGTGTGACATGACAGGGACCAAAGAAAAATACGAAGTCGGATAGTTCTGCTGATGTGGAATATGGATGGCTGTAAATAAAAAATCTATCCGGACTTATTTAATATGTAAGGTTTTTTTGTGACAAGACTTTTCTCCTCCTACGGTTTGGTATTTCCTCACAAGATTTAACATTAGAATAAAAATTTCAAGGGTCAGCTAGTTTTTCATATAGAACTTTGTTTTATTGGCAGACCTCCTGACGAAATAAACGAAAACTATACCTTTTTTTTAATTTTGGGAGTAACATTAAATATAATTCATTAACAAAAACAATTATTAACTAAAACCGGGATTTCGCTGAGATATATGACATAATTTGAGTTATATAGTATTCAGGTTGACTCTAGTTATTCTAATTTAACTATTACTTCATGATGAAGAGCCGCTCTTTACACCAAGGTAACGTTTAGCAAGTAGACATACGTCCCTAAATGTTGACTACTTCAATTGTATTCAAAAATGTTGCATGGCATACACAGCCTGTTTGATTAATAAGGTTCATGCACATTGGTGCCCAGGAAATTTTTAAAATACTAACACTGAGGTATATTTGTTGTATCTTATTTCAGTAATTGTTTCTTGTGTGTGTTTTTTATCTGAATTTTTCTTCTCTTTCCTTCTTCATAACATCGGTGAACTCGCAGGGGTACTACGTATTTCACTGCACCCCTGTATTTTCGGTATATGTATTTGCTATTTTCGGACTGGGTGGGGAAAAGTTTGCTTGAAATACTAAATAAATAAAAACATTTTCAAACGTAAATAACTATTTTAAACTTAACTTACTATGTAAACGTGAACTTTCTAAGGAAACTGAAAAGGGGCTCAGAGTTTCAGCAATGCATTTTGAAATTGATTTAGCATTTAGTGAGTCGTTGGCGCAGTTGGTAGCGCACTCGGCCCCGGTTCTGTGGCGGCAGCGCCGCAGGATCGAGTCCCGATGATGCCGCATACTTTTATCAGTACTGATCATCCTTGTACTCTACCGGCTCACTCCTTGGGTTTGCTTGATAACTTCCACGCACAGGCCTGAGGCCCATGTGGGGGGGGGGGGCAAATGCAAGGTAAAAGAGGCCGCCATCCTCTTTTATAAAAAATAATAATAATAATTTAATAAAGTACGATAGCAAAAATACAATTTTGTTTCTTTCAAAAAACGAAGCTAAAACGCATTTCAATTTAGCCTGATTTTGCCTGAAGTTGCCTTATTTGGCAACTTTTTATTACATTTACACATCAGTTTTCCTGGAAAGGGCATTTTAAATGGTCATGTTGTAATAAGTTTTGTTATTGTTACAATTCTTTCTTCCGACAAGTTAACACCACCCACGTTCACAACCTAAATTCGTCAATGCCCCATAACTGAAAACAACAAATCCTTAAATTTAATAGGTTGACTGTCTTAACCAGTATTCAATAGTCGATGTACAGAAAACGTCAAACTTCCTTTAACCTGTGTTATCTTTCACTTCTCCAAGGCAATATGATCGTTATTAATAAGCTTAAGGTTCGAGGCTACCTTTTACCGATTTAGGTTATCGGGCAGCGTCAGTAATCCTTTCTAGAACCAAGAGCAAGTCCTAGACCCCAGCTTACTCATTGTCCGGTTGTCAATCTGACCGTCAGGCGGTTGAAAGACAACGTTCTCTCCTGGATAACTCACATCGACTTGGATCAACGATAATCCATTTACCGTTTCCCACATATCTGAGATTGATTATAATCCATTTGACACCGGTAAGCATTAGTCTTTTAGCCTCCTGTAGAAGGAGTAGTTATTTATTAAAAGAGTTTAAGGAGATTCAATACGTCCCTAAACCGTTGAAATAGAGAAGGATATTTGACGCCTCTTAAGATGAGCAAATGGTTTACAATGTCCGTTTCAAACGGAACGTTGCAATTGAATTTTAACATATTTTTGTTTAAAAAAAACACACAACTGTAAAACATGTTGTGTGTTTCATTCTTATAGGTTTTATAAGAATGAAAATATTAGATTATTATATTATTAAATATATTTGCGCTTAATTTAAATTGAGACATAGGCTAAGTCAATCGTTGAGGTTACTTTTTTAACCTGTAAGCAATTAAGGAGTTACAACCCTTACCTTAAGTCTAATTAACACATTATTATAATAATTTATCATTTCATCTATTGTGAAATCACAAAATCACCGGCTGCATCGCCTTTGCTCCACGGTTAAGGGTCATTTTGGAAACATCGCTTTTGCTCCACGGGTCAGCAGGTAGATTTCAGAACCGCCCGAAACATCGCTTTTGCTCCACGAGAGAGGGGCCTGCGCTCCCTCTCCCCCACATTCTCTCTTTCGCTCACCTTCAAGTTCTTATTTGAAAAATGTCAGTCTTAACGTAACGGGGACAACTTTACTTTCTTTTGCCTAACCAAAAATATTTATTTTTGAAAAACCGTTAAACTACGTCAATTGTAAGAGTAAGCGCAAGTAAACGTTATTGTGTAAAAGAAATAACTTGCGTAATAAAATGTGCTACTATTTAATACTTATCCATATTTAATTTATTTTTTACAATGATTCACTATTAGAAACAGAGAAACCTTTTGATAAAGATAAAGATTTTAGGCATAAGCATGAAGCAGAAAGCCACATTTGAGCCGTAAGAGTATATTTTCGACGGGCATGAAACACTATTAAATGACCTAATTACGCAAATTTGGTATAGTTGTCTACCTTCTCGATCTGCTGATACTCTGTTTTATATTAATAAATCTGTTTTGGGACCAATATTGGTACCTGTAAAAAGTACAGTTGAAATCAATTAATTAATTGAAGGTCAAATTATTTTAAAGCTACATTAAAAACTGATATGCCGTTTCTGTTATAACCGTTACTGTTATAATTAGTAGTTTAACAGATTTTTCATTATAAATATTTTTGTTTAGGCAAAAAAAGAGTTGTATATTACGTTTAGATGGCAGTTTTCCAGAAAGAACTTGGAGCTTGGAAGTGAGCGAAAGAGAGTTTGGGGGAGAGGAAGCGCAGGCCCCTCTTTCATGGATCAAAGGCGATGTTTTGGGCGGCTCTGAAATCTACCTGCTGACCCGTGGAGCAAAAGCGATGTTTCCAAAATGACCCTTAACCGTGGAGCAAAAGAGACACACACAAATCACCTGTGGCACTATCGGGATCTCATAAAATTTTACTGATCACTGATTTTATGGAAAACAAATTAAATCGTTAAAACTTCACCCACCATGTAATTTTTTATAAATGCTTTGTGATTTTTTATTAAATTAATACGTCTAGTTAAACAATTTTCGAACTGTCAATGAATTTGAGTCAACCAATCTTAATCTTAACCCCCCCCCCCTTAACAATAACCACAATAACGTCTTATGGCCTTTTAACAATAACCACAATAACTTCTTTTAAGTAGTATTCCGTCTACAATTTTGGAAGCAGTCTAGATATATCGTCAAATTCGTCACACGCGCCGGGAACCGGTTCTCGCTTTTACATAACACGCGCGAAACCAGTTTAGGTTTACACCGAGAAACTAACCGGGGACCTAATTACGTACCGGAAGTAGACTGCTGGCCGGATGCAGTGGTGCAGCGGGCAATTACTTCGGCTGTATTTGGTAAGCCTCCTTCCACTGAAAAAGCGGGTGGACTTTAAACACGGGTAGCACGCGCAATAGTACTTTGCAGCTGTAGAATTTTGCGGTCAATTCGAGTCCAATTTTTATAAATTAAAACAATTTTACATGTGTGTTTGGATGTATCTGAGAAACTCTAAACTCTAAAAATCTGGGACGTTTTACGATCCTCACTATTTATAATTTACCTTTTTTAGGAGTGTGAAAGTTGCAAATTGATGTCCTTGAGAGCCGTATAAACGAAGAGGAGGTCTTAGACAAATTACAAAAATGCATAATTAAAGCCGGTCTCAGAAAACCTAGACAATATCCCTCTGAACTGCTCTTTCGAGAATCTGGTCTGTTAAGCATTAGACAGCTTTTTATTAAATAAGTTCTTCTGTATCTGCATCTAAACTCCGAATTAATTATCACTCCAATAAAACATCCCTACGCCACAAGAAATTCGCAAAACGTCGGCATACAAATCCCTAAAACGATCAAGTCCATTTTTTCTTGCTAATATTTTGTACCAGAATGTCCCGCCAGAGATAAGAAACCTGGGGGCTTCACGTAATGTGTACAAGAGGCGGGTCACTGCATGGCTTTTAGAGATAGGCGCACAAAGCTCGGAACATCTACTGACTTCTATTTATGACACTGCTTGACTGACTTGACATTTGACTACCGTGCCCGTCTAAGTTGATCCGATTACGACAAACCATAGTTATAATTAATACAAATTTTTAAAAAATCCCTTAAAAATATTCTTTTATAGTTAAAACATTAACTTCGTAAATTATAACTCATTTCTTAATCATTTTTTCTGTCTTAAAATTGTTACTGCAGTCAGAAATCTCTTGTTTTTATATTTTATCGCTCTGTCTGTGCTGTCACCTAATAATATTTTTTTTGCAAATATGTAATTAGTCTTTAGTTTCTAACTTTAATGTAAGTGGAAGTGGGTGCTAATAGTTTTTTTTCTTGAGAAGGCTCAGTTCTACGCACAGGTCATTGACCTATGTGGGACTTATTATTTCAAATAAACCCTTTAATGTATATATTTTATGTAATGTAAGGAAATAAAGACATTTTTGATTTGATTTGATTTGATTTAGACGTTAAGACGTTTTAAGTGCTTAGATTAATAGATGTCACCCGCATGTAATAAATAACTCATCCTAGAAAAGTACATAGCGTCAGGTAAGTGCACATAAGCTGCATTAAAATAGTTGTAAATTTTACCAAAATAGCCAGAAAGCTTGTTAACCTTCTAGTTTCGAGTGGTGTTACGAGTTTAAAAGATGCAAATTAATGTCCTGTATATGAGCCATATATAAAGTTAGTAATATTTACTCGTACTTAAGAGGACGTTTTAATTGTTGAAATTAAAACCTTATATGACATGAAATTCCATACTAGACAAGTATGGACATTTATTACAAACATTCAATTTATACTGTTTCCATGCATATCCTTTATTAAATACCCTTGTTAAATACAGTTTTTATAGATACGACATGACGGAATTTCCATTTAAAACATTTTATCTTTCTTACAGTTCGCAGTTTGTGCGACACTAAACACTAAACATAAACAGAAATAGAACTATATAGCAGTCCTACCAGTGCGAAGGAGAGCCATATGAAATGTTACGTCCTTCGAAAAACTGTCTACCTGGACAAGTATATTGTAACATTAAAAAAGTAGAAATGAGAATGTGTAACACATAAAAAGGCCATAAATGCTTCTAGCTTCGAGGGGTTTTACGAGTTTAAAAGATGCAAATTAATGACCTGTATATAAGCCATATATAAAGTTAGTAAGATTTACTGTACTTAGGAGGACGTTTTAATTGTTGATATTAAAACCTCACATCTCATGAAATTCCAGACTAGACAAGTACATAACTACATTCATTTTATTCTGTTTCCATGCACTTCCTTTACTAAATACCCTTGTAAAATACAGTTTTTATAGATACGACATGACGGAATTTCCATTTAAAACATTTGATCTTTTTTACGGTTCACAGTTTGTGTGACACTAAACACTAAACATAAATCAGAAATAGAACTGTATAGCAGTCCTACCAGTGCGAAGTAGAATCATAGGAAATGTTACGTCCTTCGAAAAACTGTCTACCTGGACAAGTATATTGTAACATTAATGAGAATGTGTAACACATAAATACCCCCGTTGCAGCAGTCCTGCATACTCAGCGAATTTCAAGTGCATAAATAAATAATTTAAATGAAGTCTCGCATCAAGTAAAATCAATATACATTCAAAAGAAAGCGTGCAAAAATACTCTTCTAGTGGCTTTTAAGATCAACAGGCTATAAAAAATAATAGCCTATACTTGGCACGAAAATGCAATGTTCAAAACTTCAAAACAGCTGGCTTTTCCAATTTAATCGTATGGGGAAATGACCAGCTGTTTAAGTTTGAGTAAAAAATTTCATAAACATCATCAGTAAAAATCTTTATTCGCTATAGTACATTTATTTGACATATTTAGTTATCTGGCCTTTAAGTAAGCCATATGTCTGTATCCACCGTGTGGCTTTGAATCAAACATCAGCTCACATGTTTTAATGTAAACAAAGCAGACGTTTTAGATCCCAATGCTACTTCCCAATGCTACTTAAATGGCAGTTATTTTATGTTATTTTTTGTTATCTAGCAAACTTTAAGAAATTGCAGTACTTTTCCTGAGTCCCTGACATTAAAACATTTAATTTGAGCCCTGTTCCCTCATCCTGTGATTTGCCAAATGCCCACAATTGGTATTCAAAAATAAATTATTCTTCATAAGATTAGTTTGGAAAAATGCAGGTTTGCTGCCACAGAAATTTGAAAATGAGGTATTATAGGCTACAATCCAATATGTCTAAACTATATAAAGCCACATAACATGTTTTATCAAGATATGCTGAGGAATAAGAAAGCTATCCAATTGCATTTACCTCTCATAAGGTTAACATTGGGAAAGAGAGTACACAGGTTTGCTGCCTCAGGAATTTGATGATTTGGATATTTTAAGCCATAATCAAGTAGATATTAACTGTATGAAGCCTCATGCCATTTCTTATCAGTATATTTTGAGAAATGAGCGAACTACACAACTTATTTTATTACCCATAAGGTTAGCATGTAGAATGAGTATGCAGGTTTGCTGCAACAGGTATGTTAAAACTGGTTAGTTTTAATTCATTATTTAGTATATCTTAACTAGAAGAAGCCACATACCAAGTTTTGTCAAGAAATGTTAAAAAATAAGTAAGATATAGAATTTTTTTATTTCCTATAAGGATAACATGGGGAATGATTATGCAGGTTTGCTGCCACAAAAATTGAAATTTCGGGGATTTTTGACTAAAATACATTTTATATCTCATCTAGATGAAGCCACAAACCTAGTTTAATTAAGATATGTTAAGAAGTGAGCGAGATATAGAATTTTACTTTTTCCCCATAAGGTTAACATTGGGACAACGTACTGTGTTTACCACTTTCAATATCTCGGTAACCAATGAACATAGAGCAATGATTCAAGATACTAAATTGTTTGTTTTTTTGAGGCGAATCCAATGGTGCCAACAAAAATGTGATTAATTTCATTTTTTTATGTAAAAACCCCAAAAAACCCATTTTTGGGGGGGTTATTCCCCCTTTACCCCCCCTTCCGATGGTCCGATCGGGCTGGTTTACGAACTTGTCCAATCGATCACCACTTTACATGTCTGTACCAAATTTCATTAAGATCGGACCATATTTACGGCCGCTATCGTGCTCACAGACACACATATATATATATATATATATATATATAGATAGATAGATAGATAGATAGATAGATATATATATATAAATTCGAACGAATGGTGTTTTTTGCTTCTGGTGGCCCCAAAACAAAAGGTATCATGGTCTCGGGCTTAGGTCTTACCATGAGACCTACGGTAATAGCTTCTTCCCTATAGGGGAAATTCGCTAAAAGGCCATAAATGTCGCTTAAATGTCAGAAATTTTCAAAATATGCCTACAAGATGAAACGATAACATGGATTTCAATTCCAGGGCTACGACAAGAGCGTGCTCTTGATAATATTATAAGAATGTTTAGCCGATGAGTAATAATTATTTCCTTTTTTTTATTGGTGCTTTATTTTTATATGTAATATTTTTAAGGGGTGCGGTAGCACAATTTTTGTAATGTGAGTTGGCTACTTAAATTATGCAGGTGATCAATTAATCAAATTAAAATCCTTTGTGCAACATTTGTTGCAATAGACAATGTAAAAAAACTGGCTTAAATTAGGTGTAAAGGTTATACAACTTATTAGGACAACTCCACAGGGGTAAGCATAAAAAATTTAGATAGAATATGGTGTCCACAGGTCTCGAAATCAACTTCCTTTTCTAGACTGTAACAATTTGTTTGCAACAAAAAACGATGACAAAACTTAAATTTTAACCAAACCTGTTATGTTTCTAGACATCAATAAATCTTAAAAATAACAAAATAAATGAACTGTGATTGAAGCGTGTTTTCAGTGGAGTTGTGCAAACACAGACAATTTTTCCCTGTTTTAGCACTTTGGGCCTCTATAGCAGCCCTGCATGCATTTCCTCAATATAACTAATACGTAGACAGAAAAATTATTTAAACTAATAACTCTTGCCAAGCTCCTTAATGGCCTCAAGCCGTCAACTCTGGTGACCACTTTGCTCGGGCCTTAAACTCTAAGGTAACAATTTCCCCAACGACCCAACCTCGTGTTTAACTGGAAAGCCAAATATAATTCCTCCTAATGCTACGTTTCTAACGTAAATTCCAAACAGTTTGAGAATATTCAAGTGAAACACTAGTTTGTGGTGCAATGATGCAAATCAGATGGTAGGGTCGGTTTGTTGGCCAAACCCCGCGCTTGACCGGTGATGTGAGACTAACGCCGCCACGACTGCGCCAACAGTCGACAATCTCGCCGGGTTCCCGGCCGACAGCGATACTCAGGCCCGGCCACGACTACGCCAACAGCCGACAATCTCGCCGGGTTTCCGGCCGACAGCGATACTCAGGCCCGGCCACGACTGCGCCAACAGTCGACAATCTCGCCGGGTTTCCGGCCGACAGCGATACTCAGGCCCGGCCACGACTGCGCCAACAGTCGACAATCTCGCCGGGTTTCCGGCCGACAGCGATACTCAGGCCCGGCCACGACTGCGCCAACAGCCGACAATCTCGCCGGGTTTCCGGCCGACAGCGATACTCAGGCCCGGCCACGACTGCGCCAACAGTCGACAATCTCGCCGGGTTTCCGGCCGACAGCGATACTCAGGCCCGCGCCACGACTGCGCCAACAACCGACAATCTCGCCGGGTTTCCGGCCGAAAGCGATACTCAGGCCCGCGCCACGACTGCGCCAACAGCCGACAATCTCGCCGGGTTTCCGGCCGACAGCGATACTCAGGCCCGCGCCACGACTGCGCCAACAGTCGACAATCTCGCCGGGTTTCCGGCCGACAGCGATACTCAGGCCCGGCCACGACTGCGCCAACAGTCGACAATCTCGCCGGGTTTCCGGCCGACAGCGATACTCAGGCCCGCGCCACGACTGCGCCAACAGCCGACAATCTCGCCGGGTTTCCGGCCGACAGCGATACTCAGGCCCGCGCCACGACTGCGCCAACAGCCGACAATCTCGCCGGGTTTCCGGCCGACAGCGATACTCAGGCCCGGCCACGACTGCGCCAACAACCGACAATCTCGCCGGGTTTCCGGCCGACAGCGATACTCAGGCCCGGCCACGACTGCGCCAACAGCCGACAATCTCGCCGGGTTTCCGGCCGACAGCGATACTCAGGCCCGGCCACGACTGCGCCAACAACCGACAATCTCGCCGGGTTTCCGGCCGACAGCGATACTCAGGCCCGGCCACGACTGCGCCAACAGCCGACAATCTCGCCGGGTTTCCGGCCGACAGCGATACTCAGGCCCGGCCACGACTGCGCCAACAACCGACAATCTCGCCGGGTTTCCGGCCGACAGCGATACTC
This sequence comes from Flexamia atlantica, assembly GCA_035578135.1. Lineage (NCBI taxonomy): Eukaryota > Metazoa > Arthropoda > Insecta > Hemiptera > Cicadellidae > Flexamia > Flexamia atlantica. Next base: position 573,751 of record JAQJVK010000012.1, on the reverse strand, counting down.
AGGCCCGCGCCACGACTGCGCCAACAGTCGACAATCTCGCCGGGTTTCCGGCCGACAGCGATACTCAGGCCCGCGCCACGACTGCGCCAACAGTCGACAATCTCGCCGGGTTTCCGGCCGACAGCGATACTCAGGCCCGCGCCACGACTGCGCCAACAGTCGACAATCTCGCCGGGTTTCCGGCCGACAGCGATACTCAGGCCCGCGCCACGACTGCGCCAACAGCCGACAATCTCGCCGGGTTTCCGGCCGACAGCGATACTCAGGCCCGCGCCACGACTGCGCCAACAGCCGACAATCTCGCCGGGTTTCCGGCCGACAGCGATACTCAGGCCCGTACCACGACTGCGCCAACAGCCGACAATCTCGCCGGGTTTCCGGCCGACAGCGATACTCAGGCCCGCACCACGACTGCGCCAACAACCGACAATCTCGCCGGGTTTCCGGCCGACAGCGATACTCAGGCCCGCCGATCGACTGAATCTATCTCTGACCTCCTTGGTGCCATAAATGATTGAACAACAGGGCTCATGAGTTTCAAGATTTAAATTATCACCGTATAAAATAATACGAGTTTCAAGATAAATTACAAGTTTCATAAGTATATTAAAAGCTTTTTTGGATAGGTGTGAGCGTCCTAGTCTAATTGGAAGCTTCCGAGGTAAAATATGAGTTTCTTAGGTAAGTTAGTGCTTCCTAGGCAAATTCTGTCCTTCCAAGGCAAATTTAGAGCTTCTGAGGAAAAATATAAACTCACTATGTAAAGTGTAAGCTTCCTTGGTAAACAGCGGCCTTCCTACATGACGCCTCCACCGTTACGAAGAGAACTGTTCTTCATAATAAGAGGATCATTATGTGGATGTGTCTAATATATTCTTTGCAATCAAGCTATTTCTCAATGTCGTAACACAATACGTCATTTTTACTTGCATAACCTAATAAGGAGGATGTTTTCGTAGAGTACAAAAATCAAAATTAATCTATTATTTTCAGAAATACCAGAATTCACACTATATAAAAATCGGTAATAAACGATACCGATTTTATCAAAATAAAAAAAATATATTTTTGGTAACATTTTAACAACGTATTTAATGAATTACTTGCTTCAAAAGAGGAACTTTACAATAAAAATTCAAGTTCAACTGGACCTTTGGTAACTAAAAATGAAAAAAATCCTACACTGATCACACTTATCACCAAGTATACGAGGTACGTTCGGACAATAATTTCCTTTTGGAAGTAAAAAAGTTCACAATGCATTTACAGCATTATTATTATTTATTATTATTATTACTATTTTATATACATCTATGTTTTTATATATATATGTATATAAACATCTTAAAGAGCGTACCTTAAACTACTTTTCTACATAGTTCCCACAATACTTAGGCACTTGTCATATCGAGGGAAAAGCTTTTCAATTTGTGCTGAAAATAATTCTCCCGCCTGTGCAAGCAGCCACCCGCTGACGCCATCTTTAAGTTCATCATCATTCACAAACCGACAAAGGTTACAATGGTGTACAGAGGAGTTCGTGAAATTTGTGGGAAACACTCACAGAGATCAGTAATTTTGAATTTCCTTCCATCCCGAACTGTAAAGATGGTCGCACTAATGTCCACGATGAAGAGAGGAGATCTGTCATTACTGACGATCTCGTTGCCGAAATCAACGGTACAGTTCGGGAAAAAATAAATTCAAAATTACGTATTTCCATGAGTGTTTAACACAAATTTCACGACCTCTTCTGTACACCATTGTAACCTTTGTCGGTTTGTGAATGACAATGAACTTAAAAATGGCGTCAGCGGGTTGCTGCGTGCACAGGCGGTAGAATTCTTTTCAGTACTAATTGAAAAGCTTCTCTCTAGATATGACAAGTGCCTAAATATTTGTGAGAACTATGTGGAAAATTAGTTTAAGGTTCGCTCTTTAAGATGTGTATAGTAAAAATGTTGTAAATGCATTGAGGATTTTTTTACTCCCAAACGGAACTTACTTTCCGAACGTACCTCGTATTTCCGGAGAGACAAAACCAACAAGTAAATCTTTCCACGTGCGGAGCAGCGTATTTTCGTCTCGTGCAGTGTAACAGTCCGGAACCGTCCGGATTCCAGGCGGGCTCCGGACAGATTGGGGCAACGGTGTCGGATTGGTTAATGCAGGGACTGCGTCCTGAGGCCCTAACTCTCGGGCCCGTTGCCCCCTGACCCCCAAATTGGCGGCCCCGCGCGCCGCAACCGGACACCACTTTGGGCCCCGGCCCCCCACATTAGTTTAATTCGGGAAAATAGTTTTACCCTTTCTTAGCTTTGTTGGGGACACAAAAAACGTGACATTGAAATCTAAAGTCGTAGTTTTTCTCGAGAAGAAAATGGAATTAAGATAAATTAATTAAGTGGTAAATGATGAACATTATTCATGGGTTTACTTAAATAATGCATGACAAAAGAAGATCTTAGAGTAACATAACGCGCTCGTGTATCCCTCTAATTTTTTCATATTCCTTGAGTAATTGAAAACAACGAAAATTTTGAAATAAAGAATTAACGTGTGCATAGTTAAAAGAAATTTGCCAATATGTGAAGAAATCTGAATTTTTAGGTGATCAGTCTCTATACTTATGGGTAGGCTGTAACGCAAATTATTCTATTTCTCATAAAATCAAAAACAATTAACTCTCTAACTATGACTTTTTACATCAGAGGTCCCAAAACAGTATAAAAAATAATATTAAAACCATGGCCGTATAGTTTAACAACGTACGTACATGTGTGTACAGTCTGCATTACAGCTAACGTTATTGGATGCAGGTACAAGGTTGCCAGCGGTCTGTTGCGATTCAGACATTTCCCCAGTTTAGATTGTTAGATTACACAACACACACAACACACAGTAATCTGTCGGCACAATCTGTCGGACCGCCAATCTAATTACTATAACTACTGGAATTACTTCTCCGTTGTTACTTAACCGTTGTTTGCCTTTATTGACTTTTCTGTTTTCCAGGTGCGGCGTTATTCGCTATCAGGTTCTGCAGATCGTGAGTATGTTATCAACTGTAATCATTCGGTAGCTAATGCAGATTGAATATTGATAGCGTAATTAATTACCGAGGTTATTACTTACTAATGCAAGCAAAACATGCAATTTCATTGTGATTTCTTTACCTCTAACATCTAATTTTCATTTGCAGTATGACATTTTGGATCAGATTTTTTTTTATACTGTGTTTTGTTTATTTTTATTTTAAATATTTTTTACTGCGGATATTATATTGTAGCGAACAACAAATTATTTTTTGGTAGAAAAAGAATTTAAGTTTGAAATTATAGCATTAAATTATAATTAAGGCTATTTTTAAGTCATGTTTGCTACAAGATGACAAAACATGAATGCGAAAACCAAAGAAATCCATAAACTACAAAATATTAAGTATATGTCTTGTTAATCAATTTTTCTGGAAGAGAGTGAGCCATCATAATGTTTGGTTTAAGTCGTCTTTGATTAAAGACTGAATTTCCGGTAAACAACATTCCGGCAATTCACAGTTAGGTAGCAATAACTTCTTGGAGCCGTCAATTCCTCGAATAATCATCTGCAACAAGATGGATCTATTATAAACAAGTTAACAGCCCTTAAATTATCTACCGACTCCACTGTACATCATATTCATCTTGGTTTCCAAGAAAGGCGCACTTCTCTTTGATCTTTGTTTCGAAGAAAAACATGGGACTGAGTCACGCTTCCCTTACCACCGTCTACGAACTTCTAATTTTTAATTTCAAAAACAGTTGCAGAACATTTATTTCGTGAAATTTCTTTTTTTACATAAAGGCCAGTAATGCCAGTAAAATAGGTATATATCTAGAATTTATTATCAACTTGTTAATGTGCTTTGATTTGAACATTTTCCACATGATTATTTTTTCTTTCAAGGAACACTATCTGCAAAAACCATTCAATTAATCATAGTTTGTGAGAACATTATCATGCTAATGACTTAATCATTCAATCATTGTGTTTTTATTGAAATTCAATGCATAAAATTAATTGTTTTGAGAATTTAAATTATAACACAATGAACCCTAGCCCCGAGTGTAGGCTGCACATGGTCTTCGCTGGTGGTCAGTATTCATTGTGTTAATGAAGACAAACTGTTACTTTGGAAAGTACAATCTCGTTAAAACCTTCAAAGTTTGTAATACAGTACACTATCGATTATCCGAGCCCCGGTTATCCGAGACTCTTGGTTATCTGAGGCAGTTCTGGGGTTAAACGTATGTTTTATTTTTCGAACTAAACGTAATTAATAATGTCAGAAACGCGTTTTTATGTAAATTTCCTATATTTTAAACTGCAAATTTCTTATATTGTCCTATTTATTGGTTAATACTATACCTAATAAAATATTTTTTGTAGTCTTATTACAGCCTAACCTCAAAATACAAGTTAGCTCCGTATTATCCGAGGTTCAAGTTATCCGAGGTAACCTCGTCCCGAAGACCTCGGATAATCGGGAATGGACTGTATTTGGAAATGATATAATTTTCGTTTTCAGTTACTTCATGTGAACAATAGTATTTAATCGGATTCGTGAAATTTATAAACTTCCTTGATACTCTTAAGACCAAAATATACCCTCTCACGCATCAGTTACTTCTTGGAATAAATTCATCGGAAATTAAACCAGTTCATCCGCAAAAACATTAAAAACCTATTACGAACCCCTTACCACTCGCAAACATACGACACGTACTACATAACGGTCAGCCGATTTATAGATCTCCGCAAAACCTGCACCGACCCACGTGACCGAGCTCGAACCCACGCCATCACCATTACAGCTGGCGATTACCCGCGCACGACCTTGCTCTCATTACTGCGCATCTTCATCCAGCTCTGCGCATGCGCAGTAGAGCGCAGGCGCGGGCAGGTGCCGCCACCGGGCTAGGCGGTGGTTATAAGTCGTTGACGTGTTTATGAGTAAGTACCCGGTGGACCGAGCCTTACTCGGTGTTATTTCATGTTTACCATAAATCCAGTTACTATAAAATATTTCACCGTCATACAATTTATAAATAAAAATCTTTTTATTACTCTATGCAATACTTATGCCACACACTGTATTCTCCCTAGATGGCTGTAGTTTGCAAACACCTGTTGTGATTACTTCATTTGTTTACACTTTACTTGTTTATTTCGTTGCTATTTCGGCAACTCATAAGGCCAATGTTAAAATGTTGCTACTTTCAAATTCGTTTTATTACGTTATTAGTTTTTCTCTGGCCAAGTAATCTGCATAAAAGACGTTTTTGAGTCATAAATTACTTATTTACAGACTTTGAAGGAAACCTCTGAGCCGTTTTTGAGATCGTTGTGCAAACATACATACTGTACAAGCAAGCAAGCAAGATAACATTGTTCATTTAAGAGTATAGGATAGGAATTATGCGTCGGTTTATAAGTCTCATGAGAGAAGCTTTCTGATCAGTTCTAAACTCGTGCGGGTCAGGTGCCCACCACTGGGCTACTAGACGGTGTTTATAAGTCGTTCACGTGTTCATAAGTCATTTATACGTCATGGTTTATAAGTTACATGAGAGAAGCTTTCTGATCAGTACTAAACTCGTGCAGGTCAGGTGCCCACCACTGGGCTACTAGACGGTGTTTATAAGTCGTTCACGTGTTCATAAGTCATTTATACGTCATGGTTTATAAGTTACATGAGAGAAGCTTTCTGATCAGTTCTAAACTCGTGCGGGTCAGGTGCCCACCACTGGGCTACTAGACGGTGTTTATAAGTCGTTCACGTGTTCATAAGTCATTTATACGTCATGGTTTATAAGTTACATGAGAGAAGCTTTTTGATCAGTTCTAAACTCGTGCGGGTCAGGTGCCCACCACTGGGCTACTAGACGGTGTTTATAAGTCGTTCACGTGTTCATAAGTCATTTATACGTCATGGTTTATAAGTTACATGAGAGAAGCTTTCTGATCAGTTCTAAACTCGTGCGGGTCAGGTGCCCACCACTGGGCTACTAGACGGTGTTTATAAGTCGTTCACGTGTTCATAAGTCATTTATACGTCATGGTTTATAAGTTACATGAGAGAAGCTTTCTGATCAGTACTAAACTCGTGCGGGTCAGGTGCCCACCACCGGGCTGCTAGACGGTATTTATAAGTCGTTCACGTGTTCATAAGTCATTTATACGTCATGGTTTATAAGTTACATGAGAGAAGCTTTCTGATCAGTTCTAAACTCGTGCGGGTCAGGTGCCGACCATCGGGCTGCTAGACGGTATTTATAAGTCGTTCACGTGTTCATAAGTCATTTATACGTCATGGTTTATAAGTTACATGAGAGAAGCTTTCTGATCAGTTCTAAACTCGTGCGGGTCAGGTGCCCACCACTGGGCTACTAGACGGTGTTTATAAGTCGTTCACGTGTTCATAAGTCTTTTATACGTCATGGTTTATAAGTTACATGAGAGAAGCTTTCTGATCAGTACTAAACTCGTGCAGGTCAGGTGCCCACCACTGGGCTACTAGACGGTGTTTATAAGTCGTTCACGTGTTCATAAGTCATTTATACGTCATGGTTTATAAGTTACATGAGAGAAGCTTTCTGATCAGTTCTAAACTCGTGCGGGTCAGGTGCCCACCACTGGGCTACTAGACGGTGTTTATAAGTCGTTCACGTGTTCATAAGTCATTTATACGTCATGGTTTATAAGTTACATGAGAGAAGCTTTTTGATCAGTTCTAAACTCGTGCGGGTCAGGTGCCCACCACTGGGCTACTAGACGGTGTTTATAAGTCGTTCACGTGTTCATAAGTCATTTATACGTCATGGTTTATAAGTTACATGAGAGAAGCTTTCTGATCAGTTCTAAACTCGTGCGGGTCAGGTGCCCACCACTGGGCTACTAGACGGTGTTTATAAGTCGTTCACGTGTTCATAAGTCATTTATACGTCATGGTTTATAAGTTACATGAGAGAAGCTTTCTGATCAGTACTAAACTCGTGCGGGTCAGGTGCCCACCACCGGGCTGCTAGACGGTATTTATAAGTCGTTCACGTGTTCATAAGTCATTTATACGTCATGGTTTATAAGTTACATGAGAGAAGCTTTCTGATCAGTTCTAAACTCGTGCGGGTCAGGTGCCGACCATCGGGCTGCTAGACGGTATTTATAAGTCGTTCACGTGTTCATAAGTCATTTATACGTCATGGTTTATAAGTTACATGAGAGAAGCTTTCTGATCAGTTCTAAACTCGTGCGGGTCAGGTGCCCACCACTGGGCTACTAGACGGTGTTTATAAGTCGTTTACGTGTTCATAAGTCATTTATACGTCATGGTTTATAAGTTACATGAGAGAAGCTTTCTGATCAGTACTAAACTCGTGCAGGTCAGGTGCCCACCACTGGGCTGCTAGACGGTATTTATAAGTCGTTCACGTGTTCATAAGTCATTTATACGTCATGGTTTATAAGTTACATGAGAGGAGTTTTCTGATCAGTTCTAAACTCGTGCAGGTCAGGTGCCCACCACTGGGCTGCTAGACGGTATTTATAAGTCGTTCACGTGTTCATAAGTCATTTATACGTCATGGTTTATAAGTTACATGAGAGGAGTTTTCTGATCAGTTCTAAACTCGTGTGGGGCAGGTGCCCACCACTGGGCTGCTAGACGGTATTTATAAGTCGTTGACGCGGTTATAGGTAGGTTAAACGTCTGTGGTGTATAGGTTACGTGAGGGGAGCTTTCTGATCAATATCTATTGGTACGGTTAACATTGAATAAATTAGTAAGTTGAAATGAGTTGATTGAGTAAGTTGAGAAGTTTATTCGTTTCTAGGGCGTTACAATTTTTAACTATATGTCAACTGAGCGACGTGAATCTGGGGTTTTATTAAATAAATTAAATTGTTTCATTGATGGGTATTTGGCTCAAACCGTAAGGTACTAAAAGTTATGAATGAATGGAGTAAAACTGCACTTTTGATAAAATATACAAAGCAGCTATTTTGTCTGAGAATTTATTGAAAAGCCCATAATCAATGGTTAAAATACATCTGTTTGGCTGGTATATGTAAAATAATAGCTACAGAATTATCACGCTAAAACCAAATTAAACGTTATGCATGTCGTGATAAGAGTCATTTCGGTTTAATTGGTACTCTTCAAATAATAATGGAAGCAATACGAGAAAGTGAGTTTAGTTTGAAATTTGTATCTATTTAGTTTTCACTTTCAAAAAATATAACATTACAGTCATTATAATGTTATAACATTATAGTTATAACATTATAACTTTACATTTAGACCATCCAGAAAGCTCTGCTGAAACAAACAATAAAAAAGTAACAGATAGCGAGGAAGTAATTGAACAACTGCGTACTTCGATTCAAGTTCTGGAATCGGAAGTAGAGGCTCTTAGGGGTGAAGCGGCAAACTGTACCTGCAAAGACAAAAGCACTGAATGGACTACGGTTGATCGAAAGAAAAATAACCCTCTCAAACTAGACAATAAGTACAGCGTTTTATCTAACAAAGAGCTAATTTCTGACCATCCGGCAAAAAACAAATCAACAAAAAAACAATCTAGCAGAAAAAGAAAAAGAAATAATGCTTCAATAACATTGCGTCCTCTTCCGAAACACACCAAGTGCCAACTTTAAGCCTAGCCGGCAAATCCATTGAAATATATGGGGATAGTCATGCACGTCACCTTGCACCTATCATAAAAACACTTACCAGAGGAGCTTGCTCCGTCACTGGAATGTGCAAACCTTCTGCAACGCTGTTGGATGTTGCACCATCTTCTAAGAGGAAAAGCACCGACTACTTGGTGATCATTGCGGGGTCAAATGACGTGGCAAGAGGGGAACAAAATCACATATATAGCAACCTCGAAACCGTGCTAAGACAAGAGAGTAAATCAAAGATCCTGTTAGCAACATTGCCATGCCGGTATGACTTAGCATCGGGCCATGAAGTCAATGAGGAAATCCTCTTTGTGAACTCTTACATGGAGGAGGTTGCTGCTCGTCATGCACACGTTGAGATGATAGATTTCTGCAGCATCCCGCGTAAGTTCTTCACTACGCACGGTCAGCATCTTAAGATGAACGGAAAAGTACAGCTTGCCCATCTGATCATCTCAGGCCTGGATAAGATTCACCGAGGCGTGCAGAAGAAACCAGTGAAGACCAGCCGACCTCCTCAACAACCCAACATCACTGCAGAGGCCAAGTCACCAGCTGTCTTCACTCTTGCCCATGACAATTACGCAGCCGCCGTCAAAGCGACCACATCGGAGAGGACATCTAAGCAGTGTACGCCGCAGTCAGCGAGCAGCATGAAGACAGACTCGGGAAAAAATTGTTCTTTTTTAGAAACGCATCCCCCAACATAAAAACATCGATGACAGAGTCAAAATTAGGGAAACCCAAACTTTTCAAAATTCAGGAAAAAAATTTGGGGAATTCGTCGGTGGTCCACCAGAACGCCCAATATGCAACCAACAAAGCAGATGAGCTTGCACTGCTATGCGACGAGCTTAGTCCTGATGTTTTTGTCGTCTCAGAACACGGATTTTCATCTGATTCAATTGGGCTTTTCAAAATTAACAATTACAATTTGGCTAATCATTTTGATCGTCATAGTTTCAAAGGGGGTGGGGTAGCAGTTTTCACAAAACAATCTCTAAAATTTCAACCTTTCCAAATTAACTTCAATTCTGATTTGCATTTTGAAGTACAAGGAGTTACAATCAATGCAGACTCTCTGGGAAAATTTGACATACTGGGACTTTATAGATCGCCAAATGGTTGTCGAGAAACTTTTTTCACAAACTTTGACCGATTGCTTCAATTGTTAAATTCAAGGAAATCACATTTTTTAATAACAGGCGATTTCAATATCGATGTTTTAGACTCCACCCACCCTCTGACCCAGCGGCTGCGAGATTCCCTTAAATCATTTGGTTTAATTTGGTCCGTAGACACGCCAACACGAGTAACTGCCATTTCAAAAACAGCCATCGACAACGTGATTACGAACGTGCCGAATGCCAGAGTCTCTGTTGTTAATACGGCCATATCTGATCATTTCGCGCAGGAGACGGTAATCAGTGGATGTAAGCCTTCAAAAGAACCCCCAATAGTAAATTTTAGAAGGTTGACTAAGCCGCAAAATGTCAAACACTTAAACAACATTCTCAACAACGAAAATTGGTTGTTTTTAAACAGTTTCCAATGTCCAGAAAAAATGTTTGATGCTTTTTTTGATCGTTTTGTATTTTATTTAAACACAGCTTGTCCATATAACAAATTTAAAGAACTTCCAAAGATTAAAAAGAACTCATGGATAACTCGAGGGATACTCGTGTCCCGAGATAAACTAAGGGCTTTGCATTTGATTTACATAAAATCAGACAACGAACAGTTCCGTCATTATTACAGATCCTACAAGAAAACTTACAGGAAGGTGATCAAAGCGGCCAAGTCCCTTCACATTGACAATATTTTGAAATCCACAGAAAATTTCTCAAAGTCAGCTTGGAAAATTATCAACAGCTCAAAATCAGATGTCAAATCAAAGAGAAATGCCGACGTAAAACTCAATATTGGGGGTGAATTGGTTAAAGATCCGGCCAAAGTCGCAAACGAGTTCAATAAATTTTTCAGTTCAGTAGCTGAGGTAGATCAAAATTTTCAAATACCAATTGCTCTATCACAGGCTTTAAATAGCCCGCTGAACTCCATGGTTCTGTCTCCTGTTGCTGAGGCGGATGTGGTGCGTGTTATCCAGAGTCTCAATCCAAAGAAGTCCCTTGACATAAACGGGATGTCTGCGTGGATGCTTAAACATTGCTTCAGGCATATTTTAGCTCCCCTGACAAAAATCATCAATTTTTCTTTTGAACACGGAGTGTTTCCTTCCAAATTAAAGATTGGCAAAGTGGTTCCCATCTTCAAAAAAGATGATCCGCTTATGCCGAACAATTACCGGCCCGTCTCCATTCTTCCAGTTTTCAGCAAAATTTTCGAAAAACTTTTTTCGAGCAACTGATTGGTTTTTTAGATCGATTCGAAACCATCTCTTCTGAACAATACGGCTTCCGTAAAAACAGGTCAACCGTTGACGCTGTGACAAAATTTATCGAAACCGTCGTCGATGGCCTGGAGAGGCGAGAACATGTGCTCAGCATATTTCTCGACCTTTCTAAAGCCTTTGACTGTGTGCATCATGAGACACTGCTGCTCCAGTTAGAGGCTTATGGGGTCCGGGGACTGCCATATAAGTGGCTTTCGTCCTACCTCAAAAATCGGGTTCAGTGCGTCCAAATCGCTGATGTACTGTCTCAGAAAGAGACAGTGCCCCATGGAGTCCCGCAGGGATCCATCCTTGGGCCGATTTTATTTCTGATTTACGTAAACCATTTAAGCCTGTCGATCCAGAATGGGGAGACGGTCCAATATGCTGACGACACGACTCTCTGTTTTCGAGCTAGAAGCATTTCCGAATTGGAAATAAAGGCCTTTATAGACCTGAGCTCGAGCATTCAAATGTTTTCTGAAATCAATTTGAAATCAAACTGCTCAAAAACAAATTTCATAAATTTCTGTTTACGCAGTCAAAACGACGAATTGAGACCGATGGTCCTAATAGATGATGCCCTCTTAGAGGAAGCTGAATCCACAAAGTTCCTAGGGATGATCCTAGATCGAGGACTGACTTGGGACGAGCACATTGAACGCTCAAAGGTTACTTCAGGCATTTATGTCCTTCGTAACCTTGCAAATTTCTGCTCGCAAGAGGTACTAAAAATGGCGTATTTTGGCCTGATATACCCACACCTAGCCTACGGCATACGGCTGTGGGGTGGCTGCTCAAATCAGAGATTTGAGAGGGTTTTCAGGTTACAAAAGAAAGCCGTGAGAATAATTGCAAAATTAGACTATCGAGAGTCGTGTAGAAATTCCTTTCGGGAGCTCAACTTGCTGACACTGGCCTCTCTGTCCATCTTGGAGGTGCCCATATACTGCAGGACCAAGACCACTCTGGTCCGAGGCAGGGACGTCCATGAGTACCAAACAAGAGGCAGAGACAATTTCAGAATTGCTCAACACAGAACTTCAAAATTTGAAAGTCTGCCAGCTCAGATCGGTGTTAAGCTAATCAACGAGCTCCCTGATGCCATCAAACAGTCAGCAAACGAAAAACAATTCAAATCGAATTTAAAACGCTACCTGGCGTCTAGGGCATTCTACTCTGTTGACGAGTTTATGGGGGCTGCTGGGATAGTTCAAAATTAAATAAACTATGTCATCGGTGTTAGGTATGAATGTGATGAATGTATGGCAACTTGATGTATGTATGTATGCAGGTATGGATGATAAACCTTAGCTTTAGTAATATATATATTGACGCATGCAACGCAATGTACAACCATTGTTCACGCAATAAAGAAATATTATTATTATTAGTCGCAAAAACATTTTTTCAAAATTTTGTCTCAATTTAATTGTTTGCTCAAACGACCTCGGATCTTTCTATCTGTTTGCACGACCTTGCCCTTGCCTCCGGCCTCCACCTCTGCCTCTGGTCGAGGTTCCGGATTGCGATATCGCAGATAATTTGTATGTCCCATTGTCACCTACTTCCACGAGACAGCTTGGCTCAGAGCTCAGCTCGTTGGCAAATCTCGTTCATTGTTCGCAACCTGCAACTACTTTGTTAAACGGAAATTATTGTTAACTTCCGGTGACCTCGAGATGATTCATTATAAAAAATTGGTCAGTGGTTAAAAATGTTAATGGGTCTAGCTTTGAGTGTTCATTCAATATTATAGCTCTGGGCAGTCTTACTGGCGGGTGAGTGAGTGCGCTGTTGTCGTAAGTAGTGTTTAATATCTGCAATGTTTTGGTAATAAATCACATGGTCATTTGTTTATGTAAAGGTACTTTACAGAAGAGAATATTTTGCTGCAACCTCAAGTGCAACTAATGTTAAATGCTTGCAAGCTCAACACAACTCATGAGTACGACGACAAAAGTATGGAGGCACATTCTTAAATGTAAACAAACCATTTAGGATGAGAGGTTGCCAAAACAAAAAGACCAGCTGATGCATTCCGCAAATATTTTTCAGAAATTTTAATTGCTTAAGAAATCTCTCGGTGAAATATTACAGGGCATTTTTTTGTAGTGTAAATGAGGTGAAACGTAAATACAGTTTTGACAGTTCTACCAAAACATGTGTTTATTTAGCAGACATTTTGGGAGATTACAATTTTCGCCACCCACCAGTAAGGCTGTCCAGAACTATAACTCCACTTTTCAATGATAACCTACAGAAATTAAATTATTAACGTTCTGTTTTTCTAATAAGTATGAAAACAATTATTTATGAATTTAGATTTTCAATATGAGGTACACCAATATGTAACTAAGTATAAAAAAATTTTAGAAGAAAAATTCGCGCAGGCTATCGGGCAAGTGAAGCGGATCGGAGGGTATAACACTACTTTGTTTAGGTAACAAAGTTCTCGTAAAAATAACCTTAAGAGAAGAACTGATAAACATGCTTATAGAAGAAGTATTTATTGCTAAGCGATTGAAAATTTAATGTAACGCAGTCTTTTTTCTTATATTTTATAACCTATCAACCCGCAAGTGCAAATAAATGGAGTTATGTTTACGATGTTTGCCTGCTGCCTCAGTTCAAACCGTGACAATCGATTTGAACATCGGAGTGAATACAGCGAGTAGGCTCTCGGAAGCGCATCAGGCATTCGATTGTAGAGATGGGGTGGTCGACTAAGTGGTTTTAGCGACTACTTAGCCATCTAGTTTGACAAGTCGATTTTTCTAGTCAATTATTCTGACTAGTCGGTATTCAATCGATTCCAACCGACTACTCGGCAATCTAACCCAATTACAGATTAGATTTTTATTGGTATTTGAACGCCTAGACTATATAACAGGACTGGGACTGTGGCGTGTCCTGTGTATTCCAGCTATTTGGAGGTCACGAATTGTGGATAGTTATGAGCGATAACTTGTGGACGCGGTGTTCCTTAGTGGCGATTAACATCCGCACTATTGTATACTACGTTCATAGGACCGTCCCTATAATTAGACCAATTTGTAAAATTGTTAACCGGGGAAATTGTGGTTCGGATTCCACGTTAACATGTAGGTCCCATAGTTGCCATTGGCTTTTGGGCTATTAATTAACAGTCCTGTCCAAGGAACGCATGGGGGCCTTAATCAGTAACAAGACTACAAGATCGCACCACAATCATGTTTCACTCATCTGTCGTTCATACCAATGTATATACATTGTTCATACTTGGCTTAAAATACCTACCTGTGTACGTCGCCATTTCAAGCAATGTGATGAAATGTAATGCAAATAAGGCAGGTGAGTGAGTGAGCTGCTGGCGAAATTAGTGTTTATTATTCGTTTGGTTAGTTAATCAGCTACCTGACCGTACAATAAACTTAAATTAATAACAAAAAGTTCCAAAAAACACAAATAAAGTTTTGACACTTCAAGAATAAGAATTCACTCATTCATATAACAGCTGAGGTTTAGCAGACGATATGATGAGTTTACAGTTTTGCTGCCCGCGATTAATTTCGTGATCCCAGTTGTAGGCGATATTTGAGGCGGTAACTTAATCGACCGGTTGGAACGACTAGACGGTGGTGAATAATCGAAGTAAATCGACTACTCATTCTCGATAGTCAAAGTAGTCGATGGCCCCAAGCACAGGTGACGCCAAGCCGCATGCCGGCGGGGCGGCGAGCGGAACTGAAGCGGGTTCTCCACATTTTGAAAAGGTCGGGTGACGATCTCGCTTGCGCGGACGTCCGTTATCTCCGCAAGCGTACGTCACGTCGCCCCGCGTCGCCAATTATGGGGCCCGGCTAAAACGACAAACGACCAAAACCACAATTACATACATACACCCCGCGTCTTCCCGTAGACCGCATGTGACGGCATGAGACCAGTCCATAAGTACTTCATCCCAACCTTGTAAAATTGCTGCAATATGAAGGGAATTGGTCAACAGGGCTTTGTTACAATAATATTTAAGTTGGGTAGCCCTCTCAATTCCAGTCGCGATATTCTACTCTAAAGAATGCGGTCATAACGACAAACATCCTAGGTCTGCTACCTGGGGAGGGTTAGTAGGTAATCAATGTGGTGGCTATAACCATAACGATTCCGTCAACCGATAGAAGTACAAATTTTGATGACTTTAGCAATTCTTAAAGCAGCGCAGTTACAGCGAGCTGGAATGTCTCTCTGTAGACCTAAGTGAAGGAAATCTCTTAAATTAAGGTAGGGCCCAATAATTCTCTCGCGGAAAAGAATAACATAAACTGGATTTCCACAGTAACTGAAGCGAAAACTTGTCTTGAAGTTTCACATTAAGTGAAGCGAAACAAAAATCTGATTTCCATCACCCTTTATCCAGGCTTTGGACCACAGACCATATAATTGTTTTTTCTTTGTGCTTTGGATTAGCAACGTGATAGTAAAACTTAAGTGTGATAAAAGTGTGATCGTAGTGTGATGGTATCTCTATATGTGATAACAATAAGATTTTTGTTTCGCTTCAGTTAACGTGAATCTTCAAGATGACCTACCTATATGAGCTATAACTGCGCTAATATAGTCGGGGCGGCGAGCGGAACTGAAGAGGGTTCTCCATATTTTGAAAAGGTCGGGTGACGATCTCCACGCGGACGTCCGTTATCTCCGTAAGCGTACGTCGCATCGTCGCGGCCGCGCGTCGCCAATTATACGGCGGGTGTGGAGCGGCTTCTGTCGCACGCTCGTTAAAGTCACCGGGTCACCGACGCGCGGCGCTGACACGTCCCCAGGTGTCGGGCGAAGCAGCTCTCACACTCGACACAGGTGTCCGGCTAAAACGACAAACGACCAAAACTCTAAAGAATGCGGTCATAACGACAAATATCTCGGGTCTGCTACCTGGGGAGGGGATAGAAATATCAACACACAATAATCACACTTTTATCACACTTAAGTTTTACCATAGCTTTGCTAGTCCAAAGCACAGACTATGAAAAAAACCTTTTAAATGGTCTATGGTCCAAAGCCTGGATAAAGGTTGATGGAAATCAGATTTTTGTTTCGCTTCAGTTAAAGCGGAATTCTAGTTTATGGTATAGGCCTACTTTTCCGCGAGAGAGTTATTGTACAATGCCTTAATTTAAGAGATTTCCTTTACTTAGGTCTACAGAGAGACATCCCAGCTCGCTGTAACTGCGCTACTTTAAGAATTGCTAAAGTCATCAAAATATGTACTTCTATCGGTTGACGGAATCGTTATGTTTTAGCCGCCACATTTTTGCTTGGATTATCTACTTACCCTTCCATTTTTTCCAATAATCTCTACTAAATTCCGTATCCTTTTTACACCGGGTCTCAGACTTCTGATTCTTCATATTTCCTTTTATCTCTATTTCATTTCTATTTCTCTCTGTTTCTTATCACCTATTTTACTATCAATTAATTTCCAGTAAAGTCTGCTACTGACTCTCCCCAAGTAGCAGACTCAGGATAATTGTCGTTATGATTGCATTCTTTAGATTTGTGGTTTTGATCGTTTGTCGTTTTAGCCGGCATTGGCCAATTATACGGCGGGTGCGGAGTGGCTTCTGTCGCACGCTCGTTAAAGTCTCCGGTCACCGACGCCCCGCGGCGCTGACACGTCCCCAGGTGTCGGGTCGTTGGGGGTTGAGCAGCACTCGCACTCGACACCTGTTGGAGACGTGTCCGTTTTGTGGGGTGAATATATATATATATATATTTTTAACAAGGGAAAATGTTTTACAAATATTTATTTGAGTGAGTAGTTTGACTTAGTGACCATCGCATGAGTGTTTTCCTGCATGGCCGTAGTTTGCAAACAGATGCTTTGATTACGTAATTGTTTAAATTTTCATTGTTTATTCCATTGCTACCACGGCAACACTTAAGCCTACTGTTAGTTTTTCGTCTTTAAATATCGTTTTATTACGTTCTTATATTTTCTCTGTCTATAAGTAACCGTTAAAGAACCCGTTTTTTTGGTTAGGAATTTGTTATTTTCAGTCTTTGAAGGAAATTATCGGACCCGTTTTCTGCAATCAAGCATGCATGCACGCAAGTACAATTACTAGTAAAATTACAAGTACGATTGTAAGCATGGAAGGAACCAATCAATCACGCAAACATTGTTCATATAAAATTATATAGTATTAACATTAATACATGGGAAAACTAAATAAGACCCAAAATCTCAAATATTAGTGCAAAATATACATAAGTAACCCTCGGGGCGAAGCCAATAGTATGTTTAAGGTCATGAATGGGCTTGTGTGTTGGCCGGTCTCATGATTCTTTAAAAATTTCAGCCCTGTCGGTTCAGTAGTGTTTGTGCTTCACCCGGAACAACAGGCAGACAAACAGACCAACCGATACCACTTCTTCATTATAATACCATAGATAGGCGTATGTTTGCACATATCCTTATTTACATACAAGGCTTCATTACATCCACATTCCATATCCTACGAGCTATTTGTATTCTGTTTTCACATGGGATCATTACTTCCACATTTAACCGACTATTTCAACTACGGTACTTTCATTGTGATTTATCGTTATAATTGTACATTACATTAGGTTAGTATCAAATTCAAATAAACTTATTGTCCGTTGTCATTCGACCCCCAATCGGCCCATTCTCCCTGACACAACCGAGTAGCTCTGTCTCCATACCCTGCTCCCTGCAGTGGCCCAATTCCTCGCCACGCCTCCACCCAGCCCCATAACCGACACCATAACACGCTCGCCCTCGCCGCCGCCGTCCGTTAGTTTACCATACACAGCACCTGTTAACGTCCGCACCGCGCGGTCGCGAATGCGCCGTAAATCAACCGAGGGCCGCGAGAAACCCGTAAATCACGGTTCGAACCCCGGACTGACGTCTGTCCGGTCTGTCCGGGCAGGTGCGAGAAATCGGAGCAATTTGATTAAATGTCGTGAATATCGCCTCACGACTCACGACGCCGCGTAACTGGTTTCGTTTTGCAATTTGGATTGGAAATCGTGGTTTCGTATCTGAATATTTATGGCTTAATGATTGACAATGTGTGTTATCTTGATGGCGATCGCTGCGGGCGGCAGCGTGTGGGGTTCCGGAAATGTTCGACAGTTTAACTGATACTGAATTAATATGCAATATTTTTCAAACCAAAAATAATTTTTTGACTCAACAGAATTGGGCTTTGAGAAGTGATACTTTATGATGGTTTATCTTTTGTAATGTAACTAGATTTAGGTAACTAGATTTAACCGTCAAAGGATTCACTATTAAGTATTGTCCGCCTCAAAATACCTGATGAACTTTGAAATAGCTTTTTCATGTTAGTTGTAAAGGTATTACCACTCTTTTTTCTAAGTTTTCAGTCTTCCGAGGGATGAAAAGGTTTTAGGCCCAGAAGAAGGATTTTTATGAAATAGGTATAACATCTTGCTGGAAATTTCCAGAACAGATTAAAAGACATTAAATGGAAACAGCGGTAAGCTGGTCCAGAGAGAAATTAATTGATAAATAAATTTGTTTTAATTGATTACAGACATCAACATTTCAGCACAATTTGAGAATAAGATTCTTTAGACCACTTATTACCCGTTTTATACATTTTTCACCTCATATAAACCTATTCAGATATCTAATATAAACCCATAATACAAAAACAGATACCCAATCACTGCACCACAACCTATCCCCCACTGACCTTTAATCCAATCTCGAACCCACCCATCCCAATCAACGGCACCCAGCAAATCACAGAATGAATATGCAAGTGATATAGTCAATTAGAGGCAACTAGGTCTATTACCATACCCAGTCCATAGACGGAGCCACAATTCTCGGGCTGTAAATACCGGGATAAAATCAGCACCAACACCCAGCACCCGCCGCACAAATGCAACCTGCAAAGCTCGTGTCGAACCTGGATAACATCGACATAAACCGCCGGCTTATGCGACAATGTGGATCAACCAGACGTATGTTAATCTGCGCCAACACGCGAGGTTGGGAAACGCGGCGTTTGTGCCACCTTGTTGCAACAGGTTGTAAAGCAGTGGTTTGAATTTGCTCGGGTGTTTCTAGGAGTGGGTGAAGTGGCACTTTGAGTGTAGTTCAGGAACGTTTGTATTTCAGAGGTTAACAATGGGTAATTACAGGTAGTTTGAAGATGTTTATCGGCTGTTAGGATTGGCCGTCTTCCTACTCACCTCAGTTCGTCCTAGTCTCTCTGGGAACTTGATTCCCGGCAGAGCTTGGTACCTTTTTAAGTTCAAGTCCTGGAGGAAGTAGTGAATTATCCTTCAGGAATCCATCTGGGGGACATGGGACCCTTAGCACCCTGTTTGCCTCTAGTGCCCCAGTGAACTCTAGTGCCCCTCTAGTGTTGTCAATCTGAACGAACTGACCTTAGTAAAACCTCACAACAAGGAGAGCTCCCGGGTGTTGGTCCTTTACTGGGAGTACCTGGTAGGTCTTTGATTAAAGGGAGTCGTCCCCGCAAGAGCCCGGGGGAAAGATTGGAAATGTTTCTCTCTTCCTTCAGAGGTGAGGCTGTGCGACCCTTAGCATACTGCAAATCCCTTCTTTCTGAGGAGATTATCCCTAGGGAGACGAGCTTAGCTGGCAATTCTGGGACTTCCTCCAATCTAACAGCCTAACCTGCAAAGCTCGAGTCGAATCTTGGATAACATCGGGCTATAAAATGACTGGATAGCCGAGTGGATAAAGCGCTCACCTCATAACTTGAGGGTCGCCGGTTCTATTCCTAAAAGGATCGAAACTGGGTCCAGTTTCCATTTGTCATTGGGCTATGAATTAATGATGCTATCTAACAAAAGGTCGCCGTTAGATAGTAACAAGAACAGGGTTCGGACCGTTCCCGATCATATGCCACTGGCGTTGAAATACACATAAAAAAGTGGATCAACCAGACGTATGTTAATCTTCCCAACACGCCACGTTGGGAAATGCAGCGTATGTGCTACCTTGTTGCAACAGGTTGTAAAGCAGTGATTTGAATTTGCTCTGGTGTTTCTAGGAGTGGGCGAGGTTAAGTGTGGTGTCACAGTAGTAAATATTGAAGCGTTTAAAGAAGCTTGTTAGTCAGGTAATCAGAGTGAATTTTGAAGTTCTATATTGTAGCTATTGCTATAAGTAATTATGAGAGCCTGGCTGACAATTTTGTAGAAATTAAATATCATATTAGATATTTTTGCGAGATTTTCCATTTTCTATAATGTATTATTAAAGACCTATAAATAATCATACACCTTGAACTTGTTTTACCAATCCGAAATTGGTATTTTGTGTTTTTATATCATAACATTAACTATTTCGGTATAATAACACACTTCCATTGACGTTAGAGTGACTGATGTAAAAGGTGTTGATGACAAAGGAGTCTCAACTTCGTTTTGTCAAAATATTCTATAAATCGTATGTTAGCAAAAGTAACGTTGAGAAATAAGTAGTGATATGCAAACAGAACTATTCTATATTTATATTTCGACCTACTAATATGAATCCTTTCCATTCTTCCAAGCATGACAATGCGCAGTAACGCACTAGGACATGCCGTAATGTAGTGACGCGATTATCAGTTCAAATGAATCTATGAATCGATTCTTGTGCCTCATTGATTAATCAGTTTTTATGCTTCATCGATTAATCAGTTCTTATGCTTCATCGATTAATGGGTTGGTTCTTATTCTTCATCGATTAATAGGTTCTTTTGCTTCATCGATTGCTTTGGGTCCTTGTGCCAAATCGGTTATTTGATACTTCTCCTTCAGAATCGATTCTTTTAATCTGCTTTCCTATCACCGCTCTTCCCCACTCCATAGCGATATTAAGAATTGCTTGATTTTACGAACAATCGTAATTTGATTTACATAATTTATAAAAATAATTTAGCTATTTTGTAATTACCTGTTAGTTCATGAACCACACTATCCAGGTTATTTTATCCACGGAATGAATAACTAACAAATAGTAACAAGTATTGCACTGCAAAGAATCGTGAAAATAAAGGAGGAATCCATTAAAACCTAATAATTCAAACATTTACTTAATCGATTATTAAATTAATCGAATCGAACAATCGATTCTTTTCAGCTCAACAATAGCATCACTACCGTGCGGTCTGCGCTGGCGTGTCCTCCACCTCGGTCCTATAGAGTTACCGTGAGTTACACTAACGGCGGGCCCGGACAGTTATTGCACCGTGCCTCTAACTAACTAATGTCGGTCGAGCAATGGATGTCATTGTCGCAATATTTTAATTGTTGTAAACGACACTCGCCAATAGGGACTCGATTAATACGGCAGTATTTCCATCGACTGACCGCGCCATGTGGGTCTGTCGCTCCTTCTACGTCGGCGCCGGGCTCCCTCGGGCTTGGCTGCGGTTACAGGGTGTTCTGATAGAAGGGACTATATATACTTAGTGTAGAATGAATTGAGTGAATTAATATATACGTTTTACTAAACAAATACAATTTTTTGTTTCGCACTATATAGTATATTACGTTACTAGGCCGGGAAACCTTCCCGGCCGTGTAACGTACGATATTTTTCATCATAATACACAGAAAAAAACATACTTTCAATCATAACGTAGTCCCTGACCTTGCATAAACCAATAAGTTTCTCAATCCTTCAAACCTAACCTATATCAAAAAGAACAAACATTTATATTGTTGCAGCTGCCAGTACTGCCATTACATTCCTCTAAAAAGTGACCAGTGAACAAGCATTAAACATCGGTTTGCTGCAAATCAGCTGATTTATCCGGCCTAGGCCAGATAAAAGTTTTTGCCGGCCTAAGACGGCAATGGGTAACTTACGAGCCAACAAAAAGGAACAGAAAACAGATCTCGTAAGTATGAGTAAGTATGATGAAAACTTTTTTTTTCGTTTGTGGTTAACGTGAACGTGATTCATCCTAGTCTATTGGGGTTTATAATTCGTTTCAACAGTTAAAAAAAATTGTGGATTTTTAATACATTGTGTATATGTTGAAACTTGATCAGACTCTCAGCCGGTTGGTTAGAATATCATCTGATTGATCAGAATGCCAACTGATTGATTAAAATGTCAACTCGTTTATATTTTTCTTTTGTTTTGCAAAGCTATAAGAAACATGGTGTGGATTATTAGAGTAAATACTCCAAGTTGCTGAACATTAAAATTTGAGTAGTCGCTTTCAATAAGTTGCACCATGTAAATCTTTTTAGTAAATATTTTTAGTCTTATAAAGGGGAATAAAATAAATTACAGTGTTGTTCAAAACATTAGTTTTTAGATTTTCACAATGTCACTTGTTTCTCTATGTTATTTGTTATGTTTTTATAAAAATTCTCAAATTGTCTTTACGCAATATATTTTCACACTGAAGTCAAATGCCAAGGACGCGAAAATTGGAAATTGGTAGACCTAATATTAACTTGAAGAGATAATGATATGTTTAAATTTACTACCTGAACCCCTAAAAAGTAAGAGCCCAATTGAATTTTACAATTATATACTGTATTGATTTCCTCAATTATTGTTTTAACACGTCCTTCCTTACATTCGCTAAATTTCAATAATGATATAAACACCTTTTAAATCACACAAACGTCGATGGAGGGCGCCGCAGTCGCCGCACCAGTTTCGCCGTTTGAGCCCGTAATAACACACATTAAAGGGGCAATTTTATTAAGTGTCCGGAGTTTGGGCACCGTTGTTTGCCCACCTGTGGTCTCGGCCGCTGCACATTAGGCGGGCATTAAAACACGATTACATACACACGGTCGCCATCTTGAATGTTATTAGCTGCAAGCGCGGGACGGCGGGTAATGTGGAGCCAAGATCAGCTGTTCGCGACCGCAGCACTACAGGTCAAGTCAAATGACGTGACCTAGGCCGTCCGCAAGCCTTATGCTAAAATTAATATTAGTCCTATGGGTAGACCGTTCCATCTATTTATTTATTTATTGACGGAAATTCATTTTTAACAAAGTCAATACATTTGGTATAATTCCAAAAATAAATTATAATAATAAATATATTAACTAATATCGGAATGTGTGATATGGAAAAAGAAAAAAAATAGCAAGCACAAACTGAAACAAATGGAGCAGAAATGGCAACACAATATCACAATATCATGCCTATAATATATTAATGACTAGGTTTGAGTAGTAATAAATAGAAATAAATAACAAGCAGACTGGAGTGTAAGGAAATAGAAAATAAGAAGCGCAGAATAAGTTAGAAATAATTACAAGCACAGACTAGAATTTAAGGTAAGAATAAATAACTAACAGGCGCAAACCTATAGTAACGGCAACCATAACAATAACACTCCAGAGCATCACAAACTTACATGCTAGCAAGTAAATTTAACAAGCAAAGAAGAAAATTGAACAACCATTAGGTATCGAAAAAAATTAAATTAACAAAAGTATTAAATTATGCGTGTTCAGCTAGATCAGGTACTAAATCATTGCGGTGGGCCAGCAGCATCCTTCTCTTGATGTTCGAGATGCTTGTCCAGAACAGGTCGACATCAGGTGGAAGCAGGTTAGCCTGGTGTTGGACACGGACCATTGTACTACTCAGTTCATACAAGTTCCGTGGTGAAGTCTGGCAAACATCTCTCTGGACCTTTTATTCGTTGTGCACGAAGGCTGATCAGCTTCAGAAGGTTGGGATCAGCCTCTGTGGCCATTCAAGATTTTGAAAAGAAATACTATGTCTTGCATACTTCTTCTGAGCTCCAGGAGTGGCAAGCGAAGATCCTGGTAGAGATCCTGTATGGGGACATCAAAATACGACATCCATGTCGTACGAGTTGACATGTTCATTCCGGGAATGTCATTATCTCGTTCATGGGAGTAATTTAAATTCACAGCAAAGTATATGAAGTAGTAAAATTCTTTGAAATGTTAATTCAAATTCTTTAGTGTTAACTACTTTGTGTGGACGTGTCTCTGGAATTCTCTAAGAGGTAGAAAATAATTTCCATTAATAGTCTGGGTTTAGAGCGAATAAAATCTTTATAATCCAATAAAAGGTAATAACAATTACGGTGCTGTTAAAATTTAAAGAAAATAGAGACATCACCGTTAAGTGTTAAAATTGCAATTTAATCTGTAAAAAAACAAATCGCCTAAAATGTAATTGTTTATTTTATTTGAACTGTTAAACAACTTCATGTATTAAATTCATTCTGTAAATAAGCATTGCGTAAATGTATATTAATAATACATTTTCCGTAAATTAAAAATTACGGATGAATTTTATTTTATAAAGAATACGTTTAATGCTTTTATTTAGTGTTTTCCAGGAAAATTAAGAACAAATCAACCTCGTAATTTCTATTGAACCAAAACTTTAACTCGTCTAACTCAACAAATTTGTAAGTAAAGCGAGTATTCCTTAACTTTCTGTAAAGCGGTACTTCGCTTGCTTTTAAACTCTCTGACCTAGGTTAATTATTTCCTCCCCATTTCATTTGCTACTGGCGCAATATTCCACCCCCACCCCTCAAAAAACAACCATTTCACTCTTCAATTGTGCGTCTACGAATATGGAATTGACCGTATTAAAATGGGGTTTATGGATGACTTGAGATCAATAAGGAGTTACTGAACAGCTAAGTAAAACTGCCAACTGCTATTACCTTCGAGAGTGAGTAATTTGAAATGTGTAGTCACTCTTGCCTGAGTAATAGACGTAACTACCTTGAGATGTACGCAGCTGCTTTTAGAGAAAAAAATTAACAGATACTCATAGTCTTTTATGGATATGAAAGACTTCATTAGCAATTCTCTATAGATGATTGACAACACATAAAGGCTACCATAAAAGGGAAACTGATTGACTAGATAAGTATTTTTTATTTCACAGTTGTATCCCATAACATACACTATCATTGATTAAACTAAACAATGAGTGATCCTAATGCTGTTAATGTATGACTCGTTAATTGATGTTTAAGTACACAACAATGCTTAACACTTTAATAAATGATATAAAAAAATGTTACCACTATTATCCGAAAAAATATGTTTTTATTAAATAATTAACATGAGCCATTGATATTTTCTCAGCTCAATTAACACTTAAAACTTAATTTTTTTTATATCACATTGTATAAATAACAACAAATGAATTTAACATCAATGAATTTAAATTTAATCTTCAAGAACATTTTCTTAGAAATTCAAAAATATAGTCTACTGTTTACCTCAAGTCCAAAAAACTGTGTTAAAATTAAATAAATATCATCAATAAAAAAAGAAAAAGAGAATAATAAAAGAAGTTTTTTTTACAATCTTCTCTTAAAAAAGTCACTTTACTGACTCCACCTACTACGTAATGCACATAATTATTTATTTACTCTTGTATGTTACTGGTGTGAAACTGCAACAATCCAGCACTGCGTCTCTACAGCTCTTGAAGCACTGCAGCACTGCAACATCACAACACTGCAACATTACAACACTGCAACATCACAACACTGCAACACTGCAACATCACAACACTGCAACACTGCAATATCACAACACTGCAATACTGCAAGATCATAACACTGCAACACTGCAATATCACAACACTACATCTCTGCAACATCACAACAATGCAACACTGAAAGATCACAACACTGCAAAACTGCAACATCACAACACTGCATCTCTGCAGCATTGCAGCACTCCAAGATCACAACAATGCAACACTGCAACATCAAAAACTGTAACATCACGACACTGCAACATCACAACACTGCAGCTCTGCAACACTGCGTCTTCATCTTTGCAACATTGCAACATTGCAACGGTCAGTTGACAGAGTGCTTTCCGCCTCTCTCACTCGTCTCCATCGCAGAGAGCCGCTAAACTCGATCGCAGAGAGCCATCCAGAAGTCGTTAACATCGCACTCTCCGAGCCAATAGAATCGACCAATAGCGACGGCTCTCTGCGTCCCAAAGGTCAGCGGCAGAATCCTGCAGAGTGCGGGCAGACAAGTTGATGGCGCGAGTTTACCTAACTACTGACATAAAAGCCATCCTGGTGTTGAGTTGAAGCCAAACGGACCCTAGAGAGGTGTAAAGTGAGTCTAGAACCGATAGAATATTCTAGTGCTCGGTGTAAAAGCAAGAATCCGATTTTTATGTGGACAACTAAGTGTATGCTTCTAGGTTGCTCAGTGTGATGCACTTTCTTTGAAGTTTATAGGGTTAACTGAACCCGGTTTATTGCAGGTTTGAAATAGTTAACGGATACCACTGCTGAATTAATGTACGTGGTTTTATTAGTGCATTTCCATACTTTGATGGAATGACTGGGGGTGCTCTCTTTTCGCGTAATTAGATGGAGTCTCTAAAATTAAAAAGCGTTGCCTTCCGATTTTCATTATCGAAATTATTTCAAACTCAACCTAGAAATAAAAATAGGTTGTTTCAAATTCAAAACGAACTGTACTAATAAAATAAGATGCCAATATATTTTTTGCGAAAAAAAGATCAACGAGCTGTTTTGTTAATGGTTCTCCGAAACATTTGGATAATAGTTTTATAATTAATTATTTATAGTTGGAAATAAATTTAAACATAAAATACACAAAAGCAACGGGGATCATATGCTACTACTATCTGGTGGGATTGTTGAGAACGAATAGGATACAAGATACAGGTAGAAATTTTCCTTGTTTTTAGGAACAAGATTTCGTTTTTCATTAGTAATATGTTCAAATTTAATGAAGGATCTTTATCCAATTGAGTATTATGTACATTTTTTTGAAAATATATTTGTAGCAAATTGCATCTGTGAACTCTGCTGTATTTGAAATTATCTTCATCTGCATCCCAATCATTTCAATTAAAGCATTTTCCCAATTTAACACGAATGCTAATTTAATTGTATTGATTAGCAACAGAGTTAGTAATAAAAAAATTATAAACTTTTCAGGGGATATATTTTATAGTTGGGTATTTTGGGTAAATTATGTAACGATTTTAGAAAATTTTTAAACTATCAGGGGACCCTATTTTTGAGCTATGCATTGCTTGCACAAAATACGACCCATACAACGAAACGTTGATTTCACCAATAATGCACAGATTCACGTTACATCCTTTCATCAGCTACTGCAGCCCATCAGCTTATATTTATAAAAGCTGTATGAAAAAAAACATGTAAAAGCTATAGTGGTTCAAACATAATTCATTCAAGTATTTTAATAATTAAATGTCTCTAAATTTTAATACAGCTTTCTTAAGAGCTAAAATGCCATTCTAAACTTTATACCTTTATAAAGTATATAAATTAATATCGATTGTGACGAATGGGCGCCTTTACTTATCTGGTTAAAAGAATTACAACGAGCCTAATGAGAGATTGAAGAATTGAATCCGCAGTGAAACTTCAATCTAAATGTAAATGTAACTATGCTTGATGGGACAATTTACGCATTATTAGTATCTTGTTAGCTTGTTTTAGACTTGCAGTTGAAGTGTAGGGTAATTTGTTCTGATTACGGAAACGAGAATTTAATATGCCGTGTAACCACTTGCTATTTAGACTAAGTGCATGTTGCACGTACTCAGGTTGTATTTTATTACACCCGAATTATTAAATTTAGAAAGTGAACGCTGCTGCTCTATTATAATTAACTTTTTATATCAACTCTGCAATCAAACCTGTAAGGAAAGGACATTGAAATTCTTCTGGATGTTATAGATAGGCATCCTTGCAGATGCATACAAAATATTTAAAACAATATATAAGTAGTGAGATTAATTTATAGGTTTGATTACTTTGGATCGTAATTATTATGCATCAACTTAAACAAATAATTATTCTCGTCTATCGTACTTAGAAGTCTACTATTTAAAGTGACTTACACCAAAATAACTGATAGAGATGTGAGTAACATTAGCAATAACACTAATGCATAGTTCACTTGGTTCATACGTCAATAATTATGTCCTTAACTGCTATTGGAAACAGCTGAATGTTAATTGTCAATGTTGAATGTATAGTTGTATAATTTATGGACGAATTGTCACATGCCCTAATTATTTTGTTTGTATACTTATTTCATAATTATTTATTTTATCGCACAATACAATATACTAGTTTATAGATTTGCTTCAAAAGGATACTTTACAAGGGTTAACATTATTCATATCATATAAACCTACAAACACTAACACTAAGGCTTCTATCTAAAAGGTTATATCTAAACACAGCAATTACTATACGGTCATAGTGCCCATGTTTTATGCAAAAAAATCACTAGAAGGTATATTGATTACCTATGTACATAGTGCCCATGTACAGTAATTTAAAAACGAAACCAAACAAACTTAAATTTTTCCCAGCAATTCCGTGTAACTCTTGTTTTGTTTGTGAGAGAATTTTTATATTACATGAAACACCCTTTATTACTTATGCAGCCATACACAGTGTACCTCCTGCCGACATATTAGCCAATGATTGGCTTGTTTACTCGCCTCAAGTAGCCAATTATTGAATACAACTAGATAACTGGGCGCTTTGCGTAAGTGGCTCGCGCATACACGCGCGGTAACTGGCTTATAAACCGTCGAGTGTATGGCGAGTGGCTGTACTTGTCACCTACTGGTTTACTTCATGCGCGAGAGAAACCTGAATCTTGTAGTTCATAGAGGTAGCAACACGTTGTCT
Organism: Flexamia atlantica; assembly: GCA_035578135.1. NCBI lineage: Eukaryota > Metazoa > Arthropoda > Insecta > Hemiptera > Cicadellidae > Flexamia > Flexamia atlantica. The sequence continues at coordinate 544,916 of JAQJVK010000012.1, read as the reverse complement.
TATGGTTTAATATATTTGAATTGTTTTTAAAGGTTTTAACAGAAATATAATCGAATTCATTGTATAACTATGAAAAAAATTCCTTTTTTAATATTTGACTAAATGTTGATTTAATTGTTTTAATTATTTACTTATTTTTCGTTATTTTTATTAGCCAAGTTCCAGTTGCTTAAGGTATTAAAAATTCTGTCATCGCTTTCTTTGGTTAAAGTTACTGAAAAATTAAAAACATTCTAAATATTGAGAAACCGGATTTGGTTTATTATTAGAAGAAACTACCTCAGATGTTTTGTCAGACGTTATTTTATTAAGTTACCCTAAACGTCATCTGTTTTGAAATGTATGTCATTAAATAGGGAGTTTTACACAATAACTCACTTAAAATTCTCCTTTGAAACGTTCTCTACCAAAATTCACCTTTAGCAAGCAAACCAATTCAAACCCTGAAACTCATTTAAAAGTTTCAAAATTCTTAGATCATCAAATGAAAAGTTTACGGTTTTCCATAAGATTACACAACTGCCCTTGATACCTTATGACGCATTGATAACCCTAAATTACCCTACTTTCCAGCTAAAAGGCCGGAAACAATAACAAACCCAAAAACAGAATAGTGGGCCGGTTCGGGGCGCACCCACACAGCCCGGGGGCAGTTTCAAAACTGATTGTTGTATAATGGAGTCACGAAATTTGGGGCGCCCCGTGATGGCCCGGGCACGACGGCTTGATTGGAGTGGTACACAAGTTTGGCAGTGCTTGAGGGGGGGGGGGGGGCAGATGATCATGACTTTGTAATAGAGATGAAGAAGAGGTATATGATTGTAATTTTGTAATTTTTAGAATATTTATCATTAAATTGATACTGACATGCTAATTTTGAGCAATCTTGACTCTTAATTTGGTAACAATTTTGAGTAAAAAAGATATTTAAAATTATTTTGTGGGTGCATTGAGGAGTTGGGGTGATTTATGATGATTTCGATGCTTGAACCTATTTTCTGTAAAGTAGTATTAAAAAACAGAGTTTTTGTTTACATAAAGTAGTCGGTTGGGTGATGAATGCACCATGATTACACGTAAAATTTATTTTATTGGTTTGGTTAAGTATTACGAATTGCCTCGAATACCGTTTGTAAGGTTCATCAATTATAGGAAAGCTACTTTGATAAAGTAGCGAAATTAGCGATTTGATTAGAAATTTAGCAAAAGTTAGCTAAAAAAACGCTTGTAATACGTAACATAACAAAAGTATTGCTAGTAATCTCTTCATCAAGTTGTTTCCATTCCTTAATTTTTCTAACATGACGTTATGTAGTTTAAAGCCTTTAAAATTATCTAGCTGTAACCCAACTGACATTTTATTCCGTACAGCAAGACTCTGCTTTGGAGTATTGGCCGCCCGGCAACTTAAAAAACCGACTTTCCCGCGACCCCTATTACGTGATTCCAAAAATAGAAACCAGCGCTGTTAAACTAATCGATTTATAAACAAAACTGGACCCCCTAATGATACCCATATCAAGCCCACTATTTATCCTGCCGTCGGGATGATTTAGCGCCCGTAGGTTGGTACTATCTTTACTGTTTACACGGAGGTTGTCACCACTGCAGTAAACCATCGCCGAGTCCACTACAACTTGTCGCCGATGTTTTATTACCCCTTCTCGGTTTCATTTACATATTTTTCAGGACATCCGCCAAATGGCGTTTTCCGGTTTTAAGGAAACGCAAGATGCATGGATATGGGAATAATCTTATATGAAAGTTTGAAAGAATAAAGTTTGCTTCTTTACTAGCTTTCTAGGTAGGACTTTCGTATTAGTCGGATTACCTTTTTCCCTATAAGGTACAACCATCAATATGGGTGGTACAACTTGAAATTTAGATGTCCTCTACCTGTTCTAAAGACAGTTTAGTATTCAGTTGCTCATTTTAAACTGCAATACGGAATCACATGTTGGGAAAGAACATTTGTTTCCTCTGTTAGTCTTATAGTTTTACAGGAAAAAATTATTCGACTTATGATGGGTGTTAGGCAGACCACGGAATCATTTTCAATCTATGCGGTCCTAAAGATTTTACGTCGTCGTTACTTTTGAAAGGTCCGATGCTATCCCGTTTTATATGGTAATTTTAATTACAAGTAATCCATAATTAGTTTATTTATTCCTGCGGCAGACGCTACTTACAATAATAGCTTATCTCCAAAACGGATAAATTCCTTTCAATACAATTTTCAAGCCAATACAAAAACCAAGTTTTCAGTGTGAATACTACAACATCGATGATAACAGGAATGATAAAATAATGAATAATATGATTTTTCAAATTTTCTAAACTCAATCACCAATCTCGTAATAGTATATTTCATTATAAGGACCTAAAGTGACGCTTTTCGTACAAGGTCAAGTTTTACAACCGAGGCTGTAAGCCGAGGTTGAAAAATGACTGAGTAACGAAAAGCAGCTTTAGGTCCGTGTGATGAACTATATTTTTCGTTATATTGCTCAATACAATAAGTAAACTACTTAAGAAAACCAAAATGTTACAGCTTTTATACCTTTAAAGATGCCTTCAAAAGATGCCAACGTCTTGTTCTTGCTATTTGAAGCAATCAGCTGATTGTCTGTTTCATTTGTGTTAGGGTAGACTGACAACAATGAACAACTATCGACGTATCGAACGCATGTAATAATCGATTGGTGAAATGAGCGAGTTTCACAAATTGATTAAACTGACAACAATGAATGTTTCGATAATAACGATGAATGTTTCGATTATTTGTAATCGAATGAATATTGTTCGATTATTACGACGTACTCGGCACTTTTTGACTTTTATAATCCTAGGAATTAAAAGCTGATGTACTCGATACCAGCGGACTCTTTATAGTCCTAGGACTATAAAAGTCAAAAAGTGCCGAGTACGTCGTAATAATCGAACAAAATTCATTCGATTACAAATAATCGAAAAATTCATCGTTATTATCAAAACATTCATTGTTGTCAGTTTAATCAATTTGTGAAACTCGCTCATTTCACCAATCGATTATTACATGCGTTCGATACGTCGATAGTTGTTCATTGTTGTCAGTCTACCCTAACACAAATGAAACAGACTATCAGCTAATTGCTTCAAATAGCAAGAACAAGACGGTGGCATCTTTTGAAGGCATCTTTGAAGGTAAACAAGCTGTAACATTTTGGTTTTCTAAGTAGTTTACGTATTGTATTGAGCAATATAACAAAAAAAATAGTCCGTTCATCACACGGACCTAAAGTTGCTTTTCGTTACTCGGTCATTTTTCAACCTCGGCTTACAGCCTCGGTTGTAAAACTTGACCTTGTACGAAAAGCGTCACTTTAGGTCCTTGTAATGAAATATACTATTATACAGTATATTTATTTCAAGCCTATTTTACTCGACGAATAAACTTTTTAACACTATTAAACAACAAACAGTTTATTACCCGTGGTTATTTTCAAATTCAACCAGAACAGAGCAGGTTCCAAAAATAACAAAATACCCCCGTTGCAGCAGACCTGCATACTAAGCGAATTTCAAGTGCAAAACAACATATTTCAATCCAACATAGCGAGATTTGACGTATTTTTGTAAGCTCCATAAGAATAACATGGGGAATGAGTATGCAGGTTTGTTGCTACAGGTATGTTTAAACTGGTTGGTTTTAATTCAATATTTAGTAGATTTGAACTAGAAGAAGCCATATACCAAGTTTTATCAAGATATGTTGAGAAATAAGCGAGATACAGAATTTTACTTATTTCCCATAAGGTTAACATTGAGACAACGTACTGTGTTTACCATTTTCAATATCTCGGTAACCAGTGGACATAGAGCAGTGATTCAAAATACTAAATTGTTTGTTTTTTCGAGCTGAATTCAATGGTGCTAACAAAAATTGGATCATTTTTATTTTTCTATGTGAAAACCCCAAAAAGCCCATTTTTGGGGGGGTTTATCCCCCTTTACCCCCCCTTCCAATGGTCCGATCGGGCTGGTTTTCGAACTCATCCGAATAATTAATACTTTACACACCTGTGCCAAATTTCATTCCGATCGGACCATTTTTGCGGGCTCTATCGTGCTTACAGACACATATATATATATATAGATATATATATATATATAGATATATATATATCTACAAATTTGAACGAATGGTGTTTTTGGTATCTGGGGGCACCAAAATGAAAAGTTATGATGGTCCCGCACTTAAGTCTTACCATGAGACCTACGGTAATAGCTTCTTCCCTATAGGGGAAATTCGCTAAAAAATTGTATCAAATACAGCCTTGTTATCGTAACCTACTATCTTATTACAAAACAGAGTAAACTTCGATTATGAAAGTTTTCCGAGTAAAAAATGTAAATCAAAAGAGTCTGACAGATGAGTCCCACGGATCAAAATGTGGCATCGATCTATTATACAAGAGCTTGGGAGATCATAATGCCCTCTTATGCATACAGGAAGTAAACAAGTCCAGTTCAAAGTAACCGACTGCAGCGGCTGTTTGCATAAAAGAAAAAACGTTCGACGTACTACAAAAAACGTTCTACATACTACAGTTTTAAACGTATCGATGTCGTCAAGAGATTTTTGTAGTTTTTAAAGATTCTCTAAGCAAGCACACCATCTTTAACAGTTCATACGAGAGGTCTGTTGGGTAAAAAAATAAATAAATGTATATCAAAGTATCTTTAAATTAGTTTAAACTAGTGGATCCGAGCGCACGGAATCGTGCGCTACTCTAGCAGAGCGATAATTCAAATGGCGACAAATTTAAAACACAATCATACTAACACGATCCGTCTTGAGGGTTATGTTTACACAAATTAAAAAATAACAGCAATTAAATTATCCAGCTGATCAAAATGTAAACAATTATGTTCTTCATAAGGATAACATGGGAACTTTAAAAGCCAATGGGGCAGAGCCCAAGGGACTTTTTCAAAAATGTAAGGCCAGTTTGCAAATCTACGCGACACGCTCTTTCCAATGAGCCGTCAATGATCAAAATCGGTTAAGAAATGACGGAGGAGTTCATAAGACAAATTTCGTGTTGGCGTATTAATTATATAAATTATATAGATTCGAAAGATTAGAAAATTTCTGACATAAAATGGTCTTTACTTGTCAGAAATTAAAGGTAATTCCAATCGCATTAACAATGTCACGAGTATCTTCAACAGAGGCTCCGAATTTCCCAAAAAGATTTCTCCCAGCTTTTTTCCAAGGCCATAATTCAATCCGTATAAGAGAAAGCGCCACAACATATAGTGGAATTTCTAATTTTTATCTACACCCACAAACGCGGGATTATGGGTACTTAAACAGATTACCGGATGGGGCACTCAGGCGGGATTCGAACCCGGCAACAAATGCTGTTTCTAGACAGTTATGAACAACTTTCTTGTTTAAGAAGATTTACAACTTCGCACAAAACCTCAAGCTCCGGTTGGAAGTTATCTCCGCGATCGCCGAGTATGCGCTAATGGGCGACCGTCAGCGAAGCTCGTTGTCCCCTCTCGGACTCGAAGACCCACCGGTAAATGGCCCTCTAAAAGCCTTATCTGTTCGCACCCAATGCACAATTGAGCCGTTAAATCAACCCCTAATGATGGGCTTTAGCTTTATGAAGCCCCCAGTGCGTAAATCGCCGCGTAATTGAATCGAGATACGGAGTTTTCGGCGCGCAAAAACCGACCGCACAATGGCCCAATTTAGCAGGTTTGACGCGATTGTATACATCGATCGTTTCGCAGGGACGATTGCGGGCTAAGTGACCGTATTTATGTGCGCTTTGTGGTTGATTCGGGAGTTTTTGTCATCGGTGAAGTGTGATTCTTCAGGTCAACATGTGGAATCGAGCCAGAGAATTTAGTTTTTATTGAGAGCGGCAGAAAAAAGGGTTGCTTTGGTTTTTAAAACAAACTCTCGATGTGGATCAGATTTTTTTCAAATGAGTCCAATACCCTGGCGTTTTTTTTAATCGCCGCGATTCTAAATATCATTAACGTAGCTTTGAATTGTATGAAAGACCTAAGTTAAAAATAAGTTTAACGTAAATTTAGATTGTTATGTATGTTTTTCAGCTTTAATATTTAATAGAATGTATTTGAACATGTTTAAAGTCAGATTGGATCTACGAGCATTCTTCTTAAGATTTTTACATGCTTTATTCATTTTTTACTGTCTCAAACACCAAAATCATTTATACAAATGGCATCACCTCAAACAACTACCATGAATAGAAGACGTGCCTCCCCATAAAACTAGCCCCCCCCCCTTCAAATTGAGCTAGTAGAAAGTTATCAGTCTAACCCCACCACGAAACCCACCATCATAACTGTTCTTTGAAAGCTCTATTTACCACATGTACAAAAACCGTGGCTCGATGGAGATTGGTCAATCGAACACAGCCAAGGCTGTCGGTGTCTAATGTGACTTTAATAACACACCTTTGCTCCGGTTCAGGAAACTACGCCGACATTGACATTTGGCGGCAATTCGTGGTGAGACCATCGACCCGAGGTCGTAGGGATTTGCAATGTGGAAGAAGATATCAAGCCAACGGTAGGTCAAGGCCGCATATTTGCAAAAACGCTATTCGGTTTTTAGGTTCGATTGTGGAAGAAGATCATGCCGACGGTAGGTCAAGGTCCTTTGAAACAACGCAATCCTGATTTGACGTTCGATTATGCGGGTTTCCGGATTTTCGGATCGGTCAAGGCTCGCCAATAAATGAGGTTGTTTATGTATTACCGTAATTACAGACGAGACTGTTATCCCCGAGGTCTTCATTCACATTTGTCTGAAGAAAGGTCGACAGCGATAAATTTAATGGATGAATTGCTGTTGCTTTTCCCATGTATAAGATTTATCACGACTTTAAACGTCTTGTAACCGCTAAGCAATTGTAGGACATGATTAACACGGCACATTTAAAAGCTACTTTGTGTTTGAATCGTTTACAATATTCATTCACTTGAGTTTATAAAATGTTTGTTATTAGTTTTGTTATTAAATGTTATTACTAAATTTAAACTTTGTAATTATTTTTTTCATTTAGTTTGTGAGTGTATAAATTCAGTTAAGCGTTACGTTTTACGGTATAAGTTGTACTCCCTGGACCTAACAGAAATGTTTAGAAAATCTATATCATTATAAGATAAGTAAGTGTAGCGGAATTTCTTTGATAGACCATCCAAAAACTCTAACTGCAAGACACCAACTATGAATGGACCACCAACAAACACCACGAATTAAAATAGGCTTTTCACGAGTTTAAATATTACAATTAGTTAGCTTATAGCTCTGAACTAAGGAAAGCCGATAATTCTGTAGTTTTACCGAAGAGAAATATTGCAACATTCACATAACCAACACCTCGATAAAAGTCAACAGCAGCTGAGCAATTATCTGTTTCCGCTCTTTTGGCCGACAGGTATTGCTGCCGGAATGCAGAACGTTTCCACACAACGTTGTCGCTAGCGGCGGCGACCTGTGATTGAGTACTGCGGCCCGAGTATGTGCACATGTGCACAGATCACATTACATTTGATATTTCTACCCGTATCTATGATTTAATGCTGTAATTAACATTTAATTTTCAAAAGATATTATGGCAAGTTCTTAAAACAGTTGCAATTTCAACTGAAGAATTTCCAGTTATGTAAACGGCTCATGCAGATTTAAATATCTGAGTTTTCCGGAATGAACTAAGATTATATACAGTAAATCTATTAAAATTAAAAATTTTATCCTAACTTTAGTAAAAAATACAATGTTAGAATTAAGTTAGTTAATGAAATTGATCATTATAGCCAATGATAGTTTTAAGGAAGACACCTCTATTCATTTATGTATGCTGTTTGATATGATGGTTTCGAATTTGGAAAAATATAAGGCTACTATTTTCAAATACGGCGGACAACTAAAAAATTCATTTAAAAAAAATCGTTTTTGAGTTTTTAGATTTTACAGATTTTTCTTAGAGACGTAAATATTTAATGATCTTCCTGAAAACAACAGCTACTGAGTTATGGACAGATTAAAGTTAAATTTTCTCTTTTACATATAGTAATTGGCAAAGCTTGGTAGCATTTAATTTGTTTCGAGTCCGCATGTATTTCTTAGGGGGAAACTACACTTTAACTACCCAGATTTCCTGAACTGTTGGTTTAGAGAAAAAATTCCCAATGACAAAGTGAACTGAATAAACCTGTAGGATCCAAAAACACCAGTAGCTATGAGTCAGATTTTATGATTAAAATCCCCACTTTAGGTGGGACTCCCCGCATAAAATTAGATCTAGTTCCAATTACTGTATTACCAATAACTACAAATTTACAATTCACAATTTTACAAATCTGCTTGTATCTAAGAATTTATATTGATTTTCTCCGAATTTTCATCATCTACGATTTAAACATAGCGTCTTGGTTTGGTAAGGAAGAGTCAAACTGTGCATTAATATCAATACATTACAACAGTACAATTAGTCAAAACAGTCTTTTACCGTCATAAAATTAAACTTTTAACACTCCAGCATACTATACCACCAGAAATTTTAAGCCTGTCTTCATGAATCTAACTATGTTGAACACCTTCGTGAATCGGAGCCACTTGATACCTATATCAAGATATCCGATCGAAATACCAGAGTCACGAGATAAATGAATCAGTAAGACATCATTACGTCATTAATCTACCAACTGGCTCTGATACAGCTACCAAATCACATAAGTACCAGCGAAATGTGATCACTACATCAGGGGGCAGCTTGATCTATCTACCAGTTCAACCTGATAAAAATACCAGAGCGACTTGATTAATCTACTGGATATCAATCTACCAGTGCCTCTTGGTAAATCTACCAGGACAACTCCACGAAAGTATCGGTGAAAACTCGGAGCAACTGGACTAAACGCCGACGCCAACATAGTACTTACTTGTTACTTGTTGTTTCCGTTCATAAACTCAGCAGAGCGGTGATCAGGTCAATTGGTACCAACTCTCACAGCCATCAGGTAGGGTAGGTGAATTTGTGGGGTTGCAGTCGGGTCTACAACTCTTCATGTGCTCAATGATACTATCCACGTCGTAAAAATTATGGTTTAGGAGATACCTCCTCAGGTTGGCTTTTGAACTTATTGTTTTATTTGATTCCCTTGATAATGTGGGTAAATTTTGGAAAAAAACTTTAAACCGGGAAACAGAGATTTTTTCTTAAAAAGAGACAGCTGTGACTTTCAGCATATACCTATCTCTATGCTTGAAGTAAGTATACAGTAGAGTTCTCAAATACAGTTGTAAAGTTGTTTAAATGCCATGAAGTTGAAGTCAATTTGTTTTGAATTCACAATTACGTTTGTTGTGAAGACGCTGCCAAATTGTTGTGAATGTGCAACGAATTGTAGTGAAGTTTCAGTGAAGTTGCAATGAAGTTGCAGGACATGTAAACTATGGAGAAAGCGCCACGCGCGGCGGCCGCCGCAATTAGCAACTCATTCGTCGTTTTTGCAGCTTGTTTTGCCGGTTTATGACCTGACAGTTCCCGCAATTATTTGCTATTACGGTTATATCACCGCCCTGCCCGCCAGCTTGTCCCCGCCGGTGTGGCATTTCGCCCGCTAAAGGAACAAGAAGAAAAACCGCGAGTGACATTTTCGGGAAAGTGTTACGAAATAAATGCCGACGTGAAAAAAGAATTTTTTTCCGGGAACAGATAGTTGATAAAATGTAATATTGGTATGCAATTTAAATCTTAGTACCAAGTGGATCGAGCATTGCTCAGTGTTATTTCATGTTTACCAGTTCATCCAATTAGCCTACTATAAATATTTCTATGTCATAAAATTGATAAATAGAAACCTTTTTTATTGCTCCATGAACTCTTCGTTCCACTCGCTGTATTTTTCCTTGATGGCTGTAGATTCCAAACAGCTGTTATGATTATTTCATTTGTTTACACTTTCCTTGATTATTTCGTTGCTATCATGGCAACTCATAAGTCGAAGTTAAAATTTTACAACTTTACAATTCGCTTTATTAGTTATTACTTGGCAAGAGAAAATCTATTCTCTTGCCAAGTAATCTGCATAAAACACGTTTTTTGAAACATAAATTACTTATTTCCAGACTTTGAAGGAAACCCTCGGAGCCGTTATTGAGATAATTGTGCAAGCAAGCAAGCAAACATACACGCAAGATAACATTACTCATATAATTGTATGGGATTGCCGCCGCCCTTTAATAATTGTTTAAAGTCAACTCAAAACAATACTTGTTAAAACAAACCATTAAACATATTTATAAACTCAAAATCAACAAAACTTTGAATTTTAATTTGGTTGAAACTTCTTCAATACTCGCCAATAAACTACTTATGGCAAGTTACTTTGGTTCAAAGAGATGAAAATACAATAGTGATTTTCAAGTTGCTTACATATTTTATTAGGGGTTCAAAACATCACATGATACCGCAAGGACTTAAACTGCTTTCGCTATGGGTTGGGAGTTAATCCATTACTTGCTAAAGAGTCGTTTACTTTTTTCTTTTCAAATACATGATAATATGTAAAAATCAGAAGAGCTAATATATTTCCAATTATTTCATACATGCCTTCGAATACCCCAAAGTACAAAGCCGCGCCGCGCCGCGACTACCTCACCAGCGACAACCGTTAAAACAACGAGTTAAAAATAGGTCGTAAAAAGCAGACATGAAAGTAGTGTTTGGAACGTGCCGGGAGAAACTGACGACCACAATTATAAGTAATGTTTAATATCAACTACCCGTGCGGGAATGCGCCGCGCCGCAGCCACCGAGCTCTATGTTACAACTGGAGCCACTACTCTCTGACCAGACGTTTGTGAAAAGCGAACCGTCAAGATGGCCGCCCAAACTAGCTATTTTTGTTAGTTACATTGCTATTGGGTGGACTTTTAATAAGACAATGGTTATGGTTTTAAATAATGACTAAATTAACATAGATTTATGAGTCATTTTGACTTTGAATTTTGGCAGCGTCCACCGAACAGCAATGTGCCCACCATAACCATTATACATCGGTGACATCGGTAGCATTGACTTTGAATCTGGAGCAGACCTTCCATTGTATTATCAAATGAACACATTTGACTTAGTCAAATGTGTCAAAATCAAGGTGCGCCGGCTTTGACGAAGTCATTGGTGCCGGCATTGACTTTACCGGTGTCTTTGAGTGACCCAGGATTAAAAGAGCTCCAGTTATAGTGAATCACCAACAGAGTGTGCTGATGTCACTTATCAGTTAAGGTATCAACAGGAGGTAATATAACAGTTAGTGACACAGACAAGAAACAATAGTCAATTAGTTATTGATCTATGAAATGTAGAATACAAAATTTAAAGCAAGTAGGTAAAATAAGGGGTTGACAGAAGCACCCTCTGTTAGTAATTAATCAAACTTTGATTACTTTAAATTCTGGGTCACCCAAAACTAGCTACAGCTGGGCCATAAGAATGGAAGGTCTATTAATTATTCAAAGTCAAAGTCAGTAGGCTTTTTAGACACGCAGGGGTGACTCCAGGTGTTCTTTGGGTACAACATAAAGCTCAATGGACGCGGTGGCAACGGTGTATGCGGGTTGAAAAACTGCCATCTTGAAGGAAATTGCAAACCTCGCCCAACAACCAGGATGTAAAACAGGAGAGTAAGTAAACGTAATAATTATGGTGACTCATTTGTATTTTTGGATTAAACATTTGACTTAGTAACGATGACATTCCCTTAATCGAAATTTGAATTCTACTCTTGGACTGAGAGGTTTTAATATTAGCCTACTTCTGAACATACTGCACCTCGCTTTTTCACCTGATTGATTCAGGAATATGATCTGAGTGGCAGCTGAGACCTTGAAGTTTGTTTAGAAACTGAACAATAAAAATTCGAAGTTAAAAATAATTATGCATTTTTAAGTTGAGTCTGTGTATGGACACAACGATTTATTTTAAGTGCAACTAATCTTTCTCAAAGCAAAATAAATATGCCTATCAACCTGGGTGGTATATTGGTGGTTTTAGCGACTTTCAAATCTTGCAATGATTAAAAATGAAGTTCTAATTTTCACTGCGAAATAGTGGTTTGTCCAAGCAAGAGAGCTAGCTCATAAATACCCATACATTGAATCAATATGCAAATATATTGTTTATTTTGAGTGTGTAATTTTACGAATATAGGAATCCAAATTATTCAAAATTCAAGGAAAAGGACAAAAATAATTTTTATACATCTTTCATATCCGTGAAAAAAATCAAACGTTGTTTCTATCACCAACAAAATTTAATTTAATGTTGTGGGAGCTAAACCATTGCCAAAACGGTATGCAACAATTCATGAATTTATACTTCCAAATGTGAGTAAATTAAAGTCAACCATGTTATAGGAAAGCAATAAATAACTATATTCTCTCCTTATCACAAAACGACTCGGTCAATAATTTATGCCGTAACATCGACGCTGTCCGTCGGGTTTTTGCAGGTTTCGGCTCCTTTTAATGAGCACCCAGTCACGATTTGATTATTTCTGGAAAGAATTTGTTGGGAAACTAATTCCGAGTGGTAATCTTTGGATACAGGATTTTAATTTGATCGAATCAACACTTCTAATTTCATACTAAAAAATCCGTTTTAAACGTGAGCATGTAAGGGTAAGAAGTAGATTATTTTACAGTTATTCATTTGGAACTGGAAATGAAGTGACTGTAAATTAAGGCTCTTATTAAAGTTGTTTATAACTTAGTGTATAATAGTTTATGAATTGGGTACGGTTGGCATTTAAGAAAGGATAAACATAATTGGGTTTCAGAATCAAACAATACAGAATGTAGCAGAATTGGATTAATATTTCCTCACAAATTGTTTGCGATATTTAATTAATTATATTGTAGAAGTTCTTACACATACCGACAACAGTGTTTTCATATGAAGTGATAGTTTAATCGAAGTCGAGTGACAGCGTTCATTGCGTAATAAAAGAAGGTAATTACCAATTAACTTCATTGAAATAACGTGTATTTACCTGCTCTAAAATGTAATATTTCAATATTTTTCAATATAAATTAATTTGATACAAAAATTGAGAGCTTGCTTTCAAGATCACTGCATTAACATTACAAGAGAAAACTTAGGAAATAAAACCATTATTTAGATAAGGAACGTACTTTGGATGGACCTACGGAATGCGTTGGAGGTTGAGATATAAAGAAGAAAACCAGTCGTTAATTTTGCACGTGGCCGCCTTAGCCTCAAAACAAGAAACTGGAATATCTCCTAAGCACATTAATATCCGTAGGCCCTACCCTGGGCGATAGTGGACCTACCTGACTCCAAATTGTCCTGCGAACACTTACTAATGGAGGCGAAGTTGTAGGTTTCGGGATCGTATGTTGTGAAATGTAATTATGATATTTCCCAAGAGAAAGTTTGGAACCTATAAAGGATTTTTTTGGTTTTTCTCTTTTTTTCATTGGTGTAGCCTCTTAATCGAATAGTTATAGGGTTTATCGTGTATTTTTCCGTATTTTTTAGGAGTTTTAGATAGATTTCGTGAAAATTACCCAAGCCCTTTTTGTATATGCTCCACACACAATAGATATATTAGATATATTACCGGTACATGAAATGGCGACCTATCCAGGTAGGTATTTTAAGCCAAGTATGGATGACAGATGAGTAAAGGATTATTGTGGCGCGATCTTGTAGTCTTACTAATGCCGACATGTTCCTTAGAGAGGACCGTAAATTAATAGCCCAACAGCCAATGGCAACTAAGGGACCTACATTTTAACGTGGAATCCGAACCACAATTTTGCCTGGTTTACATTTTACGAAATGGTCTAATTATGAGGACGGGCTTGGGAAGGTAGTATTCAATAGTGCGGACGTTAATCCCCACTAGGGAACACCGCTTCCAAAAGCCAACGCTCATAACTATCCACAGTTCGTGACCTCCAAGTAGCTGGATTACAGGACACGCCACCGTCCAAGTCAGAGAGACTGAAATTCCAATTAAAATTTCTTATTTTCTGACAGTTAGAAAACCACTGATAGTGCAATAGGCCGAGGCTGAATTTGCGCCTCCTTTTCCAACATAGCGAAATTATTCATTATTTTATAAACCTTACAGTAAATTCATTTCTTTTAAATTTCTTCTCTGTTGTTTAGGGGCCTTCCGACTCCCTGAGCTACCTTGTGCACACAATAATTAAACATTGCAAGACTAATTGGCATATCTCAACGCCTGTCAGTTGAGGAAAATGCAACAGTGTGCATCAGTGTTATTGACCTGTGAGTGACCACTCAATTTGAGCGACTGCCAACCCAGCCGCAGTGGAAACCTAATTAAAGTTCAATAAACCAGAAAGTTACGTGACCCGCTCGCGGCTGCCGTTTACCCAAAAGGTAAAACTTGTTTTACTTGCTAAAATCACCTTTTCTTGTAGCTATGTAATATACCAGATTAAGGGAGTGAGTCTCAGGCCAGATTAAGGTAGTAAGCTGCATACGAGATGGGGTAGTGAGTTGAAATTTAACGTGAAAATAATTACATCGAAGTGTTTAAAAAGAAGTAATTATCACCGACTCGGATACACTATTAGGCAAAGTTATTAGAGACGTTAGTTTAGTTAAAGTCTGCCTATAAAAAATAAAATAAAAAAACCAATTAACCTGAAAATTTTAATGAATTTAAGTAATTTATGTGGTCAATACATTGGTCCGGTCTTTTCGCCTTTTTTATTGTCAAGGACCCATAACGCGAAATGAGAAGGTGGGATGGTGTACCCACACATAGATACGTTTTGTTATCGTTCAACTCGATAAATTTGGTGTTTATTTAGTTTATTTTGATTTGTTTTGTCAACTTATACATCATTTTCATTGATACAAAAAATATTACACATAATTCAATATTACAAATTCTACTAAAAACATTCTGTAAGTAGGGACGCAAACCGAATGCATCAGGTTCGGGTGACATTAGTAAAGGACGTTTCAAATGACATGGCCCAGAATGCCCATAAAAAAACCAATGCTAATTTTATCAACGAGCTTACGGGCCACGTTATTCGATCTGTCCTGAATCGCACATTTAGGCTTACTATGTATTTTCAGAGCCAACCCCGGACACCAAAAGAAAAGGGGGGAGAAGAGGAGGACAAGGGAAATGAAATGAAATGGCGTGGTAAAGTTTGGTCCGGTGTAATTCTCGGCAGACGGGCTTCTCTGCTTCCGTTTTTTGTGGGACATTATCGTTTCTTGAATACTGACTGGCTAAAAAAACAACTATGTATACCTTGTGACCAAGCAGAAAACGCAGTTGAGCAGTTGTCACGCTATGAATTAGCCCGTCGCCGGCCGAGACCCTTTGAATGTGACACCTGGTAAAACCATAAAATATCTCTTCGTTTCGTTTAAAATTTATTTTCTTTTGTGTGAACTTTCTTAATAACTGGTCAAACCTAATTACCAATTCATTTATTTCGGGCGTTTTCCTCTTTTTTCACGCAAGCTACCTAAAAACCCCCAGACAAAATTCAACCGTGGACGTTTCTCGGGCGCAAGCCCGAAACCCGGACTGTCCGGGGAAATCCCTGACGTCTGTTAAGCCTGTCACATGATCTCCCAGGTTTCTCCTGCACAGCTGGGGACGCAGCTGGAAGCGTGTACGGCGCGACGATCCCGGTGTAATCCTAGCGTTAAGGCACGTAGCGGAACTGCACGGCGAGCCGGATGTGACCTTGAAGATGCGCTCTGGTTCCCGCCGCCCCCGCCAGGCGCGCCCACGTCGCTGGTCCCGCGGGCCGGATCGAGCTCGCCCCGGGCCACGGCCCACGACAACAATGAATAATATATTGGCCATTCAACAAAACCCCGCTCTAGTCGTGAATTGGTAAATATTTATGCACCCCCGAGGCTATTGCGTTCTTTGTCAAGTCGGCCGGTCGGACGGTCGGACGGTGTGTTTGAAAATATTCTGGATGAATAGTTTAAGGCGGGTGTGTTTGTTTATAATAGGTCTCCGAGGTGGTGTTTTGTTTAAATACGCTTCTTTAGTCTGTTTTTAATATGAAAATGTGTTTTTCAGGTGGGGAGAACCTTTGATTCTAATGAAGATCGGTTATGGAGCGTAAGTATTAATGCATGTTTAAAATTTTTAATTTTAGTTCATCGATCAACATATGGTAAAAATTTAATTTGAATAAAGTTTTTTTTGGAATTGAAAATTCTTGTCATTTTTTCTGTTTTTCAACCACTGCAGACTTAAGAATCTGAGTGCAATTTAATGTAGAGTCAGAGGACATGCACCATACTGTACTGTACTTTCTGAGACCTGTTCTACTCATTGACCTATTCCAATGTATTTTAGAAATCTATAGCAGCGAAGGATTTGTAATTTAATTTGATTATTTATTTTGAATTTTTCCCTCCTCTAGTGTTCAACTACACTACGTTTCGGGAAGTAAGACCCTGTAACAATTGATTAGAAATAACATATTACATCTTTGTGTTGAAATATTTTTATACGATTTTACGTATATATAAAAACCAGACTTATTTGTTTAATTTTGCGGGGATTTACATAAAACACAAACTCAAAGTAGCCCGACATACTTGCACCACTGACAGCGACACTGTGACACGCCGGATGGCGGTAGTCACAGCAATGTCCACATCACACAACCTGCTACTTGCTACCGGCGGCCGCCACCTTGCGCAACGGAGATTAACGCCATTACCGCGCGGCTGCGCCACATTCGGCGCCGATTACCCCAAATCGGCCCCGGTAATTTATGTCTTATTTACAATATCAGTACATCTCGGCTGCTCTGTGCCCCGCAGCATTTTTGGTCAGCTGTTCTGTTCTCTCTTTTTTTTCTCTGTACCAGACGTAGATTTATGGAGTGCTCCAACGACAGGTTCTTAGTTATTTAATTGACTTTCCGCGCCTATTTGGGTCCGTTACGAAAATCTACTAGACAAACCAGTCCGAGTGACTAGGTGGGCTGGAGAACTGAAGTCTGCTCGAGTTTGATTTATTCGGGTTGATTTGTATAATTATGTAAACTTTGTGTGTAACGGATTAGGGCTCGGGGTTACAGTGTAATTTGACGCAATTAGGATTATGATATTCAATTAGAAGATTCGGTTTGTGATTTAGAGTAAATATGGCCTCGCTTCCCAAAAAGGGCAGGGATTGGAGCTACTCTTTTACTTTTTAGTGCGTAATTCAGATTTCAATTAATTTTTTACTAATATTTTTACTAATCATGCATTAATGAATGAATGAATCAATCAATTTCTTATTCATAGCGTATACTAAAATATACAATTGAATAGTGTCTTATTCTATCATAAAGGTTTATTTAATAGATGCTCAACAAAAGGCTGTTATATAGATTATAAACAGTTTAGTTTAATGAAACTTATGTCTCTCCATGTGTTAAGGTAGATTAAGTGTAGGAAAGGGCCATATGTCCCTAACCTTGCCTGGCTAAATAAATAATTTTTGATTTTATTTCATTTCAAAAGGCTACATAAAGTTGAATAGTAAAGTAAAGATAAATACTGGTCAGGTGTGTAAAAAAGAGTCTAATAAAATGAAAATGCCTATTTTTTAACCATAAGCTAATAATATATCCAAGAGGAGGTGGTAAAAAACTTATCCCAAGAATGCAAGGATTTTTTCTATTAAAAAGCTTTTAAGTTTAGATTTGAACTTTTTCAAGTTTTCTTCATCTTTAATATTACAAGGTAAATGTTAACCCCCTTCCGGTGGTCCTCTCGGACTTGTTTATGAACTCGTCCGAGTGATTACCACTTTACACGGCTGTTCCGAATTTCATTAATATCGGACCATATTTACGGCCGCTATCTTGCCATCAGACACATATACATATAATTCAAACGATGGGTGGTTTTTTTTTGCTTTTGGGGGTCCCAAAACGAAAAGTTATCATGATCTCGCGCTTCGGTCTTAGCATTAGACCTACGATAATAACTTATGCCTTTTCGGAAATTCGCTAAATTGAGACGAAACTAATGAATGAAAGCATTTCCCACAGTTTGGGAACTGGCCTTTTTCACAAGTGCCACATAATTATTGCCGGCCTTAAAAGGGTTAAAAGTCCCGAACAGATGAACTGTGTGACTAAACGTTATTATTGCAATTTAACAGCTGAAGATGCTCTTTTTCACATAGCATCATCATTTATCCTTAGTTCAAAATAAGTTAAAGTAGTTGGTACAGATAGTTTTGCCAAGGTTTCCTGCCAAGCGTACACAACGGACAAACAGCCGATAGCCTAGGGTGCAGTAACCTGTCTTAATAAATATTCTACAGCATTCTGTTTCAAGCTGAAGCACAACATTCGAAACAATTTATGACTCCTAAACGTTCCAAAGAAAGTCTTGTGCTGTAAAAATCTTTATAGCATAGACCAGTGGAGATCAAATGTCAATCTAGGGCACCCGGTGCTCCCTTCTTAACTGAAACAGCTTATTTGCCTCATAACTCAATTCCAAGTTACATAGTTGGGTTGCTATGTATCAATTTGCCCTAACCCAATAGGTTTTCGCGGTTTGTCCCGGAGCTTCTGTGGTTGTTGGCTTCGGGCAGTTGGGAATGTTCCGGTACTATCGGTATTTATAGGTATCGATATTTTAGATCCGATACATGTGGTATCGTTATCGAACGTTCCGATATTTTACTATTATCGCATTGTGATTCGGTTTGGATATTACTACCAAACGATTATAAAATATTTAAATGTCATTATTTACGAAATCAACTTACTTTTCGACAAATGTATGTTTAAAAACTTAAATAGAATATTTCTGGTAGTTAATATTGAAATATATACTTCAATGTTGAGCAGTAAACGTCCAAGTCAATTATTAGGGCGATTAAAACTTAGAGAATTAACTTAATCGGATATAAAACGAATCAAAATCGTATCCAATAGTATATTACGTTACTAGGCCGGAAAGTACTTTTTTACCGGACGAGTATGATATAGATCCCACGCGAGCGGAAGCGAGTGCGGGATTTTCATACGACTACGGTAAGACTTACGGTCCGTGAAACGCACGATACTTTTCATCATACTACTCTGAAATAACATGCTTTCAATCATAACGTAGCCCTTGCATTGACTAATACGTTTCTCACTTTTTCAAACCTAACTTATAATAAACAAAACAAACATTTGCTTCTGCTGCCACTACATTTTAAAAAAAAAGTAACTATAAAACACGCATTAAACGTCGGTTTGCTGCAAATCAGCCGATAGTTTATTTCCGTTTCCTGTAATCGCAGTCCGGAAAAATCTTACGGCCTAGGCTGGAAAGTTTATTTCTGGACTGGTGTGGTAATGGGTACTTTTCAAGCGAAGAAAAAGGAATAGAAAACATTTATTTCTGTGTCAGTATGATGAAACAACATTTATGGGAAGCAGTGCTATCTTAATTTAATACTCATTTTAAACTGGATTAAACTCTTTTCTTCAAATCTGTGCCGATATTACTGTTCCGATACGAATAAAACTGAAGGAATATAGATTAATAAAGAAATAGAAAAAGAAAAAGTAAAACGTAAGCAAACCCTAGTGCAAAATGGGTGCGGAGAAAAGAAGAGGTAAATTAAAAAAATTAAATCTTTCGATACGATATCGATATCAAGTATCGAAAGAGTTGTATCGAAACGTCCGGTGGCGCTGTGGCGCTGGCCCCTGATAAAGTCCTCAACTCGGACTGGTTTCTCGGTGTGTTTTTACACGGTTTTTGTCCCTCTCTCAGTTATCGGGTGTCCAGATGCCTCGACGCGGCCGCAGGTTCCGCCTGCATTAACATAGAAATGGGAGTAGTTTTCAATCGGTCGAACCGTTACGGATGTTTTTTTACTTAAGTCGGTTCTAAAAGGAGAGGTGTAAAAAGTGTATAAAAAGTAAGCTCGTTTGTAGTTGTAATTAGGAAATTGGTCGAAGATTTACAACTCGAGTGAGATTGGATGGGTTTGTTTAATTTTGTAATTTGAAAAGGTAAGAATGACTTTTTTACAAATTACATGAGGCGAAGGATACAAAACAAATTCCTAATTCGGTTTATCCGTATACAAAGGCTAAATAAATCTGTTGTACTTATTTACCTATAGAAATAAAAATTCTAACTCTCCATTGTAAGCCTGTATAATTTATAATAAATGAAGTAAAAATGGACATTTCAAAGTCACAGTTCTAGCAAAAATTACTCGTGCATTCTCATCTTACCTTATACCTTATTAACTGTGTCCTTTTCAAATCTCATGCTTCGAATTTGCATTGAAAAGCTCATTAATTAGACAGCCTAATCCGCATCGTTTGGCTACGCACTTCCTTTCTAAATCCATTGTTTCCCTTGTTTATACCTTATAATCAGTGAAGGCTTAACTCTTCACAGAGCAGGTTTATGTTCAAGAGAAGAGAGTGCTAGTTTGGCATGACCATCAAGATTATACTTCTTATATAGACTGGCCATTAAGATTTTAATAGCGCAGTTTAATTTTAAATTTTCATCTTAGTTTATTTTTGGCACGAGGCAACATAACGTGTTTTTAGTTTCACCTACTAAATTTATTACTGTTCATTGGTTTGTACATTTGAACATATTTTAAATACAGTTAAGGTAAGAAACATACACGGTAATACAGATTGTTTTGCCATATTTGCCAATTATCCTTATAGAAGATTCAAGGTAGCCGGGATTATGATTATTCTCATAAAACTTTAAAATTACCTATATTTCTAAATATTTTCCTTAATTCACAGAGCAAAAATATTAAACCTAAAATACCTCTTTTCCAATCCAATACTTTTTTAACTTTTGTCTATTCAATCACAACTCACAACTGGGGTTAATGACACATTTCCATATCTAATATTTTATGCTCTTTTCAGAAAAGCGCGCCTTAATACATTTTCACCCGATAAAAAGAATATCTAAACTCCTTCAAACATTCAGATGCCACAGAAAACCGATTCGATACTTTGTAAAGGAAACGGTTTGCAACTGTTAACTGAATCTTCAACAAAACCTATTTAATGGCGGTCACATCCTGTCGGACGTTTGTCGCTAAGTATCAGCATCCGGGAAGTGTTAAAAAGCCATCGGATTGCAGGTTTGACGTCCTGGCTATAGATAGCAATTATTTTTTTTTTAATTACCGATAAATCGCTGTATGCGAACACTTTGATATATACGATATATATAGATTAAAATATCGATATTCCCTATACATAGAGAAAACCATATTTCTGGAGAAAAAGAAGACAATTTCGCAAGTACGAAAAGGAATGAAACTGTTTACATAATCACGGTACGCCATTATGAGACTCAACATTTTTCGCAATCTTACTAGGGAAGATTTTTACACTTAAAAAAAACGATAATTATGTGCTCTACACATTTTAACCGCCCAAAAACTGTATCAATAATACTAACCTCCTTAAAGTTTCTCTTCACAAACCTTTTTTCTTATATGGCAATACGTTATACATTGCTTGAAATGGCGACCTACCCAGGTATGTATTTTAAGCCAAGTATGAATGACAGATGAGTGAAGGATGTTTATGGCGCGATCTTGTAGTCTTGTTACTGACTAAGGCCGACATGTTCCTTGGACAGGACTGTTAATAAATAGCCCAGCAGCCAATGGCAACTAAGGGACATACATTTTAACTTGGGGTCCGAACCACAATTCTGGCTGGTTTACAATGTACGAACGGTCTAATTATGAGGACGGTCTTGTGAACGTAGTAACCAATAGTGCGGACGTTAACCCCCACAAGGGAACACCGCGTCCATAAGCCATCGCTCATAACTATCCACAATTCGTGACCTCCAAGTAGCTGAATTACTGGACACGCCACCGTCCCACCAAAAATATCGGTATACCATTGAAATCGGAAGAAAATATCGAAATGCTTTTTGCGATATATTGGAAATAAAACATCGATACGTCCTATTTATCGATAAATGTGGTCCTGGCGCGCGGCGCGAGTCCCGGGGTGGCTGCGCTTTCATCGTCCCCGTCGGCTGCTGATGAATATTTACAAGAAATCGCCGATAATTGATTGATACTGACCGCCTGCACGGATATTTGCGGTGATATCCGTGGGTTTCGGTTCGATATATCGAAAGGTATAAATCGATGCAGTGTATCGAATTTAAATGGAAAGGGGACAGGGAGAAATAAATTATTAATTCCCTTCGTAAATCATAACTGAATTTTTTTACAATATATTGGATTTTTAAATTAGTGTATTTTTTTAGCAGAATATATTGGCGAAAGCATTTGTTTAGAGTTGAAATTTCTGAAGATGGTAGCTTAAATACATTTCAACAATAATTGTTGAAATGTTAAGACACAATTATTGTGTCTAGATTCCCAAAGTCATTCAAAAACCCGTATATTTTCCAACACGTTATTTCCCATTGTCATGACATGTAAAACATATTGTTGTAATGCTTCTTTCTGAATTTATTAAAAACACGTTTTCTATCATTAATTTCGTCTAGGTTTACATCTAAAATTCTTTGCTAAATATTAAGGGCCTTTATCTGGATTTACTTAAACATTTTTTTTATCATTACAATCGTGTAAAAATTCTAATATTTATGTTATAACGATTTATAGATGAAATAATTGTTAAGACCAAACGAAACATACAATAAAACATTACGATTTCTAAATATCGAAATCCAGATGAATATATAAATCGATGGATTAATCGATGTAAATCGATAAGTCGGCCGATTAATCTAAGCCGTCCGATGAAGACTTCCTCCGCCGACGGTCGTCGCCGTAATGGACCTGTTAGAAATCGGATATGCATTTAGTTCAATGAATTTTGATGCGGCGAAACCATCGTAAAGATATATTGGTTGTTTAATGTGTTTTCTTATATATTTCAGAATATGCAACGTATTAAGCATTTAGTTATTATAGAGTTGTAGACCACTGAACCCAGTAACCTGATTGTGCCTACTCTAAATAAAACTTTACATTTCTTGTCTAACTTGGAAGGAAAAAAAACAAAAAAAACATGGGATGAAAATTATCAGGCCAAACTCTAACGAACTAACGTTCTCAGTGTGGTTTGTATGTAATGGAGTTTTAGGATAAAAAAAACTCATTATATACTCAACTTAACCCATGCGTTTCACGTGGTTCTATACAACAAATAAACGTTAGGTCTTAATAATATCCACAAATATAAATTTTTAGCATCACGATTGAAATGATAACACTCAATAACTTATGATTTAGGTGGACAAATTAAATTATAAACCGCTTTACTAATTCCTCTTAAATCACTTCTACGAACCAATCAAAGTCTTGATAACCAATGGATTGAAACCAATAAAATGAAACAGTTATGGGGCACAGTGGCCAATAGAACTTCGCTGCGGACATCAAAGAACATCAGTAAGTTGCTAGTCATGGTCGGAGCATTAGCCCGAAAAACACCACTGATGGGCGAAGAACAATTACCCTTCCGAAAGGTAAAGAAGCGCTTCAAACTCACAGCTGCTATTATACCACTTCCAGGGCCAATTTTTGTTTACATAGATCATTTCATTTTGGACAGGTAAGACGTATGCGCTAAAAATGTTATTTTATGTAAAGATAGCTTATATATAAAGCTCAAATTACTACAGTTGGCGCACGGTCATCCCGACCAGCGCGAGAATTTTGACGCATCGGGGTGTGGGAGAGGAGGGGAAATCACTCCCCTACTCAAGCCACGCCCCTTTACTACTGTTACGAGCTGTAAATAAGTGAACTAATATTCAAAACAAAAGTAAAATTCTTGGTTGTCAAAATATATTTAAGGCTATGGTTTGAGGTTTTGTTTATGTAAGTTTTATCTTTGTAATTTCACCTGTAAAATTGGAATTATACATTGTACTCTCCGAATTTGTATGTTCTTGTTGTTAAATAAAAGTTTAAACTTGAAATAGTTGTGTTTCCATAAGTTTTAATTAAAAAACCATTTTTTCAAAAGTAAACAAATATTGTTTATTTTCTTTGATTGATGACAGCTATCAACTCGGTCGAGGATTAAGAGTCGCTATCTAACGGATAATGAAAACACTTCAAGAACAAGAAAAAAAAACAAAATTATCGTCCAATAGGAAACCAAATAGGTACAAAAACCCACTGTGCTGCAGCCAATGACATATGCTTATTTATGAATCGTCTATCTCTCTCTAAACATTCATTGTCCATCTCTCTCGCACACGATCTTTAAAATGGTCGGGATGACTGTGCGCCAACTGTAGTAACTTTTGAGGAAACCAAGTCCGACCCCCATTAATCTCATACTTTAATGAAAGGTTTTGTCTGGGAAATCCCATGAAAACTATAAATTTTTTGATATAATTTTCCCTAAGGCCACAAATTTAATGAAAAGGGCTGAACAGCTGATGATTCATTATTTTTTATTTACTTTTTATTAGTTTACTTGTTTCCAGCGAAGCGGGACACCGTCAGCTAGTTTACTTGAAATATAAAACGTACTATGAAGTCTAAATGTTTTCAAGTGGAGTATGTTATGTGCAACTTGAGGTGTTATTTTTTTTATTTCATTGTTAACTCGACAAAGTACACATGAGTAAAATGAAAATTTATTATTATGGTTGGGGAAAGTTTATTCTTGATCATAAAACATATAACGATTCTGCTGTAATGCAAACAAGGTAGGTATAGTTTTCTCATATATCTAAAGCTCATTACTTTCACGAGGAGAATAAACAATACTGCTAGAATATTGCAAGTACTCTACGTATTAACTCTTGATTAAAATATTTATTTATGTCGTTTATATTAAAATAGCGTTAGTATATTTTATATGGGAGCAGCGGATTATTTATTACAGGAATATTTTATGCAAATAATAAATATAACTACCATAACTACATAAAGTTAAGCCATTTCAAGTTTATGGATACAGGCCTGCATTCGTATATAAATAACTGAGCTAGTTATAAAATTCACCTTTCGTCTGTAAAACAACAACTGCTGGCTTACATCTTTCGAAAAACGATTCAAATTACATAAAATGTTTTAGCTGAATCTAGTCCATGTATTTATTTTTTGTAGATTAATATTAAAAATATATTACACACGAAATTTATTTTAAGATCGCTTAATCTGTCTATTTCTTAAGCATACAGTGATATGTTCTGTTTTAGAATTTCGTCGCATAAAAGTTATCAGACTGTTATTTGGACTAGAAGTGCTAGATGAATATAAGCTTAGTACTACCTTGAAAAAGATATCCAATTTAAAAAGTTGAGAATTTGTAATAACATTTTTAGTGAGCTGGTGAGACTCCAATGATATTTTGAAGCAATATTCATGCCAAATATCAAGTCTCTGGGTCAAGAGGAAATGGAAAAGAAAATTTGAAAATCCGAATTAGTCAGTAAGTCAGTGAGTTACACTTATACATGTGTGTTGCAAATTAACTAATTAAACTTAGAATTCCGGCGCTAACAGCAACAGCCTTTAAGATTTTTAAAAGATGTTTAAAAAAACAATACTCCATTTGATTCATAACAATTCATAACATTACACTTTTCACCGCTGGTATAACATTCCTACCTGTAACGAAAACACGATTTACGATCATGAAATGTCAGATACAAAGAGTCAAACGAGGAAACAACCGTATAAACCCTGAATGTTTTGGGAACCGTTTAGCATCGTGTGAAGTTGGGACGGCTTCGCACGTAGCTGTGAAAGTGGGCCTACAATGGCCGATTATTCTAATGAAAGCTTATAATTAAAAAGCGAGTTAATTGAGAACACGGCTGCACATTTAATGACATACCAGGTACAGTCGGGTCCGCCAACACTCTCTCCGTAAATGCTCGGGGCTCGGATCACCGTAAATGTGAATTTACGAGCGAAATCGTATATTGTCCCTTGTTGGGTGTTTTACAGTAGAAACTCTGTTACAGTATGTACGTGCAACAAGAGAAAACAGCGTGATAACCGTTTATATTGGCATCGGATGAGAATGTTTATTGCGTGCTGCGGATTTTATACAGCTCTATCTCTCATTTATTACTTCCGGGAATATAAAATGCAAATTTAAGTATATTTCGCCGAAGATAAAAGGTGTTCGATAAAAGGTACAGTGAAAACACTGTAGTGAGGAAGTGATACAGAAGATGTTAAAATGATTTTCTCAGTGCCTTAGTGTTTGTTTTGTGTTTTACATCTAGACTGGTCTGCTGCCCACCACAACTCTTTGAGACTATCATGTTATAATGAACAGTGGTAAATCCACCGCAACAGGTAATAACCTAGGTGGTTATTGTTTCAATTGTTTGCCTTTGCAAAACAGGTATTTGTTAATGTTTCTGAAACAATAAAGATTTTCTTGAAAAAAATTTAAAATTTTGCTCGAAAAAGAAGTTGAATGTTAGGTGTATAACATATATTTCATAGGGTCCATCAACTAATTACGTCACCTGAAAATAATTGGGGGTAGGGTCCAAATAAAAACGACGGTAGGATGACCGTCCAAAAAAAGGGGGTAAGTCTCTAAGATAAGAAATTTTACCCAATTTGAATAGAATTAATAATTGAAACTATAATAAATAAAACAACCAAAATGTTAAACACAAAAATTACTACTACAGAAAATGTAGAATATTTAGGTTGCTTTTAACCTAAGATTTACTTATCAACACTAAACAAAAATGTTGTTGGACTTCAGTTTCACAAAGATTATATTAGGCTTTCAATTCATGTTTTAAGAATAAAGATAAGTTCTAGTGTAAATCTAAAACCTACACTTTTTCAGCTACGTATATAAAAAAAAGATTCCAAAAATTAATATTACTGGAGAAGAACACAGTTTGCCATCGCATTTTAAAACATCAATAATTGTGAATTATTCAACTTAAAATGTTACTTTTATTCTTACATTGCCAAAAGTTATTAAGTATTAATTATAATATACATTTAAACTTTTTTCAATTTTTGATGAATCTCTTAAGCCTACATACTTATGAGAAATATATCATTCAAGTTGTCAAACTTACTCAGCTAAGAGGGTATTCTACCTTCGATTAATCATCATCCCATTCATCATCTAGAAAGCAACAATGTAAATAAACCGGCATCTGTCGCGCGGGACATCGCCGAACAAGCAGATGCGATCCTCGACGCCCCCGCTTATCTCCATCCGAAATTGATAACCGAATTAATTATCGCTAGGAAATAGCAAATGAGATTTATTTTGGACTAAAACTTCTAGTTTAAATCTATAAATTATACATTAAGATAATAAATACAAAAAAAGTTGTATATAAATTGTAATTGTGTACACTGTGCGTTATCGTGCTACATGTGCCCATGTAGTATTATGTGTTCTAGTTTACTTGTATGTATGGCCTCGCTCTACAACTGTCCATCCACCGAGCACATCGACACCTATCGATCATTCTATCGGATAATCGAAATTCCGAGAATCGAATCCCACACTTCGAGACCCGTTAAATATTAAGATAGCGATCGCCGAGTCAAGCCGCGCGCAGTTAAAACAGTTCAGGTGCGGCGGTAAGTTTTCGTAACGTTTGCCTCACGCTTGCGTCACGCACGTTGCGTCAAGGTCACCCCCTGACCTTGGCATTGTTACGCGACCTTGCCCGACAGCCGTGCTGACGGAGCCGGAACCGCTCCGAAATGTACCGCAGCCGCAGCCGCAGCCGCCGGTGATTTGTTTAATTTGTTACACCGCAGCTCTCGATTTGTTACTCTCGATTGCAGCTCGAGCACGTTTAATTGCCCACGAACAGCGGTGATTAATTTATATTTGTATAATACCGTGGGTCAGCGGCTGTCGAGAGAAAAAATACTCTATGGATTTATTAGAGCATTAGAGCACACGGATAACGTTAGAGTGGTAGGTGTTGTTAGAGTATACGTTATAACGAGCAAATCGTAAATGGCGGATAGTTATTGGTCGTTAACTATCTGGGTGATTTTATTGTGACTTTTACTTAATTAGTTTCAAGGACATAGTAAAAGTACCGCAAGCATTAAGGATTAATTTTTTAAATGCATTATTGAAAGCGTATATAAACAAAAGCGTGCTCTTTCCTTCTCTCTGATATATTAATTTTTCAGTAAGAATATACAAGGAAAGGCAAGCATTTTACTTGATCGTATTCAAAATTTAATTGAATTTTATACCGTTGATAGTTAAGGTATAAAATTGATATGAAGAACAGTTGATGCCTGTTCTTAAGTATTTCTACTTACTTTGTGTGTACGCTATGTAACCCAAATTTGACTTAAATTTGGCGTCAAGATGTTTCCGCTGTTAATTTTACACGATAGATCCTTTTTTGCTAGGATGCTTTTTAGATACTTTTTGGATGCGTTCTTGCTTTTCTCAATTTAATAAGAAAAGGCAACGTAATTCAACTTGTAAGCCAAATACGTTAGACTCTGCTTTACTTACGTTTTAACTGAAAAACTTATTACAAAGTCCAACTTATCCAGTCGACACTAAGACCAATTCAAACAAAAATCACCAAATATATTTCCAGTTTTTTACAATAAAAATCTCGGTTGCAATTGGTCATAACCCTGCACATAGGTCGAGTCAAACAACTTGCCCCAGTCCGTCCGTAAGACTGTTAACTTCAGCGTTGGGCCACGCCATTTAACTCTGTCTGTATGACTCGTGTCGTGCCGTAACAGATCCACGACAACTCCCGTGACATTTGGACCGGACGAGATACACCACTCGATTCATTACAGTTAACGATTATGATCTCGCGATAAAGACAATTAAAACAGAGAAGGAAGTCTCACACCCCTCTCTGTCACGACGTGTCGTGAACTCGGTGATGGGAACATCGACTACTTTTTACATCGACTCGTGACTAACCGAATAGTTTTGGAATCGAATAGTCCACTCGTTCAAACATCGACTGTAATTGCGGGCTCCAAATAGGGCGTCTTAAATCCTAAAATTAATAAACAAGGACTTGTAACTTGGAAAATTAATTATATTTCCATTTTATCAAAATGTAAAAACATAAACATAAACAACATCCGACAATATTAAAATAGACAAATAGAAAGATTATTTCAGAGAGACTCAAGGCAATATGTTAAAATATAACAGGGCGGGTGAATGAGTGCCCTGCTGGCGAAACTATCGTTTATTATTTGATGGGTAGTCATCATATGATCATCTATATGATAATATATCAGAGTAAACAAAATTAATATGTGAAAGGCCCAGAATCACGTAAACAATGTTTTGACAGATCGACAAAAACATTTCACTAAGTAATTCCAGCTGTGGTTTAGCAGACAATTTTATGAGTTCACAGTTTTTGCTGCCCGCCCTATTCAGTGCACTCTACTATAGTATAGATTTGTATTATGTTTACAAGATACATTTTATTTTTAAAGATTCATTAATTTAGATAGTTCTTAATTACTTTAGTTACTGTTACTGATATTGATTTTAATATAAGGATAATAACTTGTTTAATCTTATGTTTTTCCGGGGAGGTAAAGATTAGCATAGGGTTCCCTTATTATTGGGCTTCACGCCTGTAAGGGCTACCTTTTGCAGGAATTTTTAATAATGTTTTGTATCTTACATTTTGTTAACATATTAAGAAACAGATTATCATGTTAGATTTATTGTAGTACACTATTAAGTAGTTGGTAAGTACGTTGGTTTTGTACAAATTGTATTTCTTTCTACATTCCTGCAATAAAGAGATTTCTATTCTATTTTATTCTTTCTATAGTTTTACAAACTAGACGAACGTGTAAAACAAACAAAAACCCAATCTCTAATCAGTTAATTTGCCGTCTAGTCGGTTAATCCCGAAAAAATATCGACAAGAACAATCGACTAGAAATATCGACTACTAAAAAAATCGAATAGTCGACTATATTAACTAATCGATAAAACCACTAATCGACTATTCGACTACTCCATCCCACACCGTCACGATCGCTCGCAAGCGGACAAGGGGGAGTTACTGTAACAATAAATAGAGCCCGCAAGAACAATCGACTAGAAATGTCGACTACTAAAAAAATCGAATAGTCGACTATATTAACTAATCGATAAAACCACTAATCGACTGTTCGACTACTCCATCCCACACGTCACGACCGCTCGTAGCCGGACAAGGGGGAATTACTGTAACAATAAACAGAGTCCGCAAGATCAACCGACTAGAAATATCGACTGCTAAAAATATCGACTAGTCGACTAGATAAATACCTAATCGATAAAACCACTAATCGACTATTCGACTGCTCCATCCCACACGTCACGACCACTCTTAAGCGGACAAGGGGGAGTTACTGTAACAATAAATAGAGTCCGCAAGAACAATCGAATAGAAATATCGACTACTAAAAAAATCGACTAGTCGACTAAATTAACTAATCGATAAAACCACTAATCGACTATTCGACTACTCCATCCCACACCGTCACGATCGCTCGTAAGCGGACAAGGAGGAGTTACTGTAACAATAAATAGAGTCCGCAAGAACAATCGACTAGAAATATCGACTACTAAAAAATCGAATAGTCGACTAGATTAACCAATCGATAAAATCAGTAATCGACTATTCGACTACTCCATCCCACACGTCACGACCGCTCGTAAGCGGACAAGGAGGAGTTACTATAACAATAAATAGAGTCCGCTCCGCCCTATAATCTCATCTGCTAATTCCTAGCGATAATTAATTCGGTTTTCAATTTCGGATGGAGATAAGCGGGGGCGTCGAAGATCGCATCTGCTGGTTCGGCGATGTGCCGCGCGACAGATGCCGGTTTATTTACATTGTTGCTTTCTATATGATGAATGGGATAATGATTAATCGTTGATATAATGTCCTTTTAGCCGAGTAAACTTGACAGTTTGCATGATTTATCTAAGAATTCTCTGTAACCTTTTCGAAATTTTGCATTTGCTTTAAATATTTCTTGTAATACTTTTCTTGGCATTCAGATGTTCTCGTTGTCCACCTAGGTCTAAAAGGATGTTCAAAGACGTACCCTACATCACCCTTACTGAAGAGGAAATAATTGTTCCCCTCCTCTCTCGCAAACTTTTTCTTTACACAATTGTGAACTGAATCAGTTGACTTGCAGGAAAATCTGTTCTACCCATTTGATACTACTTTGATTCTATACTCTACTACTATTTGATCCTACCCGAAGAATCATATGCGTATTTAAACGAAGTCAAGACGTCAACTGTTAACTTAGTACTTACTCAAAAATAAATATAAACTACTTTTTTAGTTTTTTGTCTCTTTTAAGTTTCCACTGTAAGACATACCAGTGCATCAAACTCATTGATATCATGAAAATTCTTCTTTATCAGATTTATCGCAATATTGTAGGCCTATGTTTTCCTAGCTTAACATGACCATCTTCTTAACTTTCTTTTAATTTAACTTTTCTCTGTTTTCCCTTCGCATAATGGTCCTCCTTCTTTCTTTATTTAAATATTTTCTTGATTAGCATGATACGTGTTGTTGTATTCACTGGATGAAAATAAAAACGTCTTACAAAAATCAAAGATATATTTACACTTATACTGTATTTACATACATTTTTTTATTTGTTTGTGGTTTTTCCTCCTACTTAATTCAAGAGTAATCTATTCTTCTCATGCATGGCTGTCTTCCTTAGCTTAGTCTTCCTCCTTTATCTTCTTTTAAAAACTCCCATTGCTGGCACCCCTCCATACCATATAAATTTGGAAACCTTTAAATCCGTCAGAAGAGCATTTATTTCAGTGAGAAGGCCGGAAGAAAGCGTGGTTTCGGGCGCGCCGCCAACTCTGACTGGCGCTGTCGCTGTCGCTGGGGAATTAATTAGGTTTAATTAATTGTCTGGCGATTACCAACACAAACACAAGTGGCGCGGGTAATGGGCTGAGCTGCGGCCGGCATTGTACACTCGTCAGGCGCTTTGTACACGTTGATATATGGAATGTTTTGTTTGCCCTGGTAAACATTACGACTGGACCGTCTTTCTCGAGCGTGGGACGGTGGGCAGTTGGTAATTGATCTCTAATTCCTGCACTTCTCTACCAAGCATGAGTAAGAGGTGCATGGTGGATAGGTTTTATTGTTTTCAAGATTTGTGTCTGTTAGAAATACATAATAGTAGTTTTCATCACTAGGAGCGAAAGTGGCTCTTTTTGGTACGAGATCGCAATTTACAGGCGAGGCGCAGCCGAGTTTGGAAATGCGATCGAGTACCAAGGAGACACTTTTGCTCCGTGTGATGAACAACTATTTTCATCATTATGTATAAATAACCATTTAATCGTTAAAAAATTAGACAATATAATTTTGAGGTTATCACAAATAGCCATCGTCATTTACACATCTTTTAGTTGTTTACAAACACAAGTTAAGAAATCGTTCAACCTTTCAAACGTAACATAAACAAATGTTGACATTAGAGTACAGATCTGTTCAGCCCAGAAGTCCTGTGGGATGCGCATGCGCAGTGAAGATTTCCCCTACCGCGAGTCTCAGTACAGTCAAATTTCGAAATAACTCATCTATCAAAACATATGATTCTTTGTTTGCAACAATATTTGTAATGTTGACATAGGCCAAGTGGGATTTTAAGTTGACTATACACAACCGATGAAGGAAAAACAGTGGTGGGGGTATTCTCCATCTCTCTCGCACTTCCACCCCTACAAGACTTCCTGGCTGAATAGATCTGTATGGCAAAATTTACCATGTGTTTTTTCAGTACTTCTATTCGAAGTGATCCAAAAACGATCATTTTGCGTACAATTTAGAGAAATAAAAAAGGCTGTTATCCGGACAGTGTCTTTTTTGAAAAAATTAAGTGCATTATTTAACTACCTAATCTCTAAACCTCCTCCCTACCTCTTTTTTAATTTTACCTTACGATGTTATTTTTGTTTTATGAGGAGACCTTGGTTTCAGCACCGTAATGATATCATCAATTACACATTTTTTCTAGG
The DNA here is from genome assembly GCA_035578135.1 of Flexamia atlantica. Lineage (NCBI taxonomy): Eukaryota > Metazoa > Arthropoda > Insecta > Hemiptera > Cicadellidae > Flexamia > Flexamia atlantica. The sequence continues at coordinate 511,780 of JAQJVK010000012.1, read as the reverse complement.
TCGTTGGCTTTGCTATGATGTTATCGTTTTGAAATTTTGCCAACGATAATATAATTTTATTTGTCATATAAACATTTAAATTTTCCGAGGTTTGCCTATTTGTTGGTCAAAGTAAATTAATCATTGTAGGGACCAAAAACTCCGACGACTCCGACCGGTAAGATAAAATGAATGTTTACCAACTCTAATGACCTATAACAAATCTGGGACTTATAATAGCATTGTGATGCTGAAACCTATATCTCCTTATCAAATAAAATGATCGTAAAGATTATAACAAATCATGCTATTCAACAATCCAGGGGTTTCTATTAATAGTACAAATTCCCGACCTTGTTGATGATTTTGATTTCATTTTGGTTTTAACATATAAATTACTAGAAGTTGTCCGTGGCTTCGCTCACGATGAAAATTGGAGCTAATATTACTTCTGCTCTTTGAACTGTCAAATTTTAGTATTCACAGCTGTTTACATTTCAGTATTTGAATGTCTACATCCTTATAAAATGTAATCATTAAAGCTAAGGACGTTCACGGGGTGTAGCCCGAGGGGATTTTAAGGAAGTAAATAGGCCTATGTCTTTTTCTGATATGGTGGCTTTATTCCTGCAATTTCAGCTCAGTTAGTCCAGTATTTTTCACGTGGTTGAAAGACAGATATTCACACAAACATCCATACTTTCACATTTATAATATTAAATATAATAGAATTAAAGCATAAAAGATATGAGCTAGTGGATATTAAAAATTCAAGTTACCTGGCATTAAAAATATTTCAAATTAAAAAACAAATAATTTGTTTTTAAATTAACAATAAATTTTCAATTATTCTCTTATTTATCTATCTATGCAGGCCATACTTGTTTTAATCCACAACATCATACATTTGATACATTTCATACATTACTTTGAAATGGTGACCTACCCGCAGTAGGTACTTTAAGCCAAATATGAATGACATATGAGTGAAGACATATATTGTGACATATATTGTGGCGCGATCTTATAGTCTTGTTACTGACTAAGGCCGACATGTTCCTTAGACAGGACTGTTAATTAATAGTCCAACAGCCAATGGCAACTATGGGACCTACATTTTAACGTGGGATCCGAACCAAATTTTTGCCTGGTTTACATGTTACGAACTGGTCTATTTATGGGGACGGTCTTTATGAACGTAGTATTCAATAGTGCGGACGTTTATCCTCACTAGGGAACACCGCGTCCACAAGCCATCGCTCATAACTATCCTCAATTCGTGACCTCCAAGGAGCTCTATGACACGCCACCGTCCAAATCTATTATTGCTATTTAATCATAATAGACCTAATGCTAATTAATCATAATATTCTTATTTACCTAAACCTACTAAAAACCATATGGGAATTTTTAGCCAATTATTCCACTCGACAATTTAATGCTAGCTAATCAAGAACAACAAAAGACTTTAACATATAGCTTCATTCTTCCATTCAACCTGCCAGCCTCGTCACTTCCCCGGGCCAAGGCCCCCACAAGGGAGGAGATGGTGCAACTCCGGAGTCAGGGCCCGGGCCCCCTATAGCCTTTTTTTTATTACTTTTATATTCATTGCAGAATATTTTACAGCAGATCATAATCAAACATTCAAATATATAGATTTTTATAAAGTTTATAAAATAGTATTAATTCTAGATTCGAGGTTAGTTATTATTTAATTGGGTGCATACCGCATACGTGCCAGTTACTCTTGTTTGCTTATTAGTATACAACAGCGTGCTCGAGCGCCATACAATAACAGCTTGGGACTCGGGCCCCAATTGAATTTTAATCTTGGTCAGTAGGGGAAATAAATCTCAAAATGAAAATGAGCTTTCAGTAAATAATGTATGTTTGCAATAATTCTGCCGATAGTTTGATAGCCTTAATTAATTATTCATTATTGTCAATTATCAGTTCAAATAAAATTTGTAAAAATTACTAGGTAGTCATTGAAACATACCATAGCAATAGCACACGCACATAGGGGGCCCGAGGGTTATCCTGGTCACAGGGTCCGCAATCCAATGTGGGGGCCATGCCCGGGCCCAGCTGGCCCCAGATCCTGTGCCATATCCTGCGGCCCGGGACGGCAGTGGCAGGATGGCGGGATGGAGGGGGTAACGGCCCCGGCAGTAAACTCTTTATGTCTCTATTTTGCTTTCTTCCAATTAAGCGGTGCCCACTTTCTTGCCCCGCGCAGATTGCGCCCATTGTTCCCGGCCTCCCACTTGCGGGGAAAAGTAGCGGCCCCACAACCCGCTTGGCTCCAAACATTTTTTAGATCGGGGTAAAATTAGTGCCAGGAATGAGTTTTGTTTTTCGGACTGCCCCTTTTTGTATATTGGTGGTTGTCTTTACGAGGTGGCTGTGTTATATTGGAAAATATAATACCCGCATGGAGCGTCTAAGCAACATTTTTTTCGATCCTTGTGAAAATTAGTTTAGAGGTCATTCGTTCTTCGTCAGTTTTATGGTTAATGGTTCCTGCCTTTTACAGTAGGGGGTTTCCTTTAGTTGCTTAAACACTGACGCCATCTTTATGTTTGTGGCAATTGAACAGTTTCCGCAATGATTTTCCCCACACACAGATGAAAAGTCTTTGAGGGGAAATTTCTAGTAAATTTGTTTACTCATTAAGTATGGAAAATAAATTATCTTAATCTAAATCTGTCAATTTTTGATATCAATGAAATTACCACCAACTGTGTAACTGTGGGGAAGGATTATGTGGTACTATTTTCCATTTTATCATTATTTTCCATTTTCTTAAATATTTTCCAATTCAAGATTTTTTTGGCATTTAGCGAAAATAGAGTTTCTCTAGTTGAGGTGCTCGTTTTACCTTGGGTGATCAAAGTAAATTTTTCAATGGTGGGTAGATGGTGAAGCAAAATCTCCGTTATGTCATAATAAGCTGGTAGTAACGTGAAAAACGTTAATATACGATCGTTATGTAAACTAAGTATTATTATTTTATTGCCAGAGAAATGTTTTACCATATCCATCTATTAATATTAATAATAATAAATATTAAGTAGTACCAAGTCGCTATCTGAAAATTATTTTATTGCTTGTACAAACCGCGCATTCTTTCAGAGATCAGGTTCAGGATAATCACTCTCCCATTCAAAAATCAAGAACCATTAAATTTTACTGAAATGTACTCATTACTCTTTTTCTTGGTAAATGCTCGTTAAACAGCTCCCGTTTGGCTTTAGGTATTTGGAACGTCCTCTAGAAAACTTTTAACTAAACATATAACCTATCAAAATAAATAAAACTTTCACGCTATAAAAACTGTCAGAACTATTCTCAGCTGACACCACGGTAACTTACCTTGGCTGACACCAAACGGTTGTAAATACCAGATGTTTTAACGCCACTGAAACAATCAAATTAGCGGATAGAGCCCATAAAAGAACCTGTTTGACCGCGGTGTTCCTGGTTGATGTAAAATACGCTGGCGGTCGTGAAAACAACCGGGAGATGTGGGGCAAAAAACGTGTAAAACACGGGTAAATGGCGGGAAGTGGAGTCTAGTGGAGTGTGGAGTCCGGCGTGTGCGATACGTATCGTATCGTATCGGAATATCGCGATACACAGGGGACGATACGATATTTCGATACGATATTTTGATAACGATACGTATCGTATCGCCAAAAACGATATTCGATCCCGTATCGGCACATAGAGGCTATATTTACGATATTTTCCAATGTTTATGGGAAATCCGCTTATTTCTCAACACAATAAAACTTGGTATGTGGTTTCATCTAGTTGAGATCTACTTGATTATGTTCTAAAAATCCCCCATTTTGACATTTCAATGGTAGCAACTCAGCACCTACATACTCATATCCCATGTTATTCTTATGGAGAATATTCTGCATGCTTATTTATAAACATACGTTGAAAAATCTTGATGTGAGGCACCATTTTAATAATTTTTTGAAGGATTTGAAATTTGCTTAGTATGCAACGGAGGTATTGCAGTATTTAGTTGCAGTATTTTTATTTAAACTGTTTTGGTCGATACGATTCGATACCTATCGTTTTCGATATTTAGGGCGATACGATACGGACGGTACGATACACACCTCCGATACGTATCGTATCGCCGTATCGCGATACTCGGCCGTATCGCACATCACTAAGATTAATGCGGCCCCTGACGGCGCCCGTTAAACAGCTCCCGTTTGGCTTTAGGTATTTGGAACGTCCTCTAGAAAACTTTTAACTAAACATATAACCTATCAAAATAAATAAAACTTTCACGCTATAAAAACTGTCAGAACTATTCTCAGCTGACACCACGGTAACTTACCTTGGCTGACACCAAACGGTTGTAAATACCAGATGTTTTAACGCCACTGAAACAATCAAATTAGCGGATAGAGCCCATAAAAGAACCTGTTTGACCGCGGTGTTCCTGGTTGATGTAAAATACGCTGGCGGTCGTGAAAACAACCGGGAGATGTGGGGCAAAAAACGTGTAAAACACGGGTAAATGGCGGGAAGTGGAGTCTAGTGGAGTGTGGAGTCCGGCGTGTGCGATACGTATCGTATCGTATCGGAATATCGCGATACACAGGGGACGATACGATATTTCGATACGATATTTTGATAACGATACGTATCGTATCGCCAAAAACGATATTCGATCCCGTATCGACACATAGAGGCTATATCTACGATATTTTCGAATGTTTATGGGAAATCCGCTTATTTCTCAACACAATAGAACTTGGTATGTGGTTTCATCTAGTTGAGATCTACTTGATTATGGTCTAAAATCCCCCATTTTGACATTTCAATGGCAGCAACTCAGCACCTGCATACTCATATCCCATGTTATTCTTGTGGAGAATATTCTGCATGCTTATTTATAATTAAATCTAGGTTACATACCTTCCGTCCAAACAGTTCTATTGTATATATATATTGTAATTATACAATATGCATATTTCGAGATATAATTATCTCATCATCAGGTATATACAAAAAACGTTAATTATTCATTGCTTGTCAATCTAAAATTTTTAAAAAACAATTTCAACACTTATAATACACGTATTGACACATATGACACACATTTAAAACTTAATAATTTAAAACAATCCTGTGCTAAACAGAGTCTATCGCTGGCCAGCACAGGATTGTTTTAAATTATTAAGTTTTAAATGTGTGTCATATGTGTCAATACGTGTATTATAAGTGTTGAAATTGTTTTTTAAAAATTTTAGATTGACAAGCAATGAATAATTAACGTTTTTTGTATATACCTGATGATGAGATAATTATATCTCGAAATATGCATATTGTATAATTACAATATATATATATACAACAGAACTGTTTGGACGGAAGGTATGTAACCTAGATTTAATTCTAAAGAACAGTTCAGGAGGCAAAAGAATAATGAATAACTTATTTATAAACATACGTTGAAAAATCTTGATGTGAGGCACCATTTTAATAATTTTTTGAAGCATTTGAAATTTGCTTAGTATGCAACGGGAGTATTGCAGTATTTAGTTGCCTGATATTTTATTTTAAACTATTTTGGTCGATACGATTCGATAACTATCGTTTTCGATATTTAGGGCGATGCCGATACGGACGATACGATACAGGGTTTCAATACAATACGGACGATACGGTACACACCACCGATATGTATCGTATCGCTGTATCGCGATACTCGGCCGTATCGCACATCACTAAGATTAATGCGGCCCCTGACGGTGCCCAGTAGTAATTAATAGCATCCTTCCGTCCGCAGCCGCCGGCGTCGCCGCGGGCGCCGGGCACGGGATGTAGGACATTAATTAGATTCTGGCGGCCCGAGTGAATTTGGTCGGTTTTACTTCTGCTTCTGGGTCGTGAGTTGTTTTAATGAGAATTTTTTATAAGGTCTGCAACTATCAGGATATTTAATTTACTGATCTTAAATTAAATAGGATATATAAGATCAGGATAGTTGATAAGGTGTTTAGAAAGTCTGTGGTAGCCTACCCGTGGTGTGCGTTGATGGGTTACCATAAACTTTTTGAGAAAATAAGAGGGAAGGTGTCAAAAACATTATGTAAGTTTCTACATAGTAAAATGTCACTACATTTTGCGATGGAAAGGAATTTAGTGAGAATGCTTCGTAAGGACTAAAAAATTAGTTTGAGAGTCAGGTAAGAAGTTATAGTTGACAGGTTTTATAGGGGGGATTGTATACTCCTTTACAAATATATCAAAATTAAGTAGTGTACATTATTTACAGCCTGCTCAGAAATTCCCTTACTAATCAAATGTTTATATTCAATACATCACTGTACAAATCATTAGATCAGTTCGTAAATTGTAAACCAGGCAAAAGTGTGGTTCGGATCCCACGTTAAGATGTAGGTCCCTTATTTGCCATTGGCTGTTGGGCTATTAATTAACATTCCTGTCTAAGGAACATGTCGGCCTTAGTCAGTAACAAGACTACAAGATCTCGCCACAATCATCCGTCACTCATCTGTCATTCATACTTGGCTTAAAATACCTACCTGGGTAGGTCACCATTTCAAGTAATGCATCTATTGAAAGGATATACAATATGTACATACGTAAGCGATACTTGCAAACTGTCTAAGTTGACTATAATGTAAACAAACCTATTAGAAGAGACCTTTCAACAATTCCACAAATACCAAGCATATGTTACTTTAATCAGACGTACAGAGAGAGCTACTCAGCTCTCGGTCGGTAGGAAGAATGTTACGGCGATCCAGGCGGTATGCGATGAGGGGGTAGACAGACCTTCACCTATACTCTATGCACCCGGCATGTCAACCATGCCATTGCCAAGCGTGTTCGCTCACACATACATTACGGACTGACGAGTGTATTCAATACGCTAGGTTTCCTTTCCTCATCGTTAATTAAACTTGAAAATGCACTCATTTGTGAATACACCTCTACTATATATTTGTCAAATTCCACACACCTTTAACTGTACAGCCCTTACTACTTGTCCTAGAACCTTGATGAAAAAATTTTCATGGACGTTCCTCTGATGGTGTAAGCATCAGCAAGAAAGGATGTTTGAAGATTTCCTCAGGACTACGGCCTATGGTACATCGAAGTTTCAATGTTAAACTATAGGGAAGCTTATGAAGTTGTCACAGCAACACAATCAAGTATGACAAATTAAATGAAACTTTAATTATTATTAATCTAAGGAAATTTTTCTGTTTTTCCACGAGTGAAACCGGGTTGATCAGCTAGTACTATATGAAAAGGAGAAGGGGTTTTCTAACGCACAGCGGAACTCCAAAACTATAAAACCTACAAAGCTAAAACGTTGTACTTATACTCCCCTTGAGCCATAAGATGTGTATTAAGAAACGATTATTTAAAACTCCATTAGGGTTGTTACTAAAACGTTTCAAAGTTTAACTATTGGGAAGCTCATATGGTTGGCAAGGTAACCTTAAAATAGAATCAATTAATTGAATCAGGTCCAAGAAACTTTTTCACCGGGTGAATCCCAGTTGATCAGTTGGTACAAAATATTTTAACACTAGCAGAATACAAGAAGAAAACTTAACTGTTTTTATGTGCTTATTGGAGATGATTTCTGCTTTTCTGAAAGTACTCATATACATCCACTGTATATGCTTAATAAAGGTCTCCACATTTCTTTAATAGTTTCAGCTAATAAACATAATACATTTTATTGAGATGTACAGTACGATGTGTAATAATGTTTGAAACGCACATCAATGATGAAATATCAATTTTATTGAAATAAAATCAGTTGTTTTTACAATTTTTTTTTGCTAATACAAAAATTTTACTCAAATATTCAGATTCTTTTGGCACATTTTCTAATGGTTAATCATATTTTAGCTGGAAAGTTATTATCTATTTTGTATTTCAGCCAACACAAACCACCGTATGCGTTTGTACTTTGTGACACAATTATTTTTGACACAGGTTTATTTGTCGACAGCTTTCTAATTGTTCGGTTATGCAGCTGTCACATTCCTTTGGTTTTGATTTTCTAATAGTTAATAACCAAACATATTTCCCAAATTACTTACTCCTAACCGGGTTCGCCTCTTTGCACTCACCGAAGACCCTGAGACTTACATAAATGGTCGTAACATGTAAACCAGGCAAAGGTAATTGTGGTTCGGATCCCACGTTAAAATGTAGGTGGAATAGTTGCCATTGGCCGTTGAGCTATTAATTAACAGTCCTGTCTAAGGAACATGTCGGCCTTAGTCAGTAACAAGACTACAAGATCGCACCACAATCATCCTACACTAATCTGACATTCATACTTGGCTTAAAATACCTACCTGGGTAGGTCGCCATTTCAAAGTAATGTATTTAATGTATTAATGTATCACACAAAACTATTTAACAGGGAAAATATGTGACCACAGCAATCTTTACTAAAAGTTTCGAATCATCTTAGCGTCAAAGACCAAGTATGAAGTTTGACTCATCACAAAACCCCCTAAGTCATGTTTTAAAATATAAAAAAACTGTATTTTATACAATAATCACGTTTTTACAGTTACATCCCTACTCAGGATCATAGTTGGTAGGGGTTTTATCATCATTAATCATTATAATTATTCATTCCGTTCATAAACTAACGTCTTATACAAGCCAAAATCAGCGAAAACCATAAAACATTTCATGAAATGGGAACAATAGACTTCACTCGCTTCAGGAGCACTTTTGGAACGCAGCCAAACAGGAGAAAATAGCCAGCTGTTATCCGCAGCAGTGTATGTAGCAAGTGACATTGTTGTTGAGAAACTCACGGCTCGACGCCCTCGCCATCGTAAAACGGCGCAAGTAGTCGTACCAGAGATGAACAGACTGCGCTTTTAACTTTAACCATTTTGGTATTGTTCGCCACATCTGTTTAGAATATAGTTCCTTTTCAAAAGAAGCATTAAAGTATATCAATGAATCTAAAAGATTTGATCAAACTCTGATTTCACTGATTATTCTTTTGTAATTAAGCTCACTTTTGAGAAAAGAAGTTTGGGTCTTACTTTGAATAAAGTGTTTACGATTTTGATAACAATTCCTAATAAGCTATTACAGTAGGTAATTCTTAAGTTTCACAATAATCTGTTCTTGTAAAGGATAACATTTCCTGATAGTAAGAGGCTGTAGTACCTGCCGCCTTTCTGGGGTTCATCCCTTAAAAAATCTATTAATTTCAAACAGTTGCTACGACTATAATTTTCTTTCAAAAATTACGAAATTAGTGTTAATATAAAGGTTATAGAAATATTTATTGAATTGTGAGGTTGAATTTTTTTTAAATATGTAAGTCTTCAATAACTAACAATATAATATAAATGTGTAAAATAAAATATTTTAAATTACAAATGTTTCTAAAATGGACTATTTTTAAAAGTGTTCCTTCATAGTACGCTATAAAAGTATAAAATAACCTGGTTTAACTCCAAGTCATTCAGTTTAAGGCAATCGATTAATTCGTGTTCAGAGGCATATAGTTTCAAGTAGATTAACATTGATCTTATGCGACCAAACCCTAGATGACGGGTTTTAGGTAGAAAATGTCAACCTACAAGTTAAAGGACATTACTTTTATTATTTTGTTTTGAGTGCAGTGTTGGGCAGCCAAAAGAAAAAGTATTGGGCAACTAATGAACTGGAAATCGAAAGCATTATGTGCAATGATAAATGTGATAAATTGTGAAATTGAGAAAATAAATATAATTCTATTCTATTCTACTCTAGTTACTGCAAAGTCTTCACCATCAAATGCCTTAAAAAAAATTAAAACTGTATTAACTTATTGTTTTCCTCCACTATCTCAGACCAATCTCTCTCCATATGCACTTTAAACCTCCAGTCATCTCGTATGGGAGGCTTAACCACACGGTTTCAAAACCATGATTTCCGGTCGGGTCCATTGTCCAGGAGAAAGTCTCGGACTCGTGGGTCGCGGGCGGTGGTTTGCATAAAGCGTGGCGAGGACATCGCGTGGTGAATTAGACTGTTAAACTGTTCAAAATCGAATCAAATCAAAATATGTTATTGTAGTAGGACATTTATACAATTGTATTACAAACGTCAAACTTAAAATTAAATTCTTCTATTTATAACTAATTTATCAAATGTATCTCATGTAATTGATTCAACACTTAACTTATTCCCAGAACTCACTTATCCTAGAGTAACAGGCACGCTCAAAAAGGTGTTTCTGTAAGAGAATTTTGAATTTTGTTTCTTAATTTGCTTATTTAATATTTTCAGGTAGTTTGTTTTACAATTTAGGTCCAATAATTTGAGGTATTGTTGCTAGTGTTGTTGGACTTTGGAGGAATGAAAGCCCCAGCATAGCCAGCTAGGCACGTCTCTCTTAGAATATTGTGCAGCTTACGTTAGGAAGGGATTGTCAGGATGGGAAAGACATGATATGGTCAGTCACCCTCGCCCTTGAAGGAAGAGAGACAGATTTCCAACCCATCCTCCAGGCTCTTCCTGGGACATCTCACACTCTAACCCAAGACCTCCCAAGCATCCCAGACAAGGACCTCCACCTGGGAGGTCTCCTTGTTATGGAGAGTCTCACCCAGGTCGGTTCGCCCTCCGGACTCAGTTTGACTAGCAGACGCTTACTAGTTTGTCATAAAAGGGTCCCTTATCCCCTCCCAGATGGACAGGCCAGGGCGATCCCCAACTCCATACAGGACTCAGACCTGACTGGGTATCCAAGCTCAGCTGGAATCAAAGTTCTCAGAGAGACAAGGAGGAACCAAGGTGAACAGGAAGCTGGTCAATCCGGACAGCCAATAGACTTACCAGAACAATGCATGACAGTTTCTAATTACTGTAGCCATTGTCGACCTCTGTATCGGTACAGACCAGTCAGAGAGCCAACTATGGTCAAAACCATGATTTCCTGTCGAGTCCATTGTCCCGGCCTGCGGACGGGAGAAAGTCCCGGACCCGCGGCGCGGCTCGGCGCGGGCGGTGGTTTGCATAAAGCGTGGCGAGGACGTCTGCGTGGTGAATTAAATGTTTACTCTAATACTACGGTACGGAGGTACAGTACTGTTACGGAGGTGCGGGCGACGTAAAATGTGTGTTTATTACAGTGCAGGTCCGGGTACTCGGGGCATGTTGCGGGGTGGGGGTGAATTCGTTAAATGACCAGCTGGCACGAGGATTATTTTTTAGGACTCGTGTTGGTATCGGTTTACCGTCTGCGATCGGAAGAAGGTTCCAATAAGTTGTCGATAGGTGAAGGTTGCAAAATAGGTAATTGGAAGAAAGTTTGTGTTTTTGATGGGATCTGTGGTGTTTGTGTGATTTTTTAAAGTTCCTGTACATTTTTATGACACCAGAATAATTCAAATTTTCTATAATTTCTTCTATGTTTATATATGAAATCCCACTTGCTCTTGGATAAAAAATTTTGTTTTGTTTTGTTTTGTAATCATTCAGTGTATGCGTTGAGTTATGCCAATACATCTAATTTTTAAAACAAATATGCGTAGATAAAAATCAATAAATTTCTTGAATTCCTATACAGATTCTATACCATCCACATCCGTCAAATCAGACAACAAAGCATCTGGTTTAGTAAAATAAATAATTTTTTCCTTTAACAATTTTTCCCTGCACATTTATAAAACTAGAAAACGAATCGTCGAGGATCATCTGAATTCAATGTAACATATACAGTTATACGAGCAAACCTATGCTTCTGAAGTCTGTACTGGTAATTTGAATAGTTTTTAGAATTTTTCTATACATTAACTCCAGAAAATTTAAAAATTTAAAGTTATTACTATACATACCACACACTTGGTAAAATAATAAAAAAGTCACATATGTTATATATATTTCATATGCGTTTTTGTATTTATAGTATCAAAAACAAATACTTTGGTATATTTTTGTAAACATATATTTTATTTACATATTAAGCTTTAAAACTAAAAAGTTTCCTCAGTTTTAAATGCGAAAAGTATAAACTTAATATTCCGCAGAAATGTAGGTTCTATTGGCCCTATGTTACGTATCAAGATTGAAGCCGATAAACATCAAGTGGTTTTAAAATCATTCAAAACTACCTATAACATATTTATTGACCGACAGATGAAAAACCGACCATTTTAGAGCCTTTGTTCAAGGCAACTTTCTTCTTAATTTAGAGCAATCTCTCGAAATCAGTTATGGTAAAAAAGAAATTAGTAATGTAATAACTTATTGATTTTCCTCCACCATCCCAAACTAATCTCTCTCCATTTCATACACTTTAAACCTCCACTCATCTCGTATGGAAGGTTTAACCACGCAGTTTCAAAACCATGAATTCCTGGAAGCTATAGTATGCCATGACATTGCCTCTTTGCACCAACCAGATACCCTGAGGGAATCCTCACACATAACAATTTAACAGGGAAAATTTGTGACCACACCAATCTTTCCTTAAAATTTCGAATCATCTTAGCCTCAAAGACAAAGTATGAAGTTTGACGCATCAAAAAACCCTCCAAGTCATGTTTTAAAATATAAAACAAATCCATACTGGTGGTCTTGTTCACCTGGCACCGATCTGTACGAAAACCTCATAGTTTTAAGACGAACCCCCCATTGCAGAGCCCTGAAGACCCGTCCGAGCCCATTAGAGGCTGACTGATGTGTAGCACTTTCGCAACTGTTATTCACGGCGTCGTCAAGTGGCGAAGAACGGCTCCAGTTGTGCCGCTGACAATGATGTAGAGGGCGAGTGATGAAACCCCCGCACAGCCAGTGCCGCCGCCGTGCTGCACCGCTTGCATAATGTTCCAAACTGGTTGTACCATCGCCTACAAAAATGACAGCCTCCCTCCTCCGGGGTATCACCGTTTCTTTCCTCAATTTGATGATAACTATTAAGGATGCGGAGGAATCCCTTCGAACTTTCGACCTCTTGACCGACGTTTAGAGTAGCAGTACCCACCATTGCTGGGACGAAAGTTGTGTTTTGAATTTTGGGACTGGGAACATTACTCGCCTAATAGTATATGTTTTCAAATGTTATAATAACTGTAAATTCGTTTTTATACACCTGTGTTTTTAACTTCATCGAACATTTTCAAAAGTAATATGTTAAACAAGCATGTAGTGCTGTAAACCACAGAGGTCTTGCTAGAATGTGATCGTGGTACGGATGATTTAAAATGTAACTTTGATACCTAACCATACGATTTTGTTTTATATTACTTTGAACTGACATTACCTCTGTTTACTTTTTGGACTAACCTGCATTTATAAACTAAACACATGCAATAATTTTACTGACATCACTTTTTTAATATATTTTAAATTTATATCTTTTAAATTGAAATGAACGTTATGAACGTCGAAAAGGAAGGGAAAACAAACTGTAATAATCCAAAACATCTATAACTTTGACAGTATCAATCATTTTGGGATGTGTCCTAAATCGTATGGTAGCACTTCGGTTTTATCTACTGTTAGTAGTTCATTAGTAAATCGTAATAATGTGAAAGTGAAAGTGTAATCGTGTGTGTTCAAGAAATATATGCCGTTAAAGTTTCTATAACGTTTCAATAATATACATATTCCTTGCTTCCAGTGGTTTGTGCTTATTGTTTGTCAATGTACAGCTCTACGGTAAAGTATACAAGACAACTTAAATGTGCTTCAGAATATCAACCGTTAACATCTTTCACTGCTTCAAAAATTCCTACCGCTTCAGTAGTTTTAATGATAAATGCTTCAGTAATATCCAATGCACTTTCTTTTTGTGCACGTTTAGAGAAGTGAATGTCACTTAATTTTAGCACTACCGCAAAAATATAGATTTCGGAGTTAGTCACACTTCCAAGAAGAGTCCCTCTTAGACCGCAAGTGTGCATTGCTTTAAATCTCTAACCATCTAGTAACATCTAGCATTAAATTCTCTGACGTTTCTGTAGAATCTACCCTTGAACTCTCCAGCACTTAGTAATAACGCATCGTTGACTTCAAAGATCGGTTTTGGGCAATGCCATTGCCCCCGCCATTGAGGTCTACAGACTTTTAATAACGCTTAACATTAGAGTATATGACGGTTTAGTAAAGTCTACCCTTGAACCCTTTAGAACTTCTGTAATAATCTATCGTTAAAGTCCCCAGATCTTGAGTGCTTCATTGATTCGTTTTTTACAACCATAGCCATCTCTAGTAATAAAGCCTCGGCGCTATAGTAAATGGCAACATTGCGCCTGAGGGTCCAGCTGATTTGTTTGCTTGTACATAATCTCCTATGGCACTATTTTTTGTTTACGTGAAACCAGCTGGCTCTGTAAGGGTTTTTACTAATTTTTATTGTGCAAAAATCCCTTAATAAGCGGCGTTGCCACTTTGAAGGCCGCGGCCTTATTACTAGAGATGTCCATGGTACAACTCCTCATAATACTTTAACTCCACCATTAAAGTCCTCAGCGGCTTCGGTCCATCCCGGCGTTGCAGTCTCCAGCGGCTTCGGTCCATCCCAGCGTTGCAGTCTCCAGCCGCGCCGGGTAGAAAGCTTCTGTCCCACGTATATCATATAGCCGTGGCCAGCTACATGCGCCAGTAGGCGAGACATGCTTGTATCATGCCGGGAGCATGCGTGGGACACCCGGCCGTCGTGAGCCTGCTTAAGCGTTCTTGCACGTACATCATTCTTCTCCTTTACGGTTGAGTAACGGTTGTTTTATTAAATTTCTGCTCTGTTTACCCCTTTGTTGAAACAACATAAACTATATTATTAATTTATTTTTTATCAGTAAACATTTGTGCTATAATTTTTTTAAGCATCATGAATTAATGATACTATCTAACAAAAGGTCGCCGTTATATAGTAATAAGAGCCGGGTTTGGACCGTTCCCGATCAAAACGTTAAAAAATGCCACTGGCTTTGAAATAAACAAGAAAAAATATACAAGACTGTCGTATCTGAGGAATTCAATTAATGAATCGGTTGAATAAAACGGTTGATTGAACAACTATATATTTTCCATTTTAAATTGTATTGAGATGTTTCAAAGCTCTGATGACTTACGAAATTATTGGGTATAGGTTTAATTTCATTTCAAATATACGTCTGGATTTGTTAAAACTCCAGGGCATTGTGTTTTACTTCTTTACATTTAAGGTCTACGAATAAAATTATTAAAATTTATTATTAAATTCGTTTAATTTATTTTTAATTTCCATATTTACAGGGGTAAGAACCCTGATTTATTGTAAAACGTTTTTTGACGATTTGAGATACTGTATCATGTAAAATTCCCTTGCCTACAAGTTTGTAGTTTGCACCATCTACAACTCGGTTCCTCAAGCGCTACCTGGAAGTAATTTATAACTATGTCTATTATTGTTACCCATTTATTATATTAAAGATAGTTTTTCCGTTGGTATATTCGTAGTGTAAGATTCCTTCATAGGAAACATTAATTTACAAAAAGTGGGACATACATTTTAAAATATTTTCTCAGTTCAATATCTACACTTGGATCAAACTGCATTAACTATCAAAATACGTCAAGGAATCACTTAACAAACCCTTTCTGTGCTTGAAACACCCTAAATCTAATAATCTGCTTTTTCTGCACCGCGCGTGTGATCCTACGATTTAAATCATCACACTCACTATCACGCGTGCCATTTTTATTACATACTAGCAAGTTAACACTGTTAAATAAAATACCCCTGTTGCAGCATACCTGCATACTCAGTGAATTTCAAATGCAAAATAGCATATTTCAATCCAACATAGCGAGATTTGACATGTTTCCTCCATAAGAATAACATGAGGAATGAGTATGCAGGTTTGCTGCAACGGGTATTTTAAAACTGGGTGGTTTTAATGCAATATTTAGTATATCTGAACTAGAAAAAGCCATATACCAAGTTTTATTGAGATATGTTGATGAATAAGCGAGATATAGAATTTTACTTATTTCCCATGAGGATAACATTGGGACAACATTCTGTGATTACCACTTTCAATATCTCAGTAACCAGTAGACAAAGAGCAGTCATTTAAAATACTAAATTGTTTGTTTTTTTTTGCTAAATTCAATGGTGTCAACGAAAATTGGATTATTTTTATTTTTCTATGTAAAAACTCATTTTTGGGGGGTTTATCCCCATTTCCCCCCCCCCTTTCGGTGGTTCGAATTCGGTGGCTTGCGAACTCGTCCGAATAATTAATACTTTACACGTCCATGCCAAATTTCATTAAAATCGGACCATTTTTACGCTAGTTATCGTAGTTAAAGACACATATATACATGAAAATGAACGAATAGTGTTTATTGCTTCTGGGGGCCCCAAAACGAAAAGTGATCATGGTTTCGAGCCTAGATCTTACTACGAGTACTACGGTAATAGCTTCTGCCCTATGGGGGAAATTCGCTAAAAACCTGTATTTTATATGAATGTTCTTCAAACAGAACTTACGTACACAATGCACACATAGAGTATTCAGCTCCAGCCCATCGCCGGCTCCTGTGCGCCTGTGCTCTGCAGGTCGCGCCATTATGCGCCGAGATTTGGAGCGCGGGAATCGCCCATTGTCCCCCGCTCGTTAGGCCCGAGCCTAATTACAGTCGACAAATTGGCTCAAATATAAATTGAACCGTACAAATATGGCGCATTCCGCTCCCGGCGCCCACGTGTTGAAGTCGTCAGCGGCCGGCAGCTTGTTGGTTGTTGGGTGAAGGTTATTGCAGGCATTCGTCAAGAGATCTTCAGAACTAGGATTTAATTCTCTGCGGGTCTACGTCACAGTCAAATTTTTTACGTAGTTTTAGATTGCAGAAAAGAGTTATCCGCATCATGGCGGGAGTATTCAAGAGATCACCTTACCGGAATATTTTTAAATCATAGAAAATTCTAACGCTACCTGCGATTTATATTTTTGCAGGATATTTTACAAAACTATAAGTTTAAATAAATCATCGACAGTAACGACCTGGGCAGATATTCATAATTATAGTACCAGGCAAAGGCACCATCACAGGTGAATTGGAAACAATCGCAAAACTACCTCAAAATATTGGTCCTAAATTGTTCAACAAACTACCTGAAAATATTAAATTAGCAAATTCAGAAACAAAATTTAAAATTCTCTTAAAGAAACACCTTTTAGAGCGTGCCCGTTACTCTCTAAGTGAGTCCTGGGAATACGCTAAGTGTTGAGTGCACATTAAATGCATTTGAAAAATTAGTTATAAATAGAAGAATTTAATTTTAAGTTTGACGATTGTAATACAAATTGTATAATTGTTCTACTACAATAAAATATTTTGATTTTGATTCCGATACTTGTATTTTGCCATTTTTATGGGGTAAAATTCGCTACCTACATGTCTTTAGGAGTACTGTTTGCCGGTCATCTTTAATGAGTGGTAAAATTTGTCACTCATCATTCACGATTCACGAGGGGGAAATTAAAAACTTAGCTGTCATTAGGCATAAAATTGGGTGTACATCATTTGCGCGGTATGCGGAGAGCCAGTTAGAAGGGCTGCGTGTTCTGCGCAGCTCATATCAAAGAGCTCCAGGGGGCTCTTAGATATCTGCATCGTCTGCGCGGTGAGGGGTGGCGGAAGCGGCATTCAGCGGAACACAATATCGTGGCCTTGCCATTTCTTTTACATTTTTTTTTTCATTTTTACCAGTGAATGTTATGAGTGGTTTTATCATTGCGAGGAGTTAGTATCGAACAGGCTACTAATTAGGCCTAGTTGATTACCGCTAAATAATTTAAAGAACATTATGGTATAACCAAACCTAACTAAACTGGTTTGAAAATATTCGACAGCAAATATGTTATAGTTGTTTATTTTGTTAACGTTACTACAAAATTAATAAAATAATATAGATCACAGTGTCGCATATTATTGTATACTCGTAAGTATAATTGTAAAATAAATGTCGTAAATTTCAGTGTAATATATGGATCTACAGTATTTAGATTGCAACATTTAAAACAGAATGTCTTTGATAAATTCATATAATTCATAAAATACATAAAAAAATATGTATAGAAACAGGATTTATCACAGATCAAATTTTATACAGAAACTAAACATAATATAAAATATGGTGTGTGCGCTGAATACATGTGGTAGGCTATATGCGGGAGGGCGGCTGCTTGTGTCGGCAGGCTGAGGCTGCCTGGACGGGACACCGCGCAGATGATGTACTGTCCGCGAGAGTTAAGAAGTCCCCAAGCCAGAGCAAAATGCAGCAATGTCCGTTTGTTGCCGCGCGGTGTTTCGGTAACGTAAAAACGAAAAATGCAGGCGCCGAGTAAGAAGCGCCTGCATTTTTCTAATAGGCCAGGACTCACGGGACTTCTCGCGGACAGTAAAAGGATTAGAGGACCCTTCGAATATTTCACAGCAGGCTTGCATACCGCACAAATGATGAACAACCGTCAGCACAGCCGTCGGCGTTGTTGGGTGAAGGTTATTACAGGCATTCGTCAAGTGATCTTCAGAACTGAGATTTCCCTAATACTTGTGTTTTGGCATGTTTATGGGGTAAAATCTTTTACCTGCATGTCTTTAGGAGTGCTGTTTGTCGGCCATCTTTAATGAGTGGTAAAATTTGCCACCCACCTTTCACGATTCACGGGGGAAATGTAACACTTAGCTGTCATTAGGTGTAAAATTTGCCGCGCTTCTGCCATCAGAGGTAAAGTTTGTTACTCATCTTTCATTAAGGGAAATATTTACCACGCATCCAAGGGGTAAATTTACCATCTGTCTTTTCACTAATTTCACATCCTTATATGTTTATATTAATAACTGATATTTATTATTAAATATAAATAGTGCTACATCCAATTAGAGTTAATTATGTGAATTAACTCCTTTCCATAAACAGACGTACCCCATAAAAAATCTTATTTCCCGATTCCACAGCTAGTAGGTTAATAAGATGGTCAGATCATGTTTGCATTTGAACGAGAAAAACATTTACGATTTCCGCAGATACTAAACAAGTTACATTTATGTGATAGGCCTATAGTTCGCTGAAACATACTATATAAAGAAATAGTAATTTCGAGTTAAAATAAAAGTTTAATATCACTTACCATATTCAATTCAAACCGCCGCTAAATATTAAGTATGACAGTGCCAAGTGGTGAGGGCAACCCGTTAATTTAAATAAAAAATTCCCACTCCAAGATCCAAATTAAAATTTAAAACACCCAAGATCCAAACTAGCCGGTCACAGATGTAGAAATGCATCAAACATGATGATTCCTTGCCGAATGAGCTGTTTGACCGGCCTCGACACCGAACCGCCCGAAGCATCGCTACCCCGGCCCCAGCGCGGCGTAGCTCGGTAGTCCGGTAGCCGGGCTGTAAAGATAATTGCTCAACCCCGACATCGATACGTCTTTTACCGGCTAATGGTGCCCCGGGGCCGGACGCCGAAATTCTTCGCGGCAGTGAAAGCTCATGACAGAGTCCCTTTGGCTATCAAACGGTCAGATGAAGATGAGTGAAACCTTCAAGTGGAATTTCAACGTCATTTTTTCGTTTATTTTGGAAAAATATTTTTGTGAAAATTGTAAAATAACGTATTTAAGGTAAAAAAATTTTTAAAATAAGTATGAGGATACATAACTCGAGTTTTAGCTTTATAACGAGCTAGCATAAAGGCTGCCCAACCCAAGTATATACTACCAATATTATTTTGGAAACGAATGCACCTTGAAAGGAAAAAGGTCGCCTACATTTAACATTTGGTGGTATTAAATCACTTTTTTTATTTGGCAGCCATTTAGAGCTATATGCGGATTCAAATAAAATCGAATCAAAAATTTGTTCATTTCCTTTTTTTACATCCTTTGTAAAATTATTTTCAACTTTATATACAAAAGTTTACCTACGTAAAAAATTAGTTTAAATGGAATTTCACAGCAAAAAGTCATGGAAAATAAATGTTATAAATATGTTTAAGATGACCAGAGCTAAATAAAACATCCAACTGGAAAAAACAAGTTATATAATTTAAAAATATATATTCAGAGTAGCTTATATTTTAACTCGGAATAACAGCATATTAGTACATAGACATATAACCACTACACTACGGAACTATCTCGCTAGTTTTTGGTACTTATTCACCTGTTTTAATGATCAGCTGACTTGTCAAGAACAAACAAGGAGCTGAGCAGTCTCTGATTTAAAATTAGTAATTCAAATAAACTGCAGTAAAGCCCTGTTTACATCCAATCTTTAATTGCTCGGGTTACATCGCTGAATTGTCCGGTTTGCATTTGAAACTTAACCAATGGGATCATGGGTTTACATAACAAAGTAACAGGTTAAAAACATTAGTTTATGCGAGTGTACTAAACATCTAACGAGTGGCTTTAAGGATAAATACAACCGTTGCATACTCTACTTTATCTACGACCAACAGAGTACAATGACATTTCCTTCGGAGTTATTCACAAACCCATCATTTTTACTCATGACATGTCAACTCACATTTGAGGCTAGGCTCATAAAGAAACTGAAATATAAATCTTAGTGGAACAATTAGCTGATGTGAGAGTTAACTGCGTAATTATAATGACACTACTTCCATCAAGTGACTTCCCCGTAAATCACAAGTTTATGTTGTGAAACCTGTTTGTACTTGTTTTGATATTATACCACTTTATGATGGTACTTGTATTGTCTTTGATGGTACTTAATGTAAAGGTCGTATATAAAATATTAAATACTAAAGGTCTGATTATTTCACATCAAGATTGAATATAGAAGCCAAAATTGAGAACATTTAAAAGTATAAACATAAGTTTTCTTTTTCTAAAAACAAAATAGACGGAGTCTCCTTCCTTATAATTAGCTAACAGTATAGGGTATCTTGTAAATGATCAACTGTGATTTCCCCCCGTATAAATCAGCTGATTACACGGTAGGTATTGATGAGTAAATAACTGTACAGTATATAAAATCTTTGGCACAGATACCATGTAATATCATATCTCAAAGTGTACACATTTCAATCATACTTATATGATAGCATAAATACGATTCAAAAGCTGTTACTAATCAAAATACACTGTATTACAAACATAATACGAGACATTCCCAACAAATTAAATGTCCAAAAAGTGCTAATGGAACTGGGATCCAGTAGAAAGTCAGTAATCTACGCCACACGCTGATAAAGGTTTAATTTGTTCTGCCCCACATTTAAACAGTAAAGGAAATAACGACATAAAAAAGGGATATGTTGGAAGGAGCGAGGAATTAGGATCAGTTCCTAATAAGCCATTAACCACGGATCTGATCCGGGCAGCACGAGATGGAAACTATTAACATAATGAGATAATTAACTCCTAGTTCCTCCCTCCTCCCTCAGCGACCGCCGCGCCGTATCAGTCAACCATTAGCTACCAAATCCTATAATTAGTCGAGCTCCTCAATTATATTACGCTGAAATGAAACACATGGCCAAATTGGATTTTAGCTCCCCACCCCGCGACGAGTGTGTTATGTTTTACTACCTTGTACCGATCCACCTAATGATTCGTAAGAGAACAGGTTAAATTGGTGTTGAATTAATTGATCTAGGGCAATAAAATGTTATAGTTCATTGTGTGGTTGAAATAATTATGAAGTTGTGTGGTATAGCTCGGGATGATGTTATAAAAATTACTTATAATTGCCTTAGTTTTTCGATCGTCTAAACATTGAAGATTAGAAGTTGAAGTTGCAACACGTTTCATTTCATTTTCGCTTATTTTATTTAGTATTTAACATTATACAACCATAAATTAACACTAAACAGTTTTCATCAGTACTAATAACATTGACTTATTTATTTAGGAAATAGCTTCAGTAAAGCGCATTACGAAATAACAAACACGAACGAGAATGATCTCATTTAACACTTACTTTCAAATTCCGTTCAGATTCATTCGAGAATCTACGTTAGTTAATTTTTGGCCCTATTAAAAGACAATTTAAAAACCTAGCTTTTTAAGTGAGAGATTTACCACATAACTTTAGCAAAACATAAAAATATAATTTAATTTCTGGGAATTTTATTGTTTTATATTATTTGCACTAATTAAATTTGCATTAAATTTGTCTAAATTATTTGGCTGAAATTTATATACTACTAGATTTATTTTTTTACTAGATTACTGTATATATTTTTTCTTTCAAGGGAGCGTAAATGAGCGTACATCTTTGTAGTTATGAAGAATACATCTTTGTATCATCAAATTTGATAATGAATCGAGTTTTAGCTAGAATTAGGTCTTTTAGTAGAGATTTTTAATTTTAAAGAACCCTCTCTACCCATATGTAACACTTTTATTAAGTATTATGAAGTAATAAGCTTAAATATCGGTTTTAAATAAATTTTTATTGTAAACCCAAAGATAGTTAAAAACTCCATAAAAATGTTAACATTACTCAACTTTCGTTCTCATAGTTTCCGTATTTATTTTCCTCGTATAGCAGTGGTGGGTATTTAGCCGCCCAGTCAAAGGTCGCCGCGCCGCCCAGGTCCCCGGGTGCCGAGGCCCGCCCATCCTGCCGCCCATCCCCCTAAACACGCGTAATGAGGGGCCGCGCTTCTCACCGACTACTTACACAAAATTACCCCGTCAATAATTACTATTAAATCTCTTAACAGGAAACCGCAGTGTGATTGGACATTACGATTTTGTAAGCTTTCTCTAAACCATGGTGATTGAAGATATAAACATTCCAGTCGGCGACGTTATACACGTTTACTGGTCAGGATTAATTTAATTAGAAGTTTAGAGGTGGAAAGTCGGTGGAAGTAAAGGAACATAACGGTATTCAAAATAACAGGACAAAACGGGAAAGGAACTGTGACATTAATAATTATTAATTTTTAAATTATGATTGATCGTTAAATGGCAGTAATTGGAGGTATTAAATTATTCAGAACCTCTCTCTCTCTCTCTCTTCCTTTTTTAATTTCAAACTATAGCTATATTACTTATTTATAATTAAGTCAGTTTTGTTTGATTATATACTCTACCTACACAGTCTCTCTTTGTCAAATTAATTTTTCCTACTTGAAAAACAACGGTTACCTTACATGAAAAAACACGATTTATTTTTCCCGAAACATTTGTCAAAGAGAACTTAGAATCGAATGACCACCATCAACAATTAATTGTATTGAATGCGGTACTAAATTGATTGTGCTCCATTCTTAAGACGCTAACGTAGTTTGAATTGACCACTTAGAACCAGTACTGTAGTCCAGTTTAAACCAATCCCATCTTTATGGATTGAAAAATAATAAATCAAAATGAATTTCTTCTACTCAAATTCATATGTAGTCACTGAGATCTTTCCATTGCGTTGTTGATTAATGTCAATAGAAACCCCTAGGCCATTGCCGGATTCGAAACTTTACAACGAATTTGACCAATAAATAACTGCTTCCTTCATATTTTGAATGGACAAAATCTACAAAAACATCACTATCATATTTTTTGCTAAGAAACACGTTGAAGAAACTTTAGGCAATAATTACCACTGTCATGTCAGTATTCTAATATTAAAAACCCCATCGTATTTGAATTGACCACTTAGAACCAGTGCAGGACTAAACCAGTCTCTTCTTTAAGGATTGAAGAACAATAAATCAAAACGTAAATTCTTCTACTATAGTCACATGCATCATTGAGATCTTTCGATTGCGCGTTGTTGATTAGTATCACTCGGAACTCCTATCTCATTATCGAATTCGAAACTTTACTACGGATGTGACCAATAAATAACAGCTACCTCCAGATTCGAAATGGGTGAAATCTTAAAAAACACAATTATTTTTTTCTATGAAACTCGTTGAAGAAAACTGAGAAATTATTTAATCATACCATTGTCTACAATTGTTATTATGAACGAAAATGTCAGTATTCTAATAATCAAGACTCCAACGTATTCGAATTGACCACTGAGAACTAATGCGGCTACTATTCCGGTTTAAACCAGTATCCTATTTAAGGATTTAAAAACAATAAATCAAAATTTATATTCTTCCCCTCTATTTACATACATTACTGATCCCTCCACTCCGTTTTTGATTAATACATGTAGGAACCCCTATCTCATTATCGAATTCGAAACCTAACTTGGAATATGACCAATAAATAACATCTCCAGATTCTAAACCGTGACAAAATCTCCGATATTTCACCGAACTGTTATGGCGCGGTCAAGAACCCGTTACTTAACCGTTTAACCGCATCATAACCATGCAGGCTTTACGTAACCTGTTTAACATTTCATACGCCACACTGGCCAAGTGGAATTGATTCCTCACACACAATGGCGTTTACGGTGGCAACAATAGTGAAAAGGACCAATCAAAGGCCGGACTGGACGGCGCCGGCGCAACTGCGCTGTGCTCCTTCCTCACTTCTAGTCCAGGAGCCCACGACCGCCAGACGTTCGTTATTTTATAAAAGCTTAAAGTTTCCTGAGCAATGTTCCGAGTACATGTAACAAGAATCGGCAACTATGAAGTGTGATTAGTGGTTGCTTTGGCTACTATACGCATATTCAAGCTTAAAAATTACAGCTGGTAACTTCCATTTAAAATACAAGGGAGTGAACAGCTGTTTTAGTAATGTTGAAGCTTGCAATGGTGTGACTCAGAGAAAATGCGACGAATCACCTCATTTTCTTCTTATTTTCTTTGGAATAATATCATATATAATGTAATTCACTGCCAGACATCTAGCAACATTACAACTTTCTTTTCTGACATCTTCAAACTTTTTACGAAGGTTATTTATAGTAACGTTATACACTTGGCGCATTATATCTTGACACTTGAGAACCCTTTAAATCTGAAGCAATTGGAGTGGATTGAAAGTTATCAGGAGACCACAGCTGATACGCAAAGTTGTACTGGCCTGACGTGTTAACGTTTTCCAACAGCTGTCAGTGTATATCTTAATTGTCATTTGTATACAAAATACAGTCGATGCCAGTAGAAATTTGTTCTTATATTGTTTGTTCTCCAACATCATTGACAATAAACAATATCTGACCGTTCCAGCAATGGATTAGGCCAAGGGTCAAGATATAATGCGCCAAGTGTAATATAAAACCTGAATTTTACGTATGTTACATGGGGGAATATCATAAGATGTTACCTCGGTAGCCAGATAGTTCCGACGGTTTTAACATCTCGCCAGACAACTCTGCAAGTCTGAGATATATTTGCTAATATATCTTTCAAAATTACCATAAAGAGAGTAGATTTACTAAAAATGACAAGTGGAAATCATTTAAAAACCAAACATTATAAAATTCGCACATTATATCTCCGGCTATGACCACTACGCTACTAACCGTGTCAAATAATATTTTTAACATATGGTATTTGTAAACACAACATTTGACAAGCAGCCGTGTTTTAGGAAATATATTCATAAAAGTACCCCCTCTCCCCCCCACACCTTACAATCAGCTGACTCAGTCGGAGCCGGAGATATAATGCACAAACTGTACTTTAGCGCAGTTTTTTTTCATTTTCCTACTCTCTGCGTCATACCATTGCAAGCTTCAATATTACTTAAACAGCTGTTCACTTCCCTGTTTTTAAATGGAAGTTACCAGCTGTTTAAGTAATTTCTAGGCTTGCAAGATATGAATCTGCAAATATCAGCCAAACCAACCACCAGCCGTAACTCATAATTGCTGGTTCTTGTTACTTGTACTAAAAACATTGTTCAGAGGAACTTTCAGGTTTTATAAAATAACGAAGGTCTGGCGGTCGTGGGGACTCTATTCGGGCGGAGAACCGACAACAGCTGCGGAACATTCCGTGATATAGGCCTACCGAGTAGACCGGTTTATATTGGTCGAATAACTCGGCAGAGTTGCTAGGATCAGCTGATGCCCATTGTTTACTGTATAATTATTACAACTGTTTAAACGGGAGAGGAAGTGAAATTTAACTTATCTTTCGCCAGCGACTGGCATGTCCCTAACGTAAACAAACGAAAACCAACGAGTACAGTTCGTAAGATCACGCCAAATATATAATTCGTTGAAATATTTTAGTTTTTTTTTGTCTGCTATTGGATAAATAATTTTGTTTGAATTTTTGTTTATCTTGTCCTGATTGTCTGCTAGATAGAGGCACTTTACACTATTGGATTTTCGGAGATTTTGGGATTCCTCATGTGTTTTCGTGCCCTCATGGGGTTAGCGTCTCGTTGGCGAATCATAAGCTTACCCTCCCTCTCCCGCTTCTTAGTTTTATTCAATCTGCTGCAAAATTGGGGTTATCAGTCAACTCGTCCATCTGTTTAACACTGGACGAGTTGACAATGAAATACTAACTCGCCTTCCTACTATAATAAAGTTCGAATCAATATAAGCTTCAAGATTACTAGTTTTATTCAACTGCAATTATAAATCAACCGTATTACATAAAAATAATGTGAACTTAAAGCTTATATTGATTTGAACTTCATTAAAGCCCTTCTATGCAACCAATGCAAACCAGCCTTGTGCGCAGAAATATAGGCAGTAGTAACACCAAAGGAGCTTTAGCCACCTTGTACATTACTTTTGACTTTTCATCGTATTCTTGTCTTTGTCTTGTCTCTCGATACTGATGAGAAATATTTTATGTTTGGGCATTATTTTTCTTACTGTACTATTATGACCGTGAATTATTACTATCGTGATCGTCTGACATTTGCACAATAAAAAATATTGCACAATAAGAGAAATTCTGCTATTGCTAATTAATTAAAACTCTACGTGACACAATTTAATGTAATATCTCAAGTATTAATCTCTTGGCAGTAGGCAGTAGGCTACTCAGGCAGGGCGGTCTGGAGCAGTGGCTATCTGGGTTATCACGTACATCTACATGACACTCACTTTGCGCAGTACCTGGTAGCCTCTTACCTTCCTTTATTTATACTTGACGATGCTTTCCTGCGATTTTCTAACTGTCTATCCTCAGTGTTCTTCTATATTTATGAAACTGTTTTTATCACCGAACTTGAAGTTTGGCTGACAAAAATATGTTTCTGCTATCAGTAATTTAACTGAGTACACTAATATGAAACGTTCTTTTACTATTTTTCCAGTACTACAGTGTTTTCTTTGGATCTTTTCAATGGGTTGGTTAAGTGGTGAATAGTACCACTATGGATACCGATTGTAAATGGATTGTATTAAAACATTGAAGCTTTACCTATATTGATAAGAGATCTGAACTATGCAAATACTTAGTTTTACTACAATATGTTTATCACGTTTGTATTTGTTTTCTTCTCGAATGAATCTGACACCTACCATCTATTATTTTCACTTAAACTTTTTTTGAGATATCAACAAAGTTAACAAAACAGAAGACTTGCCTATAATAATTCTAACAGCTGCTTAAGCTTGAAGCTTATATTATTTAAGCTAACTACAACAATTCTTATCCGAAACTTTCTTAAGAAAATTTGCTTTATGAAATATAATATCAGTCTTTAGTCAGCAGAAAGTTTTATGAGTCATTTTACTGCAGGTTCAACGAAATTATTTCGTTTTAATTTCAAGACGTAGCATAGCGTAGGTGTCTATTAAGTATTTACCTTACTGAAAAGTGTGTCAAAGTATCACGATCATGTCTGAATGTTGCACTTTGTAAAACAGCTGTTTATTGTTGAAAGAAAGCCACTCTTGATTTACGATAGTAATAAAAACTTATTACAAGCTCTACCCGGATATTTCTATGATAAAAGATATGAACATTTTCTGCGATCAAGTCATAAAATGGTACTTCGGTGTATCTTATGAGGAGCTTTGCGTAATAAAATAGCATAATAAATAATGAAATGCAGAAAGCTGCGTACAAACCGCCAGTAACTGATAGTATGGCATTCTTGTTTTACTGTAGCTTTTAATCCTTAATGCAACATCATGCAACATGTGCCATCATCATGTTGGTGTGTTCAATGAGAGTCTGGCAGGATCAAGATGGCGGCCTTCCTTATACCCTATAGTCGCCGCTGGTAGTTATACCGAAAACAGGTTTCTGTATAAAAGTTCCAATTGAACCGAAGTCAACTTGTTCATTCGTCAATTTGTCTCTTTCCTTACACTTTTCTTTAAAAATGAATAATTAATCCCATGCATTCATTGTTATGGGGGGGGCGTGTATTTTCCCTTTCTTACAGTTCTTGGGGATGTCAAGTGAATCTTCTATTTTAGCGAATTTCCCCTATAGGGAAGTAGCTATTACCGTAGGCGGCACGGTGAGACTTAAGCCCAGGACCATGTTATTTTTTCATTTTGAGGTCCCCAGACCCCAAAAACACCGTTCGTTCATTTTCATGTATATATATAGTAAAAAAGGTCCAATCTTGATGAAATTTGGAACAAACGTATAAAGCGTCATTCATGACTTCGAGTTCGAAAACCAGTAAGAATGATTTACTCTAAGAAGGTTTTTTTTCACAAAATAAAATTTATTTTCAAGATTTATCACCTTTTTACTAATTATTTTTAATCTCAATTGTCAAAATTGAATTCAGCTTAAAAAAACAGATAATTTAGCATTTTGAATTATTATTCTATGTCAATCCGTTGCTTAGATTTTGGATGATATTGGATGTGCTAAACACAGTACATTTTCCAATATTGTTTTTGATTTTTCCCTCCAAACAGTATAGTCACCCTGATTTGAGATTTAAAAAAAATACAATTCTAAACATATGATTAAATTTGCAGGTGTTGAATATTTTATTTGTGTTTATTTTGAATAGTAAAGAGTTCATTGATCAAGATTTTGCAGAAAATATGTACTATATCAAAAAATACAAATTATTTTTAAATTTAATAAATAAAGTAAGAGCATTTGGAGGGGGGGATGTCTTGGTCTAAACTGCCTGAAAATGTAGCATAATATATGGTATGTTTACAATTATGAGGATTGATAATATGTTTTATTGAAATTGGCTGCAGATGTAGGTCTGTTGCAACAGCGATGTTTAAATTACTATAAAACTGACCATATGATTGAATTTAATTTTTTCATGAGATTAAATTATTTGTTTGTTTTGAGTGTTTTGAGTTCATTGATTATATGTTTGTTAACATTTATATTCTACAACAAGATTACAGTTATAAAAAATTAAAAGACTAAGAATTATATAAAATACAAAAGTGTATGTATTACTAATGAAAACCAATATGGTCTCTTTGTTAATTTTCCTCATGTTTAAAGCTCATGAATGATTAAATATGCGTTTTTAGTATATTATTTACTTAACGTATTCAAATGATACTTCCTTCAAACAAGTTGAATGTTCACATATACAAAATTATGGAAATTCGCTGAGTACGCAGGTCTGCTGCGACGGGTGTATTATTATATTGTGGGGTTATTTCTTTAAAAGATGTTTTGAGACTTTCGACCTTCCTGGTTTGTTTTTTTAAGCTGATACGTGCTTCTTGAATCTCTTTACACGACAGAAGTTTTTTTTCTTTATCTATGAATTAAGTGAAATAAACTTTTATTGCTCGTTTTGCAAATCTCGATTTGAATTTCCTCTGTTTATTAATGAGGCTTATTGGCTCGTCGATCCATCACATTTACCTCTAAAAATGACAGAATAGTTCGCATCTGAGGTAAATATTATGTAGAGAAGATTTGATGACGCAACCAAGTAAAGCTTACAGTTTTTAGGCCAAACTTTGGAATCCGTCTCTACCTCTAAAATCGTTGTTTAAAATCGATTGCTCGATGTTACTTCGATGAGATACATAAAAAAAAAATCGAATAATTAAGAATAAGGAAGGATTTCATAAAAGAAATCTAAGGAATAAGTTGGAAATGTATTACATCATATGATCGAACGACAAAATATAACAACAACTAACCCACAAACAATAAAACTATAAACAAAACTGTCATTATCTGAACATTTTTAATCGTAGCATATATTAAACTATTTAAAATTGATTATAATTTGTAAAACATTTTGCAATGTATATAGTTACGTCAGTGTTTTAACTTTTTTCAAACATTCTCATGCAAAATCAGAAACTGTACGCAATACTATTCTCTAACCTTCATATGTAACAACTATTTTATCGGTTATACCGATACATCAAGCGGTCAAAACTACACAATCCCTGAGTAGTATAAAATGATAATTCTGGTTGGATTTATAGTTTCAGTACATTTTTCCATCAGGTTTAAGTGGAATCTACAAAATTGAAAACAAAAACCATTTTTACAGTTATGATGAATTTGTTTACCTCCATCGATAAGTACCATGTGATTGATAGATATTGATCCGATTGTTCATGACGAGTATTTACGATTGAATAGTGATTGTGAAAAACTATTTATCGATTATATTGAAGTTTAGCTGACTTTTACACGATTTATTTATCATGTTTGTAAATATTTCTCACAACCCCTCTGTCTTGGTAAAGGGCCATCCAGCACTCACCGTTACAGACCGCCGCCGCGCCGCGCTGCCACACAACCGCTTTACCCGTGCGCCCGATGGATAATCGGCTCCTTTACGGGTCTTTTACGACGTGATTACTTTAAACTATAAAAGGATTTATGATCACACTGTATTTTTAGTTGAAGTGGCGAGAGGGTATACTGAATAACTTTCAATATACTAACAGTCTTTAACTCCATTATTTATACAAACACTTATGGCACGGATAAAAAAATAATAGTATAGTTTAATTTCAATTAAAAGTTTAAGCCCTGATTCAGCGATGATTGAAACCATAACAAACTATAATTAAGGCGAGTGACCAGCCTCCGGATTACAAAATATTAGCGAAAATACTTTGATGACTTTGCTTTTGTCCAGTAATCCTACCTGTTGGAATAATACTACCGCTGGTTTTTGACCACTTACAGGTTCATTTTCAAGTGCCCCAACCACAATTAAAAACTACCATCCTCTTGTTAGTCAACATGAGTTGAAACCAGTGCTAGTGGTATAGCAACAAACATAATTACTCGATTAAAGCAAGGTAATTAAAACCATTTTATCATTGAATATTTGTAAATAGCTAGGTTATTTTATGGGAAATATATTAATTAAAAAAAATAGAATGACCTCGGTTAGTGTAAAACGTTGGAAGCACACTTTTGTGTGCTTTTAACTTAAGATGAAATATAATTAAACCAAACCACAATACTCTAAACACATTAGCGAATGGGAACGTACGGGCTCCACGCAGGACAGTCGATTTACTCACACTTGTTGTAATCATTCTTACCAGTGAGGAAAGTCAACGCAGTTCTACTGACGGTTCCCGGTGTTATAGTAAGTATATTTGACATGTTTGCTTTTGACTGTAAATGTTTGAGCGTTTGTACGTTATATTAAAACAAATCATTTATTCGAAAGGATTCGTATTTATTATTTAACAATATGTAGGTAAATTTTCAACTCAAGTTGTAATGTTACCAATACCTATAACCTTTTTTGTAAAATGATAAAGCTAATTCGTCAGATCAACTGCCGTGACAGAGGGAAAGATTAATTTATTCGATTTGGCGAGTGAAAATTGCAGTGTTACAGGAACAAGGACATTCTTTGTGTTAATTTGATTATATGAACGCCGTTGAAAATTTTTGATTCATAATTATAGATGACTTCTTATTCAGGAGTGAGATAAGCTATCCATGTAAGCCCTATCCCATAATATTTTTTTCTTGATTCTATAGAATATAAGTAAAAGAGGAAAACCTCACTATATACAAGCTTCGTTATATGTTATCAAACAACCTCTACGCCAACAGGAATATTCGTTCATTTCAGACACCCAGTAATTACACCATTCCACAACTGCTGTTCCATCTTACAACGGGACGTTCCACCAACCGCTTGTGGCTACTATCCTGATGGCATAGGGGTAAACATCAGCTTCTAGTGGCTACTTGGATGGCCAAGTATGTATATATAAACTCCAGTGTTTGCGTGGCTTTCCAGGCGTAAATCAATCACTATAAGCTCCCTAGGTGGCAAAGTGAGGATATCCTACTCCTTCTTGCTACCTAGGTTGAAAGTGAGGATATACCAGTCCTTGTGTCTACCCATGAGGCATAACACCCTCTAGCTCCCCTGGTGACTCTTTCGGTGACAAAGTGAGGATATACCAGACTTTGTATTACCCAGGTGTCATAATAGCCTCTAGCGGCTCCCTAGGTCGCTAACATCGATTAACATGAAATCATTCACAAACTGGGTGAAAAACTTTAACTCGCTAAGTTACTTAAATGCAAGTAATATATGCCAGTCCTTGTGGCTACCCAAGTGGCTCAGGGAGCCACTAGCGACTCCCTAGGTGGCTAAGTGAGGATATACCAACCATTAGCTTCTTCATAGTTGAAAAATGTGAAAAAGTGCCACATGGGTAGTCCTTGTAGCTACCCAGGTGGCACGCCAGCCACTAGCGGCTCCCTAGGTGGCACGGCAGCGATCATCATCTGCAGGACGATCCGCAGGACTCAGGACCTAATTAAG
Organism: Flexamia atlantica; assembly: GCA_035578135.1. NCBI lineage: Eukaryota > Metazoa > Arthropoda > Insecta > Hemiptera > Cicadellidae > Flexamia > Flexamia atlantica. Next base: position 479,180 of record JAQJVK010000012.1, on the reverse strand, counting down.
GACAGTTAAACGACCACGGGCCGCGGATGTCTCCATCGCCATTTTCGCCATGTAGGGAGCGGTCGTTTCACGGCTTCGTATCACTTCATCAAAATAGTCGTAAACTTAAATCTCCGCTATTCCGCGATAATACGGGAACATTTGGTGATGACTGTGAGGATTCTTTGTAATTGTAATGTTGAAATGTAAAATGTAACATACCGCAATTACGATTGAGATGTTGTATTATTTAATCGTGCAGCTCTTTATCGTCCTGCATTATTTGATATAATCCATCTTATCCACTGTAATTTATACGCTTTATGATTACACATGTTTTGTAGAGACAATATTTTTTACTACCTCGATTGTAATCCATGTAAAACTTGCAACTGAGCACAGGTCGGTAGTTATTCCACAGTTCTTTATAACATTTTTATTTCTTGAACAGTACTGTAATGGTGGAAATAAATAATTCATTCATTCATGTATTCAGTTAACAAACATGCTTAGGAGTAAGGTAATTAATTTGTTTTCTATCGGTGTAATGTTAATTATTATTTGCATATAACGTCAACTAATGTTTTAAAACACAGATGAGCCGGAGATTCAGAAACGCTCAGAGTAAATAAATATTTATTTTACTCCGATGAACCCAAGAGATTTAACTAACATTTTGGGCCATGTTTTATCAACACATCCAAATAAAAAACCTTACAACCTCTTTAAGGTTCTTTAAGGTTTTTGCTTTATTTTACTCCTTTCAGCTTACAATTATAACTGCATGATTCATGTTATTTTATTTAACCATTCGATAACGAAATGACACATGTAATGTAGACCGATACACTTACAAGCCAGAACGAAGGTAGATTAGAGAGCTGTTCAGTGTTCATGCTCCAGCCACACTATCCGCGTTATATATGCAGATTGCACCCGATGATGTAGCGGGTACAAATGCAGATACAACCAGACTGTAACCGTAGACGATCCGGTCCTGCTAATTCAATAAACCATGCAGTGTAAAATAGCAATAAATATGAGCGGGCTGAGAACCGACCCCTGAGGAACACCTGAGCGTTTGAACACGTACGTAGGTCTGGACTTGACTTCGTAATAAAGGTTGTGGATGTTGGTGTTGATATTTATTTTAATTTAATATTAATATTGTAAGTGGTATCGTTTTAAAAGTATGTTTTTTTGTCAGGTATAAAACACTTATGTACATTCGAATTTATTTCAAATTATGTTTTTTGTACGGTATTGGGTTGAATGAGAACACGAGATACAACAATCAACATTAGGCCTGCATTACACTATCAAATATTTTATAAAAGATTTATTTGTCCAATCAGAATTCAAGTTTTTGTTTTGAAAGTCAACTGGCTTGAATTTTCATTGGTCAAAACAAATCTTTTATAAAAGATCTTTTATAAAATATTTGACAGTGTAATGCGGGCCTTAGTCAATATTCGTACTTAGCGTCATATCATTGTCAGCTTCGATATTATTTTGACTGCTTGTCTCTTCTTCCTGTTATACATAGAAGTATAACCTTGTACGACCAGTTGTTTAAATAATGTCGAAGCTTGCAATTACATGAAGCCCAGTATAGTGATTACTTGCAAATAAATAAATGAAAAAATGCTGTATATTCTGACTTATTCTTACACACAGATTACTATAATGTTTTTGTTTTTAGCTAAAGGAGAGTTTCTAACAAAAAAATCAATATTTCGCTGACCTGAAACTAAATTAGTTTAAATGATGCACTTTTATTCTATACTTTATAGGAGCAATGTTTGCACGCTTGCTTGCATGCATGCTTGCTCCGACGATTTTTTTTCAATGGTGGAAATAACTCAATGGTGGGAATACTGATTAAAAACATTTTTTGTAGGTCATTTGTCAGTTACAATTTTAACATAGTTATTACAAGAAGTAAAATTCAAATTTCACTCAGAGTTAAATAGGAAAAACAATGAATTACGGAGCAAAGCTTGGTTCACTACGTACTAACAGATTATGACTCTATTAATAAACACAAAAACAATATTTTCGTTATTGACTCTGGTTCAGTTCTGATACTCAATTTAATTCATTTCAATTTACATGTTTCTGTATTTCTTTTCGATTATTTTCCCATCGCTGTTTCTGATTCAGCCTAGTTATAAGTAATTACTTTTGAACTCCATCATCTCTGCACCTTTCAAACTAAATACGGTCCGTGCAGTAGACCGTGATGAGAACGTCCGTGTCTCATACCTAGCTGCACCCCACCAACTAAGCACAGCCCATACAGTAGACCGTGATGAGAACGTCCATCTCATACCTTTGCTCATACCTAGCTGCGCCCCGTAAACTAAACACAGCCCTTACAGTAGACCGTGATGAGAACGTCCATCTCATACCTTTGCTCATACCTAGCTGCGCCCCGTAAACTAAACACAGCCCTTACAGTAGACCGTGATGAGAACGTCCGTGTCTCATACCTAGCTGCACCCCACCAACTAAGCACAGCCTATACAGTAGACCGTGATGAGAACGTCCATCTCATACCTTTGCTCATACCTAGCTGCACCCCGCAAACTAAACACAGCCCTTACAGTAGACCGTGATGAGGACGTCCATATCTCATACCTTTGCTCATACCTAGCTGCACCCCGCAAACTAAACACAGCCCTTACAGTAGACCGTGATGAGAACGTCCGTATCTCATACCTTTGCTCATACCTAGCTGCACCCCGCAAACTAAACACAGCCCTTACAGTAGACCGTGATGAGAACGTCCGTATCTCATACCTTTGCTCATACCTAGCTGCACCCCGCAAACTAAACACAGCCCTTACAGTAGACCGTGATGAGGACGTCCGTATCTCATACCTTTGCTCATACCTAGCTGCACCCGGCAAACTAAACACAGCCCTTACAGTAGACCGTGATGAGGACGTCCATATCTCATACCTTTGCTCATACCTAGCTGCACCCCGCAAACTAAACACAGCCCTTACAGTAGACCGTGATGAGGACGTCCGTATCTCATACCTTTGCTCATACCTAGCTGCACCCCGCAAACTAAACACAGCCCGTACAGTAGACCGTGATGAGGACGTCCGTATCTCATACCTTTGCTCATACCTAGCTGCGCCCCGTAAACTAAACACAGCCCTTACAGTAGACCGTGATGAGGACGTCCGTATCTCATACCTTTGCTCATACCTAGCTGCGCCCGGCAAACTAAACACAGCCCGTACAGTAGACCGTGATGAGGTCGTCCGTATCTCATACCTTTGCTCATACCTAGCTGCACCCGGCAAACTAAACACAGCCCTTACAGTAGACCGTGATGAGGACGTCCGTATCTCATACCTTTGCTCATACCTAGCTGCACCCCGCAAACTAAACACAGCCCGTACAGTAGACCGTGATGAGAACGTCCGTATCTCTCGCCCTTGGCCTTTGCCCGTAGTTTATCGCCATGCAAATGCCCGGCCCCCCGCCATACTCTACCCTTTGCTTTTAATTACTGCCGCGATATTTCTAGTTCCACGTTTAATTTAAAGTTACTCGGGCATCGCATTAATTCGCGATAAAATAGCAACCGCTGCAGCTGGGCTGCGGCCAGTAACTAATTATTTTTTAATTAATTGTCTATAGTTGTGATTGTTGTAATTAGTTTGACTTATATTGACACGGTTCGCACTGCCAAAAGATTAGTGTCTAAGATAGAATATATGTAAAACAAAAAATGAAAGGAAAGGGTCACCCGGGAAAGAAAATGAAAAGAAATATATAAAAGATAAAAAAGCCGGGGAGTAAATGATGGAAAAGAAAACCTAGGTATGTCAACCTAGGGCTGTCAGCTAGGGTAGGTATAGTAAAAAATGAAAACGAATGTGTCAAAAATATGTTAAGATTACTTAGTAGTTAATTAAAATAGATTTTGTGTTTTCGGTCTTACTCAGAAACAAAAGGATTGGCTCAATTGTAGCTTACTTAGAGATCTTTACTTTCATGTATATCATCCCTTAATTACTTTTAGGATTTTCCTTTTACTCCAGGTGGACTGATCCCATAAGGATGTAGGAAATCACAGAGTGTGCCTTATAAAATTTTATGTAAAGGAATATACACTATCTAATATGTGTAGATTCAGTTATTGTATTCAACATTTACAATGTCAAAAGAACGGCTTTTTCTGAGGTCCGAAGAACATACAAATATTTAAAAAAAATGGATAGCCACTTAATCAAAATTGAATGTTGATGGGTCAAATAATATCTACTGAAAAAAATGATAGTGTCATTCGGGTCTAATTATCCTTTTACAGAAAATGCCTGAGAATATAATCATTTAAAAAATGTAATAAATAAAAATTAATTTGTATTAATTGAGCCGCGGGTATTTACTTTTAAAAATCTAATTTTTTAGTAGCAATTGTTTATTGGAAGTGACAATTTTAATTAATGGTGGCTTATTAAATTATTCTTATGATGAATTTTTTAAGTGTTCCTTTTTTACTTTCAATGAAGAACTAATCTTTTATTACTTAAATGTTTCTAAATTACAACCGAGAAATAACTTAACCATACCATGGTAGGGGTTTACAGACTTCAACCGACAATTAATTTTATCACGAAGGCATAAAATATACCCAATTTAATCCATGGACCAAACGGTTCATTTATATTTTTAATTACATGTTGAACTTTGCTCTCCGAAATACACATCGATTGGGCTGTCAAATGCCAGGGCTGAGCCAGATTGTCGGCTTCGCCTTGGCATACAACAATAGCGGATACGTAACGAGCTTTTGATACCAGGCGAGACCTTGATACGCTGTCGAGATGGAAATTAAAACTAAACTGACAAATTAGGTGCTGTTGGAAAATAGACGAATCTGCAGAAAACTTTGCATTAATACTTTTAATAAGGAATAACATAGATGAAAATATTTTTGGTCACTATATATCAATCTATCTTAGTAAGGTAATAAAATACATTAAATTGTTGCTGTTAGTTACTACTTACGTTTCCTCGAGAAAGCTTTCGTTACGATTCCCTTTAAAGTCAGCAATGTTAATTCTTTAAACTTAAATTAAAATAAAATAAAAGCATGTATAAACCAAGGTTTTATTATTATTAACATTCCGTTATAATGCATTCCTTCAAATCCATAAAATAAAAAGCTCCCCACTAATAGTCTACATATCCACCCGAGAAAGAAAATGAAAAGAAATATATAAAAGATAAAAAAGCTGGGAAGTAAATGATGGAAAAGAAAACCTAGGTACATTGACATGCCATTACAAACATCATTCCTTTACCCTAGACCGAAAGCGCCAATGCAATAAAAACCCACCGTAATTTTATCACCCCAGATAAAAAAGTAATTAAATTTATATCTAGTTAAATATACACTTACAGCCTATATGCTTTCCATTAAAGCACATACAATCTTTATTACCTCCTTCGTCGTCCTCCTCGGATGGACGTGTAGTTTCACAATTATCGCCGCCATATGTCGATGTCTATGCGATTGGGCAATATCGATACAATCTCGGACAGACGCGCGGTCGTGATGGCCACCGAGGCATTGTCTGGTGTAGGCCACGGGGGCAGCTGTAGTCTGCAGTCTGTAGTCTGTAGTCTAGTCTGTGTAGTCTATACAGATGTGGAGCGCCACTAATCACGGCGGCGCGGCGGCGCGGTGGCGCAACGGAGGATGAGCTCTGCGCAACCGCGGTCAGCGCGCAGGCGCACGGCCGATTGCGACTGGCCATTCGGTTTTTTCATATTTAATAATTTTAGAGTCGAGTTAATTAACTTAGTGGGGATTAACGTCCGCACTACTGAATACTACGTTCATAGGACCGTCCTCATAACTAGACCAGTTCGTAAAATTGTTAATCGGGGTTCAAAATTGTTATTGTGGGCACGTTCAAATGTAGGTCCCTTAGTTAATAGCCCATTGGCTGTTGGGCTATCAATTAACAACATTCCTGTTTAAGGAACATATCGGCCTTAGTCAGTAACAAGACTTCAAGATCGCGCCACAATCATCTTTCACTCATCTGTCATTCATACTTGGCTTAAAATACCTTCCTGGTTAGGTCGCCATTTCAAGTAATGTAATCTAATCACCGATTAATAACCGAATAGCCGATGAATCTATCTGCCTCTGTATCTGAAATGAAAAAGTAAAAAGTTGTAAACTGAATAAATTATATATAGGGCCTATCAGTTTATTTCAAATTAGAGACAACCGGGTGGTCAACCGGTAAAAAATGTTTATAGGAAAATAAAAATTTGTAATACAGTAAAATGTGCAGTACAATAAACTGTTTAAGTAAGTAGAACTTGTTTAGCATAATAAAATGTATATTCATTTATTTTGGTTGAGAAACAACTGACTAACCAAAGATTATTTTTCACATTTGATCGAATTTTTTTAGATTCAATCGGTTCTTATCGCATGAATAACAGATTGGAAATCTTAAAGTTCATGTTACTGACAGCGAAATAAATCATAAAATTAAGTAAAACAATGTAAGTCAAATTAAATAGACATTAATTTTTTATTAATATTAGTAAATAAATAAATTTGACATTAAATAATTTTTGATGTGCCTTTAGCGCAGGCAGTCAGTTTAAATACCCAATTTAATCTGTTAAATCGTCTGGCTGGTTTCACGCGCAGCGCTGACGAAATCAATTTAATCTAAAAAGTGTTAAGTCCTCGTCACCCCAGACAGTAAAACTTTGATGACCGACCCAAACGACCATCGTACTTATCTATGTTTACAATCGTCCTTTCTAGTATGACCCCTCATGACCGGCTACCATGGGACCAAGCCTAGGCCGGATAACGACTTGGCTGGATAATCCGTCCTATACGATCTTTTATAACTAATTTATACATTAGATACATTACTTTTGAAATGGCGACCTACCAGGTAGGTATTTTAAGCCAAGTATGAATGACAGATGAGTGAAGGATGATTGTATGAATATATAGCCAATATGTAGCCAAATCATCAATATAGAAAGAAAAGAAAGAAAGAAAGAAAAAACAGTGCTTTATTTCATAAAAGAATTACAAAACAATACAGTAACGTCCTGCTCATACTGAAATAACTATTACAATAACAGTTTCAAGACAAAAAGAAGTCTGTAATTAACAACAACAAATTATACGTTTAATTACTGTTGTACTGTTGTACTGCACTAATACAGCATAGCCAATAGAGACTGTCTGCTGGGTTGGCATTTTAGATATTCTATATGTACAGTAATTATAATACTAAATAATTATCCAAACGTATTATCAAAATCATATAAGGATGACATGTTTTATTTTATGATTGATGATTTTACTAATTCACTAAAAATTAAATTCCGATATAAGCTCCCACCTTACCTTCCAGGCATTAATTAAATAAGATCCCAAACGGCGCCAGTCCCTCCCATTTAAAAGAGCGTAAAAATCCTCCCAAGTCAACTCCCGTTTAAATAAAAATTTTAACCTCACCCCTGCTAAAATTGGACATCTACACAAAAAATGATATGTATCCTCATTCTCTCCCAAATTACATAAGCTACATAAATAATTTTGATTTGCTACCCAAGGCTTATAATTCAAGTGAATAGCCTCTACCCGCGCTTTAAAAATCCATTGCATTGCTCGCATTGGCATGTTATCGTTGAGATATGAGCTGGCCCCCAATGCCAGGTTCAAGGTCGCATACAGCCGATGATAACGTGCCCCCGCCGCTGCCGCCAAATATGCCTGATGCTCGGCCGCCTCGACCGCCTCCACCACCGACGTCAGCGACTCCCTCACCCCCTCCGCGCCCCCCTCCAAACTCACCTCGATCCCATATGCGCGTCCCATTGCACGCCATTCCTTAGACCAAAATATGTTTTTCTCAATTATTTGCTTTAGTAAAATGCCCGGCAAACGGTCTTCTGGAAAACAGAGAATCTTAATGAAGTAATTCAAATTCGTACGCAAAGTATAAAGAAAAATTGAATTTACACCGGTCTCCAAAAACAAGGCATAATTGGGCGTATTATTAGGCAAACTGAATAGCTTTCTTACAAAAAGACGCAAAACTCCCTCAATTTTGTCGCTTCTGTAATAACCCCAAACCTGGCAACCATAACATAACAAAGATCTAATTACGGCATAAAAACAGCTAAATTTAGAAGTCAGAGTGATTTCCCTATCTCCAAAAAATTTATGCCAAATTGTATTTATAGCCATTTTTGCATGAGCCACTTTTTTACTTAAATGCATTTCCCAACTTAATTTTGAAGTCAATTCCACTCCTAAGTATTTATAACTGTTAACCACCTCAACTCTGTTTCCCTTAAACACCCACCTTTCCTCATCTCTTAATCTCCCTCCATTCCTGAAAACTATAATTTTCGACTTGTCCAAATTAAGCTTTAAACTCCATGTATCACAATATTTTTCCAAGTTGTTTATCATGAACTGCAAACTCGCTACTGTAGGAGCTAACAACACAACGTCATCCGCATACAGCAACATATTAACCTTTGTCCGCCCAAACATACACCCACCAAAGACATTTTCTACCAAATCATTTATAAATAAACAGAATAACAAAGGCGAGCATATACATCCTTGCCTAAGGCCCCTCTTAGTTTCAAATGTTTCCGTGACACTGCCCCTACACCACACCCCCGCCTCCGTACGATCGTACAGTGCACGCAACGCCGCCAACATGCGCGTCGACACCCCCAAAGTGCACAACTTAAAAAACAAAGCATGCCTATCAATAGTGTCAAAAGCCGATGAAAAGTCTATAAAAAAGCAATACATTTTATTTCCTTTAGATGATAAGCGAAGTTTAATCATACTTGTCAGATTAAATAAGTTGTCCACTGTTGAATATCCCGCGCGGAATCCTGCCTGATATTCCGTCAAAATACCTCGAAAAGTTATCCATTTGCTCAATCTATGGTGCAATAAGCTAGTGTACAATTTTGAAATGCAATTAATAAATGACAAACCCCTATAGTTTTGAACCAAATTTAAATCTCCCTTTTTGTGAAGCGGAAATATAACCGATTTTTTAAAACTAACCGGTGCAACTCCGGCTTTAAAGATATTGTTGTAAAGATTTAGTAAAACAGCTGAAAAAGAGTTCGTTGCATTTTTATAAAACTCATACGGGATTCCGTCATCCCCTGGTGCTTTATTATTTTTCGCTTTGTTTAAAATGGTCTGCAATTCCTGAATGGAAAACTCGCCATCAAGCATTTCATCCCGTACATAAGGTTCCGCATAACTTATTGTTCCAGATGACACCGGTGGATTTAATAATGCCTGAAAATGCTTCACCCACTCACCAGCCTCTATTTTCCCCATAGGTTTATAATCGAAACTACGGAATCTGTTTATTGCACCCCACAACTCCTTGCCATCCTTTGTATGATTTATACATTCAACAATATTATTCCTAAAAATTCGTTTTTTATGCTTACACAATAACTTATATTTTTTAAACATTTCCAAATATTCCTGTTTGTTTGAGCTCAAATTAGTTTTCCTGAATAAATTTAAAAATTTAAAAACCCTACTTCTTAGTGTAAAACATTCTCTATCAAACCATGGTTGTTTTTTAACAAAATTTAATACGGTAGGCCTACTGTTATTTATATTTGAATGGGCTGAACTCTTGATACACATAATAATCTTATCTACATTATCATCACTGTCATCCGTAACTCTTAGTTGTGCCACATTCCTATCTATATTTTGCCTGTATATCTCTTTATCACGGTCCGACCATTTTAATCTGGAGAGTTTTGTTAATTTGTTGCCGCCTTTTTCCTCACCTCCCGCACCCCCGATTTTCATACTTAACTCTACAGGCATATGGTCCGATCCTGCGTGAGAAATTACTTTAAAGTCATTGACCACATCAATACATCCAATTGGGACTGCTACCAAATCAATAACAGACGTCCCTACGGGACTTATAAATGTAAATTCACCTTCCCTGTCGCTAGATGTTCTACCATTTAATATAATGTGCCCGGAATCCTCAAACAATTCTATTAAAAACCGACCTTTAGTATTGATAATATTATCCTTAGATACTCTCTCAGCATAACACTTGACGCTTAAACTATCTAAGTCCTCAAGTGATTGTTCAGACCCAATTCTTCCGTTTAAATCACCCATAATTATAATGTTCTTATCACAATTCTCATTAATTATATGTCTTAAATTTTGAAAGTCATTTTCCCAGTCATTGAAGTTTAAATATACAGGAAGCAAAACTAAAAGCACATTTGTCATCGTTCTGACTTCAATAACATTGGTACCCTGCAATAAACTAAATTTAATACGATCAAAAATTTTGACTGGGAATTAATACATAAAATAGAGCCTCCCTTTGCCCGACCCACATTGGCATTTCGAGTCGCAAAATCAAACTTTAACTTATACAATGATAAAGAATTAGTGATGAACTCCCTATCAATTTCAGTTATAAAAGTTTCTAATAAAAAAATAATATCGTACTGGCTTATTAACTTAAAAAAAGAACTGTCTTCCTCACTAACCTTAGTTTTTAGACCACATACATTATACGCTAGGATTTTTACACCATGTCCATTCCCATCTTCCACCTCCTCGGGTCTGGCACCGCCTCCTCAAGCCTTGGTGTTGGCGGTCGCTGCCACTGTATAGTAGGTCGACGGCCTCCGGCGTCGGTCCTCGCCCCTCGCAGTCGAGTTGGTCCCCCCCGCGTCAGCGTCCCCAGCAACATCCTGGCGTCTCGGGAGTCCGTTGGCAGACAGGTCGTCGATGAACGCTCCCAAGTCCACACCCAGCAGCCTCTGCAGCGCCACTCGCCCGTCTTCTCGCCCTGCCATCAGCTTCCCAGCCTCCCATGTTAGACGTAGGTTGTCGACCAGCAGGTGATCAAATATGAGTGGAATGCGCCTTCTACCAGTCACCCTCTCCAACTCCGCCCTGACCGCCATCAGATAGCCTCGCTTGGTTCTCACTTCTCTTGTGTAATCCCTGTGAATCACATACCCAGTTCCTCGTAGCTTGCGTGTGTCTCGCATTATGCGATCAATATCTCCGTCATCCGGAAAATGTGCGATTATAGCTTTGGCTTGGCCCTCGCCTATAAAGTGAGCTCTATTAATCCAAGGCTTGCTATCAAGACCTAGAACCTCTGCCAGAAAACTATTGATCACTACCCTGCAATCTACCTTGTTTCCCTGCCATTTCAAGCCTTTAAAAATCAAATTATTTCTTCGGGACCTACTTTCAAGATCAGCAAGCTTGGCTATGATTGTGTCGTTCTGCGCCTTAAGGTTATTGATTACCTCCCCTTGTATTATGTTTTCTTTTTTTAAATCCTCCACTGCGCTTGACACCAAATTAAGCTCATCTTTAGTTGCAAGAGCTGTTAGCTTCTCATCCCAAAGCCTATTTAGACTGGCCATTAGCTGCCCCACGGTCATGTCACCAACCTTCTCACTATCCATCGTGCAATGGCGGGGCCTTCTCTCCGGCGTACCTCCAACCTCCGGCGAACTCCGCGACCGCTTGTTCCTTGGCGTTGTAGGCGTGAAAAAGTCACTAATTTTTCTGCCACTCATATAATAACCAGATCACAGCACAGCACCGGCGGACACGCAACCCGTACTGGTCAGTTTACCGAGACATGGAGCCGACACAAGACGACACACGAACGCCAAATCATCAATATATAGCCAATGAATTAAATCTTATCTAAAGCTTCAAGGGTATTTTTGGGTTATTTAAAAATATACAGGTTAGTAAAACCAACATCACACGTCAATTGAACACTGATTGATCTAGTTTCACCCACGGTATTGGTTTGATTTTAAACTCAATCAAATCTAATCATTTTCCTGTTCAGTAAGTACTCGCTACCGCCACAGGTTTCATTGGTGTTTTTATGGTTGTAATTTTAAAGAAAAAACCATTAAAACCCACTCTAAATATACATATTAAACAACAGTTTTGAGGTAAAGTATTTAGAAGTAAAGTTTATTGGCTCAAGTCCACTATTGCCGAACCACAGCGAATCCGACTTGCCCAAACGTTCGGCGATGAATATGCCCTTGAGGCCTTACAAGAGTGTTGTAGAACGAGTCATGCCGAACGTACTAGTACATGCTCGCATTTACGTGGATTCTTCCTCATTGTTGGTAGTAAACGGAGCCAAGACAAGGATAGAGATAATTCAACGGAAACAAACAGAGAGGTACACAAGAGAGTCTGGGAGATTACGCGTCTCTGATCCTTGAGGAATATGTTTTGAGATTGTCTTCTGCGAAGCGGCCGGATAAACCGAGGACCAGTAAAACCGAGGCCGGATATGAGGAGCTCTACTGTATCCGGAAGGGTCTTGGTCCCGAGGTATCCGAATAAGACTGAGACTTCTGTAATATTGCTCCCGTTCTGCTGGACCCTAGAGCTTTAAGTTAAAGGTAAGGCGGGATTTCCATGAAGGCGAAGAATCAAATCTTCACCAATCTTGGTGAGTTGTAACCAAACACTGATTTTTATATTCAAACCAATAAGACTTTAATATAAAATAAAACTTAACCAAACAATTACAAAATGGTAATACTCAGTATGTTGCAATCCTCATCTGACCGGGCTGACGACAACACGCGACGACACTGACGCGACGCCGACTGACGATGAATCAAGTGCAACATGGCGAACGATTTGTAATAAGTTGATAATGTTGGTTTTTTCATATAGTTTGACTAGTACAGGTTTCGTCATATTAAGGTTAGATGTTGTTATGTTTTGTTGTTAGATCAAGTGATATACACGAATAATGTAATCGTTGTTCGAAATTCTTTGTTGATGATGGTGATTTTGTATTTAGATTCTGATTTTTGCGGACATTTTGTTTTTTACCAATCAGTGATGGCAAATGTCCGCAAAAATTAAAATCAACATATAATGTACGACTATCAGGTTAAGGTGCCTCGCTAGATACGATGATCATTTAATTTTATGGTTTAAAATTTAAAGTTTTCATTTTAATTCGATATTTTCACACCTGCCGTTACACTTAGGTGTAATCAATGACATATTGATAAGAAACGTGCATTTATTGCAAGTAATTACGTCCAAATGGTAAAACCGTTAAAATTTTGGAATGAAAATAATACAGGTTTAAATGAAAATATTAAAATAAAGTAAACAGTAATATCGGATACTCCTACTACTTTCGGTAAGCACTTTTTCAATTATAACCGAAGAAATTTTCTCCCTTTCGGTTTTTTGCAACAACCGATTGATTCGTTCGTTGTCATTCGGTTGTCCCCATCACTCCACATCCGCATCCGCAGACGGACGCGACCACCTGCGCTCCGGTCTGCGCTGACTGACAGCAAAAACACCGAATAAACACCGGATTGTACGGAGCCCAGAGCCCGAGGGTTCACCGGAGGCGAGCTCAAAGGCGGTCCGGCAAACCAGGGTAACATATGAGCCGGTGTTCTATGTTGGCAGGGGGGCTGGACGGTTCGTCTTGCAATGATGACTCCACGGTGAAATACCGGGTGGTCGGAGAAGTGAATTACCGCTTGGTAAACGGTAACGGTATTTGTAAACAGGATTTAATTTGGTTCTCTAAATACCTTGTATGAATATGTTTAGTATGTATTGAACCTTTTATTGTAGCACTTGCAGTTGTGAGAGTTATATTTGTGAGGGTTATTAAGTATTTATTAGGTTATGTTTGGTTTCGCTTTTTAAGTTAAATTTGATAAAAATTGCCATAAATCGTTTTTTGGTGCTGAAGAAGTCGTTAAGACAAGTAGACTGCATTAATTCTGAAAAAAAGATACTCCAGAATAATACTCTGTTTTCAGTGTTTTTTTCTACTTGTAATACAATATACATCCTCGCATTAATATGCAATGTAAATTGTAATTGACAAATTATCTGTATTATTGATTTTTATTACTTTTTCTCGTAACCTCGAATAGCATGAATTGTAAAAGTACAGCCATGAATAAGTCTTTCACTTGCACTTATTGTGTCAGCAAAGTGTATTACAATCACAAACGCGTTCATTCATCAACATTCTATGTACTTCAATGAAATTGAAACATAATTTCTAGCATGTCGATTTCCAATCTAACCCTTGGGAGCGACCGGTATAAACTATTCGACCAGTTCGTATTGAAAGGCTCGGTATTGCCAATACCAGATAAGCTGGCGAAATAGAACAATGAAATTAATAGTTGAAATAACAACTCAATTCACCTTGAAAGTAACCATAACTCCGGCTTAGATAGAGAACTATCGCTCTATCTATTTATTGTGTTTAATTACTGCATGCGTGAATGTTTAATGTGCGTTGGTTTCAAGGGGAGTCCGGGAGAAGGTAATTAGTTATTTATTGTTGTAGCCTTACATTCATTGCTGTTTTAAAGCTAAGACATTAAAAGGTAAAGGATGATTATGTTGTAATCTACCAAGAGCTGTAATACTGTAATTAAAGCTTTAGGATGTAGGATACTAAAACACACGTAGATTTTTCATACTTAGATCTCCGAAAAATACAAGCTGCTAAATAAATGCATCGCCCAAATTTACTCCAAATTATAAATGGTTATCTACAACCTTTTTTCGCACTGCTCAAGTGACTGACGCAAAATCTAGTATCATCGTTTTGTCTCTGTTTGATAGCAAAGTTTAAGTTGAAACAGTTAAATCTTAATGTTATTTATAAATTACGTTGGTTGTAAAAGAGTACTGAAAAATATTTTAAACTGAAACCGCCACTAGATAAATTATTAAAAACTATCTACATCGGAAACCGGTAAAACATCTTAGAAAATTTTAATAATATAAAAAGCCAAGCAATTTCTGTAATAAGAATGGCAAATATATGAAGGAAAGAGACCTTTTTTACAGAGCCATATAAATGCATACTTCGATTGTTAAAGTCTTAATTGGCTTACTTTGGTATAAATTTTGTTTTTCGGTCGGTTTCTTTATTAGACAAGCTATTTACGTGGTAAAACTATTTATCTTTTACTATAAAAAGTGACGGCATATACTTTCTTAGCCCTTAGTTTTCATTCAATTGTAAATTTCCCTTTTTAAGATCCTTTCATTTGAAAACATTTTCTTATATAACCATTCATTTTAATTTTGATTTTTGCGGGCATTTTCCATAACTGATTAGTAAAAACAAGTTCCACACTGGGTTGATTCTCGGTACGGACCCGGAGTAAGGAATCAAAGTAAAACTTGTTTTTAATAGCCAGTAATGGCACATGTCTGCAACAATCAAAATCAAAATATAATATCACCATCACCAATAATGAATTTTAAACATAGAATATTACTTTACTTTAGTTTGTATATTTTTAGATGCCATTTCAACTCGGTTCATTTTAAATTTGCACATGCCATAAGGCCACTGAAAGTATTATCCTAATATTGTTATCCTATTATTTCTCCATCTACAAATCGAACCCAAAAAATTTTAATATAGGCCTATATAATTTTAACAAAACTATTAAAACATATAGTTTTCCAAATACTATATTTACACTGAAAACTTTACATTATTTCTTCAACTATCAATCTAAC
Source organism: Flexamia atlantica (assembly GCA_035578135.1). Lineage (NCBI taxonomy): Eukaryota > Metazoa > Arthropoda > Insecta > Hemiptera > Cicadellidae > Flexamia > Flexamia atlantica. Next base: position 463,552 of record JAQJVK010000012.1, on the reverse strand, counting down.
TCAAAAAATTGAAACATATAAACACTAATGATACTAACATTCTCACCCAACCTACTAAGGCTTTTATGTGACTGCAATATTAGACGTAGAGGAGCAAGTTAAGCCATTACCCTCTCCATATAAACACTCAGCCATGGAGACGTTCGCGCGGACGTTCCAAGGCTGTCCGGGTAGTTTATTGTCCATCGCACCTTCACACTATCGTTCTATGGATATCACAATTTATTGGAGATCCGCTTCCCTCTCAGAGCAGGAAACTGAGAGCCAGTTTGGTGCTCTATGTACTTTATTACTGTATGCTAAGTAAGTTGTAAAAGAAACATTTTGTTATGTTAAGTATTTGACTCTAAGGTACATCATCGATAAAAACGAAGAACATTTAATTTAAGGTTTAAAACTTAAAGTGTTCATTTAATTTTTATTTTAGATTTACTCTCCTGCCGTTACACTTAGGTACTTATGGCATCAATGACATATTGCTGAGGAACGTACATAATTTATTGCAAGTGATAGCGTCTAAATGGTAAAACCGTAAAAATGAGACAGGTTTAAATGAAAATATTAAAATAAAACAAAAAGTAACATCGGATACTCCTACTACTTTCGGTAAGCACTTTTTCAATAATAACCGAAGAAATTTTCTCCGTTTCGGTTTTTGCAACAACCGATTGATTCGTTCGTTGTCATTCGGTTGTCCCCATCACTCCACATCCGCAACCGCAGACGGACGCGACCACCTGCGCTCCGCTCTGCGCTGACTGACGGCAAAAACACCGGATAAACACCGGATTGTACGGAGCCCAGAGCCCGGGGGTTCACCGGAGGCGAGCTCAAAGGCGGTCCGGCAAACCAGGGTAACATATGAGCCGGTGTTCTATGTTGGCAGGGGGGCTGGACGGTTCGTCTTGCAATGATGACTCCACGGTGAAATACCGGGTGGTCGGAGAAGTGAATTACCGCTTGGTAAACGGTAACGGTATTTGTAAACAGGATTTAATTTGGTTCTCTAAATACCTTGTATGCAAGCAATTTCTGTAATAAGAATGGCAAATATATGAAGGAAAGAGACCTTTTTTACAGAGCCATATAAATGCATACTTCGATTGTTAAAGTCTTAATTGGCTTACTTTGGTATAAATTTTGTTTTTCGGTCGGTTTCTTTATTAGACAAGCTATTTACGTGGTAAAACTATTTATCTTTTACTATAAAAAGTGACGGCATATACTTTCTTAGCCCTTAGTTTTCATTCAATTGTAAATTTCCCTTTTTAAGATCCTTTCATTTGAAAACATTTTCTTATATAACCATTCATTTTAATTTTGATTTTTGCGGGCATTTTCCATAACTGATTAGTAAAAACAAGTTCCACACTGGGTTGATTCTCGGTACGGACCCGGAGTAAGGAATCAAAGTAAAACTTGTTTTTAATAGCCAGTAATGGCACATGTCTGCAACAATCAAAATCAAAATATAATATCACCATCACCAATAATGAATTTTAAACATAGAATATTACTTTACTTTAGTTTGTGTATTTTTAGATGCCATTTCAACTCGGTTCATTTTAAATTTGCACATGCCATAAGGCCACTGAAAGTATTATCCTAATATTGTTATCCTATTATTTCTCCATCTACAAATCGAACCCAAAAAATTTTAATATAGGCCTATTTAATTTTAACAAAACTATTAAAACATATAGTTTTCCAAATACTATATTTACACTGAAAATTTTACATTATTTCTTCAACTATCAATCTAACTCAAAAAATTGAAACATATAAACACTAATGATACTAACATTCTCACCCAACCTACTAAGGCTTTTATGTGACTGCAATATCAGACGTAGAGGAGCAAGTTAAGCCATTACCCTCTCCATATAAACACTCAGCCATAGAGACGTTCACGAGGACGTTCCAAGGCTGTCCGGGTAGTTTATTGTCCATCGCACCTTCACACTATCGTTCTATGGATATCACAATTTATTGGAGATCCGCTTCCCTCTCAGAGCAGGAAACTGAGAGCCAGTTTGGTGCTCTATGTACTTTATTACTGTATGCTAGGTAAGTTGTAAAAGAAACATTTTGTTATGTTAAGTATTTGTCCGATTTTATGTTTTTTCGACAACCGTTTACATTTTATTTAATAGTTTTGTCCAAAATAAACATTTCGGGAGCAATCGTTATTAATTTACATTTTAGACTGGATAAAGAGTTTCATGATATCTTTTCTATGGTAAGGGCAGCTTTCTCCATACTTGGTTATCCTGCTAAAGATGCTTATTCTGTGGGTTAACACAACTACACGTTGGGTTAACCCACAGTTTAAACCTCTTTAGCAGGGTAACCAAGTCTGGAGAAAGCGGCCCTTAGTGTCGAACAATCGCAGCTTCAAAATACTGAAATAGGTGCTTCTTATGTAATAAATAGGACAAGTAACCAGCTATTTTAGTGATTTTAAAGCTTGAATTGTACGACTCTAAGTATAGAAAACACTTTACTCCTTCGCTTGGGAAAGTCTTTTCACCATCCGCACCCCTTACAAAAAAAAGGAATAACTGCTTGTCATTATAACATGTTATATGTATTGAATACATTACAAATCAAAAAAGGGTATAAATCGCAATAGAGTATTTAGAAGTATTTTGGAGTGTTTAAGAAGTTTCACAGCACTTCAGAAATATCGGAACGCCGCAGAATGTAAGCTATAAGATTTACCATTACAGAACTTACGTTATACAGTACTAAACACTAGCTGATAATCCCGGCTTTGCAAGGGAGATAATTTTCGTCTTGTTGTTTCTAAGTGCTGCATCCTGTTTGTAACCACAGTTGCTATTTCAAATGACAACCCAAGTAACTATTCAAAGTACTTTCAAAACCCTTGATATGGTCCCCTTCCGGACGATCCCTCAGTCCTTAAAGATATCAAAACCAAACCACCATAGTGCATATTATGAGATTCCAAGCTTTAATTTGACACCAAGATCAAGTATCTACAATTAAAACTATATGTAGTTTTAACTGTAGCAAGAAATATATACCAACTCACAACTCTCTTAATATTTATTTATATACTATATTACATTATAATATAACATTATACGTCATGTACATTATGTTTCATTATATGAACTGTCCCCTAGACTTATCAACAAATAAAACCCGGATCGAATTTTTTCGATTCAAAAGCTTCGAATAATAACTTTTTTTTTTACTGCGTAAGTAAACACTTCAGTAATAACATGTCAATGTTCCTATTAAAGGGATACAATAGGGAAGTGTATGGCTGCTTAATCACAAACGTACAGTACCATGATGTACTGCAGAGCGGGCTGTCTCGGGGAGCGCAATGAGCGTTATTTATTAACCCAGGCTGAGGCAGAGGACGCTTATGTACGTTGAGGGGAGGACGCTTATGTACGGTTGAGCAATCATGCCATTGTATTATGAAGTTATTGATGGTTGTCAGGCGACAACGCCTGTGTCAATAGTGGCCATTATGTGGTAAACCGTTTATCAATCGAAGGCTTCAGTAAAACGCGGCGTTGATGTCTCCAGAGGAAAGGTTTATTTAATGGTTTTTATGTAGTGTAAAGTTTTAAAATAATTAGAGGGACTTTTATTTCATCTTGGAAAATACATAATATGCCAAACCCTAAAACGTCTGAGTACACACAACAAGGATGACAATGAATAATAATGTATAATGTCCTTTGTAAATAGCTTAAATTGGAACGCCAATAACTTTACCTTTATTTAAGGTATTAGCCATATTTGAGAGTTTAATGTAATTTTTTTCTTTATATCAGTTCACAAAATTTATCAAGTACTTGCAGATTAGACGAATTCCTTAAGTTTGATAGAGAAACAAGACAATAATTAGGAGGTCTCAGATCCACTTATTAAAACGTCCCCATTAAGTGAAACAACCATATTTTTCTCTTATAAAAGAGTTTTCAACTATAGCTTTTTTTACCAACTACTGACAAAAGTTACGTCCTCGTAACTCGGTGTCTTATTTTTCATAAACTGCAATTTTTATCGGTGAAAAAATCATCATTATCGCGCGTTTGAGTACCGTCGGATCTGCCACAACGTCGAAGCTCTTACCAAAACCCATATTTTTTGTTCCAAATTTTCTTGTTCGGTGTATCGCAGCTCCCCCGCGCTCACGTCTCACAACCGCCGCGAACGTCTGAGGATGCTCCTGCCATAAATTGGATCTCGGACGCTCCCGCCGCCTCGCTCCCTGTTATAATCACCGATAACTTTATACCGCCCCGCCCCCGACCGCTGCATCGTGCGCCTCACGACCAGAGCCGTCCCTGCTAGTCACTCCTCAGTAATTTCTCCTTGAAGACCGTTTGTGGAGATGAGGGGTTTAAATAATAATAAACAGCTGAGATTTTAAATTGATGTGGGTTGTTTTGGAATTTCTTTAGATTCAAATTTAATTTTAACACTTTAAATTTGGGGTAAAAGTTGGTATATGTGAATTTAAGGTTTTTTAAGGACCGCCCTGTTGTAGAATGTATTTGTAATAGCAAAAAAAATTGGAACTAATTATGGAATGTGGACATTACTTAGCGTATAGCTTTTAAGGTTTACGTTATATGATAAATATACGTTATATTCTCACACATTCATTTCACGCTCAACACATGAAATGCTTTCAAATTCCAAATTATATTTTTTCTTTTTTTACAAATTAAATATTTTTTATTAGATTTTCAATTACTGATGAACATAAAATTGAGATTTACCTTAAGCAATGAATTTGTTTAATACTTCAATATATATATATATATATATATATATATATATATATATATGTATGAATACAGATGTATAGAAATAATTTTGATGTAAACTTTTTTGTTTCAGAAGAAACTCTCCTTGATCTCCCGACCACGTATCAGCCTCCAACCTTGTATTTAGGTAGGATGATTAAATAATATACCTTTGAAGCTTTCTTAACATCTAATACCGTAGCGCACAACAAAATGTTGCTATAGTATAAATGAGTTAAGTTTATTAATAACTTTGAATACTGGGTTGTTGTAGTTGAATCAATACAACTATGAAGCGCGAGGGGGAGGGGAATTTATATAGTTACCACTCGCCAGGGACAGGCCAACCCCTCGAAGGCACAGAAGGTGTTTCGAAATATCCGAAAATTTCAAAGTTTAAGTGTCACTTTCTAGCGAACAATCAATAAACCTTTAGGACAAGATATAAAAAAATGATTCGTCCAATAGGAAACGACGTCGTGACAAAAAAGCTAAAATGCTCCAGCCAATGAAATATTTATCGGGATCTTGTCTTTGTCGGGATCTCGTTGGCTCATTGGTTTTCGTTTGTTTACTGAGGGACATATCCTGGCGCTGGTGAACGATAAGTGATATTTCCTTCCCCCTTGCGGTTCAAAGCTGTTTTAATTCTACTTTAATTAATAATCCCGACAAAATGAAATAGTTGCTCTTCACCAGAAACATGCTTTCATCCCATCCCACCTCATTTGACACCCTCCCTCACTCACATAGGTTAAAACACTCCATCCCGATCTTACCCAGGTGTTAAATGTTCCACTAGTACTAACCACTTACATTTTCTATCGATAAATTAACTATTTAAACAGATAACAGCTAACCGATTTGATTACAGTCCATGCAACTACCTAGTCTTCAGTTGTTTTACTCATGCCATTTGTATTTTCAATCAACATTATTTTCAACAAACTCGATTTAATGAACAGTAGAGGCAAAAAATATGGTTTGCATTTTCGTCTGAAATATTCTCAACCTCTCATTTAAAACCGACCCCCTCCCACTCGACTGCCTCGCAGCCTATCAACGGGCCTGATTCAGCAGCCGTCAGAAAGACTCCAGCTCTCCATATTCCACCCACATTCGAGACAAAGGCCCATTCAGGCTGACCGAGGCCCGAATAGCGCCGGCTAATAGCGCCAGATGTGTTGTCCAAACTCACTTAACTCGCTGACAAAGCACATAGCAACGCTGACGAAACGTCGGTCGTGCACCGCGCTCGCGCTGCGCAACTCAAAAACATCGCCTCTGTAACTACCGGCCGTCTGTCTGTCCGACTGGCTGCTTCGTAGTCTGTCTGTGTCGTAAAACAGCTGACAGAACGTTCTGGTCAGTTGGTCCGTAACAGTTTAGAATGCTTCAGATGCCAAAAGTTGATTATAGATTTTCAGTTTTACTTCGATGGAATTATAAACCCGTGCATTTATTTTGAGAATAAGTTCCATCATTAACTTTAAATACAGAAGGAGACTAACCATCCTTATGGACCAGCTGTGCCTGCTTTTGTGTCAGCCAGAAGTTGAAGTGGATGTAGTTCGACTAAATCACCGACAAATGGTGTTGATGTAAATGATTTATTTCAGCTATTTATTTCAGTTTTCAAATCTTAATATGCTACAAAAAAAGAGTTCTTAATCTTATGATTGCTCTCTGAACACCACATTGTCAAAATATTCCCTCCTGTTAGCGTAATAATAGTTTACTGCAGTAAACTCTATTGGAGGATGCTGTAACCAAGTCGTCTTTCAAATCCTGGCTGACATAAAAGTTGGTACACTTTTTATAATTGCAATGGAAAGTATCCATGGAAGTATTTTAAATTCAATGGTTCCATTATAATAATTAAGGCCTTGATAATGTTGGTTGACTAATTGGCAACGTTAAAGATCCAGACCTTCCTCAACCCTACCAGAGCTCAAGGTTAAATTTCAACCACCTAGTTTGTTGTTTAGATTTTTCTTAATTATATATGGCCTAATATAATAACTGGTAACTCTACTTACCAGTAACCAGTTTTACCCTTAATTTTATAGTGTAATAAATTAACTTTATTTCGTTGCACACTTACCTCTACCTTAATTCAACGTAAAGCTGCAAACGACTATTTCAAACCACACCGCAAATCTCACAGCAATCTATCTGCCTTATCTCTACAGCCCACTGTGGGTCTACATGCAAGCTTGCAACCTAACGTTCAAATTATACACAGAGTCGTTTCTGTCGCGACTAAGTCCTCGTTGCGGCGTTGATATTTACCGCGCATTAGAAAGCGTCACCCCCCTTATCCGGAGGGTAGGGTAGGCTCACAATGTCGTAGTTAAGACCCCGGCCACGTTCGGATAAGCGCGACTTACGGGCCGCGGGCTCGCAGCTTGCGCGCGTTTAAACTTAATTCTTACTGACGCTGCTTTTTAATTAGCCGGCGCGCATGCGTTGTGTTATCACTGGCAGGCGGCCAATCGGGTGATAGCAGGGCTGCCAACGTGAGGACGAGGAAAACGTGTGGTTTCCCACGGAGTACACACAACGATATACTGTAGAATGTATATCGCTGGAACACGTCACGTCTTGAATTCATAGAGTCTCAGGTTTGACGTAAGATAAAGTGTGGAAGGAGCTGTTTTATCGTTACATAATGATTAAAAAATTAATACATACATTAAAAAACTCAATAGAAATATTAAGACACCATTTATATAACTAATGAAGATCCAAAAAAACATGGTTTTAATTTGTTTTATTTTTTATGATATCCTTTGTATGTAGCAACTTGCTCAATGGAGTAAGAAAGTTGTAATTTATTTTAATAAATTATTTTATAAGTTCTGTGATAACACGATAATAACATTAAACACAAGATCTCTCACTATAAAAAATTTACTGAACAGCTTATGTACATTGATAGGCCAACGAGAAATGTTAACCTCCTACTGGAGTTGAGATCGAAATGTCATTTATGTGTCAAACTTTTAGGTCTAAGTAAAGGCTTAAATATCTTATTTTTTATCGTATGTATTTCTTATTATTTCCATTTTAACAAACTCCTCATTACTCTGATGATTCCTACGGTTTATAATTAACCCCAATTCAATTATAAATGTTGATCAATGTTCAGAGAACAAATCTTATTGGTTTGATTCAACATAGATTAGTTTTTTCATTACATGTAACGATATTTTGTTCTACTTAGCGTATATGTCATCTCTTTAAAACAGAATATTATATGATTGACCAGCTCTGTAATATAGCTTTTGAATTCTGTCTAGCATTATCATTCTGTGATCCAGCAATAATTATTATTCTAATTTATTCAATGGTGTCCGGTAGTCGGTTACCCTTATTTAAACCTTCTGGACACGAGAAACAAAAAGGCGAGGACAGCTGAACTGACAGGCTCTAAGTGCACCCGATCGAATCTTTGAATCTACATGTTCTTGATCGACACCCTCATTTTGAAGACTTTTTTTCATTAACTTTCAAATCGAAGGCCTGAAAACACGTGGCTGAAATTAATTTAGGCGTTATGTTACACGGTTCCTGAAAGTCCTTTCAATTATTGAAGGGCGAGTAGTGAAAATCAGTGTCATGTATAACGTAGTAAATTGCTTTCTTACATTGAAACTCCACAAAGCCCACGTTGCCAACCGTCGCGACGTTGCCACACACTGATGGGGAAACTGGCCACCTGCAAACTGGGAGGCAGCTTATTGACCAATTTCATGGTCCAATTTACGGTTTAACCTGACCATTATTAGGATTTCTCAGTTGCCTGGCGCTACACAAATAACAGTTCTTCAGAATTTCGCTACGGAAACGTTTCGAAATGCACTTTGTTCACGTTCGTACAGTATTTTTCATAAAGTCTTATGTAATACCATACAACCAATCGATTTATAAATTTTAGTTGACATAAAATCAAGTATTTCAAACTATAGAGACATCAAATTGATTTTTTGAAACCTGTCCACTCAATGGTAAAACTCTATAACAAACAGTACAGTCTGGATCAAAACAACAATGACACTCTAATCGAGTGTGAACAGTTTTCACTCGTCATCACCGGACAGTCCGAGGGCACCGGACTGTACCTCTGAACAAGACGTCAGAAGATCGAGGACACTTGATCAACTCCATTGTTTACCCGCCATATTGACAATGCATTAACATCTTCCGCAATTAAAATGTACGCCGGCGGCAAAACTCTTCTTTATTGCCCCATACGCTTTTAAACCGCCGCTAATTACACCTTCGGGTAGGGACGGTTGATTTAACGCTGATGGACTTTAAGATAACTCCATTCCGCGTGGAATTACTCGGTACTCGTACTGACGTGCGATTCAGACATCGCAGTGATTTACAGCGCATCCACCGACTGCTTCTCGAGACGGGCAGACACGCTGCAAAGAAAGATTTATATTAGAGAAAATACACGGTCCTAAAATTAGGCCTAGTGGTAGTGGTGGTCGTTAGGCAGGTATTAATCAGCGATCTGGGGGAGGAAGGAATGTGGGATGTGGGTCGGTCGTGCCGAGCCGTGACGAAACCCGCGGCACGAGAGCAGATCGCATCGCCACGAGCGGTGCTGCCCGGCCGTGGACTGCGGGGGTGGAACTGTAGGTGTGGGGGATGAAACTATCGGTAGGTGGGATGGAGCTAAATGTGGAGGGGATGGAACTGTAGGTAGAGGGAATGTAACTGTAGGTAGAGCGAATGGAACTGTAGGTAGAGGGGATGGAACTGTGAGTGGAGAGGATAGAACAGAGGTAGAGGTGTTGGAATTGTAGGTAAAGGGGGTGGACATGTAGGTAAAGGGGATGGAACTATCGGTACATGGGGTGGAACAGTAAGTAGAGGGGATGGAACTATCGGTACATGGGATGGAATTGAAGATAGAGGGATGGATATGTCGATACAATGGTGTAAGTGTAGGTACAGGGTTGGATCTGTAGTAGAGGGAATGGAACTGAAGGTAGAGGGAATGCAACTGTATGGGATTGAACGGTGGTAAACAGGATGGAACTTTTGAAGCAGTGGATGGAACTGTCGATACAAGGAACGGAACTGTCAGTAAAGGGAGTGGAACGGTCGGTCCAAATCACTTTCGCCTCGTAATAGAACTGTATTCGTTCAGTTCTCTTTTCCTTTATTCATTTTGGTAAATCAAAATAAGGATCATGCCAAAGAATTCCGTTTGCACATAAAATAGTGCCCTCTAAAGGGCCCAAGAATTTTTTATGATTAACTGCTCATTTACACTACACCACTTGTTCAAGGACAAGTTGAATCCTGGAAGCGATTGTTGTGAGGAAGCCGCTACCGTCAACTTGGTATGAATATAAATTCACCGCTGAAACAGATTCTGATACCTGATATTTCTGTTTGCACTAAAACTAGGTGCTGTTAAACAGCTGATCGTCGGGGCTGGCAACCAGCCTAACATAAACAGGCCTTTAAGTTCGTATACACACAAACCTGTGGGGTGAAGAGTCATTCCAAGTAAAATTAGGTAAAAAGTTACTCAATAATTTTTTACTTTGTCTCCCTTCTGTGCATCTGTAATTCAAGCTAGCGCGGATAAAATTCTTTAATGTGCAAACAACCATAACTCAACTGTCCCAGACAATCTAAGGTTCGCGGGGAATTCGACTCCGCCGCTACTGCACCAGTGGTCAGCCGTTTTTCAGAAAGTCAAGCCCACTTTATCTTTTCCGTAATCCAACTGGTAGGTGAGACGAATTGAGTGTTAATTTAAAAGCTATAAAGTCTCCTTAGCCCCTGGTTTATGAAAGCTCACGGAGACACCTGAGATGACGAAGGAAGGCTGTTATCCTTTTGTTACAACGGATTTGAGTCACTGCGCTCCTCCTTGTGTAAACCCCACGATGTATGAGATGGAGTTTAGTGGTCCGGCTGACAGCTTTGTTTTCAACATGCATTGTAAAAATGTTTATTCTGGGCTTGAAATTACGGCAAATGTTATTACGAAATTTTTTTATTCATGGGAAAGTGTATGTTCCAACGTATGTTTTAAGTTTTTGGTACCTATAATTTTGAAACTATCCCGATCGTTATTTTACAAAACTAGGTATTATGTATGTATATTGTTTACAGGTTATTCTCATTACCGAATTTTCGTTGGTGTTCTCGTTTCGTTTTACTGCCACGAAATTCAAGCAGTGTTTAAAAATGATTTAACACAATTATATTGTAACATTTCCTTCCAGAGTTTATATTTGTTAATCATATATTTTCTAATCATATTTAGTTTATATTGTTAACCATATTTGTTTATTGCTCCCTCACATTATTGCCCGTAGCCTACTCCCTCCCCCATATCGTCACCCATAGCTCACTCCCTACCCCATATCTTCACCCATAGCTCACTCCCTCCCCCATATCATCACCCATAGCTCACTCACTCCCTCCCCATATCATCGCCCTTAGCTCACTCCCTCCCCCATATCATCACCCATAGCTCACTAATTCCTTCCCATATCATCGCCCTTAGCTCACTCTCTACCCCATATCATCACCCATAGCTCACTCCCTCCCCCATATCATCACCCATAGCTCACTCCCTATCCCATATCATCACCCATAGCTCACTCCCTACCCCGTATAATCACCCATACTTCACTCCCTCAACGCCGCCCGACTCCCCAGTTTCTCCTCTTTGGCGATACCATCTGCCCGCTAATCGGCCGGTCCGACACTTGTAGCCGTGTCGGATCTGCGATTTCCATTATCGGATGTCGAACAGTGGACAGTTAACAATCGCGGTGTCTGTTGGACCGTGGTTGTACTATGTTAATGCGACTGTTAGCAATGGCCTATCTGATGGCGGCCGGAGCCCCGGGGGGGCACGCACCATCGCGCGGGAGACGCCGGGGAAAGCGGGCGAACACCGCGACGAGGGCGGAGTCGGGGGAGACGGTCAGTGTGCTGGGCTGATGGATGGAGCCGAAGAAATTCGATTGAGGATCCAACGACTGGGACGGTGGCGTGTCCTGTAATCCAGCTACTTCACGAATTGTGGATAGTTATGAGCGATGGCTTGTGGACGCGGTGTTCCATAGTGGGGATTAACGTGCGCACTATTGAGTACTCGTTTATGGGACCACCCTCAAAATTAGAGAAGTTCGTAAATTGTAAACCAGGCGGAAATTGTGGTTCGGATCTCACGTTAAAATGTAGGTCCCTTAGTTGCCATTGGCTGTTGGGATGTTAATTAACAGTCCTGTCTAAGGAACATGTCGGCCTTAGTCAATAACAAGACTACAAGATCGCACCACAATCATCCTTCACTCATCTGGTCATTCATACTTGGTTTAAATTCCTACCTGGTTAGGTCGCCATTTCAAGTAATGTATCTAATGTATCTAATGAAAGAAAAGTTATAATCGTTATTGGAGTGGTAGCTTGAGAGTTGTTTGTAGGGATGTTTATGTTTAATGTAGGGTGGGAAGTTAATAGAAAAATGGGGTCTCCATTAAACCTTTAAGGGAATGGAACCTTTGGGAACTTTTTCAAAATACCCAGTAGAAAACAAAATACCCACAAAAGTTTTCTTGCTATTTCTCAGATCCCCTCTGGTTTACTTCCTCAACAGTTGACTTTGTTACTTGGACCATATAAATCCTACTTATAATATTATAAATGTGAAAGTATGGATGTTTGCGTGAATATCTGTCTTCAAACACGTGAAAAATACTGGACCAACTGAGCTGAAATTTTGCAGGAGCCACTATATCAGAAAAGGACTTGTCCTTTCATTTCCCTAAAATCCCCTCGGGCCACGCCCCATGAACATCTTTAGCTTCTATGTTTACATTTTATAAGGATGTACAGCCTAAGCGTTAATGTCTTCGACGTGGATTCTAAAGCCCGCGGGCTCAAAACTCGGGATTTTGTTAAGAATTTGATGGGTTTGGCTCGCTTTAAGACTTTTCACATTGTAAACGTTCTACTGGCATGGATCCAAGGGAAAACATTTGTCAAATGACTGTTTCAAAATTTCAAATAGCTCAGTCTCCATTTTTGTCTCATTTAAGAAGGTATATTATCTTATTCACGTGCGCTTTGCTACCTGTACCAGTTTCCGTTTCCTCCCTCCACCTTGTGTTATCCGCAGCCGCAGTGGCGTGGCGGTGGCGTGGCAGCGGCGCGGCAGTGGCGTGTCGGTGGCGACCCAGTTGGCAAGTCTGTACCGAATACCTTATCGCCGGTGCTTGCAGCCGTCATTATATTGATATCAGCTCGACTCTGGTATTTACCTTGCTCCTAATTACCTGAAGAGATCCCGCGGCATACTCTAATGCTTTCGTTACGGTCGAGTAACGCCCGTTGGGTGTTGATAAAAAGCTGCAAATGTTTATAAATTAACCTTGTAGTTCGCGGTAATCATTGGAACTAGCTCAGTACAATCTTAATCCCTTTAAATATCTAATGTTTAGTGATAAAGCAGGTAATTTTTCTTACGTGTAAACATATGTTATATAAACTTATGACTCTGTTCTCTAGATAGCTAGTCTTATGAGAGAAGATTTTTAAGATTTTTAAAGCAGATCTCAATTTTTTTTAAATTAAATATCTATAAAAAAAACTATAACTTTACACTGTAATTCAAATCATGAGAAACTTTGAGTTAATTGCTTTTCTGAGTTTCAGATAAATTACTTTGTAAGTGTTTACAGATTGCTAAATGCAGAGAACCATAATTATTAAACTGAGACGAAGCTGATGAAGTCTAGGTATTACTGTAGGTAGTCCTTCAGGCGGTTTACTCCCACATCCATCCACTCTTTCTCTCATGTTTATGAGATTCCCAAGTTATGGTCTTGGCAATTCGATACGCCGGAAATATAATATTTTATCGCCACGCCATCTTGATGTGTTGACAAAAGGGTCTGTAAGATCATCAGAAACGTGTAGTAAACTTATTTTATTACAAGTCGACCCTCTCAGCAACTCAAACCTCGATAGTGTGAAATCTTTTATAGCTCGAATTATTTATTACCCCTTAGAAAAACATATATCAATACAAAAATGAAAATAATTTTAAGTAATCTTCAATATTTTTGAATAAGTTTACGATTATTTTACCTCTTTAAAATTGAGGAGTCACAAAACTCTATGTACCCCCCAAAGTCGAATTAAATTTGCACATACCCTACACTAGTCGACGTTTACTTTATACCTCAAACGTTTTCTCAATAGACTTCTCAAAGTCGAAACTCGGGCGTACAGGTACAACATGGCAATCAGTCAAACTAGGTCCATCGTCAATATTCTCTCCCCCTGTAACTTGCATTTTCATTTCGTTTACCTCTATATCTCGATTTCAACCCGGATAATCTCTGTAAGTCAAAATTAATCAAGAATTACCTCCATAATTCAAACTGTACCTAAGTCGAACCATGGGTTTAAATGGTCTAATGGTTTAAAGGGTCTACAATGTCTAAATGTCGTTGTTCGACATTTAGACATTTTAGACAGTTTAAATGCATTAAAAAAAGTAAAATGTGAGTCATGTCATGGAGCCATAGAAACAAGAGATAGGCGCTTCTGGTTGAAGAAAAGTATTAAGTATGCCACAGAGCTATGAATTGTTTAATTTTGGGTTGCTTCTATATCCTAAGCGTTAATGTCTTCAACATTTTTGAATCACAGAGAAATAAGAGAACAACAACAACTTACTATACTTTGATTTCAATGTAAGAGAAATCAAAGTCCTGTGGAATTTCGAACTATCGAGATTCAACCAAAACTTTTTTATTGTTTACCATTTTTCCGCGACGTGACGCAAGGATCTACCAAGCTCGCCAGGGACATCTGGGCTCTAGTTTCTTCACCGGAGAACCACCGGCCAAATTACAGTAATCCACGGGAGCCGTGTGGGTGGTCTAAGTTAGTGTGAATCAAAATTCATTCATTGTCCAGCGTGTGGGCCGCGGGCGTGGTGTCTGCATTTCTAATAGTCCGATTGCATCTGCCGCATTAATTATCGAAATGTTGCCCGAAATATCGCTCACGACCGGGCAATCGTGCGATCAGTCCCCGGGAGGAGGTCGGGGACCTACTGGTGAAATTTATAACTAACTGCCGGTCCTCCTCGGTATTGTTAAGTGTTTAGGGCAAGCCATAAGTCATAAGTCATAAACCTTTGAATTGCCAGAATAGTTAACACAAATACAACTTGCATTGGCAATGTCATAACGTTGAATTGCAACAACCTTAAACCAAAGGTCGAATACCTAAAAACACTTGTACCAATATACAATGAAACTTAACTCTTGTGATTGTAATGTCTACATACTCTTTACTTTTATCCGTCAGCCAAAAATTCTCGGACGCTGTAGTATGCTTTCTCAATTAATTTCGATTTCAGGTTCTTTCTAAATTTTTTGTAGTCGGTCTCTAGTTTTAGCTGGAGAGGAAGATGGTTAAAAAGCTTAATGGCATTGTACAGAAGAGGTGCTGAAAAAAGATAAAAATCAAGGTTTCTGGAACGTGCAATGAAGGCAAGGTCATTATTGAAGCCAAGCGGAAAACATCTTTGCACGATTGAGTCTTTGGAGGGCAAGTATCAGTCGAACGTCTTTCTTCTGCAACCTAATAAATAAACTGAGTGTTTGGTTCTCTGCACCTCTGCACAAGCAGAGGTAGACTTTGATATACGGTACACCCAAATAATCGAATCCTTCGTTTGATTAAATCGAATGGTTGTATGATTGACTTTTCACTGTGGAACCCACTGTTTCTTTTTACGGCAAATTTTAAATTGATATTTAAATAGATTTTTCAAATTAATTCGTCATATCCGATTAGTAAAATTGTGTTTACGGTTCCAATATAAACCTCTCAAAACATTTTTACGAGCCACGGTTTATGCTTCCTTTGAATTATGAAGATGGTATGACGCCCGTGCTATATTTGGTTTATAGATTTATGTTACTTAGAAAATGTGCTCCACGAGATGATAAACTATTAGGTAATACTAGATTTTTTTCGCAAAACTATTAGGATTTGCAAGTATTCTTGACTCCCTCACAATGGTTTATTAGAAGTTCATAAGCAGAACTAGCCACATTTAATGAGGTTCATCCAAGGAAATAAAATCACCAGGATCTGTACCAATGCAATTCCAATTACGAAATATGAACTACATCATAAACTATACCTAGAAAATGCGTATTACACAACATGCAACATCTGCAACCCACGCAGTTTTAATCCCCAGCCCGAATCATAATCCGTCGCAAATGACCATAGTCGGCCGGCTCCCAGATTGCCTTACAGCACATCCGACCGACTGGCATGGCAGTCGCAGCAGTTCAGTAATGAGGCCGCATACAAGTGGCTATCTAAAACCAGTCCAGTTGAGTTTAGCGAGCCATCAGTGGGAGTTTTGCAAGAGGGTTTCGACACCGAGACATCTGCAGGGCCCGGGGCCGCACGCATCTGAGTCCCATTAGAGTCCGATTGGCGTCCCGTACAGCGACTCTCTGGCTCAAACCACGCTAGTTAGAATTTTAGGTGTCTCAAATTATTCCCTAGACATCGTAAAGATGAGGATTTTTGCCCTGAACTGGTTTAGACAATAAATTGTAGGTTTAAGTTACCTTAACGTCATCCAGTTCTGTGTAGGTCGTATTTTTGTGCGACCTAGGTTTCAGTGCAATTGCATTATCTTCAGGCATACGAAGTTGTTCAGTCCATTAGACGTCGTTGAGGAAGTTAAAAACTTACACAGGTAGGTTTGACACATTTAACATAAGACACAAACATTGACATTGAGAATAAAACCTTGTCACCGGCTGCGGATCTCACTCGCCGCGGCCGGTGACAAGTTTCGTATACGTCTTTCTAAATTTTACCGATCGGATTTTACTCTCAATGTCCGTGTTTGTGTCTTATGTTAAATGTGTTAAATCTACTTGTGCAAGTTTTTAACTTTCTCAACGACGTCTAATGGACTGAACAACTTCGTATGCCTGAAGATAATGCAATCGCATTGAAACCTAGGTCGCACTAAAATACGACCTACACAGAACTGGATGACGTTAAGGTAACTTAAACCAACAATTTATTGTCGAATTATTTTCAATCCCTTTCGAAACTTCCAAGTAAAAAAATAACAATGCCTAACTCTAAATACGTTTAAGTTAATATTTTACCTTTATAAGTCGAAAAGGTACAAACATTACCTTTAACTCGAAGGTCAGTAGTAGATAAGACGAATGCAACTCGAAATCTACCTTCACAAGTTGATTTTAGCCTGTATATTTCGAAGTTTTCTCAATGGACCTCTGTAAATCGAAAGTCTGTCGTACAGTTCACAACTTGACAATAAGTCACATTCCGTCCAGCGTCACTATTTTTTATCTTTTTAACTCAAACTTTTTATAAAATTTCCCTCTGTATTTCGAATTTATCTCAAGTTGCCTCTGTAAATCGAATTTGTTAAAGTATTATCTCTATAACTCGAACTATATGTAACTTGAATAAAAATCGTTTTTCAGGGGAATTAAAAAAAGACAGTGGAAGCAGAAGACTAGACTTAGTGGGAATAGAAGACTAAGTGGGAGTATAAGGCGAGACTTAGTGGGAGCAGAAGACTACACTTAGTGGGGGCATAGGACAAGACTTAGTGGGAGCAGAAGATTAGACTTAGTGGGAGCAGAAGTCTAGACTTGTTGGGAGCAGAAGACTAGACATAGTGGGGGAGTTCAGCAAGAGCATTTCGACACCGAGACTGCAGGGCCCGGGGCCTCCAAGAATCCGTCTCATTAGTGTGCTCTGATTGGCGCTCTGCAGTAAAACCTGCGTTATAGCGATATCGCACGGGCGGGTCTGATCGGTCCGGTTTGATTTGCGACGGCTGCGAGCCCCGGACCTGTGCTCTGGTTTATGGTACGGTACGGTTTACGGTTTATGGTTTATGGTTTATGGTATGGCCACAAGGACGGTAATGTGCGCCGCCAAACAGGAGGGTTTCTTTCAGGTGGTCTTTTGAATCTTGGGGCTACTATTTATAAG
This sequence comes from Flexamia atlantica, assembly GCA_035578135.1. NCBI lineage: Eukaryota > Metazoa > Arthropoda > Insecta > Hemiptera > Cicadellidae > Flexamia > Flexamia atlantica. The sequence continues at coordinate 445,682 of JAQJVK010000012.1, read as the reverse complement.
GTGGAACCGCCACTTTGGACCGATCCGGGGAGTTTTACTGGGCGTGACGCTACGATGAGCTTGTAAACTGAAAACGATCCGGTTATTGTTATGGGGAAACTTCAAAGACTGGGATGAAATGTGGTTAATTTGACTCAAAGTGGATGATTTTTTTACTACTATTTTAGAGTGGGATTATTTGCATCATACATCACGATATAGTTAAGAAAGTGTAAAAGTATAAATAGACAAAACTACTAACGATACTTTAAGTTCAGCGATTTTTACAATTTCAAGCGAATAGTTATCTGAATTAGGTACGGATTTTTAGATACATTAGATACATTACTTGAAATGGCGACCTACCCAGATAGGTATTTTAAGCCAACTATGAAAGACAGATGAGTGAAGGGTGATTGCGGAGCGATCTTTTAGTCTTGTTACTAACTAAGGCCGACATGTTCCTTAGACAGGACTGTTAATTAATAGCCCAACAGCCAATGGCAACTAAGGGACCTACATTTTAACGTGGAATCCGAACCACAATTTCCTCGGTTAACAGCTTTACGAACTGGTCTAATTATGAGGACGTGATCGAGCCAAATATGGAAATAAACTTTTTTTAATTGAGATAATTCAACCTGGAGTACAATTATAGCAAAATCCGACCATTTACATAACAAAAAATTACTATTAAGTAAACAATACTAACTGTTCTATAGTATCCAGTAAAAAAACTAATTTTCTTCCAATTCTTCAAATTAAGGTGTTTAAAATCATTATCTAATATTTTACTATAATTTTCAACTCGGTTGACTTTTTCCTAAATATTCACTTAATCTTCGGCAAACCCAAGCCCACAACGAGCGGCCGACACAGCTGACTGATGGAACGAATCGCGCCACTTTCGCGCCTAATGGCCCGCGACATTCCGCTGGTGATCAAAATTCACGTTCTCGCGCCTGCGAATTGCGGTCGAGAGCTGCACTGCAGTCGACTCTCGCTAACACAAAATGTCACATATTGACGATTTTTTTCGAGTTACATGTCATTTGACAGGTACAGTTCGAGTTATAGAGGTGATTCTTAGTCGATTTCGGCTTACAGAGGTTGATTGAGCTAAATTTGAGATAGAGTTAAACTAAATAACACTTTGAAGTTAGGAGGGGAAGAATAGTGTCACTGTACCAAATATGGCGTGTTCTGTATTCCAACTATTCGGGGGTCACAAATGAGCAATGACTTGTGGATGCGGTGTTCCCTAGTGGGGATTAACGTCCGCACTATTACGTCACTATTAACGTCGGTACTATTGAGTTCACAGGTGAAAATTTTGGTTCGGATCCCACATTAAAATTTAGGTCCCTTAGATGCAGTGGCTGTTGGGCTATTACTTAAAAGTCCTGTCTAAGGAACATGTCGGCCTTAGTCAGTAACAAGACTATACAAGATCGCACCACAATCATCCTACACTCATCCTCCATTCATATTCGCCTTAAAATAACCTTTACTGATTGTCGGAGTCTAAATGGTAATGCAATGTAATAGCTCATGGACAAATGCGACTTGTAGGCCAGGGTTTTGACTTAAGGTCCGTTGAGTAAACTTCGAGATATATACGTAAATTTCTACTTATAGAGGTGGAGTGAAAATTTAATAACGGTATATCTACTGAAGCTTGAATATGGAGGTAATTTTGCGTTCCTTCGATTTACACAGAGGTAGTGTTTGACCGTAAAATTATTTCGAGCTAGCATAGTTTTTTATTTCAACTTAAACAGGTTTGACCTAAGGATCTAATATTACAATAATAATAAATAAATAGTTATCGAGGATTTCGAGTTATTGAGGTTCGAGTTATCCTGAGTCAAAGCTAATTATTGTATCTACACTCTGTCCTAGAGTAGCAGGCTGCAACTGAAATCTGTTGCGTTTGCGAACTTCTCTAGCTGAAGAGGCGAATTGAATCAAACCCATTTTGTGCGCCATTCGATAAGCAACTTGGTTGCTCAAACCTTTTACCAAAGAGATCGGTTACCCAAAAGGAAAATTATCCAAAAGGGATCCGTTACTCAATAGGTATTGGAAGAGCAAAGCCTTGTCGCAAAATCGTCTTGGCAGACACAAACTTATCATTTGTTGTCTTTGGCTTGTAGTTCTGTTTCGGCTTCAATTCGCCTCTTCAGCTAGAGAAGTTCGCAAACGCAACAGATTTCAGTTGCAGCCTGCTACTCTAGGACAGAGTGTAGATACAATAATTAGCTTTGTAAAACTTACTACACTATGCTGACTGCTTTGGCTTTTGTCTCTTGACTTACGTCTTTTGACTTTTGCTTTTGCATTTCAACAACTTGTGAGTAAATTCACTTTAGCATTTTCTTTCGTTCCACTGCTTCTTCGCAGTGCTGATGAGAACCGAATAGTTCGAAACCGAAAAACATGCCAAACTGGGACTTTCTTAAATCAAACCCATTTTGTGCGCCATTCGATAAGCAACTTGGTTGCTCAAACCTTTTACCAAAGAGATCGGTTACCCAAAAGGAAAATTATCCAAAAGGGATCCGTTACTCAATAGGTATTGGAAGAGCAAAGCCTTGTCGCAAAATCGTCTTGGCAGACACAAACTTATCATTTGTTGTCTTTGGCTTGTAGTTCTGTTTCGGCTTCAATTCGCCTCTTCAGCTAGAGAAGTTCGCAAACGCAACAGATTTCAGTTGCAGCCTGCTACTCTAGGACAGAGTGTAGATACAATAATTAGCTTTGTAAAACTTACTACACTATGCTGACTGCTTTGGCTTTTGTCTCTTGACTTACGTCTTTTGACTTTTGCTTTTGCATTTCAACAAATATCCAGAGTCGTCTGTATAGGAAACACTTTTACTGATTTATGCCGGCCTCATTTACATAGACTTGCATCGTGCTCTTGCATTGTTAAATGGCTACAACCAGAGCAATGCTTCTGATTAGCATAATTTATTCTTTCCCCCTCCCTTGCTCCCTCCCTCACCACGTACTCGGAGATTGAGCTGTGTCAGAAGCCTCTTCCACGTGTTGAAAATAGAGTGTGTCATTGGTGAAAGGAGTGATTCGGATTCTTATACGTTATTAGAGGACTAATAAGCTTATTATATAACTAAAATTTAAAATCTTACCAATATCTATCAGGATTTATCAAGGGAGGTTTACAGTTTACAGCGAAAGATCGTTCTGAATGATACAAGCGTAATTTTTTATTATTATGCTAAATTTTGAAAATAATCTTATTTTACTTACCTTGTTGGTTTACCTTGCAGTACCTTAACTCCCTATAGATCGTCTCAAATATGTAGCTTAAATAGTATTGCCGTAGTTTTAGCTAAAACATATCCATCCATTGCCTATATTAGTGTGAGAAATACTATAGTTCTACTATCATAAGTTGATTCTGGTTTACTAAAATCCAAGGCCATTAAATAAACCATTAAATAAAAATGTGCCTAGACTAGTTCTATGAGAACGTACAATTATCCTTATTGCGTACTATTAGTGTCAAACTGGTTTTACAGTGTATTTTTCTTCCAGCAAGTAATACGGGTACAACTGAGTTCCAAGATAAAACTAACACATTAGTCTACTGTGTGCTTTATAAAAGGGATTTAAAAAAAACTGTTAACACAAAGCAAACAAAGGGTATTTTTAATATAATCGGTTTATATTTAAAAACGTTTGCATTAAATTTATTCCTGATACTACTTGTGAGGGTTAATCCATTTAACCTAATGTCTACCCATTTAATTATATTACAAGTATGCAATTGGCTGAAATTTTTAATTTGTTTAGAGGAGCTACCACGCGACAACCTGCTTCTCCCATAACTGTTCAACCCCCTCGTTGGCGTACAGCTTAATTCAAGGAAACAATTATCTATCGAATCCAGTGAAGAGAATTGTTCTATCAGAATCAGTGAAATATATATAAATAAAATCCCAAATATCAAAGTTTCTTCCGGTTTATTTACAAATTTACCAAAAGCGATATTAAAATTTTTGCTCACTGAACTCGCTAGATAATTATTTGCTTTTTTGTTAGATAATTATTTGTGAGCTATAAATCACCGAAATTTGAGTAACCGAATTTGAAATATAGGGGATTGGAACTCCTAATTAAAACTGAGTTTTTACTTAAATTCTTTAAAATATAACATTACGCAACCGAAAATTATTTATTTCCTGCCATTCCCTAAGTAAATCATACGCTTTCTACATTTTCAAATCAACTCCAAAAACTTTCATTTACTCACCTCACCACAACAATAACTACAGTTGCACCGATTTAACTCAAATTCCAACCATGCGATTAATGTTACTTTTAGCATCAAGCTTCCGGACGGCGAGGGCCACACTATTTAACGCGACCTGTAACGATTTCCTCACAGTTCCGCTCCCGGTAGAAATAAGTCATTACCTAAAGTTGTAAAATTATAACAGGAGTTGCGAGACGTGGCCTTGACCAAGAGAGGGAGAGGCAGTTGGGAAACCCTCGGCTGGGCCACGGGCAAGGCCGAGTCTGCGGTGATTGGAGGAGCTGCAGCTTCGATACGATAACCGACCAATAAACAATCGAGTAGTCAATCGGTTGTTTTATTGTTGAATCGATAGTCTTAAATCGAGTGAACTTTTTAGGAGAACCTGTCCAAGAATTGAGTTATGACCGAAAATGGTGAACTTTTTTAGGAAGGTTCTTCGGGAAAGACAATCGGGTACTTTAAATCGAACCCGGAAAAAATAATCGACATTCGGTATTGCAGCAGCAACCGGTTAATTTGATTGTTTCCATCATTGGTTGCTACCGGTGGTTAGGATACTGTGCACCTGACAAAGCAGGGTGACATGAGGTGACTCTAGAGATTTCTGGAAATGGAAAATGTTATATTTGTAGCATATTTGAACCATTTCCAAGATCCTCCCTACACAGTGGAAATTTAAGGGGAAAATACTGCAAAAAAACTATTTTTTTCTTACTACATGGATACGTGTATAAGTGGTTTTGCTAAATCATGTGCATGTTTACTTGTTTCAGCTTATTTTGAAAATAAAGAATTTTATTTCAACGCAAATTTTTAGTTTTGGCCGATTAAATGATCCTGATTTTAGTTTTGAAACTAGTTAATGGTGAGCAAATCACACTATAGAAACCAACTATGCCACTGTTTGATATACATGTAGTTGTCTAATCATGAATTGAATCCAAAGGGGCTAATTTAATTATAAGGGAAATAATATTATAGGATTTCCAGTTCAATAAGCTTGGTAAAATTTAATTTAAGTATAATAAGTCAAGTGTAAATGATTATAATGAAACCATGTGTTTAATTTTGACAGTTATAATTGTCTATGCGTGTTTTATCATTTTCAGTTGTTTTTATTTGCTGCCTAATGTTATTTAAATGGGCAATGCAAAACCGTATTTTTAGGGATTTTCAAAGGTCACTGGGTCATGCACTGATGTGAGCCCTTCAAAAGGTACAACACAAATAAACGTTAAGCTCTTTCAAACAATACGAAAATCGACAATATTGATCCACTAGTTTGACCGTAATCCTCTGCACAATAAATAACCGTTTTATTTTGTCAAGATATCCTCTTGTTTACAGCACAGAACTCCTTTTAAAAAACACACACGAAGTGAAATAGCAAACTTTCTGATCACGCTAGTTAAGCAGCCACAAGGAGAATAGGAGAATGCCTGCCGCGTCAACAACGCTGACGCGAGACAGTCAAAACATTCGCATTGAGATGTCTGCCGTCGCGTTACAGCCAGGATATGTCTATTAATCAGCTGTTTAATGGACGGTTGGATCCGTCAGCTGATGACAGTCGGTAGTTGATGGAACCACCGTATGTAGCGACACCGTCGCTGATAGAATCGCTGATGCTGATGAGTGGCCTCGATTGGCAACGGAATGTAACGTCTTCACTGCAAGCAGTAAGTGCATACTTACGACTGAATGCTGTGGATTCTTCGGAGTTGTATTATGTCTCGAATTATCCCTCTCTCAAGGTCTAGGAATTCCTTTAATCTAACTAAATTCTGTTGAAGATCCTTAAAATTAATTTGTAAAGACCGAACTAATTGTAGGGCAATAAGGATGAATGGTAAAGAATTAATTAGATTACTGTTGAATTTTTAGCGTGAATAATTATGTGTTTGTTTTATTTGTACGTTTGTTTATACTTTCAAGAAGTAGGTATTTCATTAGGGGAAGAAGGTATTTCTTCCCTAATATTCTACTTGAGCTAAGTTATTTAATGCACTGCCCTGTAGTTCGCAAAGTGCCCAATTATCTGATCAGTGTGTAGGCCTATAGACTTTTCTTGGTGACCAAAGTTTATTTACTCAGCAATGCAAATTTTATTCAGAAGGCTTATAGGCTATATTAACTAAAATAATCAAAGAATGATCATATTTAGTTTCTCTGTACATAAGGACATTTTTTATAGGTAGCTGTTGAGTCCCTGATGTTGAATCGTAATTCCTTTGTCATTTAGCACCATTATTTGCATCTCCAACAAAAACGAGTAGCAAAGCCCAGCAGAAAAACTCATTATGACGAGACAAACATTCCTACCTACTAAACGTTAATTAAAAAATACTTACAACCAACATAACTTCCATTTAATACCACAACAAATCGAATATGTCAATAAACAACGATATAAACAGTCCATTAACAATCGCCGGTTGCGCCATCACCCTGACCCGGTTCACCCAGATTCCCAGCACCCAGCAGCTCCTCGCCTTGCGCCACAGCCAATAAAGAAGAGCCTCGGGTTATCAGATAGCACGGTAGCGGCCGAGTCACTTTTCCCACGTTGTCCGCTTCCCGCCAAGACGTCCTTCTGGCGGGAGAGCGGGGGTCCGCATTATTTACTGTATGCGAGCAACATGTAAGGCAATTATAGCATTTACATAACAGAACGTCGCGGCACGACCGGCCGTAATGGATTATCATTTCAGGATACGACAGTTCCGTGCTGATAAGTCGGTGATAACGGGCGGTCACGGTTGTGCACTTTGCTGAGGGTGGTTGATTATTGCAGGTCATGACGTGCAATAATCAACCACTAATAGTGGAGTTAGGGTATTTTTTTAAGAGGGTGGTGGCCTCTTTCTCACCTTGCCTTTGCCCCTCCCACATAGACTATTGATCTGTACGTGGACGTTATCAAACAAAGGCAAGGAGTGAGCCAGTACAGTACAAGGGTGTATAGTACTGCTAAAAGAATGCGACAAGCCCGAGTCTCGAACCTGCGACGCTTTGAGGCCACAGTTCTCAGGCCGAGTGCGCTACCAACTGCGCCGCCGACTCACTAAATAGGGTGGTGGTCTTAAAATTGTTATATTTTATTTATGTAGAGTGTTCCAAACCCACCTGGTCTTCTCTAGTTGATTCTGATTCATATCCAAATAATAAAAAAATTATATCGCTTCGGGATTGAACCTTGACCACAATTCCTCAAAAGTAGCCGACAGTTGGTCTGGAGTTCTCCATATTATGAAGCTACCGTGTTACCACGGTGCTTGTCGCCCAATATTGATAATATTATGGCCAGTGTGGCTCAAAATTGTTCGCTGTTCGAAATTGGAAGGACATAGTCAGAATATTTAGTTTTATGAAGCATTATTGTGTTTTTATTTCAAAAATGTATTTTAATGAATAGTTGGTTTGAAAACGATATTTCTTTACGCAACAAGAGATTCCGTTTAAATTTTAGAGCATTAATTACAGAGTACAATTTATATTTTCAGATCACACACTGCTGGGAAAAATAGTGTTTCTTCTCTTACAAGCAGAAGCGGGAACATATTTCAACCGGAAATAAAAGAGGGCCACGACCTGAATGAAAAACGCCCAACAATACATTTTAGACAAATGAGCTTAGCGTAACCAGCACCGTTGCCAGCAGGTGGCAAATATCGGCGTCTGTGGAGTTCGGTCCGCGCCAGGAGGTAATGGTGTTCGGTCCCTGCGGACATCAGTCCGTGCTATGAGATGATGAAGTTGGATCAGTGACAAGAGATGACGGAGTAAGGTCCATGCTAGGATATGGGGAAATTTGATCGCTGCGAAGTTGGGTCCACGAAAGGAGGTGGCGGGAGAAGGGTGCCAGGATAGACGGAGTTCGGTCCCTGAAAATATCGGTCCGCAACAGAGTTCGGTCCGTGCCAGGAGATGGCGGAATTCGATCCGTGTCAGGATATGGAGGAGTTCGGTCCGTGTCAGGAGGTGGCGGAGTTCGTTCCGCGCACCGGATGTCCACCCATGCGCGGCGCTCGCTCCACTTTGTTGGATTATCCTCTTTGCAAATAAGATGAGCGGCGACTCACAAGCGCTGCCCCGAGCCACATACGTCGTTCAGGTCGAGTAAAATGACGAGCCTAGGCTGCCCGTAAGCCTAATGTCCGTAAGAAAATTAACTATTTCTATGGACTGGATCTAGTCATTTGATTATACCTATATGAGGCGGCTGTGGTTTCTCGCATCTTCCTCTATTGTAGTTTTTGGTAGCGTAACGATTTTTGTGACTTGAGAGGAAGTTGGGAATACATCTGTTAATATCTGTTATTATGAAAAAAAAACATTTTTCCAGATTCTCCACCTTACCTGATAAACATCATTTTTACAAATCACCGCTTATAATATTTTCCCTAGAATCTATTCCTGTCAATTACGACAAATCAATCAATACGTCCAATCAATAGTAATATCAATCAGTAGTATCGATTTAGAGCTGTCAATTCAGAGACAAAACTGATTTTGGCTACTTCTTGCTTTGGCTACAGCTTGCGCAATTAGAAAAGTCCTAGTTTGTTAAATTACTGTTTTATGTACGATGAAAATTTTATTTTTGCTAAGTACACCAGGTTTACTACACCTGTGTCGCTGATGCCAGGTACAACGGAACACGTTTAAAACGAAGTTCTGTACAGAGGTCCTATTACATGCTCGATAAAAATCTCGTTGAATTTCTATTTGAGCTTTAGTTTAGTTTTACAAAAATATGGAAGAAGAGCAATCGCTTTTGGGCTAACCAAACATTTTATCATGTGTTTGCCATCGGTTATTTTTCTGACCAAAGGACAAAACTTCAAAACTAATGAATGTTAACTAAGTACATTTAACGGAAAGAAAGTTTCCGTTTAATCACTCCTATTTGGCAATACATAATCCCCTACTAGATACTTTTTGGAAGATGCGCGCTTCCCACAAAGCTACATCCAGGGTTGCCACACAGCTGGAGCAACGACTGTCAATTCAAGAGCTAAGAGGTGCTTCACTCAAGTGGCTGGCCTTCCGGTCTCGATTAACACAAATCCAGTTAGGCTTAACATCTATTAACATACATTAACTCGTGGCGGATGTTAACGATGGCTAACGGGACGTTGGACGTCGTTGGCCACGAATGGAATTAGCAACGTTCGTTATTTTGTGATTGTTGCCGGTGACTTCACAGGTTAAAATTTATCGTTGTTCGTTTTATGGTCGTAGTCTGATTACGTTTGTTGTTAAATTGTTACTTGCATCAACAACTTTAGGCATCCGGCTTGACATTTATGTATCACACAGTACCAGGAAAATGTTAAATTTAATAAATTTAGTGAATCAAAATTTTCCTTCCAAGGTTTCGAAACTTTTGAAGGAGTGTACGAATCAACCTATCTCTTGATCAGCTTATTTTATGTCCATTTTGAGCTACACTTTCAAACTATACTTTCATATATAAAGTATTATACTGGTTATAAATAATAATAAATAAAAAAGAGAAATAGATAGAAATCAAACCTTGCAATAAAAAGGTTGGTAAAACCTTTAACACAACAAGTTTTAAAAACTTGTACTGAAACAGGTTATTTTGATTAACGAAATTTAATCAAAATATCAACAAACAAAATATAAATATTCATTAAATAGAATAAACAGGAAAAGGGACAGGCCAGTGGCACAGCCATATTTGCCAAAAAAAATTCCCTCCCTCCCACAAAACACCACACAGTTCGGCTTTTACTTCTTGTTTCAGGCTAAAAGCGCATGACTCTTTGTTTTACACTGGGATTTTTAGGTGACAGCCTAAAGAATTGATTATTTAAATACAAGTTTAATGCCAATGACTATAGTATTCTTCAAGAACAAACTCTTCGTTGATCCTTTCTTTCATATGTTATTTTTCTTTCAAACTGTAGGTTTTAGAACCGTTTGAGCTTATCAAAATTATTAATGTTGTTTTTTAATTTGTTGAAGCGATTACTTGGTGAACATGAGATATGTTGATTCTATTTAGACCTACTTTATATCTAGATCTTACTCTTTTGTAGATCTATGTTCAAGATACATGAGTGTTGCCAAATGATGATTAAACAAAGAGATTAATAACTCTCGCAAGTGATTAGATTCGTGTCAATCATACCCAGTAATCGTCTGTAACAAGCTCTTACATGCGATGGAATCTGTGGTAAACCCAAACTAAGAAGAATCCCTCTGTAGCGCCGAGTCTGCGTTGGCGGAGAGGCGGACAGGTGACGGCGCTCCGTGTCCGGGAGTGCTTGATATGAGTTATCACCGCAGCATCTGACTGGTACAAGAGCACTGTCTGCGACCATCACACGTGGGAAAGAGTGGGAAAGGTCGCGGGATATAGGAAAGCGACTGTCTGCAGAAACTGTGCGGACGATTCCTCATCGTAGGCGATAGTGTGAGAGCGAAGAGCGTTGGAGATATCAATGCTGGGTTTGACAGATTGCTTAGTAAGTGATGGATATGTTAATGACTTCAAGTTTATGCCCAAGCGACTGTATGCAGAAACAGAACGGACGAATTCTCATCGTAGGTGATAGTTTAAGAGCGAAGACCCTTTACTCGAGATTTTCACGGGGGTTTTGACAGATTGCTCGGTAAGTGATGGATATGCTAACGACAAGTTAACGCCCAAAGGCTGTCTGCAGAAACGGACGATGCCTCATTGTAGGCGATGTATGAGGGCTGTTACTGGAGATATCAACGGGAGGTTTGACGGATTGCTTAGTAAAAGTGATGGATATGCTAACGACTTCAAGTTTACGCTCAAGCGACTGTCTGCGGAAACGGACGATGCCTCATCGTAGGCGATGGTGTGAGAGCGTTTACTGGAGATATCAACGGGAGGTTTGACAGATTGCTTGGTAAAAGTGATGGATATGCTAACGACTTAAAGTTTACGCCCAAGCGACTGTCTGCGGAAACGGACGATGCCTCATCGTAGGCGATGGTGTGAGAGCGAAGAACGTTTACTGGTGGTATCAACGCTGGGTTTGACAGATTGCTCGGTAAGTAATGGAAATGCCAAAGACTTAAAGTTTACATCCAAGCGACTGTCTGCGGAAACGGACGATGCCTCATCGTAGGCGATGGTGTGAGAGCGAAGAACGTTTACTGGTGGTATCAACGCTGGGTTTGACAGATTGCTCGGTAAGTAATGGAAATGCCAAAGACTTAAAGTTTACATCCAAGCGACTGTCTGCGGAAACGGACGATGCCTCATCGTAGGCTATGGTGTGAGAGTGAAGAGCGTTTACTGGAGATATGAACGGGGGGTTTGACAGACTTCTCGGTAAGTAACGGATATTTAATGGTTATTACGATCCTGATTGTCATTAAGATGCTTACATATGTAAAGCATTCAATTTACAATCGGAAGAATATTAGAATAGGAAGGAACCCGTCTTTGAGATGGTCCGAGTCGACATGACCCAGACAAAGAGCTGCCCAGGCTGGCATTGATAATATTATCATCAGTCTTACGCGTTTGGTGAATTGCGCCAAGTCATTTTTGCTGGACTTTGATGTTACCAACGACGAAACTGTTTTAGGTTGGCAACCCACCGAAAATGTAGTTTGTTATTTTACTAGTAGTTTGAAGTTGTAGGAGGAAATAAACGGCTGGATAGCTATACTATATTGGGTCCTTTTGCATTCAAGAAATTTCATATGAAAGTACCGTACTATAACACGTCGTAAATACAGGGTGTTTTTTTTTTTTTAACGCAACCCATTTTTAAAATTGAATAACGCACATACAAATATTAAATGAGTACTGTTTTATTGATCTTTACATTTTATACAACCTATTATTTAAGTTTGATCACATTTAGTTTACATTATGTGCTCAAACAGTCCGCCATTGGCATTTGTATAAAGTTATGCTCTCTCCATCTAATTCCCGAACACGTGTTGCAAGGTGCCTCATTGCATTTCTTGCGTTAAATTTGTTATGTTTGTTTTGAGGTGCTGAATATCCTGTGAATTGTTTTCGTAGGCCTTACTTTTTATGTATCCCCAAATAAAATAATATAGTGGGATCAAACCCGGGGATCTTGGGGGGAAATAATCCTTCACCGACAAAATCAAGTTTTGGGTTGCGTTTTTAATGTGTGTGTTTTTAAGCACGATAACTCGCGTGAAAGTGGTCCGATCTGAATGAAATTTGCCACAGACATGCAAAGTAGTAATTATCCTACGAAAAAATTCACAAGGTATTCAGCAACTTAAAACATCATAACAAATTTAATACCATAAATTTAAAGAGGTACGTCGCAACATGTATTCGGGAATTTGATGGAGAGTGCATAACTTTATACAAATGCCAATGGCGGCCTGTTTGAGCACATAACGTAAACTAAATTTTATCAGACTTAAATAATAGGTTGTATAAAATGTAAATATCAATACAACAATACTCATTACACAACCATATGTGCATTATTCGATCTTAAAAATGGGTTGCGTTTAATAAAAAGACACCCTGTACTTTGTTATTTTCAATAAAACTGAAGATTTCTCGACCATCACAAAACACTTTTGAAGAAACCGTTTGACAGTTAACATTTTGCACACGCTAAAAGCAGCGTACTACTGCGTAATAAAGCCGTGACATACGATTACCACCATAAAATCTTTGAAATACTAGAAAATAACTCAGTACAGAATATACACACCACTAAATGTCATATGTTTATCGCGATTAAAATGTAGGCAGTGATGTTCAGTTACCGTAGTGGAAAAACGTAATAAAACATCATGTTTTGTTTTGACGCTAGAAATGCGACGTATTTTGTGTCTTTCACTAATATTTTATTATTTATTATTATTACCATAAGCATAAACCTAAACCTGTCAAATTACGATGTACACCGGTATTAAAACACGGGAGATGCTATCAAGTTGCAGAATCACCTTGCACCGTTCGCAACATCGCGAATTAATGACCAATAAATCTCGTAACGACTGATTGTAACGTTTCCCACCCTGACGGACCGACGTGCAAGGTGACCTCCGTGACCTCCGTGACCCGAGGGCGGTCACTGTACACACAGGGTGTGCAGAAATCACCGGGGCTGCGCGATCCGCAGATCGATTGCCAAACGTGGAGGCCACGACGCGAGGGGAGAGCACGTAAATATACGGTGGCAGCCGACATGTTCACGGATTTCTGGGAATTCGCTTATCTCCGGTTTCACTTTAAGTGCGGGTGTGTTTTTGTAAGAATGCATTTCCGCTGCGATGAAATTTTGCTGAGAGTGCAATAAGAAATTCGCTACTCCGGCGTCTCATGTCTTCATTTAATAACTCGTGGACATGCGCTGCTCAACAGCTGTAAAGTAAAACTGATAATTGTAAGTAAAAACAAATACAACAGCAGTTCAGCCCTAACCCCATACGGATTTTATTAAAAAGGTAATATTTTTTCTGGAATGCCCTAACAGATATCTTGCATTCAAGTATACGGTTAACGGATGTCAGACGTTTGGTTTATTCAAAAAGTAGTGGGTGAAGTGGACTTTACATATAGATGACTTAAGACGCATAATTTCAACCATAGAATACAGTAAGTTTAACTAAAATCCTGCACAAAAAACAAACCTCTCACACCTATCTCGTGGGTAACGATATCAGTCCAAGAAAGCGACCAACTTTACACCTCTTTCACCGATTCCTATCGCACATTTTGTTTGTTTTCCCACCCTGTAATTTCGGGCAAGAGTTACCTCCCATTAAATTCTGATTGTTATGGTCTTTCGCGACCGGCTCGCCGATTAACCGTGAAAGTGTGGAATGTTATCTCGCGGTAACGGCGCCGGCGTAGGCGGTCGATAACGAGGGTGTCCGGTTGCGATCAGGATCCGGCGAGTGACCCACGGCTAATTGTTTCCAAAGGTCGGCGCGGATGATGGGTTGTGCCGAGCACACGCGCCGGGAATCAGCTGATTATCAGCTGCGGAGGAATCAGCTGGGCGGCCTATCAGCTGATGCGGCGATATCATTCCTCATCCGCAGAAGTGTAACCGGGACGATCGTGACCCGCCGCCCCATCGCGGTGTAACTCACGAGGAGTTTTTTTATTTTGAAATATTATACCACGTGCCGACAGAGGTGGTTTATACCCGGGCAAAAATTGGGGCTGAAGAAATCGTGGCGACCTAGTTTGGTGTAATTGGGTAAAATTGATGGGGTTTTAAAGACATAATTCTCTGTCTAAAAGGATTTATGTATAATGATAGTTATTATCGAGGTTTTAGTGAATGACTCAGTTCATTTAATAGTTCATTTACCTTAAGGTATTCATTCTCATATTGAGGCAATCATTAGGTCTTTATTTGTTCATTCCTGATTATTTGCGATGTTTTGTAACCAAGGTGTTTAATTTAAAGATGTATTTGGCCGTATATGTACTTTTACAATAATTTTATAATTAGTTTGAGGAAGAGAGGCGAATAACATTGTTCATTTAGTTAGGTATTCATCTTCGTATTTAGGTATTAATCTTCGAATTTATTATAAATAACTTCATGTTCGTCTTCGTATTTAGGTGCTCATTAGGTCTTTATTTGTTCATGCCTGATTGTTTACGATGTTTTGTAACCTAGCTGTTTAATTTAAAGATTTATTTGACCGCATGCGTACTTTTATAGTACGGTAATTTTAGAATTAGATTGAGGAACAGACGTTTATAATAGCCACTCTGCTCTTCTCAATCATAAAAAGCTTTTCTCAATTAATTTTCTTCTAATTACAATATTTTCCCATAAAATATTTTTGCCTTGAAAGGTGTATGGTTCGGGTACAGGATTGTAAAAGTATTTAATTTTACATGATAATAAGGGCTGTAACATTCTAATCATGTTGACATATACAGTAGATTCATACAAACTACATCATTTTACGGTAACATATTAAAATGATGGATATTCAAACAGCAATTCATTCACGCAATTGATTTTTTTTATTGTAAATAACACTCTCTCCGAAATCCTCCGTTTGCACGCTCTTATTTAAATTCTGTAGGACGCGCGTCGTTGTCACCATTTGCAACTGCAAACACTCAAAATGGTGACAGCCGAAACGCGCGTCCTACAGAATTTAAAAAGTGCGTTCATACGGAGGATTTCGATGAGAGTGTTATTCACAATTTGTCCAGTGCCTCACGAATGTCAACAGAGACAATCTTTTCAAGAAACTTTTTATTCCTAAGAAAGTCTTTACTGACACAAGAGTTCATTTTAACTGATAGTTAACAATTATGCATACGTCCCCTTCACTCACTTCTTATCATATCAATCCCCACTCACACCAAAGTAATTAATTACCGACTATTAAATACACTTTGACCCATTAGCTTTCTCTGCCTTCTCAAAGCCGGTCAGTGGTCAGATAGCTTTCAATCATTGTGCTCGTCCAATTTCTATTTAATCACTATCATTATTTCCCCAATCGATCCCAGATTCCTCCGCCCCTGCGTCGCATCTGTCGGCGACATTTCTCCCCGTGAAGAAAATACGATGAATCATTGACATCCACAACGACGCTGAATTGCCGTCAATCATCGAGGAACGCAAGATGTACGGGGAGAAATTGTTATTAATTGGTGTAAAAAGTACAATTATCGACTACAATGCCTCAATTAGTAGTTAGTCGGTGATCCGTCTTGGTCCGTCAGAAACTATGACATGGGATAAGGTCAATCGTAGCCAGCAGCTGAGACGCTTCTCCGTGCCTGTCTGGGTGAAATAGCAGGTCTAGAGGAGGAAGAGGTCGGAATGTTTTATGTGCTTGATTAATCGCGGTAGCTGTATAGGTAACCTTGAGATGATCTTAAGTTAAAAAAAAAACTGTGAACATTCAAAAGTTGCTAATATTCTATTTCAGTAGGGTGATCCTAAAGTCTCTGGAAAATCTAAATGAATCGCTAATAAATGTGAAGTTTTTCAGTTCATCAGCCTGAAGAATGTTCACAGTTCACAATAGTAGAAAGAACTAGCTTTAGGTCCTTTTAATTAATTGGGAGGCTAAACTCAAAAGTTCAACAAGATTATTCGAGGAAATTTAAATATATCGGCTTATCTATAGAAGAAACAAGAATAATAACTTCTTTAGAAAGGGTAGTGATGCTGACGAACAATCTTCTCGGACTAGCGCGACTAAAACCATACAGGACACTATTAATCAAACTTCGAAATCGTCAAGCCTAATTAAATAATTTTTTCTTAAATTTGAATTTTTTAGAAAAAAACTTAAAAGACAAATCCATCAAATTATTTTCTCCAAATCATATTTCCTCACCGGAGTAACCGCAACAGCGAAATAAACTTGTGAATCGGTCCCTCGTGCAGCAGTAATAACCTAATCAGCATCGTTAACACTTGGCCACAACGGACGATGAGTCACATGGGAACGCCGAGCAGCCGTGCAGGGGCGGGCGTGGTGCAGAAATGTTAACGTATTCGCCCCGTGGCGCAGATGTCAAGGGTCGCCCGCCAAGCGGATTCCTGCGGCTGTTGCAATGTTTGCTGTCGACTATGAGCCATTGTCACAGTCGACTATGAGCTGTTACCACAGTTGACTATGAGCTGGTGTCACTGTCGACTATGAGCTGTTACTACGGTTGAGTATGAGCTGGTGTCACTGTCGACTATGAGATGTTACTACAGTTGGCTATGGGGTGGTGTCACAGTCGACTATGAGCTGTTACTACAGTTGTCTATGAGCTGTTACTACGGTTGAGTATGAGCTGGTGTCACTGTCGACTATGAGATGTTACTACAGTTGTCTATGAGCTGTTACTACGGTTGAGTATGAGCTGGTGTCACTGTCGACTATGAGATGTTACTACGGTTGAGTATGAGCTGGTGTCACTGTCGACTATGAGATGTTACTACGGTTGAGTATGAGCTGGTGTCACTGTCGACTATGAGATGTTACTACAGTTGACTATGGGGTGGTGTCACAGTCGCCTATGACCTGTTACCACAGTTGACTATGGAGTGGTGTCACAGTCGACTATGAGCTGTTACCACAGTTTACTATGAGCTGTTGCCTCTGTTAGTGATGTTGTCTGTGAGCTGTTGTCTCTGTCTACTATGATATGTTGTAATTGTTGTTGATTATTACTGTTGCCTGTGAGCTTTTGTCACTGTTGACAATGAGATGTTATTACAGTTTACTTAGAGCTGTTGTTACTAATGACTATAAGCTGTTGTCAATGTTGACTATGCGCTGGTGTCACTGTTGACTGTGAGATGTTGCCACTATTGACTATGCGTTATTGTCACTGAAGAATACAATTTGTTATCACTGTTGACTATGAGCTGTTGTGACATTTTCTAATGTTTACTGTCAACTATGAGCTGTTGTCACGGTTGACTGAGCTTTTTTCGCTAGTGACTATGACCTTTTGTCGCTTTTGATTACGAACTGTTGTCACTGTTGCTGATATTTATTGTTGACTTTGAGCTATTGAAATAGCCTCAGCAGCCCGATTCCATTTTTTAAATGAACTTTTAACTTTCCCACCACTAATAAAATTGAATTGGGCTAAAAATCAAACAAAAAACATTTATGTCAAGTTTTTTATTGTTTTATTTTGTCAAAGTTATCTTTCGTCCGTCTAGAAATGCTCAAGAAGAGCCGAAGAGAAAAATTAAAATGTTCGAACAATGTAACTTATTATTTTGATACGCTCACAAGTACTTATTTAGCAGACTTCACAAACACTGCATTATAAATTTTGATCAAGTAAAAAACCCCGAAGGTGTCACACATAGAATCCGTATCCAACGTACGGATTCCACCTGTTACTGTTACTTCCGCAACACATAAACATACCCGGCAAGTGTCAGGGGCCGATAATCAATTAAGGAGGCGGCGATGATGGACGACCGCGAGGCAGCAGCCTGGCAGCGCCGCTGTTCCTCGCTAACAGATCGCCGATTATCCCGTGTTCACGCCTCCGACGAGATTAGGCGGATTCGGTTATAATTAGCAGATCTATTTATTACCGGGGACGTGCTGATTGACTTATTGCTGCCCGTAAACTCCCCAATTAAAGTATTTCATCGATCATTCCTAATGGGAGTGGACTAATGCGGGATTGTCGGGAGATTAATGTTCCAATTAAACTAAACCGCTTTGTTTTAATTGCGGATTTTTGCGGACGGAAAAGGAAACCGGGAGTGGGTGAAAGTTTTCAGCTGCGGGGGTTTGGATTGTTTCGGTTTTATCTCGGAAAGGACTTTCTAGTGTTTGGCCTTAGTGGAGGTAATTGAAAATAATTCGACAATCTGAAAATGTTGCTTTTTCTCAACTTTAAAAGGGTTTATACAATTTTTAAAGCGTTAACTGGTGGATTTTCTTTCAACGTAGTAGCAGCAAACATTCCCTCTTCAACCATTAATGCATATTCCTCAAACTTGACACTAGGGTGATTTCGTTTTCAACAGAAAACGATTTTTTTTGCAAGCGACTCCTAATTTATTGGAACTATGCCACCACAATAAACGAAGAAATGGGATCCATTTCTACCATTTACGTCTACCTTTAATTTGAACACCTCTAAATAACATTTTGTTGTAACTCGTGAACTAGTAAGCGTCTAGTCTTCGTTTCAACGGCTCACAAGTTTCATCCCGGCACACCTACAAAAATTTAAATCAGGATATGTACTGCTTTCTCTCTAAACATTTTTAGACAACCATTCAAAAAATACCTTTATTACGGATACAAAAACGACCACGGAAACGTATTTCGCCCACAAACGCGTTTTCCCCCATACCCAGATCGTTGGAAAGCGCTAAATAACCAACTCGTTTCGCCCGACCCAGCGCCGGGGCCGGCGAGGACGGCACACATCGCCCGGGTAAATTGCGGGGCCACCTACCCGCATAAATATACGTACCGCTCTCTACTTTACCCGCTCCCGACTCCAAATTACCCTCTTTATTGAAATTTATCGCACTGTTATTGCCTCGGTACCTCCTTAAATTATTTCCAATTTTCGGCCCGGCACTTACAGCGAGTCCCGCGGCTCCTGCGCGGTGGATAATTCACATGTAATGGAAAATAAAAGGATGTGTTTCCCTCGTAGATCGCGGTAATGCGGATGCGCCTTATAATCGTGAGGTGTAAGAAGGAACAATCGGGGGTGGAGCGTGTTCGGTATTGTCCGGTTCGGGTTGTCCGGATTGCTGTAGGTGTCCGATGGGTTCGGATGGTATGAAGCACCGAATCTGATTATGAGGCATTTCATTTGCTCAAGATTTAAATTTATCTCTTCCACAAATAAAAATTCCAATTAGAAATCATTACCCGCCTCCGGCCCGATTTTACTCTTCACCTCGTAAAATATATTCTTTATCGTTACTTTTTAAGTTTTACTAGGAGATCAAATAAACAAAAATAAATAATTTCAAATTTTTATGTAAATATTTTAAATTATTAATAAATATAAAAATTTAATAGCATATTTTTGGAAATGATTTTGTTATATTTTAAGAGCTAAAGTAGCTAATTGTGGTGATTGAAGACTACGTAAGACTCAGCGCTGCTACGCTGGACGAATTTCACTTTTATTGTCTTCTACTTTAGTTGATGAGTTGCAACATTATCCTGTTATTTACTGATAAATTCTCATGTATTTTAACGTCAGATTTTAATATTATTTCTTTATTATTAAACAGTAAGGGTTTAAGTGTCAAGTTAATGATTCCTAATAAAGTCTAGCAAGCTATCTACTACCTGCTACACATAATCTCGTCCCCTCAAAAAATGGGGGGTCACGTCGTCTGGGCCCCCCGCTACGTCCCTGAAGAAGGTATCCTTGACTGTTCGGTGTGTCTGGATGGTTGTAGATGTCCGATGAATTTGGATGGTTTGTAGATTATAGTAGTCTTGTATTGTCCTGTGCAGTCCGGTACGTATGCTAGTAGGTGTCCAGTAGATTTGTATGGTTTGTAAGTGCCTTGGTACTGCCCGGTGCTTCTGGTTTGTAAGTGTCCGGTACTGCCTGGTGTGTCTGAATGGTTGTAGGTGTTCGATGAGTTTGGATGATTTAATTTGATGTATCCGGTACTTTATGGTGTGTCTAGCTTGTTGACCTAGCTGGAAACCCCTATTTCGTATTACAAAAGGGTTATATTCCTATTTGGCTAAAAAGAGGTCACCTTGTATCAATAACTACATAATATAAACCATAGTTTATTTGGTGTTGCATGTTATGAAACAATTGTACTACTACTCGGCAGTAGAAGCATAGAATGATATACACAAACTGCTTAACAGTATACACATTAATAAAAAATATTACATTAATTGTTTTTGTGTTTTTTGATATTAAAAGATAACAACAAGTTCCAACTTAATTTTATTGCAATTGGGGTAGATAATCATATAACACTACTGGTCACTGTTACGTGATGGCTTAACGGTAAGAAACAAATTTGTAGTGAGTTCAAGGATATTATAGTGCAGTGTGATACGCTAAAGATCCATAAAAGTGAATATTATATACTATAAATTATAAATTAAAAGAACGGTATCTTTAAAAAATGTATTGATTTTGCAAAAAGTCTTATTTGGTTTAATTTGATTTATTTTTACGATAATCTATCGATTTTAATGGATATTAAAATAAAATTGTTAACCTGACCTCTTTATCGCTCTCATTCAACACACAACACCTCTACAACTTTTTTTATTACTTTGACTCCCCGCGGTTAAAAAAAAACTAATTTGTAATAACAGAAAGAAAAAGTAAGAAATCACAGAATGAATCCAAATTTAAGAAGTGACTGATGAGGAAAATCGACTAATAAGCGTATTCTTTATCTAAAGGGTTTCCCTCAAACGTATGGAAGCTGTTAAGGAGACAAATGAGGCGCGGCCAACAGATTGAGACGCCGCGAACCGGCGAGATCGCTCAATTAAGGCGGCAATCGCGCCGATTTATTTTAGCGTCGATTGCTTATTTAAGTGAAGGGGGAAAGAACTTCTCACAGTAAAACATTATTAGGGTAATTGAGAGGTGGGTGAAGAGATCGATTTTCAGGTCCAATGATTTTTCGGGTCGGAGATCCAACTGTATTTTGGGAGTAATTGGAAAATACATTGCTTAGAGGGAAATTGAAGGCAGAATGCATTTTAAAAAACGTCCAAATTGGAGCAGCATAAATTTAAAAAAAAAAACGTTCGAAGTGAGCACCATTACTTACTGGTAAATTACTATTCAATATTTGTTAAATTTCCAAATAGGATTGCTATAGGATCTCAAAGTTTGTAATAAGTCTCAATAATTTCATTCACGCATTATTAAAATCTTAAAATATATATTTCAAAATAAAAATTTAACCAAAAATACAAAACAATAGGAAAAAGATTATTCAGAACTATTATTAAATCAATGTAATGGAATATTATATAATGTGAATTACATCAGTTTGAAATCCAAACAAAAATTAGATCTTTGGTTAAAAAAAAACTGTTTACACTTTATTTATAAGTGAACAGAATTAGCAACAACACATTTAAACTACTTTCATTGCAAAAGAGACGAAAATCATAAGATACTCCCGAATATACCCGATCATGAGAACTCACAGAAGGACCTTTCGCTGACTCGTACATCCAACAACTACTACAGAACAAAGTAGCCATAACATACATGTCCATACGGGGCCGTCGGTCACAACAATAATTGCCAACATTCCCCCACCAATTACGTAAACATGGGAACCGTCGAGTCGGCGTCTCAAAGCCACCAAGTCTCCAGTGTTGCCTTTTGCAGGTTCTAATTATACCCGGCATCAAGAAAACCTCAGCGCTGATCATTAGATAGATATCTTAATTAATGGAAGGCCGGGCAGCGACGACGACGTCGACGGCGACAGTTCAATACTAATGAACGCTGAAAAACACCGCTAACGGTGTAAATTTGGTTTTTACCAGTCCTAGGTGTAACCAAGGAGGTTATATTACTATACTGGAGGTAGCACTGCCTTCACAAACAGCATTGGAAAGCGTGCCGCAGTTGGTACCAACTGATGCACCGTTCTTTGAGTTGATTCAACTGATTCAAAAACTGATGTAATCATTTCGGAGAGTTGAATCATGTTGATCTGATTCTCATTATGATTGAACGGTTTCTTTGCCTTGGAACAGGTAAGGCCAAATATGATATTATATAAATAATAGAATAGAAAATGTTATTTTTAAAACCTATGAATAAAGAATAATTAATTTAAAGTTCAATATATAAGTGTTAGTATCCGGCCAGTAAATGACAACTTCACTCCTTATGTACAATTTTGCCATCAGCCATGTTATTATACAAACATTACTGTCGCTCAGCAATATTGTACCACTAAAAGAAAATTGTCCTACTATTTATGTTGCTTACCTGCCAAGTTTCTACCATAATTCTCGTATTTGCATAGTGTCTGATTATATCAATTACTTTTAGCCCAGGTATCTGTTATGTTATTTTTACTTTATTTTGCCATTAAAGATATACCCAAAAATAAATTAGGTGAAGTTATTTTCAAACAAAAATCACCTAATAAGTACTCGTTAGCAGTTTATTATGAGTGTTTAATTCGTTGTTTAAAATATTATTGATTTCCGGTTCCGGAATGAACCAAGCTCAAAATTGAGTCGTGACTCGACTGAATCACTCGATTGATTCGTTCATTTTGGGAAGTCGGTGAAATTGAGGTATTTTGCAAAGGTTGGTACTAACTGATGTACCATTTTTGTGATATTTTGTTCTAAACAGCCGGCACGCTGTTTTACTATGGAGTGCTGCCTCCAGTATAGTAATATAACCTCCTTGGGTGTAACAGTGCGTCGGAGGATTTATGTGGTGAGAGCCGCAGTTGGCGGTGGGATGTCCACACTTGTGCGGAGGTGACACTACTGCTCAGGTAACAAGTATACAGGGTGAATCTTCTAAGCCGTCCACAACCGATTGTAGACGAACTGCTTGAATACAAAGACAAAACAAACCCTTTCACCACTAATTCATACACAAGGAACAACGTAAAAATATGTTTAACCTTTTTAAAATACAGGGTATTAAAAAAACCAGAGGTCATGGGTTCGAATCTCAGAAATGTAAACATATGTCATGTTATGCATCATTTTTTTGCAGTAAGCTCTAAACAATACAAACAATTTGCTGGAAACAGAATTCACTTATCTTGATTCACTTCAGAATGACGGCCATTTCTCTGAAAAATATTGGTATTTACGGAACACCCTGTATCTCGAGAATACAAAACATATTTTTGTTCTGTTTAAAAATTATTAATCCTCGTAACCTTTTATTTGATATACAGCATGCAAACGTTTAGAAAATAAAAGTTTTGAACATTACATTTTATAATGTTTTTATGTTGGTAGCCCTGAAAATTAAAAAAATTAAATGACAGCATATGCCATATAGCACATCATTTTGAAAGGTCTCGCAAATACTAACAACTTTTCGATTTACAAATACCTCCTATCTCTGGCGGAATTGTAGTTAAAAGCAAAAAAAACTCCATTCTTCATAACTACATAATATAAACCATAGTCAATTTGGTGGTACATACTATAAAACAATTTTACTGCTACTCAGTAGTAGTAGTTATCCAATGTCACAAACTGCCTTACGGTATACACACATAATGTCCATGTTAAATGTGCTGTCTTTAAGGTATTTAAATTTGCATCCATTAAAATTAAGTACTGCACATTTAACATGGGCTTTATGTGGTAAAATTCAGTTTTATGCTTACAGCTACAAAACCATCAAAGATAAGAGGTAGGTATAAATTTAGAATTTGCTAAGCTATGCAAGACCTGTAAAGTGATGATCTATTTGACCTATGCTGCTATTTAACATTTTTCATTTTCAGGTTTTAGGCCAGTCAAATCGTACATAAAAGGGGGCTAAAATCGCAAAGCGTGATGTATTGCTGTATTTTTCATATTTTGTTGGGACCAGTTAGGGTAATTCAAAACCAAGTTTGCAGCTTCGAAAACCCTGTGCTCCCTGCGTAATAAGTAAAAATCTACAACATTTATGTACTTTTTACAGTTTTTGGCTTATAACTTATTAACAGTGCATTTTTCTCAATACTACTGAAATATAACAATTAAAGTACATAAAATTTCCAACAATTTAAGCATAGTTTCATATTTGTGTGTCAAATAGTTTTTGAGCTATGATTTTTCAAATGTTACTGAATATTTTAAGTAATTACCAAAATTTACTTTTTTTCCGGTTTCAAGCTCCAAATATGGTGTAATACCCAAATTGTGGCAGAATTATTAAAAATTGCTTTTGTAGTAGATTTTATTGGCTTTCGTTTTATCACAAAGGTAAGTCTGTACCTCCAACACTTTTCTGAAAACTATAGAAATAATAATTTATGAATATCCTGATTTTTTTAATGATTTGAAATTATTGCCCCTGACCATTGAAGCCGAAATAAAAAAAAACATATTTAAGGTTAAAAGTCGTATTTAAAGATAAATTATGACACATCATAATGATTAGTATTTTGGCATTTTAGACACTGAAGGCACCGTACGAGAAATGGTTCCTGATTCGACTTCATCAGGAAAATATGGTTTGACGCCCATCCACCATTTCCACGTACTGAAAAGCTTCTGTTCCTGAGCAGTGGAACCGTGGGTGGACCTACAATTAATTGCCATGTAGCAAGAGAAAGAGGCATCGAAGGTGTGAAAGAAATCACAAACAACTCTTTTGGAAAGGTGACTTTTAAAAGGAAAAACAAAGTGCTTACTTTGGCATCGGTCAGCAGCTCAGTTAAAGTCGATAAGAAGCGTGTTGATGTGGACCCACTCACTATTATTCAAAGAATGTGTATTACCAAGCAGTCGAAGAAGGAGCGGGAAGAACACTTGCGGGAAGAATTTGAATTGGCCCATTACCCGATGTCATTGTTTAATGAAGATGGGATGCGTAAAGGGGCAAAATCTACATTATATGCAGCTTTCACCCCACTCCCGGAAACCATACTTGTTGGTAACACCACTTTTGTGGTAGTGGATGGCGGATATCTTCTTCACAAGGTTATCTGGCATAGAAATGAGTCAATCCAAACAATAATAGAGTCCTATATCACCTATTCAATCAACCATTTTGGGAGGAGCGCGGCAGTGGTGTTTGATGGGTACCCTGAAGATGGGGCTCTAAGGATTACCAAAACAGCTGAACGAATGCGTCGCTATGGTACACTGTCCTGCAACGAGGTTGTGTTCGACACTTCCACGGTCATCAAATTGCCTCAGGAGAAATTCTTGGCAAATGACTCCAACAAAGGTCGTCGCTTTGCTTTGCTTTTAGAAACGAAGGCATTGAAACAAATATAGCACAAGAGGATGCAGACTGCGACATTATCAGAACAGCTTTTGAAAAAAGCCCGTCCCACCAAAATGTGTTGATTATTGGAGAGGATGTCGATCTTCTAGTCCTCCTTTGCGGTTTGGTCAAGAATGTTTACTTTCAGAAAGCTGGCAGAGGTCAGTCCTCTTTAACTCAGTTTTCCAGTTATTCATTTGGCCATAAAGACGTGGAACTGCCTGATGGGATGGAGTTGTTTATCCACGCATTCAGCGGATGCGACACTTCTAATTAGAAAACCTTCGGTTCCGCTTGTTTGTAAAGGCAGCAGCCAGCGCTAAGGTAAACTTGTCACGTTTGCCCCCCACCCAAGATGAAGCTTCCTTCCACTCATTTAGAATGTACCATCAAGTGCAAATGTGGTTAGGGATTGAAAAGGATCCCACAGAGTGGGGTTGGTCAAAGAGCACAGTAGGGTTGGTTCCAGTGACCCCATCTAACCTTCTGAAACTAATTTCATGTAGGTGCAAAAAGAGATGAACGGGTGCTTGCACATGTCGGAAGGCTGGACTAAAGTGTTCAGCACTATGTACTCCTTGCTCTGCCAAGAACTGCCAAAATTCCCCATTACTCATGATTGAAGAGGATGAAGATGACCCTGACGATCATATGTCTTCACCCGATGATGAAGTCGAATCAGGAACCATTTCTCGTACGGTGCCTTCAGTGTCTAAAATGCCAAAATACTGATCATTATGATGTGTCATAATTTATCTTTAAATACGACTTTTAACCTTAAATATATTTTTTTTATTTCGTTTTCATCACCCAATGGTTAGGGGCAATAATTTCAAATCATTAAAAAAATCAGGATATTCATAAATTATTATTTCTATAGTTTTCAGAAAAGTGTTGGAGGTACAGACTCACCTTTGTGATAAAACGAAAGCCAATAAAATTTACTACAAGAGAAAGTTTTAATAATTCTGCCACAATTTGGGTATTACACCATATTTAGAGGTTGAAACCAGAAAAAATGTAAATTTTGGTAATTACTTAAAATATTTAGTAACATTTGAAAAATCATAGCTCAAAAACTATTTGACACACAAATATGAAACTATGCTTAAATTGTTGGAAATTTTAAGTACTTTAATTATTACATTTGAGTAGTATTAAGAAAAATGCACTGTTAATAAGTTATAAGCCAAAAACTATAAAAAGTACATAAATTTTGTAGTTTTCTACCTATTACGCAGGGAGCACAGGGTTTTCGAAGCTGCAAACTTGGTTTTGAATTACTCTAACTGGTCCTAACAACATATTAAAAATGCAGCAATACATCACGCTTTGCGATTTTAATGTCCAATTTGACTGGCCTATTTGTAAACATATGTCAAACCTAAAACTGTTAAACTGTTTTTATTTAGTTTTATAACAACTAAATTGAATGTATCGTAAAAAACTTTAATTTTCTAAAATAAAAGCTGGGTTTACGAGGATTAATAATTTGTAAACGGAACAAAAATATGTTTTCTGATTTTTGAGATACAAGGTACCAATATTTTTCACAAAAATGGCCGCCATTTTCAAATGAATCAATATAAGTGAATCAGTTTTCACCCAATTGTTTGTCTTGTTTAGAGCTTAAAAATGATGCATAACATGGCATAAGTTTACATTTAAAAATTCTGAAATTTGAACCCATGACCTCTGTTCTTTTAAATGCCCTGTATTTTAAAAAGGTAAAAAATATTTTTACACTGTTCCTTGGGTATTAATTAGTGGGGAAATGTTTTGTTTTGTCTTTGTATATCAAGCCGTTCGTCTACAATCGGTTTTCGACGCCTTAGAAGGCGTCACCCTGTATACTTGTTTTGATTTTGAGTTTTGCGGACCTTTGCCATCACCGATCAGTAAAAACAAGTTCACGACGTTTCGGTACCTGGAATCTGATCTTGTCTTCAGGTGGCAAAGAAACTAAAACATAACAAGATTAGTTCTGACCAAAAGTCATAAAAATAAAATAAACAACTGTAATAGCATAGAAAAACTCTAATTTAGAAAATAAAAACAACAAAGCGCCACTAAATTGTTTTTACGGATCAGTGATGGAAATTAATCGCAAAAATCTAAATCAAAACATAAAATCATCATTACCAGCAATTAATTTCAAACAGATAACTGTGCAATATACAGTTCTGCGATTTTATTTTACAAACATAAGGATATTATCCTTACTTTTGCAACCTAACCCTTAATTAGGTCCTAAAACCTTGTGTGAGTAAACTGTAGTTTATTATGCACTCAACCTGCTTTTCGTCTCCTAAAAAGAATTTGATGATTTTTTATTTTTTTACAATTTTAAAATGTTCACCATGTGCAATGTCAACTATTACTTGTATGTTCATCGGTTGAAGGTTTGTTTTGTACCAAGATAACAAACTATCAGATATGCCATAATCCTATCCTTATTCCATAATAAGGATGGGGAAACGGATACGACCAAAGGACTATTGGCTAGTATCTATTATATCCTGGATATAGAAATAGAAAATTTATGGTTTTTCATTAATAATGTTCTTAATATAAGAACAGGCACAATATATCTATCATTTCTTTACCAGTAACATTAATCAGGATGAGCTATTAAAAGTATAAGGACATAACAATATTTATATTATGTTTTTAGAGAAAATGCAAAACCTGGTGTCATTATAACGAGTCTATCTCGTGGACATTATAACAAGTTTGCCGTGAACAAAACAACTCAACACTGACGATATCTGAATTAGCAGACAATTACCCATGCACACGCGTTTATGGGACCATTAGGTCTTCACTGGAGAACATAATCGCAGAACAGGCTATCAGACGCCTATTGTACCCAGCCGATGTTAGCTAAATCGTTATCAACTTTATTCATACAGTACCAATTATCTGGATAGACAACTGACTACCTAATTATTTTTCCACATAAAAACGTAAAATATCCTCAAACCAACAATGTGACACTAGTACGCACCTCTTATAGATAATTCTTAGTTTTTGCATCGAAATTTTATTACGAAAATCGATACATAATTGAAACAAAAATCACAGGATGTATATGGGTTTAATACAACACTTCACAATACTAATTATATTAATCCAAACATCTCAAGTTCAATAATTTAGAGTATTATTTATTAAAAACAAACTAAATTACCCCAGTTTCATCGTATTATTTAATTAAACCCAACTTACAACCCCAGTTAGTTCCTCCGGAATGAAACCTTCAACCACTATAAGATTTATTTTTTGTTATCTACCGTTTCGACAAGACAATCGATTTTTTAGATCGATAATCAAAATCCGCAAGAGGATATCGACGGCGAACTCATCATAACCATATCTTCAGAACGAAGCCCCCGACACCGACACCGCATCCCATCAATAAGATCTATTACTTTATCTACCGTCTCGACAAGACAATCGATTTTTCGATCGATAATCGAAATCGGCAGGAGGATATCGGCGGGATTATCGTGGCCTACATCTGGACAATAGATAATCTTCGGAGGTTGGGGACGCGCACAATAGAGGACCCGCCCCGCGCACGATCGCGGAATATGCTAATCAGCTGAATATCGCGGCTGCATCGATATGCAGATATGCGACGTTATGCATCGATATGCAGAGCCGTCCTGAAGGTGGCGTATGGCCGAAATTGCCTCAACATGAGGTGTAAACAAATGGTCAACAATCGAGGTCTGTCTTTAAAAAAAACTTATTACAGTCGATTTACACCTACCTCCTAACTCTGGTGGAATTGTAGTTAAAAGCTAAAAAAACTCCATTTTACATAACTACATACTCAACTAGAACTCGATAGCTTGTAAACTTCGATATATCGCATAGTTTTCAATTCCCTTCGAAAAGAAGAACAAACTCGAAATAAGTTTGGTGTGTCTTTTACCTGTATACATCGAAAAGACGCAAAAAGGACCTTTATAACTGGAAGTTCAGTAGATAAGTCAAATTAAATTTGCATTTTATCTCCACAAATGGGCTGCAACGTGTCATAGAATAATATCCAGCCCATCGACATTAATCTTTACTGCTTTAACTCGAATTTTCATTTGGTTTAATTCTATATCACTGTTTTAGCTCAAATGACTTCTGTAAGTCGAATTCAATCAATAACAAATGACCTCTCTAACACGAACTATGCATTAGTCGAACCATACGCATGTCGAAGAAAAAGTTTATTTGAAGGTGTTCGATTTTTGAATGATCGATTTCAATATTATTTTTATTGGTTTACTTTACTCCCTTTAGAAGACTAAGTACTATTTGTTTCATTACATGGAGTCATACTTCTAAACATAGCAGGTGGGAGGAAAATACTTCTCTACATTGAAGGGGAAAAATAAATATCTCCCCTTGTTTCAACACTAAAACCTATAAACACCCTAATGGGAATTCTATGATAACTCACAATTTTTTATTACTGACTCCATGTGGCTTGTGAAGCCTTGGCTGTGGGCTCGGTTGAGGTAAATGCTACAGCCAATGAGTCACGAGCGTCCATCACGCCTGTGTACAATGTACATAGAACACCTCGACACATTGTTGCAACTGGGGGCATTAATGTTAACAAGTGCGTACAAATGCCCGCGCTACGCCAGCCTTGCTCAACCGCATTAAATAAACATCGATTTCCCCTCAGCGTTTCCATACAAAAGGACACCGGCAATTATTTATTAGAAAATACGAACATCTAACCTTCAGAAATTTTTGCTTGATATTTCTTGTTTGTGAGATATTATGATAAAAACATTAATATTGATTTGTCCTGATGATTAAGGACAAATGAGTATTCCAATATTAACTTTTCATAATTGAATAAGAGAAAAAAATCAGAAATGGCTTTTATACAACTTGTTATTTTAACATTTTTAAACCAAATTAACCTTTGTAAATCCTTATCAAACATGCTTTTAAATTAAGCTTTTAAGTTTGACTTCATATGATGTTCAAAAATATAAGATGTTTCATAAGATGACTTCTTGTTCTTCAATTACTAGTTAGAAGTATGTTTTGTTTATCCGTACTTATATTTTACAATAAATAGTATATTTCACTTCTAGCCACGAAAGTAACCCTTTTCGAGGCAAGATAGTGTTTTACACTACGGAGACATAAGCCAAGCATGTAAAACACTATCAAGCCCCGAAATGGGACTTTTGTGACGAGTTGTGAACAATACCTTTCATCTCAATGAAAATATAATCAAATTTTTATAAAATCGTCAACATTTCATAGTTTAGTCATTTTTCTATAATCAAATACAATACGGCTGAACTATCTATTTTAGTTCAGAATCAGCTGGTTGAACTGTCAAAATAAATACTTCGTTTGTTTAGGTACGGCAAAAAAAATTTTGGGTACAGAAAAAGTCTGTTTGAGTACGGAAATGCAATGTTTGGGTACCTAAAAATCAGCTGATCATTATTGGTTTTGATGTAAGAAAATCGAGGGATTTCGTAGATCTCAGCTGTAAGATAACGGGCAATTTTCGTATGCGGAGTTATGAAAACTAAAATACTTTGGGAGATGAGTGACTCGCTCACTCGCATTCACCTCTCATTTTTCACCAATTTCAGAAAAGGGTCCCTTGTTGCATCAAGAGCGGTCACCTTTGGCTTGCCTATAATATTATTGCCACTGCGGTGCCTCGCTGTATTTAGATAACCGTACAGGGTTTTTGGCCCATGGCAACAGGCAGTCGAGATTTTGAAAAAGTTATCTTTACGGGAAGCACCCCATGATTTCTTCTTAAAAACGGTATCCAGCCTTTGCTTGACGTGCACCCCCACCTCCTACCACCAGCTTCTATACTTTATTCAATGATAGTGTAAAGTGAAGCCCCGCCTCCTGCATCAGCTGTAATGTTGGTAGGCTGTGTCATATGAGTACCTGATGTTATTGCTACTGAACTCCAAAGAGCTTTAGTAATATCTGGAGCTGGAAGTGAATGTCTGTTCACAAAGCACATTATGGTTATGTTTGTTAGCAGTGAACGTAAAATGTATGTGAGCTTCACAATAAGCAAATAAGTAGTTCGTAAGACAAATTAATGCAGCTACGCATGCTTTATTTATTCTTCATATCATATAGTATTCATTGAAATCCTCTTCTCTGATTGGTTCTTTTCTATACAAATGTCATAATATAAGGGGAGGGGCTTCACTTTACATACTCACTGAATCATATAACACTATCAGCCAGAGGTGGCGGCTGGAGCCTAGGACATAATACACGACCCAGCCGCACTCGCTGGCTGATAGCGGTATAGACACGTGTTAGGTCAGGACACTTCATCGCGCCGCGCTGGACGATGTAGAGGGCAATTAAAGCCGTAGGAGGGACGGTATCAGTGACCGCTCTGCGGACGACCTCCTAACTCGCGCGGATAGTGGACACCGCTAGCCCTAGTGTATGGATCAGCAACCACATAGTACAATAGACGGAGCACACGAGGCGCGACTTGAAGCCTAAATTTGCTTCTAGTCCCTATGCATGGAAAAAACAAACTACGTAAAAAACTACAAATATGATATCAAATTAAATTTCTGAATCTCAGAGTCACTTTAGTACCAAATATAAATAGTCAACAGGTAGTTAACATATCGTAAACACTGATAACCTAGAAGCTTGTCATGACATTTTGTAAGAGAAGCTGCCGCCACGGAATTCACGTTTAACGTTCCTATGATATGTAAACTGCTTCTAAACCATTTATAATTGGTACCATAGTAATTGTGAGATTCAGACCTTTAATTTTATACCACATTTGTATTTTTGTAGTCGAATGTATTTTTGAAAACAGCAGTTTAGGATTGATTTTGTTGGGCTCGGCGCTGCACGGATAAACTCTCCCACAATGACTAAGTTATCGACCAAATTACGGCAGCTATGATTTTTTTAAATATGATTTCAAAAATTCATCTCTTCAGCGACAATTCCCAAAGTTTTTGATTCTACCTGACCGCATAAAACAAAAAAGCAGCAGCCGACTACTTTTTTCATGTCATGTTTTAAAGTTGAATAAAAACTTGTGAATTGTTATCATTTTTTTAAATAGAAAAAATATTATTCTGGAAATATGATTGATACTATTACTGTTCAAAACTAAAGGGCTCTTCACATACAAAATTTCACCCTTAATCTTCAATGCTAAATGATATAAACTATGAGTTATTTGAAACGTGAGCACTGTCAGATTACGCGGTTTTAGGTGTCGTTTTATGTTTTTATACATAGACAATATGGCGGCCCAGGCTTCATTTGCTGCAATGCTATTAAGATAGGGATGCTCTGTCTGTTTGTACTGTGTGGTCGATGGCCGAGCCCTAGTGTATGGATAGTCGGAGTCGAATAACGTGGCCCTGACCGTCCACAATTTGCTACAATTGTCTTATGAGCACGCTGGGCCATGTTATTTGACTCGGACAAAAATATGCTTCAGAGTAAACATCTATACCTAGCACTTGTGTACGTAATGTGCTGCGGGTTAGACATCAACCTATGTGAGTATGCAGGTTTGCTGACACATAAATGTGAAAATTGGGGTTTTTAGGCTTTAACACCATTTATCTCAAGCCACAAATTAAGGTTAACTAAGATATGTTACGAAATAAGCAAGACATAGAACTTTTCTATTTCCCATAAGGATAACATATGTATACGATGTAAGGGGGTTTACCGCTTTCATTATCTCGGTGACCAATGGACAAAAAGCACTGATTCGAGATACTACATTGTTTGTTCTTTTGAGCTGAATTTAATGTTGCCCACCAAAATTAGATAATTTTTATTTTTATATGTTAAAAACTAAAAAAATTGCTCATTTTTAGGGGTAAATAGCCCTGAGTAAGTCGCGAAAAAACCCTTATTTTTAGCGCACTATAACTCGGTAACTGCTAGGAGAACAAAGAAAATGTACAGTATCATTTTTGTTGCAAATTGAATAAGCTTTATTTTGTACATTTAAAGTTTTCACCTCCGATCAACGTTATTACACACTCCGCTCGCCATAACGGTCCGAGCCTGTTGAAAACAAGTTGCAAATCTGCGAGTCCGGAGTAGAGTTTGCCGAAGACTTACTCGCGGTAACGGTGCGTTATGGGCCACGGTCCGACGGGCCGGCTAAGTACCGCACCGTACACCGCACGCCGCACTCCACTGCCCTACCGTGGGCTTAATAACACCTCAACACGACAGTAAAAACTGTTTATGCATTCACACCGCCACTTCCTGTGCCGCGGTTACCGCTGGTACGGGGTTGCCTCGAAACGTGACGCAGACAATGTAATTTTCGGTTTCTCTGTTTCTACAGTATATAAACTTCCAGTTATTACAGTACACTCCCAATTATCCGATGTCGTCGGGACAGAGACTACCTCGGATAACACGAATCTCGGATAATACGGAGTTTACGTGTGTTTTGAGGTTGGGCTGTAATAATACCACTTCAAAATGTTTTATTGATATAGTATTTCCCAATAAATACGACAATGAAAGTCCTTTCGATTTGCAAATAATAGAGTTTTAAATAAAGACACTTGTTTCACGCATTATTATAACGCGTAGTAAGAAAATAAAAATGTATTTTAAGCTAAGAGCTGCCTTTGATAACCCCGAGTCTCGGATAACTGGGGCTCGGATAATCGAGAGTGTACTGTAGCATTGTTAGTACATGTATAGGTTTCTTCTGAGAATATTTGCTGGTAGACTAATACTAGCTTCTTTAAGTAATTGGCTTAAAACATTTTATATTCAGTCGACAGTTTATGAAGCACTGATGATTTTGGAAACGTATATTTTCTCTCAAAATTCTCTGTTGTTAAGGAGATATACAGAGGCAAATGTTATTTAGCTTATATGTAATAGGTTGGATTTCTATGTCTTGCCGGAGAAAAGAAATTTGTTCTTAAATAGAATTTCAAAAATAAGAGTCATTTACACAATAGACTTCGTAAATTAGTAGATTAAAGTACAACTGATTGTCCTGTATTCAAAATTCAAAAACCTTTACTTGCAGTCTGTAAACAATCTAGCACTCCTAAAACTGAGTAGACTAGTTATCACAAAAAGCAATTGATAGTTACTACAGCGATCATAAAAATACAATTTCAGGCTTATTTCAAGGTGAAATCATTGACTCATAGTAAATAGTAGCATTAGAAAAATTCGCAAGGCATAATTTTACTATTTTAGGGCTTATTCGCCCAAATTTGATTTGGTGTTCATTTATGAGGCAGTAAAGTTACGACTGTATACTGAAAACTATTATTAATTACTACTGTACATGCCGATTATAATCGATTAAAATATCTCAAATTATCGAGTCCGATAAAACATTTATTTAAACCCGACATCAATAACCGTCAAATCTCTCAGAAACCTCAATAACAGAAATGGCAAAACAGCTTCGATCCGAGATTTCCGAGAAACATTAACGGGCATTAAACATAAACCTCCGAGGAGTATCTCCGTTATCAGATCGACCTCGAGATAAGCCGGGAACCGGGGAACATGTTTACAGAGGGCTTACGCAAGAGGTCTCCAGGATTGACGACCTGTTCGATTATATTGGAGAACAGTAATTCTGTAATTCCTGCTGAGGCAATGGCCGGCATTAGCGGGTAATTATGATTGTCAAGGGACGAGGGGGAATTTGTGTTCGTGTGTGTGTGTGTGTGTGTGTGTGTGTACGCGCGCGCGCGTGCGCTTACATGTTTAAGCTCACACACACACACAAACTTGTACGCTAATATTTGTGGGGCCTCGTGTTCACACACCTGATAGTGGGGCCATGTGTGTGCATTCAACAGTGCACTGGGGCCAATCGAAATTGTGGAGCCAGATGAAAACATAACCAAAACTAACCTTGCCTAACCTAACCTAACTTAACCTAACCTAACCTAACCTAACCTAACCTAACCTAACCTAACCTAACCTAACCTAGCTTAACCTAACTACACCATTTTAGACTTTTCCGACCGTAAAAAGAGGACTTTTAGCACAAAATAAGTAACAAAATCCTTATGGGGCCGTGTGTAAGACCCCATAATTTCGAATGGCCCTACAATCTGGTTAAATGCACACTCATGCCCTCACAAATATTGATGACATGGCGCGCGCGCGCGCACACACACACACACACACACACACACACACACACACACACACACACACACACACACACACACACAGCTGTACCTGAGTATGAGTTTGTGTCTGAACACACAGTCTCAGTGGGTGTATTCAAGCCACGTTACCAGGTTCGTTATTGCAGCTCATTGTCCACTTGACTTATTACCCTGCGACGACGCGTTACTGTCGCTGTCGTTAGGTCATGTATACCTAGTCTCTCTACCAGGGTCATGAGAAAAAGTTAGATTATTTACCACTGTTGGTTTTCCCTCCTTAGCCTGAGGCGGTGGTGCGATAAATTGATTTTAGAGAGAATAGCTTTCTAAAAGAAACATTATTAATAGTTCTATTATTTATATTTGTAACTTGTATCTTTTACTAACTAACTCAAACTAGTTAGGTACAATTAGTTTCCGAATACTGATAATTTTTTCGAACAAACACCACCCTAAACTCTAAAAAGTCCGATCATTATTTGGATCATTGTCATCGTGGAGTTAGTAATAAGCGCCTGTTAGAGGAAATATACAGGCGGTGTTAGGAACAAAACATCTCTCGATACGTAAATTTCCACGGGTCTATGACGCCATCTCTTACCAAAGAATACTCACGTGATTTAGTAATATTCCTCTGACTCAAAGGATTCCAGTTTTCTTACCTTACTAGCTTTATTTGAGAAAATATCATGTTGATTTCAGAAAGCATCAGTTTTGAGTTTAGAGTAAAAAGGTATATTTTAGTTAACATCAGTTACTTTCCAAAATAGGAAATTTTAATGTATCAAACATTGAATTTTAGTTTAACAGTTGAATTTCAGAGGTATTAAAATGTATTTCATAAACAAATAATCCGCTATCATGGCCAGACATTATATTACATAAAAAATAACTACTTCTAAAATGTAGTTTGTAACTCTTTCTAAAATGTAAGTAACACTTACTAAAATTAATTTTTTAAATTTCAAAAACAAATAACAATTTCTGAAATTAAAATTACCTCTATATCTTCAATTGATTTTTTCTCAAATACAACTGGAAAATGTGTATATTAACTGAAAACCACCAAGCCAGAATCATTTAATCTTGTTGGTGTTGATCCACGCCACAGGCATTTAACATTTTAAAAGAGAACGATGTAATCTACAGCAGTACAGCTTAGTAAACATCCTGAAGTTGATCCTTCGCTAAACCAAGTTTTAAATTTATCTTTAAATTCACAAAAAAACCTTTTGCACAAAGAAACCCATTATAAATTGCCCCAAAACAAAGTATCTAATACATATTTGAATGCATTTACAGTGGTGTAAATTGTATTTTTTAACATTTTTTATAGATGTATTTTGAATTGCGAGTACATTTTGATAGAATTAATTTTTTAAGTGACTTTTCTACGTTGGCGTTCAAGGGGTCGCTAAATCTGTATCAATGTGAAAGACATCTTGATTTAGTCAAGTGTGCTAGAAATGAGTGTGTACGGAATATACGTAGCCATATTAACCAGCCACTTCTATAAAAACGAACCGGAACCAAAGAAGGCTGTAATAAAAAAAGTCGAATAATTAAGCCAGAACCAGATGAGGGCAGTCAAACCCAAACAGTTAGGAGATAGTGTCAAATGATCCCATACACCAAACACAAATAAAGGTTGCAAAGATCAACTAACCCTCCACACACCATAAACGCCATGGTGCCCATGTTAGAGCACTCACCCCATAGGTGCAACATCATCATCTGCATTCCATCATTCCATTTTTACTCACGTTTTCACCTAGCAAGATTAAAATACAGTGATAAATCAGAAACAAAAATTAAATTGGCTTCCCTAATCTATTTCGTTGGGACCACATGTCTCCAGACAAAGTGCATTTTAAGACTGAATCCTTTTCAGGCCAATTCTCATTGTTTGCACCACTGAAAGGCTAAAGAAACCGGAGACCATTCTGAAATTAACGGAGGTCAATCCGTGACCTCTTGACCTTTTCGCTAAGAGTCGACCCTAGACTGCACTTCCTAAAACTAGACCGAGCCTGTATCTCGGCCACGTATGACGGACCGCACTTGACCTGCGCAGTGACTTAAGCGGCACTGCGCAGTGACTCATGACTCATGACACTGCGCATGCGCAGATGACTCATGACAGTGCGCATGCGCAGCGGCTGATACGGATTTATCACGACAGGAGCGACACGGCGCGGCGCAAGGCGTAAATAACCGCTATCACACATATCACGGGAAGACCACAGGACTATGTGGGCCACCTAGACGCTACAACATGTGTAGACGGGATCATTTGGCACTATCTTCTACCTGTTTGGGTTTGACTGCCCTCATCTGGTTCTAGCTTAATTAGTCGACAACGTTTTTTATTACAGCCTTCTTTGGTAGGTTAGTTATCGTTTAAGAGTTTGTCTTGTGGACTTTAATCTATATGGGGATGTTTCAGTGGTTATTGATAACTACGATGTAAGAGTGGGAGACATCTTGATCCAGTCAGTGTGTAGGGCTAGTCCGGAACACACTTGAATCCTTAAGATTGAATCAAACGACAATTCAACGAGATAAGCAAGTTCTGATTGGTTTTTTATAGACTGGTTGGTTAATACGGCTACGTATGCTCCGTAGTGCGACGGTCGCACATGACATGGGTTTTGGCTCATAAGGTATCAGCACCTTATTTCCATTATTGAAGGTTATATCACCTTGACAAAAAACTGTGCCTCATATGTAAGGCAGCGTCATTTTGCACATAAACCCAAAAACCTGTACATATAGGTGATCACCCTCACGTAAATCACGCGATTTAAGACGAATTAAGGAGTTAAATATGGTCTTATGAGTCGAAACATGTACAATAGACACAAACAAAGGTTGTAAAGACGCAAGAAATTCAATTATCTTAG
Source organism: Flexamia atlantica (assembly GCA_035578135.1). Lineage (NCBI taxonomy): Eukaryota > Metazoa > Arthropoda > Insecta > Hemiptera > Cicadellidae > Flexamia > Flexamia atlantica. The sequence continues at coordinate 406,910 of JAQJVK010000012.1, read as the reverse complement.
TAATCTGCAATGAGTTAAATCATTTTAGTAGCTAATGCTGTTACAAACTAATTAAATCGGATATGAGAGATAATTTTACAAACAAGATCATTTTCTTTTTCGCCTCGGAGCATAAGAAATTGCCATAATTATAAAAACAAACACGAAATTGAAACCACTACCCCGTTTAAAAAGATTTCAGTCGAGATCTCGCTCGCCTAGATCTGTTTTACGGCCTAGCCACTCCTGCTGCACGCCGCAAACATCCCGAGAAAGAATTACAGCCCAGTACAAAACTACTAAAATGTAAATCATTCTTCAAACCGGAAAGGAACTAGGTCTCATTACAACAATGGACTTGTAAAACATCAGAGATCGGCCTATAAGGGCCGGTCACGACGCACCCTACAAGTATAAAGCAAAGGGATCACGAACAGAGATAAGCAAAGAGCGTGAGAACCGGCAGAGCATAAAGGCAGACATTAAAGTTGCTGCCTACGCCATAACTAATGACATCTCAAGGCGCTGGACGTGACCACGTGACCTGCGGGTGAAGGCCGGGGCGACCCTAATCGACCAGGGGCTCCAGTTTGTCAATACCTCTGTAGATTTACCAGAGGTGATCTCGATTCGAGTCTCCACCTCCTCACTCTACTTGGCGGCATTAACTATTGGGTAACGCCGAGCACGGAATCTTTGACAAATGTGTTCGAATCACTACCTTTCAGTTTTTACGTAATAGGCTCCGCGGGGGGCTAATGATTTGTGTTTTTTGCAAATTAATTTTGTCTAACATGGTTACACGACCGGCCTAGTTGCTGTAACGTGTACTTAAATATTGCCGATTGCGACAGGTGTTTTTAAGTAATGGTTTTGCCCTTAAGAGGCTGAAAGCGTGTTTCAGTTTCATGTACATCATTCATCTTAAATTTGAAACAGGAACATTCGTTAAGTCAACCTTAATAATTTAACAAGCGTAAAAATATCAAGTTTTATAATTCATTGTTATAAAAGAAATATATGTTTGTCGGAATAGCTACCTGTTTATCCGTTTGTAATATCATTATCAGATGGATTGGATCTACAACCGAAGAGACTAATCCGATGTTTTGTTTGTTTCAGATCAGCAATGGAACCATGGCGATGAAGACAAACCATCCTGCGTCCTCCCGCAAGGTCACAGAAATTACTGAAGGACCATCCACTGCAGGAATAAAACCTTGTTTTACCTCAAGAGCTCCAAAACTCTGACCCGATTCACTAACAAGTCATTAGAAAAGCATTCTCTATTCCCTTTGGAAACGTGTTCGATCATTACCTGTTGTTTGAAAACTATCACAAAATGGAAGACAAATGAGCCCTCGTCCCATTCTTTTATTATGCTAGGAGCAACAACACACTAGTGGAGTTACAGTTTAATTATGGATATATCCGAAGCCTTTAGGCCGGAGGATATAACGAAAACCGACTTCTTCGACTTCGTAGTCGCTCCAGACGTGGCGGACAACGGCGCTCTTCAGCAGTTCAACAGATCAATGAAGTCCGTCGGGATATTCCTAGAGTCCTACAACAACAATAACAACGAAGACCCTTCCGCGGAGAGGAAGGAGGCCAACAACAACCACCTGGTGCTGGGGTCGACCTCCGGCGACGCGGCGCCGCAGCCCGGGTTCTCGGACCCGCCCTTCTGGTCGCAGACCGCCAACTGTGATAAGGACTCGGTGCGATGGGAGCCGTCCATGCTGGAGGATCTCAACTGCTGGAGTCAAAGCGGTCAGGCCAACTCTTCGGCGAGCAAAGACGGCGAGAACACGGACGGCGCCATCTACACGCTGACGGTGCTGAACGGCGCCGAGCAGTCGTCCACGTGGTACCGGCCCCCGGAGACGCCCGACGACGACAACAACCGCAGCCAGTCCACCACCTCCACCAACCTGTCCTCCCACCAAAACTCTCTAGATCTCGAAACGTTTTTAGATAGCATCCCCTCCTCGGTGGCCAAGAGCATGGCGGAGACGACGTACCAGAACGGGTACCCGCGGACGTCGTCGGAGCTGACGACGACGGGGGCCACGGACACGCAGACGACTGCTGTGAAGGCGGAGTTCGCCTACGACGATAGCGGCTACGCGGACAGGAAGGAGTGCGACCACCTGGTGACGGACATAGTGCTGAACAACGCCCCTGGCGGGCAGTTCAACAACAACAACGACTGGAAGATCTCCGACAACAACGAAAGGTCTCCCGGAGGGATGGACTCCTTGCTGAGAAACGCGCTGCAGGGGAAAGCGTTCCTCACCAGGTACAACGGCAGCCATCCGGTGAAGACGGAAAAATCCGAAGATATCAGGAGAGTGTTGGGAAGTCCACCGGCGACGAAGCCGTCGTCAGAAGCGTCCTTCTCGACTGAGATGGACGAAGACATCAAGACCAGATCTCCCCTGATGGCAGTCTCCCTGGAGGGAGGCACCGTGGTCATGTTTGACGGTGGAGGCGGTACCGGAACCATGCTGATCGACTCGGACAACCCCAGCTCGGCGCAGAGCATGGACGACATCTTCCTCTCCCAGCTGGACGCCGTGTCCTACCCCGAGGACTACGAGAAACTCAAGAGGATCGAGAACGAGGTGGCCGAGTCCGTGGAGCAGTACTGCAACCTGGATCCTTCCGGGCAGATCTACATCCAACCCCACCTGGGCGACGGGAGACTCCCGCCCATCGGGCACCTGGACCACTCCATCCTCAACCTGCCGTCCACCACCACCAAGTCCAACAAGAAGTACACCAAGAGGTCGTCGTCGAGCAAGAGCCCCCACCAGCTGCAGAGTCCCAGCAGTTCGTCGGGCGTCAGGAAGGAGCGGTCCCTGCATTACTGCAACATCTGCAGCAAAGGGTTCAAGGACAAGTACTCGGTGAACGTCCACATCAGAACTCACACGGGCGAGAAGCCGTTCGCCTGCTCGCTGTGCGGCAAGAGTTTCAGACAGAAAGCGCACCTCGCCAAGCACTACCACACGCACCTGGCGCAGGCCAAGAACGCCGCCAACGGGTCCGCCGCCAAGCCGCCCAGCAAGTCTCGGTAGCTGCGACCGACCCGCCAACGAGTCGTTCCCCGGTCGATGTGCACGTCACCCATCACTTCTATGCCTTTGCGATATGAAATATTCCCAATAGCTGTTTAGATTTTGACCTCCCATTCTTATGGCCCAGCTGTAACTAGTTTTGGGTGACCCAGAATTTTAAGTTAATATAGTTTCATCGATTACAGTACTAACAGAGGGTGCTTCTATCAACCCCTTATTTTAGCTGTTTATTTTAACAATTCGTATTCTATCTTGCATAAATCAATAATTAATTTACTATTGCTTGTTTTATGTATAACTAAATGATATATTACCTGCTCCTGATACTTAAATTGAAAGGTGACATCAGTACACTCCGTTGGGGATTCACTATAACTAGGAGCTCTTTCAATGCTGGGTCACTCAAAACCTGGTACACTCTTGATAATGCGATGGAAGGTCTCCAACAGATTCAAAGTCAATGCTTTAACTAAAGTGGATTAACCTCTCAGCTACGAGCTGAAATGAATCCAATAACTGAAATAAATTAACGTAATTGTTTACTTTGCATCGTACAGGAACGTAACAGAACCTCGCAGGAAAGTTTCTAAGAAATTTTCCACAAGTCATTTATCTACGTGTGCATCGACTGGAACAACTCACACATGTGCTGTGACTCCTGAACTGTGTTCAATCCAGAGTGCTTGCCATTTTATGTTATATTTTTACTGATATTGCCAACATATTTTAGTGTTTATAGCGATATTGTTTGATCGTGTAGATTATTTATGTCATTGTTGAGTATTTATTTGTTCTTCGTCGCCCCGTAGTTAGTGACTTTTGCTGCCAGAGTGGTTCGACAATGTCTGGTGCCAAATCTCTCTTGTATCTTGCTCTGTAGTTGACTTTTAAGCCGATCGTCAAATTGAAAGTTACCTACATTTTGAAATTCTCATTTTCGTCTTCAATCCCATCGGCCATTCTTTACTTGGTTTTAGTTCCTGAATCTTTTGTAAATATTTGAAAATTATTTTGTACGAAATTATTTTGTGTTATTCTTTGATATCGAATGACTTTTTAAAAGAGCTGTTTTATTCCTAAATATTAGGTAGTTTTACGTCTATTTCTAATTTAGTTATTGTTTGTATGATATACCTGAGTGTAATATAATTATAATTTATTAATCCTGTACTTGTGTTGTAGCTTGACATTGTACAATTTTTGAAGTTTACTGAAAATAAGATTGTTGATCGATGATTTATTTTCATATCATTGTTTTAAGTATTCGTTTTTTTCGAAATTCAAAAATCGAATTAAATTGAATTGAAAATAAGAAGGAAAAATTAAATCAAATAGAAGGAAAAACTACATAATTTGATTTTGTATGTCTAAATATTTTATTCTTTAGGTTAGTTGAAAAACAACGAATTTCACAAGACTTGATTATTGATCTTTATCAGAAATCTGTTTAACCTTCAAGAAAAAGAATAGCTTATCATTATGATTATAACCACCCTTCAATTATTCATATTTCGCATTAAACGTTTACGTTCACTGAAAAAACTCGTTTATTTTTAATTTGCCAATAAATATTGTCCAAACTATATTGATAAACAAAATTATACACAATAAAATCCACTAACTAAATATGGTCTCACTTTCGGATGTGTCATATATTATGTGCCCGTAGTTAATTTTTTATTAGAAAGACTTGAGGGATTAGTTATCGTGAATGTTTCAAAAGTTATTTTAGACATGAAAGATCTTAAACTATTGATTTTGCTATTTAAATCCATACAGCCATAATCCAGCTCACAAATCTCTGTTGAAATCCCTTAAACTTTCCCAATCCACCTCACTGAACTTGATTTAGTGGGAGTTTAATAAATGTCAGATATGTAATACTCTAAGGCAAACCCCAAGTGACCCACCAACGTGGCTGGACTTTAAGCACTTTAAGTGAACAATTTATGTAGATTTATTGACAAAAATTCCGGTTTTGCTGCCAACTTTGGGTTTCACCTCCGCAGACCGAGACGGAACCGCAGCCATGATGCAACTGTCAGTCACTCGGCTGAGTTAAGTGTTGCCAACCTCGGCTAACAACGGGCTCGCGGCATGTTTTTTATGATAGGTTGCCACACCTGCGAGGCGGGTGCTTTGTATAAATCATGGCCAACAATGCGGCAAAGTTCACAACTAGCGGCGCCTTGCCTGACTGCAGCAGATGTTTGTGGAACTTGTCAAGGGGAAAATTACTTTAAAAAAAAATTAGTTACATTTGTTTATTTAATCAAATATTATAGCTCTGGACAGCCTTACTGGCGGGTGAGTGAGTGCGCTGTTGTCGTAATTAGTGTTTAATATCTGCAATGTTTTGGTAATAAATCACATGGTCATTTGTTTATGTAAAGGTACTTTACAAAAGAAAATATTTTGCTGCAACCGCAAGTGCAACTAATGTTAAATGCTTGCAAGCTCAACACAATTCATGAAGTACGATGACAAAAGTGTGGAAACACATTCTTAAATGTAAAAAAAATCATTTAAAAAGATAGGTTGCCAAAACAAAAAGACCAGCTGATGCATTGCGCAAATATTTTCCAGAAATTTTAATTACGTAAGAAATCTCTCGGTGAAATATTGCAGGGCATTCTTTTGTAGTGTAAATGAGGTAAAACGTAAACAAAGTTTTGACAGTTCTACCAAAACATGTGTTTATTTAGCAGACATTTTGGGAGATTACAATTTTCGCCACCCGCCAGTAAGGCTGTCCAGAACTATACTATCTGTTTCCACCAGATAAAATTCTAATGATCAAAAATTCTAATTGCGCTGAAAAAAAATCACTGAAGAACTCCTATCAATATATTCTATAAAATTACAACTTCAAGAATAATCAAGAATGCTCTATTGTCATATAATATGTACATAGCATGAACAAAAAGTTATTATAACCGCGTTAATATAAAGCATAAAAATAAGCCAAAATAAAAGTACATGTCCTACTGAAGACATTTGATCGGAAATGTCTAATTATAAAAAAGAGGTAACTAAAAACTCAATTTTTTATAAGCATACTCTGTCCCTAAATGACAACAATGTTAAAGTAGTTAAGGTAGTTTTTTGTCCTCTGTCTGTCATAATTCGTGCTTATGACGTTAAAATGTGATTCTAAAAAAAGACTTTATTTTCGCAAATATTCAAACACACGATGATCGTAACAGAGTAAAATTTTGGTCCAGCCTAAAATCTAACTAACCTTTAAACATCTTCCTTATTTTCTAGAATGATTAGAATTAAAAGGTGTGAGGTAAATTACAGCGTGAGCAAAGAGTGTTCTTAAAGCCTACCCTTTTTGTTCCTATCACTATACTTTTTCTATTTAATTTGCCATAGGCAATGAAAACTGCTTAACTGTGTGATGATGTCAGACTGACGATAAGCCTGTACGTGTAGACCAGCACTTTTCCTTGTCAGTCAAACCTAATTTTACTCTTGCAAAACGCCAAACCTGCTGTCTACACGTACTGTCTCATTCATCAAATCTTGCGTGATCACGCCAGACTGACGGTAAGTGAAATAACATGAATTAATGAAATAATTACTTTATTCCCCCAATAAATTATACGTACTATCACATTTAAAAATTACCTGGGAACTACGTTGTCACTGTCTCAAGTAATTGTGACAACGTTAGAATTATAAAAATAAAAACACTTAAATCAATTATTGAATTTGAGTCCAGTCCTTTGAGAAACTAAACAAAAAAACCATGCCGCTCTTCGTGGCGTCTTAAACTATAACTATTCTTATTATACAACGGGATGTTTTTAAATAACTAATTACAACTACTGGAAATTAAACAGACCAATCAATTACTTTCAGTTTTAAATTTCATGAAGAAAAATGTATTTTTTGCAAGAAATAAAATAAAATTTGAAAATAAATACAAAATTTAAGTACGTATATAAGTACGTGTAGACCGGACCTGGCGATCGGAAGTGCAGTCCGCCCACGCTGCCCCAGTTCCAGTTTCACCGGTCATCACATTGTTTCATACCGACGGGCCCCATTGTGCCGACTCCAATCTGCTATTAATTACAAATATCGTTCGCCGCAGTTCTGCTCCGGTGGAGGCTTTCTCTCTCCTTACCTTACCGGATTGGTTTTTTACCACTTGCTCCTTTCTTCCAGTTGAAAACGAAACTCAATCAATAAAGGGGTCATTTTTCTTTAGTCAGTCTTTTTTGAGCATTATTATGGCGATGAAATTGTAATTATGGCATAAAATTACAAAAATATATTCAATGATTTTTCAGCGTGACAATCATGATCCTGACAATATGTTACTATTAATTTTATCAGGTGGCAACAATTAGTATCATTACATTAAACTAATGCTTTGCAAGTTAAAGCCATAACATGATGTCATGTCATGAAAAAGATGAACATGTGAAAACAATTAATTATCAATCCTGATTTTTTTTATTGAAACTGGCTCGGACGTTGGAACGTTTTTCTTCCTAAAGATTTTCTGGAGACTATTGCACGATAAATTAGAAATTTAAAGTTTCTACCTACCATATTGCCTACTCCGACTTGATGATTTGCTGATACTTGCTGATAACTTGTAATTTATTGTTTAATGGCCCTAATGATTTAAAGTTTTTTTCAAAAGCGAATGATGACGAATTATACGTTAATAAATAGCATGATTTGTAAAATTATTATAGAATTTTCGACTTAGTTGACTATTTCAAGAACGTATCTGACTTAGCTATAAACTGTAAACCACATAACCACATAATCTGTGTGAATTAAAACACAAATTTAAGTCAATGTATTTAGTAATCCACACAAATTGTGTTTGCAGGGATAACACATAAGCCTGACCTTAGGATTAATTTTCAATCCAAAAATTCTGTAAAAATATATGAAACTTTAGATTTTAAACTCTTTACAGACTAAGTTTGCTACACAAAATGATAAAATCGCAATAAAAGGTTCAACTTAATACTTTCATAAGCAAGTTTAAAAATATTATGATACCTGATACCACAATGCTGTGTGTTCTATTATTGATTTTTCTATAGGCCTACTTCTCTTCTCTTTCCCCTCATTACCTTGATTTCACGAATCAACTTGAAGGTAGCCATACAACCACTGTATAGTTTCTGTAGTTTCTACAAAATGTGTAAAGGAACGTGCTATTTAACTATCAACATCACAGTTTGTACGAATAATTTAATTTTTGTACATTTGATTTGTATAAAAAGTGATTAGTAATATTTATTTAATTCATGGTTGATATTATCAATCGATATTGATATAATTCTAATCCAGATGTGTTTAATGTAAAAGACTGTTTGGATGATAAAGTAAGTACTTTCTAATTAAAATTCATTCAATTTTTGTAAGCTACAAAGCGAAAGTACTGACCGGGTAAAAACCTATATCTGTACATAACCATGAGGTTCAATGTATTATAGATAATATCTGTTCTCATTATTTTTGTTTAGAGTTTACTGTTGTTATTTTATAGAATATCTATAAGTTTATTGTATAGATTAATTGTAACGTTTTGTACGATTTATTTTGATTAAACGAGTTTATACATTTTCTTATAACCTTGGCTTTGTTTCTTCATGTCTATTACTCTTTAGAAAGATTTGCTGAGAGGACAGGTCATATTTTCCTTCAGGACGTATGACTAACATTGATACATGTCACTGGATGTTTTTACGACAAGAAAAATGTTACTTTCAGTGTTTTAGACATTGAACAGTATGAAAGACTTATCTTATTAGAAAAAATTATTAGCTTAAATGATAGTGCATTTTAAATTTAAAAAACCGGAGGCTTATAAATTTCCACAATAATTTCAAAATAATTGATAGGATGCAGGAGCAGTGTAGGCAATCTGCGTACCGTTTTAATATTGCATAGCCACTTTCGGAAGGCGTTCAGATCCTAAATTGGAATAATAGCCTTGTTCAAAGTGCAGTTAACCAATTGTTTGGTTATATATTTTTGCGATAAGACACTCTCCATCACTTTTATCGCAACCACCGAGGTATATTTATAATGCTTGTCAAAATATTAATGTTGCACTGTAATTGGGCTTGGCCTGTTTTGTAACATTTTCAAATAAATAAATAAATAAATAAATAAATACAATAGAATAAATAAAGTGTCAAGATTAAGGTAGTGAGACCGAAAATGTCTATAATGTATTTTTTCATTTTAATGATTATATCAGTCTACATTATAACTTTTTTTATTTTATTACGTTTATTTTTATCTCCGAAGTGGCAATTTTAGGGTATTTTGTACTTCAAAACCGCTCTCATATGTTTTCTAAATTGGTTTATAAACCATCAAATAGATTCTTTGTTTGGAATTCATTGTTGGTGATGGTGATATTATAATTTGATTTGGACGTTTACGGACTTTTACCATCACTGATTAATAAAAAAAAGTTTCAAGACGTTTCGGGATCTGGAATCTGATCCCGTCTTCAGGTGGAAAAGAACCTAGAACATAACTCGATTAGTAACACACGCCAAGGATAATCTGGTTTTAAAAAATTAATCCAGGTTATCCTGGTTATCATATTCTAGATCCCGAAACGTCGTGAAACTTGGTTTTTACTTATCAGTGATGGCAAATATTCACAAAAATCTAAATCAAAATATAATATCAAATAGGTTCTCTAAGGTCTTTATATATGTGTGTATTTTTCCTGGCGGGCGGCCGCACAACCTAAACTATTGGAAGGGTTTACCTACCCCAACTGATAGTGGTGATAATTTTTGGTCTCTTGCGGTATACCCCCAACTGAGTGCTGTGGTCAAATTCAGCTTTAAAAAGAGGGGGCTCCAGTCTCGCGTGATTACCTGTTCCTCCAATAAAGCCAATATTAACTTTCAAATTCGATACAGCTTGAACCACTCAACAAAAGTCGTTGTCTTATAGCTCATTTTAAGAGCAAAGAATTATCTAGCGATTCCAGTGAGCAGAATTTTGATATTACAATCCGTAATATTTGTAAAAAATTGCAAAAATAATATCAGTTTTAATGATTTTTCTACAAGTAAACCAAAAAGAATTTATCAAGATTCTGCTCACTGAAATCGCTAGATAATTTGTTGCTCTTTCAAATGAGCTATAAATCAGTGGTTGAGGCTGTACCGAATTTGAAAGTTAACATATACCTTATGGGCAGGTAGAAACGCCATATTTTTCGTGACTGGAGCCAGTCAACGGTGAGCGTTTTGTTTTATTGGAGGATTGAAAAAACCGATCACAGTTGATATTCCATTATTCTACATAATTGCCTTCCCAATAATATGTGTGAAAATGCAGACTTTATTTTAGCAATCCTTTTCTTTTCTTATCTATTTAATTTTCACTTAATAATATCAAAGCTTTTAAGTTAGGAATTTTTGAAAATCCGCTGTGTATAAATCCTGCGCGGAGCGGAGAATTATTTGGTGCCTTCGGTTGAGTAGCGACTACCACCCAAGCAGATGAGTTGTGCGGTTTGCCTCGCTAGTCGCCACGGCGCCGGCGCTGCCTGATCTTTCACTGAGATCCCGTACAGATTGTTCTCTGCAGATTCTGAAGCCAGTGGTTCCTAATAAATGCAGGTGGCATACGAGAAAATTTGTGTTGCATTTAATTTCAATTCAGCAAGGTAAAACACTTGGTTGTACACGAGAAAATTTCTATTGTATTTAATTTAAAGTCAGCAAAGTAAAAACTAACGATTAACTGAATTGATTACATTGAATATTTCCGTCGCTAACTGAAATTCAAAAACTTCCCTCAATAAAATCAAAACTCTATCAGTAAAGGGGTAACCTATCTAAATTCAATTTTACAAAAGTATAAAACATTACAATAACTTGGGAACTTTAAAAAGACAGGAAGATTAATTCAGGGGTTTTCTTCAAAATGTTTTTCTTCCCTTGAAGATTCTAGATTTATTACACATCTTATGATTACAATTTTTCCCTTTAACTCAATTAAAAACTGTCGTAGTACAATAATAGGACAAACATGTTTTCATAATTACCATCGACAATGTGAATATTGCTTTATGTATTTACATAACAGCTTGTGTATTTTTTTAATATCATCCGATTTATCATATAGTTTTCCATGCTTTATTTGGAACACTAACTAAAAATTATTTTAGTGTGATTTACCTAATTCTTTCCTCAAAATTATGGTCACTGATCACTTAATTACACTCTTATCTAAATAGCGCTTAGGAATTTACCAGTAGATGACTTTGTGATCTTACATCCATTAAACAGAATGGGAAGGGGGAAAACACTTTTTTAACATTAGAAGCAAACAGTAATTTTTCCTTATCTGTGACAATTGCCTCATATCAGTGGAACCGCAGTCGTGATAGCTATGGTCGTTTGGGGCCTATTGTTGTTTATTTCTTTCACCATAGCTCTAGGTGAAGACAGGTTAGTATGGTAAACGATTCTTAAATTATCTTTTTGTATATGTAGTGTAATGTGTGGTATCTTGCATCGAAATAAGACCTTATCTGTGACCATTAATTACCTCATATCAGTGGAACCGCAAGGCGTGACAGCTATGGTCGCTTGGGGCCTTTTGTTTATTTCTTTCTCCATAGCTCTAGGTGAAGACAGGTTGGTATGGAACATGATTCTTAAAATATCTTTGTGTTTATGTAGTGTTTGTGAGGTATCATTTGCATCATTAAGAATACATCGGAACAAGTTTTTAATATATGCTAATATAAGTAAATTTGTATATGCTGTAATAATTTGAATTGCTTTACTTTTTGGAATGAATCAGATTATTCATTCATTTGTTATGTTTGCGATTTAATATAGATTATTTCTGTAAAAGATAATTAGGGGTGTGCGAATACTCGATTATCGAGCTTTTTCCGAGCCGAGTTTAGACTATATACTCGACTCGACTCGAAGTTTTGAAAAATACTCGGAAGTTCGAGTTGAGTAGTTACTCCCGCCGTTTAGCCGGAATTGTTACGCACGTTTGCACGTTTTTTACTGTACTTGAAATTAAAGTGGTTTTTTAGTTATTAATATCAATAAATTTAGTTTAGTATTGTTTTTCTTTCTACAATTTGATATATTTTCTTACCCGATCTTTTCAGATCTTTTCTGTTCAATGAGACAGATTTAACTTTAATTTTTAAACCTACAAAAATATGTTACAAGTAGGCCTACTCTTGTTTAAAGCAAACAGGTGCAGATGTTGCTTGGTTTTTACCTCCTCAGGCTGAAAGTTTAATCAAATTTTGAATAATAATTAAAATAAAATTATGTTAAGAGTAACCTTAATTGCCGTTTCATTTAATTTAAAAACTGGTTTAGTTTTAACTCATAGGAACACTTTCCAGTTTAATAACTAAAACATATTACATAGTATGTGTTAAATAATAAGTATGATAAATATTAACTTCCACTACTCAAAATACTCGACACGGAAAAAATTGAAACTCGCGAGTATTTTTTTAAACTCGACTCGACTCGACACTT